>OW964838.1:2521462-3139417 GCA_943142095.1 Ophonus ardosiacus | reverse complement strand
TCGGCCCCCGCTGTATATAACCTTTTGGAAAGTGGTCTAACTTTTAAAGTTAATGTTTCTTATCACGATAATAAAAGAATTATAGTTTAATTCCTATTTGTTTAACTTTTATAAAGCAAATATATTTTATTATAGCCGATTAGGATTTCGGCCCCCGCTGTATATAACCTTTTGGAGAGTAGTCTAACTTTTAAAGTTAATGTTTCTAAACACGATAATAAAAGAATTATAGTTTAATTCCTATTTGTTTAACTTTTATAAAGCACACATTTTTTATTATTGCCGAATAGGATTTCGGCCCCCGCTGTATATAACCTTTTGGAAAGTGGTCTAACTTTTAAAGTTAATGTTTCTTATCACGATAATAAAAGAATTATAGTTTAATTCCTATTTGTTTAACTTTTATAAAGCAAACATATTTTATTATAGCCGATTAGGATTTCGGCCCCCGCTGTATATAACCTTTTGGAAAGTGGTCTAACTTTTAAAGTTAATGTTTCTTATCACAATAATAAAAGAATTATAGTTTAATTCCTATTTGTTTAACTTTTATAAAGCAAATATATTTTATTATAGCCGATTAGGATTTCGGCCCCCGCTGTATATAACCTTTTGGAAAGTAGTCTTACTTTTAAAGTTAATGTTTCTAAACTCGATAATAAAATAATTATAGTTTATTTCCTATTTGTTTAACTTTTATAAAGCACACATTTTTTATTATTGCCGAATAGGATTTCGGCCCCCGCTGTATATAACCTTTTGGAAAGTTGTCTAACTTTTAAAGTTAATGTTGCTAAACACGATAATAAAAGAATTATAGTATAATTCCTATTTGTTTAACTTTTATAAAGCAAACATATTTTATTATAGCCGATTAGGATTTCGGCGCCTGCTGTATATAACCTTTTGGAAAGTGGTCTAACTTTTAAAGTTAATGTTTCTTATCACGATAATAAAAGAATTATGGTTTAATTCCTATTTGTTTAACTTTTATAAAGCACACATTTTTTATTATTACCGAATAGGATTTCGGCCCCCGCTGTATATAACCTTTTGGAAAGTAGTCTAACTTTTAAAGTTAATGTTTCTTATCACGATAATAAAAGAATTATAGTTTAATTCCTATTTGTTTATCTTTTATAAAGCAAACATTTTTTATTATTGACAAATAGGATTTCGGCCCCCGCTGTATATAACCTTTTGGAAAGTGGTCTAACTTTTAAAGTTAATGTTTCTTATCACGATAATAAAAGAATTATAGTTTAATTCCTATTTGTTTAACTTTTATAAAGCAAACATATTTTATTATAGCCGATTAGGATTTCGGCCCCCGCTGTATATAACCTTTTGGAAAGTGGTCTAACTTTTAAAGTTAATGTTTCTTATCACGATAATAAAAGAATTATAGTTTAATTCCTTTTTGTTTAACTTTTATAAAGCACACATTTTTTATTATTGA
Organism: Ophonus ardosiacus; assembly: GCA_943142095.1. Lineage (NCBI taxonomy): Eukaryota > Metazoa > Arthropoda > Insecta > Coleoptera > Carabidae > Ophonus > Ophonus ardosiacus. The sequence continues at coordinate 3,137,958 of OW964838.1, read as the reverse complement.
CGAATAGGATTTCGGCCCCCGCTGTATATAACCTTTTGCAAAGTAGTCTAACTTTTAAAGTTAATGTTTCTTATCACGATAATAAAAGAATTATAGTTTAATTCCTATTTGTTTATCTTTTATAAAGCAAACATTTTTTATTATTGACAAATAGGATTTCGGCCCCCGCAGTATATAACCTTTTGGAAAGTGGTCTGACTTTTAAAGTTAATGTTTCTTATCACGATAATAAAAGAATTATAGTATAATTCCTATTTGTTTAACTTTTATAAAGCAAACATATTTTATTATAGCCGATTAGGATTTCGGCGCCTGCTGTATATAACCTTTTGGAAAGTGGTCTAACTTTTAAAGTTAATGTTTCTTATCACGATAATAAAAGAATTATGGTTTAATTCCTATTTGTTTAACTTTTATAAAGCACTCATTTTTTATTATTACCGAATAGGATTTCGGCCCCCGCTGTATATAACCTTTTGGAAAGTAGTCTAACTTTTAAAGTTAATGTTTCTTATCACGATAATAAAAGAATTATAGTTTAATTCCTATTTGTTTATCTTTTATAAAGCAAACATTTTTTATTATTGACAAATAGGATTTCGGCCCCCGCTGTATATAACCTTTTGGAAAGTAGTCTAACTTTTAAAGTTAATGTTTCTTATCACGATAATAAAAGAATTATAGTTTAATTCCTATTTGTTTAACTTTTATAAAGCAAATATATTTTATTATAGCCGATTAGGATTTCGGCCCCCGCTGTATATAACCTTTTGGAAAGTAGTCTAACTTTTAAAGTTAATGTTTCTTATCACGATAATAAAAGAATTATAGTTTAATTCCTATTTGTTTAACTTTTATAAAGCACACATTTTTTATTATTGCCGAATAGGATTTCGGCCCCCGCTGTATATAACCTTTTGGAAAGTGGTCTAACTTTTAAAGTTAATGTTTCTTATCACGATAATAAAAGAATTATAGTTTAATTCCTATTTGTTTAACTTTTATAAAGCAAATATATTTTATTATAGCCGATTAGGATTTCGGCCCCCGCTGTATATAACCTTTTGGAAAGTAGTCTTACTTTTAAAGTTTATGTTTCTAAACTCGATAATAAAATAATTATAGTTTATTTCCTATTTGTTTAACTTTTATAAAGCACACATTTTTTATTATTGCCGAATAGGATTTCGGCCCCCGCTGTATATAACCTTTTGGAAAGTTGTCTAACTTTTAAAGTTAATGGCTGGTAGCACAAGCCCTGTTCTAACTAAAACGCTGTTTTAAGAAATGTCAAATTCAAATTTCAATGTTTAATTTCACCCTTACGTGTAAAGAACGATTTTTTAAAAAATATTTGATTGAATACAAACTATGTGCTGCTTCAAAATCATATTTTATTATATTTGATGTTATTTATTTTTGTTATTAAATAATGAAATTTGATATTTCTTAAAACAGTGTTTTAGTTAAAACAAGGCTTGTGCTACCAGCCAATGTTTCTAAACACGATAATAAAAGAATTATAGTTTAATTCCTATTTGTTTAACTTTTATAAAGCACACATTTTTTATTATTGACGAATAGGATTTCGGCCCACGCTGTATATAACCTTTAGGAAAGTAGTCTAACTTTTAAAGTTAATGTTTCTAATTACGATAATAAAAGAATTATAGTTTATTTCCTATTTGTTTAACTTTTATAAAGCACACATTTTTTATTATTGCCGAATAGGATTTCGGCCCCCGCTGTATATAACCTTTTGGAAAGTAGTCTAACTTTTAAAGTTAATGTTTCTTATCACGATAATAAAAGAATTATAGTTTAATTCCTATTTGTTTATCTTTTATAAAGCAAACATTTTTTATTATTGACAAATAGGATTTCGGCCCCCGCTGTATATAACCTTTTGGAAAGTGGTCTAACTTTTAAAGTTAATGTTTCTTATCACGATAATAAAAGAATTATAGTTTATTTCCTATTTGTTTAACTTTTATAAAGCAAATATATTTTATTATAGCCGATTAGGATTTCGGCCCCCGCTGTATATAACCTTTTGGAAAGTAGTCTAACTTTTAAAGTTAATGTTTCTAAACACGATAATAAAAGAATTATAGTTTAATTCCTATTTGTTTAACTTTTATAAAGCACACATTTTTTATTATTGCCGAATAGGATTTCGGCCCCCGCTGTATATAACCTTTTGGAATGTAGTCTAACTTTTAAAGTTAATGTTTCTTATCACGATAATAAAAGAATTATAGTTTAATTCCTATTTGTTTAACTTTTATAAAGCAAACATATTTTATTATAGCCGATTAGGATTTCGGCGCCTGCTGTATATAACCTTTTGGAAAGTGGTCTAACTTTTAAAGTTAATGTTTCTTATCACGATAATAAAAGAATTATAGTTTAATTCCTATTTGTTTAACTTTTATAAAGCACACATTTTTTATTATTGACGAATAGGATTTCGGCCCCCGCTGTATATAACCTTTTGGAAAGTGGTCTAACTTTTAAAGTTAATGTTTCTTATCACGATAATAAAAGAATTATAGTTTAATTCCTATTTGTTTAACTTTTATAAAGCAAACATATTTTATTATAGCCGATTAGGATTTCGGCCCCCGCTGTATATAACCTTTTGGAAAGTGGTCTAACTTTTAAAGTTAATGTTTCTTATCACGATAATAAAAGAATTATAGTTTAATTCCTATTTGTTTAACTTTTATAAAGCACACATTTTTTATTATTGACGAATAGGATTTCGGCCCCCGCTGTATATAACCTTTTGGAAAGTAGTCTAACTTTTAAAGTTAATGTTTCTTATCACGATAATAAAAGAATTATAGTTTAATTCCTATTTGTTTATCTTTTATAAAGCAAACATTTTTTATTATTGACAAATAGGATTTCGGCCCCCGCTGTATATAACCTTTTGGAAAGTGGTCTAACTTTTAAAGTTAATGTTTCTTATCACGATAATAAAAGAATTATAGTTTATTTCCTATTTGTTTAACTTTTATAAAGCAAATATATTTTATTATAGCCGATTAGGATTTCGGCGCCTGCTGTATATAACCTTTTGGAAAGTGGTCTAACTTTTAAAGTTAATGTTTCTTATCACGATAATAAAAGAATTATAGTTTAATTCCTATTTGTTTAACTTTTATAAAGCACACATTTTTTATTATTGACGAATAGGATTTCGCCCCCCGCTGTATATAACCTTTTGGAAAGTGGTCTAACTTTTAAAGTTAATGTTTCTTATCACGATAATAAAAGAATTATAGTTTAATTCCTATTTGTTTAACTTTTATAAAGCAAACATATTTTATTATAGCCGATTAGGATTTCGGCCCCCGCTGTATATAACCTTTTGGAAAGTGGTCTAACTTTTAAAGTTAATGTTTCTTATGACGATAATAAAAGAATTATAGTTTAATTCCTATTTGTTTAACTTTTATAAAGCAAACATATTTTATTATAGCCGATTAGGATTTCGGCGCCTGCTGTATATAACCTTTTGGAAAGTGGTCTAACTTTTAAAGTTAATGTTTCTTATCACGATAATAAAAGAATTATGGTTTAATTCCTATTTGTTTAACTTTTATAAAGCACACATTTTTTATTATTACCGAATAGGATTTCGGCCCCCGCTGTATATAACCTTTTGGAAAGTAGTCTAACTTTTAAAGTTAATGTTTCTTATCACGATCATAAAAGAATTATAGTTTAATTCCTATTTGTTTATCTTTTATAAAGCAAACATTTTTTATTATTGACAAATAGGATTTCGGCCCCCGCTGTATATAACCTTTTGGAAAGTGGTCTAACTTTTAAAGTTAATGTTTCTTATCACGATAATAAAAGAATTATAGTTTAATTCCTATTTGTTTAACTTTTATAAACCAAATATATTTTATTATAGCCGATTAGGATTTCGGCCCCCGCTGTATATAACCTTTTGGAAAGTAGTCTAACTTTTAAAGTTAATGTTTCTAAACACGATAATAAAAGAATTATAGTTTAATTCCTATTTGTTTAACTTTTATAAAGCACACATTTTTTATTATTGCCGAATAGGATTTCGGCCCCCGCTGTATATAACCTTTTGGAAAGTGGTCTAACTTTTAAAGTTAATGTTTCTTATCACGATAATAAAAGAATTATAGTTTAATTCCTATTTGCTTAACTTTTATAAAGCAAACATATTTTATTATAGCCGATTAGGATTTCGGCCCCCGCTGTATATAACCTTTTGGAAAGTGGTCTAACTTTTAAAGTTAATGTTTCTTATCACAATAATAAAAGAATTATAGTTTAATTCCTATTTGTTTAACTTTTATAAAGCAAATATATTTTATTATAGCCGATTAGGATTTCGGCCCCCGCTGTATATAACGTTTTGGAAAGTAGTCTTACTTTTAAAGTTAATGTTTCTAAACTCGATAATAAAATAATTATAGTTTATTTCCTATTTGTTTAACTTTTATAAAGCACACATTTTTTATTATTGCCGAATAGGATTTCGGCCCCCGCTGTATATAACCTTTTGGAAAGTTGTCTAACTTTTAAAGTTAATGTTGCTAAACACGATAATAAAAGAATTATAGTTTAATTCCTATTTGTTTAACTTTTATAAAGCACACATTTTTTATTATTGACGAATAGGATTTCGGCCCACGCTGTATATAACCTTTAGGAAAGTAGTCTAACTTTTAAAGTTAATGTTTCTAATTACGATAATAAAAGAATTATAGTTTATTTCCTATTTGTTTAACTTTTATAAAGCACACATTTTTTATTATTGCCGAATAGGATTTCGGCCCCCGCTGTATATAACCTTTTGGAAAGTAGTCTAACTTTTAAAGTTAATGTTTCTTATCACGATAATAAAAGAATTATAGTTTAATTCCTATTTGTTTATCTTTTATAAAGCAAACATTTTTTATTATTGACAAATAGGATTTCGGCCCCCGCTGTATATAACCTTTTGGAAAGTGGTCTAACTTTTAAAGTTAATGTTTCTTATCACGATAATAAAAGAATTATAGTTTATTTCCTATTTGTTTAACTTTTATAAAGCAAATATATTTTATTATAGCCGATTAGGATTTCGGCGCCTGCTGTATATAACCTTTTGGAAAGTGGTCTAACTTTTAAAGTTAATGTTTCTTATCACGATAATAAAAGAATTATAGTTTAATTCCTATTTGTTTAACTTTTATAAAGCAAATATATTTTATTATAGCCGATTAGGATTTCGGCCCCCGCTGTATATAACCTTTTGGAAAGTAGTCTAACTTTTAAAGTTAATGTTTCTAAACACGATAATAAAAGAATTATAGTTTAATTCCTATTTGTTTAACTTTTATAAAGCACACATTTTTTATTATTGCCGAATAGTATTTCGGCCCCCGCTGTATATAACCTTTTGGAAAGTGGTCTAACTTTTAAAGTTAATGTTTCTTATCACGATAATAATAGAATTATAGTTTAATTCCTATTTGTTTAACTTTTATAAAGCAAACATATTTTATTATAGCCGATTAGGATTTCGGCCCCCGCTGTATATAACCTTTTGGAAAGTAGTCTAACTTTTAAAGTTAATGTTTCTTATCACGATAATAAAAGAATTATAGTTTAATTCCTATTTGTTTAACTTTTATAAAGCAAATATATTTTATTATAGCCGATTAGGATTTCGGCCCCCGCTGTATATAACCTTTTGGAAAGTAGTCTAACTTTTAAAGTTAATGTTTCTTATCACGATAATAAAAGAATTATAGTTTAATTCCTATTTGTTTATCTTTTATAAAGCAAACATTTTTTATTATTGACAAATAGGATTTCGGCCCCCGCTGTATATAACCTTTTGGAAAGTGGTCTAACTTTTAAAGTTAATGTTTCTTATCACGATAATAAAAGAATTATAGTTTATTTCCTATTTGTTTAACTTTTATAAAGCAAATATATTTTATTATAGCCGATTAGGATTTCGGCCCCCGCTGTATATAACCTTTTGGAAAGTAGTCTAACTTTTAAAGTTAATGTTTCTAAACACGATAATAAAAGAATTATAGTTTAATTCCTATTTGTTTAACTTTTATAAAGCACACATTTTTTATTATTGCCGAATAGGATTTCGGCCCCCGCTGTATATAACCTTTTGGAAAGTGGTCTAACTTTTAAAGTTAATGTTTCTTATCACGATAATAAAAGAATTATAGTTTAATTCCTATTTGTTTAACTTTTATAAAGCAAACATATTTTATTATAGCCGATTAGAATTTCGGCCCCCGCTGTATATAACCTTTTGGAAAATAGTCTAACTTTTAAAGTTAATGTTTCTAAACTCGATAATAAAATAATTATAGTTTATTTCCTATTAGTTTAACTTTTATAAAGCACACATTTTTTATTATTGCCGAATAGGATTTCGGCCCCCGCTGTATATAACCTTTTGGAAAGTTGTCTAACTTTTAAAGTTTATGTTTCTAAACACGATAATAAAAGAATTATAGTTTAATTCCTATTTGTTTAACTTTTATAAAGCACACATTTTTTATTATTGACGAATAGGATTTCGGCCCACACTGTATATAACCTTTAGGAAAGTAGTCTAACTTTTAAAGTTAATGTTTCTAATTGCGATAATAAAAGAATTATAGTTTATTTCCTATTTGTTTAACTTTTATAAAGCACACATTTTTTATTATTGCCGAATAGGATTTCGGCCCCCGCTGTATATAACCTTTTGGAAAGTAGTCTAACTTTTAAAGTTAATGTTTCTTATCACGATAATAAAAGAATTATAGTTTAATTCCTATTTGTTTAACTTTTATAAAGCAAACATATTTTATTGTAGCCGATTAGGATATCGGCGCTTGCTGTATATAACCTTTTGGAAAGTAGTCTAACTTTTAAAGTTAATGTTTCTTATCACGATAATAAAAGAATTATATTTTAATTCCTATTTGTTTAACTTTTATAAAGCAAACATATTTTATTATAGCCGATTAGGATTTCGGCGCCTGCTGTATATAACCTTTTAGAAAGTGGTCTAACTTTTAAAGTTAATGTTTCTTATCACGATAATAAAAGAATTATAGTTTAATTCCTATTTGTTTAACTTTTATAAAGCTCACATTTTTTATTATTGACGAATAGGATTTCGGCCCCCGCTGTATATAACCTTTTGGAAAGTGGTCTAACTTTTAAAGTTAATGTTTCTTATCACGATAATAAAAGAAATATAGTTTAATTCCTATTTGTTTAACTTTTATAAAGCAAACATATTTTATTATAGCCGATTAGGATTTCGGCCCCCGCTGTATATAACCTTTTGGAAAGTGGTCTAACTTTTAAAGTTAATGTTTCTTATCACGATAATAAAAGAATTATACTTTAATTCCTATTTGTTTAACTTTTATAAAGCACACATTTTTTATTATTGACGAATAGGATTTCGGCCCCCGCTGTATATAGCCTTTTGCAAAGTAGTCTAACTTTTAAAGTTAATGTTTCTTATCACGATAATAAAAGAATTATAGTTTAATTCCTATTTGTTTATCTTTTATAAAGCAAACATTTTTTATTATTGACAAATAGGATTTCGGCCCCCGCTGTATATAACCTTTTGGAAAGTGGTCTAACTTTTAAAGTTAATGTTTCTTATCACGATATTAAAAGAATTATAGTTTAATTCCTATTTGTTTAACTTTTATAAAGCAAACATATTTTATTATAGCCGATTAGGATTTCGGCGCCTGCTGTATATAACCTTTTGAAAAGTGGTCTAACTTTTAAAGTTAATGTTTCTTATCACGATAATAAAAGAATTATAGTTTAATTCCTATTTGTTTAACTTTTATAAAGCAAACATTTTTTATTATTGACAAATAGGATTTCGGCCCCCGCTGTATATAACCTTTTGGAAAGTGGTCTAACTTTTAAAGTTAATGTTTCTTATCACGATAATAAAAGAATTATAGTTTAATTCCTATTTGTTTAACTTTTATAAAGCAAATATATTTTATTATAGCCGATTAGGATTTCGGCCCCCGCTGTATATAACCTTTTGGAAAGTAGTCTAACTTTTAAAGTTAATGTTTCTAAACACGATAATAAAAGAATTATAGTTTAATTCCTATTTGTTTAACTTTTATAAAGCACACATTTTTTATTATTGCCGAATAGGATTTCGGCCCCCGCTGTATATAACCTTTTGGAAAGTGGTCTAACTTTTAAAGTTAATGTTTCTTATCACGATAATAAAAGAATTATGGTTTATTTCCTATTTGTTTAACTTTTATAAAGCACACATTTTTTTATTATTGCCAAATAGGATTTCGGCCCCCGCTGTATATAACCTTTTGGAAAGTAGTCTAACTTTTAAAGTTAATGTTTCTTATCACGATAATAAAAGAATTATAGTTTAATTCCTATTTGTTTATCTTTTATAAAGCAAACATTTTTTATTATTGACAAATAGGATTTCGGCCCCCGCTGTATATAACCTTTTGGAAAGTGGTCTAACTTTTAAAGTTAATGTTTCTTATCACGATAATAAAAGAATTATAGTTTATTTCCTATTTGTTTAACTTTTATAAAGCAAATATATTTCATTATAGCCGATTAGGATTTCGGCCCCCGCTGTATATAACCTTTTGGAAAGTAGTCTAACTTTTAAAGTTAATGTTTCTAAACACGATAATAAAAGAATTATAGTTTAATTCCTATTTGTTTAACTTTTATAAAGCACACATTTTTTATTATTGCCGAATAGGATTTCGGCCCCCGCTGTATATAACCTTTTGGAAAGTGGTCTAACTTTTAAAGTTAATGTTTCTTATCACGATAATAAAAGAATTATAGTTTAATTCCTATTTGTTTAACTTTTATAAAGCAAACATATTTTATTATAGCCGATTAGAATTTCGGCCGCCGCTGTATATAACCTTTTGGAAAATAGTCTAACTTTTAAAGTTAATGTTTCTAAACTCGATAATAAAATAATTATAGTTTATTTCCTATTTGTTTAACTTTTATAAAGCACACATTTTTTATTATTGCCGAATAGGATTTCGGCCCCCGCTGTATATAACCTTTTGGAAAGTTGTCTAACTTTTAAAGTTAATGTTTCTAAACACGATAATAAAAGAATTATAGTTTAATTCCTATTTGTTTAACTTTTATAAAGCACACATTTTTTATTATTGACGAATAGGAATTCGGCCCACGTTGTATATAACCTTTTGGAAAGTGGTCTAACTTTTAAAGTTAATGTTTCTTATCACGATAATAAAAGAATTATAGTTTAATTCCTATTTGTTTAACTTTTATAAAGCACACATTTTTTATTATTGCCGAATAGGATTTCGGCCCCCGCTGTATATAACCTTTTGGAAAGTGGTCTAACTTTTAAAGTTAATGTTTCTAATTACGATAATAAAAGAATTATAGTTTATTTCCTATTTGTTTAACTTTTATAAAGCACACATTTTTTATTATTGCCGAATAGGATTTCGGCCCCCGCTGTATATAACCTTTTGGAAAGTGGTCTAACTTTTAAAGTTAATGTTTCTTATCACGATAATAAAAGAATTATACTTTAATTCCTATTTGTTTAACTTTTATAAAGCACACATTTTTTATTATTTACGAATAGGATTTCGGCCCCCGCTGTATATAGCCTTTTGCAAAGTAGTCTAACTTTTAAAGTTAATGTTTCTTATCACGATAATAAAAGAATTATAGTTTAATTCCTATTTGTTTATCTTTTATAAAGCAAACATTTTTTATTATTGACAAATAGGATTTCGGCCCCCGCTGTATATAACCTTTTGGAAAGTGGTCTAACTTTTAAAGTTAATGTTTCTTATCACGATAATAAAAGAATTATAGTTTAATTCCTATTTGTTTAACTTTTATAAAGCAAACATATTTTATTATAGCCGATTAGGATTTCGGCGCCTGCTGTATATAACCTTTTGGAAAGTGGTCTAACTTTTAAAGTTAATGTTTCTTATCACGATAATAAAAGAATTATAGTTTAATTCCTATTTGTTTAACTTTTATAAAGCAAACATTTTTTATTATTGACAAATAGGATTTCGGCCCCCGCTGTATATAACCTTTTGGAAAGTGGTCTAACTTTTAAAGTTAATGTTTCTTATCACGATAATAAAAGAATTATAGTTTAATTCCTATTTGTTTAACTTTTATAAAGCAAATATATTTTATTATAGCCGATTAGGATTTCGGCCCCCGCTGTATATAACCTTTTGGAAAGTAGTCTAACTTTTAAAGTTAATGTTTCTAAACACGATAATAAAAGAATTATAGTTTAATTCCTATTTGTTTAACTTTTATAAAGCACACATTTTTTATTATTGCCGAATAGGATTTCGGCCCCCGCTGTATATAACCTTTTGGAAAGTGGTCTAACTTTTAAAGTTAATGTTTCTTATCACGATAATAAAAGAATTATGGTTTATTTCCTATTTGTTTAACTTTTATAAAGCACACATTTTTTTATTATTGCCAAATAGGATTTCGGCCTCCGCTGTATATAACCTTTTGGAAAGTAGTGTAACTTTTAAAGTTAATGTTTCTAAACACGATAATAAAAGAATTATAGTTTATTTCCTATTTGTTTAACTTTTATAAAGCTAACATTTTTTATTATTGACGAATAGGATTTCGGCCCCCGCTGTATATAACCTTTTGGAAAGTGGTCTACCTTTTAAAGTTAATGTTTCTAAACACGATAATAAAAGAATTATAGTTTAATTCCTATTTGTTTAACTTTTATAAAGCAAACATATTTTATTATAGCCGATTAGGATTTCGGCTCCCGCTGTATATAACCTTTTGGAAAGTAGTCTAACTTTTAAAGTTAATGTTTCTTATCACGATAATAAAAGAATTATAGTTTAATTCCTATTTGTTTAACTTTTATAAAGCAAACATATTTTATTATAGCTGATTAGGATTTCGGCGCCTGCTGTATATAACCTTTTGGAAAGTGGTCTAACTTTTAGAGTTAATGTTTCTAAACTCGATAATAAAAGAATTATAGTTTAATTCCTATTTGTTTATCTTTTATAAAGCAAACATTTTTTATTATTGACAAATAGGATTTCGGCCCCCGCTGTATATAACCTTTTGGAAAGTAGTCTAACTTTTAAAGTTAATGTTTCTTATCACGATAATAAAAGAATTATAGTTTAATTCCTATTTGTTTAACTTTTATAAAGCACACATTTTTTATTATTGACGAATAGGATTTCGGCCCCCGCTGTATATAACCTTTTGGAAAGTGGTCTAACTTTTAAAGTTAATGTTTCTTATCACGATAATAAAAGAATTATAGTTTAATTCCTATTTGTTTAACTTTTATAAAGCAAACATATTTTATTATAGCCGATTAGGATTTCGGCCCCCGCTGTATATAACCTTTTGGAAAGTGGTCTAACTTTTAAAGTTAATGTTTCTTATCACGATAATAAAAGAATTATAGTTTAATTCCTATTTGTTTAACTTTTATAAAGCACACATTTTTTATTATTGACGAATAGGATTTCGGCCCCCGCTGTATATAACCTTTTGCAAAGTAGTCTAACTTTTAAAGTTAATGTTTCTTATCACGATAATAAAAGAATTATAGTTTAATTCCTATTTGTTTAACTTTTATAAAGCACACATTTTTTATTATTGACGAATAGGATTTCGGCCCCCGCTGTATATAACCTTTTGCAAAGTAGTCTAACTTTTAAAGTTAATGTTTCTTATCACGATAATAAATGAATTATAGTTTAATTCCTATTTGTTTATCTTTTATAAAGCAAATATTTTTTATTATTGACAAATAGGATTTCGGCCCCCGCTGTATATAACCTTTTGGAAAGTGGTCTAACTTTTAAAGTTAATGTTTCTTATCACGATAATAAAAGAATTATAGTTTAATTCCTATTTGTTTAACTTTTATAAAGCAAATATATTTTATTATAGCCGATTAGGATTTCGGCCCCCGCTGTATATAACCTTTTGGAAAGTAGTCTAACTTTTAAAGTTAATGTTTCTAAACACGATAATAAAAGAATTATGGTTTAATTCCTTTTTGTTTAACTTTTATAAAGCACACATTTTTTATTATTGCCGAATAGTATTTCGGCCCCCGCTGTATATAACCTTTTGGAAAGTAGTCTAACTTTTAAAGTTAATGTTTCTTATCACGATAATAAAAGAATTATAGTTTAATTCCTATTTGTTTAACTTTTATAAAGCAAACATATTTTATTATAGCCGATTAGGATTTCGGCCCCCGCTGTATATAACCTTTTGGAAAGTAGTCTAACTTTTAAAGTTAATGTTTCTAAACTCGATAATAAAATAATTATAGTTTATTTCCTATTTGTTTAACTTTTATAAAGCACACATTTTTTATTATTGCCGAATAGGATTTCGGCCCCCGCTGTATATAACCTTTTGGAAAGTTGTCTAACTTTTAAAGTTAATGTTTCTTATCACGATAATAAAAGAATTATAGTTTAATTCCTATTTGTTTATCTTTTATAAAGCAAACATTTTTTATTATTGACAAATAGGATTTCGGCCCCCGCTGTATATAACCTTTTGGAAAGTGGTCTAACTTTTAAAGTTAATGTTTCTTATCACGATAATAAAAGAATTATAGTTTATTTCCTATTTGTTTAACTTTTATAAACCAAATATATTCTATTATAGCCGATTAGGATTTCGGCCCCCGCTGTATATAACCTTTTGGAAAGTAGTCTAACTTTTAAAGTTAATGTTTCTAAACACGATAATAAAAGAATTATAGTTTAATTCCTATTTGTTTAACTTTTATAAAGCACACATTTTTTATTATTGCCGAATAGGATTTCGGCCCCCGCTGTATATAACCTTTTGGAAAGTGGTCTAACTTTTAAAGTTAATGTTTCTTATCACGATAATAAAAGAATTATAGTTTAATTCCTATTTGTTTAACTTTTATAAAGCAAACATATTTTATTATAGCCGATTAGGATTTCGGCCCCCGCTGTATATAACCTTTTGGAAAGTGGTCTAACTTTTAAAGTTAATGTTTCTTATCACGATAATAAAAGAATTATAGTTTAATTCCTATTTGTTTAACTTTTATAAAGCAAATATATTTTATTATAGCCGATTAGGATTTCGGCCGCCGCTGTATATAACCTTTTGGAAAGTAGTCTAACTTTTAAAGTTAATGTTTCTAAACTCGATAATAAAATAACTATAGTTTATTTCCTATTTGTTTAACTTTTATAAAGCACACATTTTTTATTATTGCCGAATAGGATTTCGGCCCCCGCTGTATATAACCTTTTGGAAAGTTGTCTAACTTTTAAAGTTAATGTTTCTAAACACGATAATAAAAGAATTATAGTTTAATTCCTATTTGTTTAACTTTTATAAAGCACACATTTTTTATTATTGACGAATAGGATTTCGGCCCACGCTGTATATAACCTTTAGGAAAGTAGTCTAACTTTTAAAGTTAATGTTTCTAATTACGATAATAAAAGAATTATAGTTTATTTCCTATTTGTTTAACTTTTATAAAGCACACATTTTTTATTATTGCCGAATAGGATTTCGGCCCCCGCTGTATATAACCTTTTGGAAAGTAGTCTAACTTTTAAAGTTAATGTTTCTTATCACGATAATAAAAGAATTATAGTTTAATTCCTATTTGTTTAACTTTTATAAAGCACACATTTTTTATTATTGACGAATAGGATTTCGGCCCCCGCTGTATATAACCTTTTGCATAGTAGTCTAACTTTTAAAGTTAATGTTTCTTATCACGATAATAAAAGAATTATAGTTTAATTCCTATTTGTTTATCTTTTATAAAGCAAACATTTTTTATTATTGACAAATAGGATTTCGGCCCCCGCTGTATATAACCTTTTGGAAAGTGGTCTAACTTTTAAAGTTAATGTTTCTTATCACGATAATAAAAGAATTATAGTTTAATTCCTATTTGTTTAACTTTTATAAAGCAAACATATTTTATTATAGCCGATTAGGATTTCGGCGCCTGCTGTATATAACCTTTTGGAAAGTGGTCTAACTTTTAAAGTTAATGTTTCTTATCACGATAATAAAAGAATTATGGTTTAATTCCTATTTGTTTAACTTTTATAAAGCACACATTTTTTATTATTGACGAATAGGATTTCGGCCCCCGCTGTATATAACCTTTTGGAAAGTAGTCTAACTTTTAAAGTTAATGTTTCTTATCACGATAATAAAAGAATTATAGTTTAATTCCTATTTGTTTATCTTTTGTAAAGCAAACATTTTTATTATTGAGAAATAGGATTTCGGCCCCCGCTGTATATAACCTTTTGGAAAGTGGTCTAACTTTTAAAGTTAATGTTTCTTATCACGATAATAAAAGAATTATAGTTTAATTCCTATTTGTTTAACTTTTATATAGCAAATATATTTTATTATAGCCGATTAGGATTTCGGCCCCCGCTGTATATAACCTTTTGGAAAGTAGTGTAACTTTTAAAGTTAATGTTTCTAAACACGATAATAAAAGAATTATAGTTTAATTCCTATTTGTTTAACTTTTATAAAGCACACATTTTTTATTATTGCCGAATAGGATTTCGGCCCCCGCTGTATACAGTGTGTCCCATTTAGAGGTGCCACCATTGGGATCTCGAGAACTATAAGAGATACGATGTCGGTTAAATGGAACTTTTTGTGCGCCTTTGGGAGGCCATCTCAGATGTGCTTTTGTTTTCCCAAAAATTCTCATAGGACACTAGATAATGACGAAAAACTGAATATTGTTGATTTTTTCTTTTTCAAATAACTTCTAAACTATTAGTAATTGAGAAAAACGTTTCAAATATAAAAGATAGATATTTTTATTAACTAACCAGTGGCGTACGAAATAAATTTTCATATCCGTAAGTTTTCGAGATATAACACAAACTTATATTTTTTTAAATGGAACCCATATCTGATTTTAGTCTCAAAAAAATCAATATTTTTTTCTCTTTTCAATGGTGTAAGGGTTATTATGTTTTATATTTGTTTTGCTCCTAAAATTTAATTTTTCTCTTTATTTTCCTGAATTTTTTAATTATTTCCCAAAAAAACATTATTATTTTTATTAATTATATTGTATCAAAATAATTTGTTTTATGCCTTTATTACTTAATATTTTCATTCTAGACTCATAATTACAAATTACACTATGATGTGCCAAGGGCGACCTGATACAAAATATTATAAAAATTAATTTGATACGAATTTTGAGCAAATATTTTTAAGGAAATAAATTATTTAAATACAAGGAGTATTTCCAAATAGAAATTACCAATATTTTCAAAATAATTGTAAATTTAATACAAAATAAGGCAAAAATAATAATTTTTGAAGGCAAAACAAATATAAAACATAATAACCCTTACATCGTTGAAAAGAGAAAAAAATATTTATTTTTTTGAGACTAAAATCAGATATGGGTTCCATTTAAAAAAATATAAGTTTGTGTTATATCTCAAAAACTCCCAGATATAAAAATTTATTTCGTACGCCACTGGTTAGTTAATAAAAAAAAACTATCTTTTATATTTGAAACGTTTTTCTCAATTACTAATAGTTTAGAAGTTATTTGAAATAGAAAAAATCAACAATATTCAGTTTTTTGACATTATCTAGTGTCCTATGAGAATTTTTGGAAAAACAAAAGCACATCTGAGATGGCCTCCCAAAGGTGCACAAAAAGTTCCATTTAACCGACATCGTATCTCTTATAGTTCTCGAGATCCCAATGGTGGCACCTCTAAATGGGACACACTGTATAACCTTTTGGAAAGTGGTCTAACTTTTATAGTTAAAGTTTCTTATCACGATAATAAAAGAATTATGGTTTATTTCCTATTTGTTTAACTTTTATAAAGCACACATTTTTTTATTATTGCCAAATAGGATTTCGGCCTCCGCTGTATATAACCTTTTGGAAAGTAGTCTAACTTTTAAAGCTAATGTTTCTAAACACGATAATAAAAGAATTATAGTTTAATTCCTATTTGTTTAACTTTTATAAAGCACATGTTTTTTATTATTGACGAATAGGATTTCGGCCCCGCTGTATATAACCTTTTGGAAAGTGGTCTAACTTTTAAAGTTAATGTTTCTAAACACGATAATAAAAGAAGTATAGTTTAATTCCTATTTGTTTAACTTTTATAAAGCAAACATTTTTTATTATTGAAGAATAGGATTTCGGCCCCCGCTGTATATAACCTTTTGGAAAGTGGTCTAACTTTTAAAGTTAATGTTTCTAAACACGATAATAAAAGAATTATAGTTTAATTCCTATTTGTTTAACTTTTATAAAGCACACATTTTTTTATTATTGACGAATAGGATTTCGGCTCCCGCTGTATATTACCTTTTGGAAAGTAGTCTAACTTTTAAAGTTAATGTTTCTTATCACGATAATAAAAGAATTATAGTTTAATTCCTATTTGTTTAACTTTTATAAAGCATACATATTTTATTATAGCCGATTAGGATTTCGGCGCCTGCTGTATATAACCTTTTGGAAAGTGGTCTAACTTTTAAAGTTAATGTTTCTTATCACGATAATAAAAGAATTATAGTTTAATTCCTATTTGTTTATCTTCTATAAAGCAAACATTTTTTATTATTGACGAATAGGTTTTCGGCCCCCGCTGTATATAACCTTTTGGAAAGTGGTCTAACTTTTAAAGTTAATGTTTCTTATCACGATAATAAAAGAATTATGGTTTATTTCCTATTTGTTTAACTTTTATAAAGCACACATTTTTTATTATTGCCAAATAGGATTTCGGCCCCCGCTGTATATAACCTTTTGGAAAGTAGTCTAACTTTTAAAGTTAATGTTTCTAAACTCGATAATATAAGAATTATACTTTATTTCCTATTTGTTTAACTTTTATAAAGCAAACATTTTTTATTATTGACGAATAGGATTTCGGCCCCCGCTGTATATAACCTTTTGGAAAGTGGTCTAACTTTTAAAGTTAATGTTTCTTATCACGATAATAAAAGAATTATGGTTTATTTCCTATTTGTTTAACTTTTATAATGCACACATTTTTTATTATTGCCGAATAGGATTTCGGCCCCCGCTGTATATAACCTTTTGGAAAGTAGTCTAACTTTTAAAGTTAATGTTTCTAAACACGATAATAAAAGAATTATAGTTTAATTCCTATTTGTTTAACTTTTATAAAGCACATATTTTTTATTATTGACGATTAGGATTTCGGCCCCCGCTGTATATAACCTTTTGGAAAGTAGTCTAACTTTTAAAGTTAATGTTTCTAAACACGATAATAAAAGAATTATAGTTTAATTCCTATTTGTTTAACTTTTATAAAGCCAACATTTTTTATTATTGACGAATAGGATTTCGGCGCCCGCTGTATATAACCTTTTAGAAAGTGGTCTAACTTTTAAAGTTAATGTTTCTAAACACGATAATAAAAGAATTATAGTTTAATTCCTATTTGTTTAACTTTTATAAAGCACACATTTTTTTATTATTGACGAATAGGATTTCGGCCCCCGCTGTATATAACCTTTTGGAAAGTAGTCTAACTTTTAAAGTTAATGTTTCTTATCACGATAATAAAAGAATTATAGTTTAATTCCTATTTGTTTAACTTTTATAAAGCAAATATATTTTATTATAGCCGATTAGGATTTCGGCCCCCGCTATATATAACCCTTTGGAAAGTGGTCTAACTTTTAAAGTTAATGTTTCTTATCACGATAATAAAAGAATTATAGTTTAATTCCTATTTGTTTAACTTTTATAAAGCAAACATATTTTATTATAGCCGATTAGGATTTCGGCTCCCGCTGTATATAACCTTTTGGAAAGTGGTCTAACTTTTAAAGTTAATGTTTCTTATCACGATAATAAAAGAATTATAGTTTAATTCCTATTTGTTTATCTTTTATAAAGCAAACATTTTTTATTATTGACGAATAGGATTTCGGCCCCCGCTGTATATAACCTTTTGGAAAGTGGTTTAACTTTTAAAGTTAATGTTTCTTATCACGATAATAAAAGAATTATGGTTTATTTCCTATTTGTTTAACTTTTATAAAGCACACATTTTTTATTATTGCCAAATAGGATTTCGGCCCCCGCTGTATATAACCTTTTGGAAAGTAGTCTAACTTTTAAAGTTAATGTTTCTAAACTCGATAATATAAGAATTATACTTTATTTCCTATTTGTTTAACTTTTATAAAGCAAACATATTTTATTATTCCCGTATAGGATTTCGGCCCCCGCTGTATATAACCTTTAGTAAAGTAGTCTAACTTTTAAAGTTATTGTTTCTAAACACGATAATAAAAGAATTATAGTTTAAATCCTATTTGTTTAACTTTTATAAAGCACACATTTTTTATTATTGACGAATAGGATTTCGGCTCCCGCTGTATATAACCTTTAGTAAAGTAGTCTAACTTTTAAAGTTAATGTTTCTTATCACGATAATATAAGAATTATAGTTTAACTCCTATTTGTTTAACTTTTATAAAGCAAACATTTTTTATTATTGGCGAATAGGATTTCGGCCCCCGCTGTATATAACCTTTTGGAAAGTAGTCTAACTTTTAAAGTTAATGTTTCTAAACACGATAATAAAAGAATTATAGTTTATTTCCTATTTGTTTAACTTTTATAATGCACACATTTTTTATTATTGCCGAATAGGATTTCGGCCCCCGCTGTATATAACCTTTTGGAAAGTAGTCTAACTTTTAAAGTTAATGTTTCTAAACACGATAATAAAAGAATTATAGTTTAATTCCTATTTGTTTAACTTTTATAAAGCACATATTTTTTATTATTGACGAATAGGATTTCGGCCCCCGCTGTATATAACCTTTTGGAAATTAGTCTAACTTTTAAAATTAATGTTTCTTATCACGATAATAAAAGAATTATAGTTTAATTCCTATTTGTTTAACTTTTATAAAGCACACATTTTTTATTATTGACGAATAGGATTTCGGCCCCCGCTGTATATAACCTTTTGGAAAGTAGTCTAACTTTTAAAGTTAATGTTTCTTATCACGATAATAAAAGAATTATAGTTTAATTCCTATTTGTTTAACTTTTATAAAGCAAACATTTTTTATTATTGACGAATAGGATTTCGGCCCCCGCTGTATATAACCTTTTGGAAAGTAGTCCAACTTTTAAAGTTAATGTTTCTCAACACGATAATAAAAGAATTATAGTTTAATTCCTATTTGTTTAACTTTTATAAAGCACACATTTTTATTATTGACGAATAGGATTTCGGCCCCCGCTGTATATAACCTTTTGGAAAGCAGTCTAACTTTTAAAGTTAATATTTCTAAACACGATAATAAAAGAATTATAGTTTAATTCCTATTTGTTTAACTTTTATAAAGCAAACATTTTTTATTATTGACGAATAGGATTTCGGCCCCCGCTGTATATAACCTTTTGGAAAGTAGTCTAACTTTTAAAGTTAATGTTTCTAAACACGATAATAAAAGAATTATAGTTTAATTCCTATTTGTTTAACTTATATAAAGCACATATTTTTTATTATTGACGGATAGGATTTCGGCCCCCGCTGTATATAACCTTTTGGAAAGTAGTCTAACTTTTAAAGTTAATGTTTCTTATCACGATAATAAAAGAATTATAGTTTAATTCCTATTTGTTTAACTTTTATAAAGCAAACATTTTTATTATAGCCGATTAGCATTTCGGCCCCCGCTGTATATAACCTTTTGGAAAGTGGTCTAACTTTTAAAGTTAATGTTTCTTATCACGATAATAAAAGAATTATAGTTTAATTCCTATTTGTTTAACTTTTATAAAGCACACATTTTTTATTATTGACGAATAGGATTTCGGCCCCCGCTGTATATAACCTTTTGCAAAGTAGTCTAACTTTTAAAGTTAATGTTTCTTATCACGATAATAAAAGAATTATAGTTTAATTCCTATTTGTTTATCTTTTATAAAGCAAACATTTTTTATTATTGACAAATAGGATTTCGGCCCCCGCTGTATATAACCTTTTGGAAAGTGGTCTAACTTTTAAAGTTAATGTTTCTTATCACGATAATAAAAGAAATATAGTTTAATTCCTATTTGTTTAACTTTTATAAAGCAAACATATTTTATTATAGCCGATTAGGATTTCGGCCCCCGCTGTATATAACCTTTTGGAAAGTGGTCTAACTTTTAAAGTTAATGCTTCTAAACACGATAATAAAAGAATTATATTTTAATTCCTATTTGTTTAACTTTTATAAAGCAAACATATTTTATTATAGCCGATTAGGATTTCGGCTCCCGCTGTATATAACCTTTTGGAAAGTAGTCTAACTTTTAAAGTTTATGTTTCTTATCACGATAATAAAAGAATTATAGTTTAATTCCTATTTGTTTAACTTTTATAAAGCAAACATATTTTATTATAGCCGATTAGGATTTCGGCGCCTGCTGTATATAACCTTTTGGAAAGTGGTCTAACTTTTAGAGTTAATGTTTCTAAACTCGATAATAAAAGAATTATAGTTTAATTTCTATTTGTGTAACTTTTATAAAGCAAATATATTTTATTATAGCCGATTTAGGATTTCGGCCCCCGCTGTATATAACCTTTTGGAAAGTGGTCTAACTTTTAAAGTTAATGTTTCTTATCACGATAATAAAAGAATTATAGTTTAATTCCTATTTGTTTAACTTTTATAAAGCAAACATATTTTATTATAGCCGATTTGGATTTCGGCCCCCGCTGTATATAACCTTTTGGAAAGTGGTCTAACTTTTAAAGTTAATGTTTCTTATCACGATAATAAAAGAATTATAGTTTATTTCCTATTTGTTTATCTTTTATAAAGCAAACATTTTTTATTTTTGAGGAATAGGATTTCGGCCCCCGCTGTATATAACCTTTTGGAAAGTAGTCTAACATTTAAAGTTAATGTTTCTAAACACGATAATAAAAGAATTATAGTTTAATTCCTATTTGTTTAACTTTTATAAAGCACATATTTTTTATTATTGACGAATAGGATTTCGGCCCCGCTGTATATAACCTTTTGGAAAGTGGTCTAACTTTTAAAGTTAATGTTTCTAAACACGATAATAAAAGAATTATAGTTTAATTCCTATTTGTTTAACTTTTATAAAGCAAACATTTTTTATTATTGATGAATAGGATTTCGGCCCCCGCTGTATATAACCTTTTGGAAAGTGGTCTAACTTTTAAAGTTAATGTTTCTAAACACGATAATAAAAGAATTATAGTTTAATTCCTATTTGTTTAACTTTTATAAAGCACACATTTTTTTATTATTGACGAATAGGATTTCGGCTCCCGCTGTATATAACCTTTTGGAAAGTAGTCTAACTTTTAAAGTTAATGTTTCTTATCACGATAATAAAAGAATTATAGTTTAATTCCTATTTGTTTAACTTTTATAAAGCATACATATTTTATTATAGCCGATTAGGATTTCGGCGCCTGCTGTATATAACCTTTTGGAAAGTGGTCTAACTTTTAAAGTTAATGTTTCTTATCACGATAATAAAAGAATTATAGTTTAATTCCTATTTGTTTATCTTCTATAAAGCAAACATTTTTTATTATTGACGAATAGGTTTTCGGCCCCCGCTGTATATAACCTTTTGGAAAGTGGTCTAACTTTTAAAGTTAATGTTTCTTATCACGATAATAAAAGAATTATGGTTTATTTCCTATTTGTTTAACTTTTATAAAGCACACATTTTTTATTATTGCCAAATAGGATTTCGGCCCCCGCTGTATATAACCTTTTGGAAAGTGTTCTATCTTTTAAAGTTAATGTTTCTAAACTCGATAATATAAGAATTATACTTTATTTCCTATTTGTTTAACTTTTATAAAGCAAACATTTTTTATTATTGACGAATAGGATTTCGGCCCCCGCTGTATATAACCTTTTGGAAAGTAGTCTAACTTTTAAAGTTAATGTTTCTAAACACGATAATAAAAGAATTATAGTTTATTTCCTATTTGTTTAACTTTTATAATGCACACATTTTTTATTATTGCCGAATAGGATTTCGGCCCCTCTGTATATAACCTTTTGGAAAGTAGTCTAACTTTTAAAGTTAATGTTTCTAAACACGATAATAAAAGAATTATAGTTTAATTCCTATTTGTTTAACTTTTATAAAGCAAACATTTTTTATTATTGACGAATAGGATTTCTGCCCCCGCTGTATATAACCTTTTGGAAAGTGGTCTAACTTTTAAAGTTAATGTTTCTAAACACGATAAGAATTATAGTTTAATTCCTATTTGTTTAACTTTTATAAAGCACACATTTTTTATTATTGACGAATAGGATTTCGGCCCCCGCTGTATATAACCTTTTGGTAAGTAGTCTAACTTTTAAAGTTAATGTTTCTAAACACGATAATAAAAGAATTATAGTTTAATTCCTATTTGTCTAACTTTTATAAAGCACACATTTTTTATTATTGTCGAATAGGATTTCGGCCCCCGCTGTATATAACCTTTTGGAAAGTGGTCTAACTTTTAAAGTTAATGTTTCTAAACACGATAATAAAAGAATTATAGTTTAATTCCTATTTGTTTAACTTTTATAAAGCACACATTTTTTATTATTGACGAATAGGATTTCGGCCCCCGCTGTATATAACCTTTTGGAAAGTAGTCTAACTTTTAAAGTTAATGTTTCATATCACGATAATAAAAGAATTATAGTTTAATTCCTATTTGTTTAACTTTTATAAAGCAAACATATTTTATTATAGCCGATTAGGATTTCGGCCCCCGCTGTATATAACCTTTTGGAAAGTGGTCTAACTTTTAAAGTTAATGTTTCTTATCACGATAATAAAAGAATTATAGTTTAATTCCTATTTGTTTACCTTTTATAAAGCAAACATATTTTATTATTGACGAATAGGATTTCGGCCCCCGCTGTATATAACCTTTCGGAAAGTGGTCTAACTTTTAAAGTTAATGTTTCTTATCACGATAATAAAAGAAATATAGTTTAATTCCTATTTGTTTAACTTTTATAAAGCAAACATATTTTATTATAGCCGATTAGGATTTCGTCCCCCGCTGTATATAACCTTTTGGAAAGTGGTCTAACTTTTAAAGTTAATGTTTCTTATCACGATAATAAAAGAATTATAGTTTAATTCCTATTTGTTTAACTTTTATAAAGCAAACATATTTTTTTATAGCCAAATTAGGATTTCGGCCCCCGCTGGATATAACCTTTTGGGAAGTGGTCTAACCTTTAGAGTTAATGTTTCTAAACACTATAATAAAAGAATTATAGTTTGATTCCTATTTGTTTATCTTTTATAAAGCAAACATATTTTATTATAGCCGATTTAGGATTTCGGCCCCCGCTGTATATAACCTTTTGGAAAGTGGTCTAACTTTTAAAGTTAATGTTTCTTATCACGATAATTAAAGAATTATATTTTAATGCCTATTTGTTTATCTTTTATAAAGCAAACATATTTTATTATAGCCGATTAGGATTTCGGCTCACGCTGTATATAACCTTTTGGAAGGTGGTCTAACTTTTAAAGTTAATGTTTCTTATCACGATAATAAAAGAATTATAGTTGAATTCCTTTTTGTTTATCTTTTATATAGCAAACATATTTTATTATAGCCGATTATGATTTCGGCCCCCGCTGTATATAACCTTTTGGAAAGTGGTCTAACTTTTAAAGTTAATGTTTCTTATCACGATAATAAAAGAATTATAGTTTAATTCCTATTTGTTTACCTTTTATAAAGCAAACATATTTTATTATTGACGAATAGGATTTCTGCCCCCGCTGTATATAACCTTTCGGAAAGTGGTCTAACTTTTAAAGTTAATGTTTCTTATCACGATAATAAAAGAAATATAGTTTAATTCCTATTTGTTTAACTTTTATAAAGCAAACATATTTTATTATAGCCGATTAGGATTTCGGCCCCCGCTGTATATAACCTTTTGGAAAGTGGTCTAACTTTTAAAGTTAATGTTTCTTCTCACGATAATAAAAGAAGTATAGTTTAATTCCTATTTGTTTAACTTTTATAAAGCAAACTTATTTTATTATAGCCGATTAGGATTTCGGCCCCCGCTGTATATAACCTTTTGGAAAAAGGTCTAACTTTTAAAGTTAATGTTTCTTATCACGATAATAAAAGAAGTATAGTTTAATTCCTATTTGTTTAACTTTTATAAAGCAAACATATTTTATTATAGCCGATTAGGATTTCGGCCCCCGCTGTATATAACCTTTTGGAAAGTGGTCTAACCTTTAGAGTTAATGTTTCTAAACACTATAATAAAAGAATTATAGTTTAAATCCTGTTTGTTTAACTTTTATAAAGCAAACATAATTTATTATTGACATATAGGATTTCGGCCCCCGCTGTATATAATCTTTTGGAAAGTGGTTTAACCTTTAGAGTTAATGTTTCTAAACACTATAATAAAAGAATTATAGTTTAATTCCTATTTGTTTAACTTTTATAAAGCAAACATATTTTATTATTGACGAATAGGATTTCGGCCCCCGCTGTATATAACCTTTTGGAAAGTGGTCTAACTTTTAAAGTTAATGTTTCTAAACATGATAATAAAAGAATTATAGTTTAATTCCTATTTGTTTAACTTTTATAAAGCAAATATATTTTGTTATTGACGAATAGGATTTCGCCCCCACTGTATATAACCTTTTGGAAAGTGAGCTAACTTTTAAAGTTAATGTTTCATATCACGATAATAAAAGAAGTATAGTTTAATTCCTATTTGTTTAACTTTTATAAAGCAAATATATTTTGTTATTGACGAATAGGATTTCGCCCCCACTGTATATAACCTTTTGGAAAGTGAGCTAACTTTTAAAGTTAATGTTTCATATCACGATAATAAAAGAAGTATAGTTTAATTCCTATTTGTTTAACTTTTATAAAGCAAACATATTTTATTATTGACGAATAGGATTTCGGCCCCCGCTGTATATAAACTTTTGGAAAGTGGTCTAACTTTTAAAGTTAATGTTTCTTATCACGATAAGAAAAGAATTATAGTTTAATACCTATTTGTTTAACTTTTATAAAGCACACATTTTTTATTATTGACGAATAGGATTTCGGCCCCCGCTGTTTATAACCTTTTGGAAAGTGGTCTAACTTTTAAAGCTAATGTTTCTTATCACGATAATTAAAGAATTATAGTTTAATGCCTATTTGTTTATCTTTTATAAAGCAAACATATTTTATTATAGCCGATTAGGATTTTGGCCCCCGCTGTATATAACCTTTTGGAAAGTGGTCTAACTTTTAAAGTTAATGTTTCTTATCACGATAATAAAAAAATTATAGTTTAGTTTCTATTTGTTTATCTTTTATAAAGCAAACATATTTTATTATAGCCGATTAGGATTTCGGCCCCCGCTGTATATAACCTTTTGGAAAGTCGTCTAACTTTTAAAGTTAATGTTTCTTATCACGATAATAAAAGAATTAGAGTTTAATTCCTATTTGTTTAACTTTTATAAAGCAAACATATTTTAATATTGACGAATAGGATTTCGGCCCCCGCTGTATATAACCTTTTGGAAAGTGGTCTAACTTTTAGAGTTAATGTTTCTAAACACGATAATAAAAGAATTATAGTTTAATTCCTATTTGTGTAACTTTTATAAAGCAAACTTATTTTATTATTGACGAATAGGATTTCGGCCCCCGCTGTATATAACCTTTTGGAAAGTGGTCTAACTTTTAAAGGTAATGTTTCTTATCACGATAATAAAAGAATTATATTTTAATTCCTATTTGTTTAACTTTTATAAAGAAAACATATTTTATTATTGACGAATAGGATTTCGGCCCCCGCTGTATATAACCTTTTGGAAAGTGGTCTAACCTTTAGAGTTAATGTTTCTAAACACGATAATAAAATAATTATAGTTTAATTCCTATTTGTTTAACTTTTATAAAGCAAACATATTTTATTATTACCGAATAGGATTTCGGCCCCCGCTGTATATAACCTTTTGGAAAGTAGTCTAACTTTTAAAGTTAATGTTTCTAAACACGATAATAAAAGAATTATAGTTTAATTCCTATTTGTGTAACTTTTATAAAGCAAACTTATTTTATTATTGACGAATAGGATTTCGGCCCCCCTTGTATATAACCTTTTGGAAAGTGGTCTAACTTTTAAAGTTAATGTTTCTAAACACGATAATAAAAGAATTATAGTTTAATTCCTATTTATTTAACTTTTATAAAGCACACATTTTTTATTATTGCTGAATAGGATTTCGGCCCCCGCTGTATATAAGCTGCTGTAAAGTGGTCTAACTTTTAAAGTTAGTTTTTCTAAACTAAGTACACTACTCAACTACAGTTGAGTAATAATTTTGAAAATTGGTATACACGTAGAATCGAATTGTGTAATTATCAAATTTTTATTAATGCCCGTTTTTGGGATAGAAAATTTTTATGTAGTTCTTGTGTACAATATTTTGAGAAAAAATTCCGGATCTATACTGCACTATTTAATTATTTTTTTTTTGTAATTACGGACATGGTATTTTTGTGTTTCGTCAACAATGTCTTGTCACACAGGGCTTCGTGTTTCGGGGCGTTGTGCTCATGGAAAATCCATGAAAGGGTTATTTTCTCATATTTCAGCCATTTTACTTCTCACTCGTGCATGAAGGGTTATCAAAACCTCCTTATAGTATACCTGTTTAACGAACTGGCTCTCAGGCATCCAATCCTTGCACATTTTTGTACTGGATTTCTCAATTTATATTGACGCTAATACGATCCCGGCGAAGTAGAAGAAAGACTATTGCCGGGCTGTTTGCCTAGTTATTTTGAAATTTTAATCGTGGATGGATGGAAGACGACAAATTAATATGGCACACCCTGCAATATACCCCACATTTAGAGAAAAATTTCAAAATTTTCAAAAATCTAATTTTGATGTATCTAGATACTTCTCAATGCGCTAATTCCAAATTTTGAAACCGCAGGTCGATATCTCTTTTCGTTCTCGAGATATTTAGATTTAAAGTTTTGCTCAAAACTGCCCATTTTTGGGCAATAACCCAAAAATGGGTCGAGATACGAACTTTTTGACATCACCATTCGATTCTACGGACAAAAATACATAAGTATTGCAATTTTCATAATTTTTGTCCAACCGGTTCATTTTTTATGAATAAAAGTTTGAAAACCCCTGAAAATGACCAAAATCTGAAAAAATCCTAAGGGGTACCCCTTACGATTTTTGCGATTTTTAGCTATTTTCAGTTATTTTGCTTTAGAGATTGTATGCGGTGTTCAAAAATTCTGAAAATTGGTGTACTTATGTAATTTTGCCCGTAGAATCGAATGGTGTTGTCCCCAAATTCATATCTCGACCCATTTTTGGGTTATTACCCAAAAATGGGCAGTTTTGTGCAAAACTTTGAATCTAAATATCTCGAGAATGAAAAGAGATATCGACCTGCGGTTTCAAAATTTGGAATCAGCGCATTGAAAAGTATCTAGATACATTAAAATTAGATTTTTGAAAATTTTGAAGTTTTTATCTAAATGTGGGGTATATTGACTTTTGGGGCAATAATTCAAAAATGGGTAGAGATATAAACTTGGTAGTAATATTATTTGATTGTAAAGTGAATGTTACGTAAGTGTACGCATTTTTACAGTATTTATATATGAGTATACCTACATAATTTTATTGGATTTATATAATAGTTTCCAAGGAACTTTCTGTATGGAATTTGTAAAAAACTGTATTATGTTCGTGTTACAATTGTACTGGATATATAGAATCTTTTCCAATGAACTTTTGGTATGGGATTTGTACAAAATAAATCAAATTAACGGAAGGTGATTTTCTATTGAGGTAATTGTACAACGGGATTTTAGAAAAATGCGACTTGGCAGAAATATATGACTTGGTGTTTTCTTTTTTCAATTTTAGCCCTTCCTGCTAAAATTTCATATTTCGACAGATTGTGTTACGAATTTGATATATATATATATATATATATATATATATATATATATATATATATATATAGAAATTTCGAAAAAATATGTGAGGAAATATTAAAAGCATAAGAATCTACCGTCTGTTGTCTTTGAAAGTGAAGAAGAAGAAATTTCAACGAACTAAAATAGAAGTAGTTATTATACAGCTCAATATTCGAAGAAATCGAAAAGCGTGAATGTAAAAAGAATTGTATTTTGTTCATACTTATATTTCATAAGAAAATTTCAATGAAATAATGGGGAGTAGTGCTGTTCGCGTCCGTGGTAGAATACCACACGTGCTCCCTGGGTAACGCTAAATGAACAGCAAACGTCCGCCGCAAAGAAATTCCAAAGAAATTGGTTTTATGGAATTAGAATTGTAGATATCGAATTTACAGATTTTCTCACTGATATCTTCAAAATTAAATCAGTTATTTTAAAAATATAACAAATATAGACGCAGCATTTAACGTGGAAATCAAATCAACCAAGGACATTTTCCGTTACTACAACTCAGCAGAATTACGGAAAAATCAAATTTGAAAATCCACGCTTATCTTCGTCAGACCTCGTGGTATTTCGGAAAGAGTTCCACGTTGCCCGTACAGTGCTGCTCCATCTACAAAGACGATTGCGGTGGCGTGGGTATACTAAGAAAACAACGTAGCGGTGAGAACGTGTCCATTTGCAGTGCTTTTCTCAACTGAAATCTTGTGGAAAAAGTAAGTCAATCATCAGTTTTATTATATATATGAAGTTTTTAACAACTTATACGTTATTTATAATGATTTTTAAAGATGTGTCTACGATAATAATTATGTAATTCGTATATATAAAGTCGGCCACATGTTTTGTGTGGTTTGCAAGTAATCGCCATTGTAATTAAAACATGTTTAACATAAATTGTTTGAAGTTTTGGTACGATTTATGGACTTTTTAAATATTATTTCATGAAAATAAATACATACTGGTAAATGAAAGTCGCAAAAAGATAACTGAAGTAACAAATTTTTCTTTCTGTTTCAGATTGCTTGCACGAGCATGAGTGCTTCAGAAACATGGAGTTAGGAACGAAAAAGGGCCGAGCACCTTTAAGAAGAACAGGAGACAACGGAGTTACTGCAGTGGGGCCCTCACATTCCAAATATTCAAGCTTGCTGTCTACATGTATAAGGTAGGAATCGTAAGTAATCGCCATTACAATGAACACATGTTTAACATTAACAACAAATTTTTCTTTCTGTTTCAGATTGCTTGCATGAGTGCTTCAGAAACATGGAGTTTAGAACGAAAAAGGGCCGAGCACCTTTAACAAGAACGGGAGACAACGGAGTTACTGCAGTGGGGCCCTCACATTCCAAATATTCAAGCTTGCTGTCTACATGTATAAGGTAAGAATCGTACTGGATTTTGAACTATTTTCTTTACAGTTCTGTGGCTTTAAGGCAAAAGCAGATATGTCTCATTTAAATTTCTGTTTTGCAAGTAATCGCCATTACAATGAACACATGTTTAACATTAACAACAAATTTTTCTTTCTGTTTCAGATTGCTTGCATGAGTGCTTCAGAAACTTGGAGTTTAGAACGAAAAAGGGCCGAGCACCTTTAAGAAGAACAGGAGACAACGGAGTTACTGCAATGGGGCCCTCACATTCCAAATATTCAAGCTTGCTGTCTACATGTATAAGGTAGGAATCTTACTGGATTTTGAACTAATTTCTTTACAGTTCTGTGGCTTTAAGGCAAAAGCAAATATGTCTCATTTAAGTTTCGGTTTGCAAGTAATCACCATTACAATGAAAACATGTTTAACATAATTTGTTTGTAGTTTTGGTACGATTTATGGACTTTTTTATATTATTTCTTACAAATAAATACATATTGGTAAATGAAAGTTGCAAAAAGATGACTGAAGTAACACATTTCTCTTTCTATTTCAGATTGCGTGCATGAGCATGAGTGTTTCGGGAAAATGGAGTTTAGAACGAAAAAGGGCCGAGCACCTTTAAGAAGAACAGGAGACAACGGAGTTACTGTAATGGGGCCCTCACATTCCAAATATTCAAGCTTGTTGTCTACATGTATAAGGTAGGAATCTTACTGGATTTTGAACTGTTTTCTTTGCAATTCTGTGGCTTTAAGGCAAAAGCAGATATGTCTCATTAAAGTTTCGGTTTGAAAGTAATTGCCATTACAATGAAAACATGTTTAACATAACTTCTTTATATTAATTCATATAAATAAATACATATTGGTACATGAAAGTCGCAAAAAGATGACTGAAGTAACAAATTTTTCTTTCTGTTTCAGATTACTTGCATGAGCATGAGTGCTTCAGGAACATAGAGTTAGAAGCGAAAAAGGGCCGAGCACTTTTAAAAAGAATGGGAATCAACAGAGTTATTGAAATGGGGCCCTCACACTCCAAATATTCAAGTTTGCTGTCTATAGAGTTAGAAGCAAAAAAGGGCCGAGCACTTTGAAAAAGAACGGGAATCAACGGAGTTATTAAAATGGGGCCCTCACACTCCAAATATTCAAGTTTGCTGTCTCTAGAGTTAGAAGCGAAAAAAGGCCGAGCACTTTGAAAAGCACGGGAAGCAACGGAGTTATTGAAATGGGGCCCTCACATTCCAAATATTCATGTTTGCTGTCTATAGAGTTAGAAGCGAAAAAGGGCCGAGCACTTTGAAAAAGAACGGGAAGCAACGGAGTTACTGAAATGGGGCCCTCAGAATCCAAATATTCAAGCTTGCTGTCTACATGTATAAGGTAGGAATTTCACACTAGTTCTTTTACAATTCTGTGGCTTTAAGGCAAAAGCAGATATGTCTCATTTAAGTTTGCAAGTAATCGTCATTACAATGAAAGCAGGTTTAACATAATTTGTTTGTAGTTTTGGTACGATTTATAGACTTTTTTTTATATTAATTCATATAAATAAATACATATTGGTAAATGAAAGTTTCTATATCAAGGCCCTTAATTTGACATATCTGTTTTGGCGTAGCATTTTGTAAAAATTCGCTAATCCTGCAGTGGTGGCATTTGAGACAAGTTTTTTTATTCATCACAAAAATTAGGGCCAAAAATGTCAGAGTAATTTGAGAATCATGAGCATCCATATTTGAAAATATTGTGTTGTAATTTCTGTATCCTCCTCGATAGTAGGGTACGCAAAGGAATGAAGTTGTTTAATGAACATCCCCTATTTTATCGCCTTGGGGGATGATTTTTTAAAAACGCTAAAACACTTTATTTCTTACCAAAATCATAAATAAAAATTTTTATATGCCCAACTTGAGAAATGATAGGTTTTCCATACAACTTTCATCCCCCATAACACTTCATTCAAGTTTTATTTTCGTGACAAAAGGTAACCTATGCCCTTCTCCAAGGATCAATCTTTCTCTATACCAAAATTCATCAAAATTGGTTCAGTGGAAGAAATGGTGGGTTCCCCATACAAACTTTCATCCCCTATTTCATCCCTTCCAGTTTTATTTCCGCGACAAAAGGTAGCCTATGTCTTCCTCCAAAATCCAATCTATCACTGTACCAAAATTCACCAAAATTGGTTCATCAGAAGAAATGATGGGTTCTCTATACAAACTTTCATCCCCTATTTCACCCCTTCAAGTTTTATTTCTGCGACAAAAGGTAGCCTATGTCTTTCTCCAAAATCCAATCTATCTCTGTACCAAAATTCATCAAAATTGGTTCGGATGTATGGATGTTTATATTTGCCGCCAAATATTATTATTATCGGGAGATGGTTTATCCTTGCCCCGTACTGCGATCTTTCTGGTCTATTGTACCCTCCGTGTTTTCCTCCTATTCTACTAGTCCTGTATGTTTTGTGAACTCCAAGATTTTCTGTAAACTGACGTCCTTTAGTGTCTCAGTGTGCAATTTCTTTGCTCCTAAGAGGCTATGTCTGCTTGCCATAAATGCGTCTCAGTGACATATTAAATGTTCAGGATTTTCAGCCTCTTCTCCACATCCTCTGCATGTTGGTTCTTGTTTGAGGCCCAACCTCATTCAAATGTTTATTTAATTGACAGTGTCCTGTTATTAGTCTAAAATCTTGCTTGCTCATTAAAAGTAAGTTGTCAGTTCTTTTCTTGGATAGCTCATTCAGGAAGAGCTTGGAATGTCTCTGGCCTGATATGGCTGTCCAATGCCGTTTGTGCCATTGCCAAAGCAAAGTATTAATTTCTTGCTTAACTGTTTGCGCAGTTATTCCGCAGGCAGGTTCTGGTCCTATAAAAGGTATATTTGTCCCATCTTTTGTAAGATGGTCGGCTGCCCGGTTTCATTCGATTTCTGAATGTCCTGGTGCCCATATCAGTCTTAATTTATTTCTCGCTCCTAAGGCATTCAGCCTGTAGATGCAGTCCAGAATTAGTCCTGAGCCTTCCTCACACGAGTTTAGTGCTTTAAGTGCGGCTTGGCTGTCTGTTACTATGGAGATTCTTCTATTGTGGTAGTTTTTCTCCAATAGTAATTGCACGCTGGTTAATATTGCGTGTACTTCTGCTTGGAATACTGTTGCATTTGTCCCAAGTCCAACCAATTGGTTGTGTCTTAGTCCCTTTGCCCCATGTATTCCAGCTCCGGTTCCATTAATTGTTTTGGAGCCGTTTGTACAGATGACTATGTCATCTTTTTCCACTGTTTCCATGGATCCTTTTCAGGAATTATTATCCTGTAAGTTTTGTCAATGGTATACATTTTATTGATTCTATCAGACACCATTTGTAAAATGGAGTGCTTGTTCATCTCTGTGTAAATTTCAGAGGGTCCATTTCCGCATTTATCCTCTTTTGAGAAAACTTTTATCCTATATGCTCCGCTCATTGCCCTTGATTTTACCACTAAGTGTAGTGGGGGCAAGTTTAACAGAGTTTCCATTGCCGATGTTGGTGTTGTTGACATAGCTCCTGTAATCCCTAAGCAGGCTAGCCTTTGTACCTTGCTGACTGCATCTTGACAGTGCTTTGTCTTTGTTCTTTGTCACCAGGCCAGGCTGGCGTATTTTATGACGGTCTTGATCATTACTGAATAGATCCAGTAAGTCATTGCTGATGATGGTCCCCAGGTTTTTCCAAACATTCGCCGACAGGCCCACAAGGATCTCATGGGTTTGTTTGTTGTTCTTTCTACATGAGATTTGAATGTCAGTCTGTTATCTAGTGTTACTCCTAGATATTTGACTTCTTCTTTTATTATGATTTCTTTTCTGTATAGATATAACAGTTTTAGTCCATCAAGTTTCCTCCTTCTTGTGAATGGTACAACTGTGGTTTTTGTCGGGTTTACAGACAATCCCTCTTTGTTGCACCATTTTTCAACAAAATTTAGGGTTCCTTGCATCAATTCTGATACCGTTGCCTGTGACCAGTATAGTTGCATCGTCCGCGTAACCGATGATTGTATATCCTGCCTCATTCAGTCCTCGTAGGAGTTCGTCCACAACGAGGCACCACAATAGGGGGGAAAGGACTCCGAGTTGCGGACATCCCCGCATGGCTTGTACCCCTACAGTCTGATTGTTTGAGGAGGCATAAATTTCTCTTTTTTCCAGCATGTTAGAGATCCATCCATACTATAGGATGTACTCCTTTCCTAACAGCTGCTCTATTTATCGATTGGGAGGAGATGTTGTCAAACGCTCCCTCTATGTCCAAAAATGCTCCTAGAGCAACTTCTGTTCTATGCAGTTTTCTCTGCTCGGCGAACGACTTCGCAGATAGCTATTTCGCACGATTTTCCTGACAGATAGGCATACTGATATTTGTGGAGAGGAAGTTTCCTCATCACAGTATCCCTTGTATGCGTCTCAATTAGTCTTTCCAGCAGTTTAAGGAGGAAAGATGTTAAGCTTATTGGCCGAAAAGATTTTGCTTGGGCGTATGTATCTCGCCCTGTTTTGGGTATAAATAGGACTATATATACTAATGCCAGGCTGGCTCTAAACATTGTACACAATATGGGTGCCAAGTGATCTATTCCCTGCTGTAACATAGCAGGTACAATACCATCCTTTCCTGGAGATTTGAAGGGCAGTAACTTTCTAACTGCCCATTTAATATTCTCTTGATTAACCACTTGTTTGGCAAATGTCCAGTCATCCTTAGTAGTCCTAGTGTAGGATCCTACCAAGTTTTGCCGTTGTTCCCATCTAGTTTGAGTAAGACTTACAGTTTGGGAAAATGTGTCTGCAGTAAGTGCTCCATCGTTTCTTTTTCCCCTTTAGTATACTCTCCCGTCGGTTTTTTGAGGGTTTTTTCTTTTAGTGGGGCTCTTTACGATGGAACCGATGAAAGTCTGTTGAGTAAAGCACTGAATAAAAAAAAAAATGGATTGATGAAATTAATATTAATGCGCATTATATATAGATGAATAAAAAAACTTGTTATATACCAAACGAAGGGAACGCTTAGCAGATATATACCACACCGGAAGAGGATCGAGGATAACGAACTATTTACTGCGCAGATAGTTTACACATGATCGAAGTGTGGCTTGGGCGGTTGTCTCGACCCGGCAACAACCATTTTATCTCTTTCCTAGAATAGCAACAAGTTGTTTGATTGTGAGTTTGTGTTTTTGAATAAATTTGTTCTATTCAACATGAGGGCTGCGTTCCAAAATCTAAAGTACCTAGTATTGGAGTAGAAGTGAGAGTATGATGACGTAATTTAAGATTGTAGTGTGTTTTGGAACAAATAAGACTTTTGTTGGAGCAATAAATTAAACCTAAATTAAAAATAATTTTAAAGAATTAGCAAAACTACTTATTACAATATTAATGTCTAGCTCGTGTTACAAGCGCTTTTTTATAATAAAAGCGCTTTTGTGGAGCACTCTCCTCATAATACAATGAAAAGGACGCTCCATAAAAGTGCTTTTATTATATAAGTGTGGTCGTAATACAGGCCAATGAATTTACTTATGTTGTCTTCCTCAAGAAGGCAAATAACTTTCATATTTTGAGAATCGTAAGCATCCATATTTGAAATTATTGTGTTGTAATTTTTGTACCCTCGATAGTAGGGTACGTAGATTATCACTTTGGAGTAAACTTTGACAGTTTTGGAACAGATTAAAAGTAACGTTATTAGTTTTGGAACAACTTCAACTAATTTCGTACTTTAGAGTACGGTTTTGGAGCGCAGCCCCGTTGTTTGTTTTGTAAAGGAACAAACTTGTTTAATGAACAAATTAATAAAAGAGTCAGAAATATATTAAACTTAAAATTATAACTAAATGTTTATATTTGCTGTCAAATAAGTATGGACTGGACTTTTCTACAATGTTGCCAATTCAGGGGCAATGTTGAAAATGCTAAGTTAAGAAGAAGCGGCAACACCGCATGGCAAGGGACAGGGTGCGGAGAAGGGAAAAAGAACATTAGTCCATACTCATTTGACGGCGACTATACTGAGCAACTCTCATCATCACATAGGGTAGAATTAATTAAATTTATTTCAAATGAGAAGTGGGTTATTTCTTGGCTGAATAGTGATATAATTGAAAAATTTTGTAAGTTTAAAATCTATTTTAAACTAGTTGAAAGAAATTTGTAGCAATTTCTCACCATTTGCTTGGGTTTTAAAACTTGTTTGTTGAAAACAAATCTTGCCGAACTATTATGAGTTTGGGCTCGTATTTAGAATAATTGCAGATGAAAATGTCTAAATATTCGTATTACAATATGGCCGTAAATTATTCGTCGTATTATAAAACATTTAGACATCACTAAGTCAATAATTTTTACATTAAAATCATTCGAAATATACTAGAAACTGTTGTTTAAATCTGTATACAAAATACGCGGTTATTATGGAATAGATTTATTTAAAAGCAATCGTTTTAATTTGATGTTTCAAAAGGAAATTTGATAAAACATATTGCAGAGTAAGTCGGGCACATGTACTGTAATGTTAATATATGAATATTTATCTGACGTTGCTTGAGATAAACTTTCATATTTTAACATCATAGTAACTGGGTTGCCTTCTTTGCATTATTTTTTATCAAATGTGCTTTCGAAATTAAAAAATAAAGTAAATATCAAATACTTTTGAAACCATTTAAAAACTGTTGGATATAATATCGCATTGTACATTACATATATCACATTACATAAATCTGTTGTGGTCAGCACAATACCTCTCGCAATTTTTATTTTGTTAGCTTTCAGTAATGTTAGTAAAACTGTTGATTTTTGACACTGACATTTATTTGTTAACTACAAACATATGAATTTGACAAATAGTGTAGTCTGGACTGTGTGATTTATTGCAATAGGTTATTCTATATATACATATACACATACACACACACATACACAGACACACATATACACATACATATACACAGACAGACAGACAGACAGACACAAACACACGCACAGAGACACACACACAGACACACACACACACACACACAGAGACACACACACACACAGAGACACACACACACACACACACACACACACACACAGACACACACACACATACATACACACACACACATACATACACACACATACATACACACACACACACAGACACACACACACACACAGACACACACACACACACACAGACACACACACACACACACAGACACACACACACACACACACACACACACACACACACACACACACACACACACACACAGAGAGAGAGAGAGAGAGAGAGAGAGAGAGACAGACAGACACATCATCGTCGTAAAAATGTTTTAATTAGATTATTCAATAAAATCTGGATGCGATTTTTAGCATAAATCCAATATTTCTCTGAACGAGAGGTAAAAAGCGATACTTGTCTCCCGTAATGAATACTCATTTGCCATACGAAATTTTATCCAACAGTTTTTTAAATGGTTTAAAGAATACCACAACCTAATACTTAATATTTAATAGGTGGACCTTTGGTTGGTTTGATGCGTCAAAAAACTTGGAGAATTTGGATATAGCTTACAAGCTTTGGATTTCAACACTACAGATCTTCGACATAGGCGGCCATCGATGGATGAACTGGTAAGAAACTTTATTTTTCTCATAATTGTAATGTTTAAAATATTATCTTGTTCTTATGTTCAACCATAAGAACTTGTAGTCAAAGGAATATGACTATATGCCTAATTATTGTATCGTTCTCATAGTCAACCATGGGAACTTATAGTCAAAGGAATATGACTGTGCCTAAATATTATCTTGATCTCAAATTCAGTTTTGAGTACTATGGTAAACTAAATATAACTTTCATAAATGTCCTTATAAAATTCAAACAATTTGAAATTGAAATATCGACTATTTATCAATAAAATCAATATCTGTGAACAAATGATTAGCATATGTTTTTCAGGAATCGGACATCTAGAAGATTAAAATAATAGTAGTTTTATAAGTTTTTGTATTATTTACGTAAGAATGGCATTGCGCGCAATAAAGTGTATACTTGTTAAAGACACGTAATTGAAGTAGTTTTTTTGGCACACAGGTTATACAATCTGTTCATGAGACAACATATGTAACTCTGTTTAGGAAACAATTTGAAACTGTCAACATAGTTCATATACATTGACGGGTGTTGAAACATTTTTGTGTTTAGTGTTGATTTATCAATTCAAGTGCGTTTCTTGATGCGGGAAAAGATACTTTCTTATTAGATGTCAGCACAGATTATAAAGCGAATTGAACTTGTGCAATGCTATTCGTACGTGAGGAATACTATAGTTTTAAGTTCTTGGAAATGTATTTTCAGGTTTTAATTAAACTTTGGCTCATCGCGCCGTCGAGCAAACACGCGTTTTCTTTAAAATTAAAAATAAATTGATTAATTTGAAGTGCATCCCGTGGCGATCATCCTAAAATCGTGCGTCTACGGTTGCAGCGGTAACCGTACACGCGGCTTACCCAGACGGTAGCTAGGGAGAGTGCTTGGGAAAAGAAAATACGGACGTATCGGGGCATGAATCAGTGAGTGGATGAGTTTGCATTTTTTTTTAATTGCAGTAATTTTTTTAATTTTTGATGTAGAATTAGCTTTATTAATACCAATAGAATGAGTCAGGAAGGAGGTAACAGTGCGAAACTTGTTGGGGGTGTTCGGGTTCCTTTTTTCAATTAACTTCACACGGTCAGAGGGGCTGGGTAGGTAGGTTTCGTGCGCGATAGCCATAATTGAGTGGACTGATATGTACCAGCGTAAAACCTTGTAAACCCTGTTGTTATCGCTTCACTCTCATGTGATGGGATCAAGGGATCAAGGGAGATTAAGAAGAATAATTACACAGGAAGCTTTCTTATGGCCTTATGTGCTCTCCTCATCCGGAGGCAACGTAATCATCATTTAATTGTAATGGCAACGAATAGGTAAAGTTTTTGTTTGAATTAACTTTGTTGAGCACACGGGTTAATAACCGCGTTCGGTGTAGGGTATCCGCGAGAGGCGCGGGCGAATGTCTCCGGGAGTAGCTAGATAGGTGGCGTCCTGCCTAGCCAGTTACGTGTGACTGCTGTCCAGGTCTCTATCTAGTTCGGTTTTTAGGCCGTAAATGCTCTGCATCGCGTGGGGTCGGCTTAACCCCCTCGTAAACTTCCGGTGAGTACCAACAACGGCGTTCGACGCCACGGCGTGCTCACCATTTGCTTAGCTCGTACTGTCTCTCTCTCTCTCACACACTTTGCCTTTAGCTTAGTTTAATCTAGATATAAGATAGTTCGCGTAGACATAAGATAGCTTAGATATAAGTAGGTGGGGTTGTTTTTGCTTTTCGAGAGAGAGAGAAAAATTAACGTAACTTGACATTTTTAGACTTGCTTTTCTTTGAAATCGTTATTAACATAAGATAGGCTTTTTTAGATTTGTTTTTCTTTGAAATAGATCTTTAACGTAAGATAGGGTTTTTTGCGCACTTCACTAATTTAATTTGGGGGGAACTACAATAATTTAAGTTAGATTATAAGTATTATTGTACACGAAACTGTATTTAATAAATGATATATATAAGGGAACGTGGGTTTGGCTTTTGAGGGCGGTGTTTCCCTTATATATACAATTTATTAAATAAAGGGTTTCGTTTTTAATTCTAAGATAGTTTTAAAGTTAAAAAGAACTCCCCACCACCACTATCGTCAAGATTGCAGTGCCAGTTGGAGACGCAGACCATGGATTCTTCTTCATTTGTTTAAAATGTATGTACAATAAAACAAACTTTTATTGCGTTTATTTTAATTTAATACCCATGTTCCTTTAGTTTTAAAGTAGGTAGTTTTAGTAAAAATTGTAATTATTATTAAGTATTTAGACGCGGTCAGGGCAAAGTTAGATTTTAAGTATTGTGAACGAAGCTTTGTATTAATAAATATTATATATTTTGGTAAGTGGGAGGTTTGGGTGGTAACAAAATATATAATATAATATGAAGTTTCGGAAACGGTCTTCAACTGAATAAGAAATCTTTGTACCTTCAATAATGGGAACAAGGAATCTTATTTAGGGTCCACCAAGATTTAATTTGTTAAATTAGAATTGTAAACGAAACTCTTATATAGTATTATTTTACCTTAAAACTTAAATAATATAAATGTAGAGTTTCGTATTAGTTATAAAACTGAAATGTTTGTTACCAAATAAAATTATGGTTATATTATTTGTGTTCAATTCTACTGCATCTTTATTCAGTCACAGAATAAAGATGCAAAATAATTAACAACAAATAATAAAACTATTAAAATGATAATTTTATTCGGTGACAAACGTTTTAGTTTTATAACTAAACCATGTTTAACATTATAATAAATTGTTATTAGATTTGTTGACAAATTTAGTAACAATTGTGAACAGAATTATAACACAAAAGAAACGTAAAAGGCATTCGTGTTTAAATATTCTGTTCATAATTATTTCTTGTTAACAAATATGGTGACAATTTTTTAACGTGTCAAACAGGCTTTAGTTGTAAAATTGAAATGTTTGTTACCGAGCAAAATTATCATTATTTTGATTGTAAATATCAATTACTTTGTATCTTTATTTTGTAATAGAAGTTACTTTTATTACAAAATAAAGATTCCAAATAGTTTATAATATCTGCAACCAAAATAATGATAATTTTACTTGGTAACAAACATTTCAATTTTACAATTAAAGCCTGTTTGGTAACGTTAAAAAATTGTCACCAAATATGTTAACAAACTTAGTTGGGAAATAATTATGAACATAATTTTCAAACACAAATATCTTCTACGTTTCTTTTGTGTTGCAATTCTGTTCACAATTGTTACTAAATTTGTCAACAAATCTAATAACAATTTATTTTAATGTCAAACGGTCTTGAACTGAATAAGAAATCTTTGTACCTTTAAAAATGGGAACGAGGAATCTTATTTAGGGACCACCAAGATTTAATTTGTTAAATTAGTATTGTAAACGAAACTCTACTTAATATAGTATTATTTTACCTAAAAACTTAAATAATATAAATGTAGAGTTTCGTATTAGTTATAAAACTGAAATGT
The DNA here is from genome assembly GCA_943142095.1 of Ophonus ardosiacus. Classification (NCBI taxonomy): domain Eukaryota; kingdom Metazoa; phylum Arthropoda; class Insecta; order Coleoptera; family Carabidae; genus Ophonus; species Ophonus ardosiacus. The sequence goes on along the minus strand of OW964838.1, from coordinate 3,097,244 downwards.
TTGTTACCAAATAAAATTATGGTTATATTATTTGTGTTCAATTCTACTGCATCTTTATTCTTTCACAGAATAAAGATGCAAAATAATTAACAACAAATAATAAAACTATTAAAATGATAATTTTATTCGGTGACAAACGTTTTAGTTCTATAACTAAACCATGTTTAACATTATAATAAATTGTTATTAGATTTGTTGACAAATTTAGTAACAATTGTGAACAAAATTGTGTTTAAAAATTCTGTTCATAATTATTTCTTACTAAGTTTGTTAACAAATTTGGTGACAATTTTTTAACGTGTCAAACAGGCTTTAGTTGTAAAATTGAAATGTTTGTTACCGAGTAAACTTATTATTTTGATTGTAAATATCAATTATTTTGTAATATAAGTTACTTTTATTACAAAATAAAGATTCAAAATAGTTTATAACATCTGCAACCAAAATAATGATAATTTCACTTGGTAACAAACATTTCAATTTTACAATTAAAGCCTGTTTGGCAACGTTAAAAAATTGTTAACAAACTTAGAAATAATTACGAACAGAATTTTTAAACAGATATATCCTCTACGTTTCATTTTGTGTTATAATTCTGTTCACAATTGTTACTAAATTTGTCAACGAATCTAATAACATTTTATTTTAATGTCAAACGTCTTTTGTAATGTCAATAAACTTTAAATTTTATAAGAAAAAGTATTGTAATTTTGATATAATACAAATATATTATGTTGAAAAATTGATTTTTTTTTCTAAGTCCCTACACGTATGTAGTTTTTAAAACGGCCACCAGGGTGCAGCACCTGTTGATAAACGTTCCAACTTTGAGTCTAAAATCGATTAAAAAAATTTCATTTGTGTACATATGTACGTACATACATAATTTTCGATGCCTTTGGTACTTAAATACATTAGAAATGGGATTTAAATACTATCATAGAAGACATAACGACTCTTGTGTAGTAGATAGCAATCTATTCAGACTTACTTAATAAATTCTACACAATCCTGATATTCTATTACGAATTGCAAACAACCATGTATCATCCCATTTTCAGAGACTAATATTACCATAGTAAACGTCCCATATTTAGTGGGTTATATTCCCATTAGGTATAACCCTAAAATAATGTATGTACGTATGTATGTTTAAAGTGGAGTAGTTTTTCTGGTTACCTTTATTTTAGTCGCAGTCTTTTCTAATAGGTGCTGCCCTCTGGCGGCCACTTTAAGAACTATATACGTGTAGGGGCAGTAAAGTGGTAAAAAATAAACAAATTATATCTTAATTTATATTTTATTGTATAATAAATTGTACATTAAGGGTAGTTACATGAAATACAACAATGTAAAATACAAATGAACAATAAATACAAGTAAAATGTATACAAACTATTATTTAAACATCCCTATTTCTAATTTTTCAGGACAAGGGTAAGTATATTTATTTATAAAATACAAAGAATAAGGGTAAGTACAATTTAAACTATGGACATAATGTGTACATACATACCATGCACACCATACATACCATAGATACTATGCATACCACCATACACACACCATATATACTATATACACCATACATACAATACACACTATATATATCATACACACCATAACATACCAGACATACCATATACATCATACACACTATACATACCATACACACCATATATACATGCACACTAAACATACCATGCATTATACATCATACATACCATGCGTACCTTACAAACCATACAACCATGCACATCATATAATTTAAGCTATGAACATAAATAGAACAACAATGTATTACAAAGAAACAATAAATATTAATTAAACTAATACATTTTTTTTTTATTTGACAACCCATTGTTGTATTTCTGACAGTATCTATCTACTCGCTTTTGTAATACAACAATGACAATAGAGTACATAGATGATGTCAGTAATACAACATTTTAAGCTATGAACATAATAACAACAATGTATTACAAATAAAGAATAAATATTACTGAAACTAATACAATTTTTATTTAACAACCCATCATTTGTTTCAGGAGAAAATACAACAACAAAGAGACAGGGAAGTATGTATAGTGAAGATTTGAAACCGCGCTTTCTATTGGTTTGCACAAAATTGATGAAAACCCTCGGTTTACTATATATTTAGACTTAACGTTCATATCGAAGGGCCGACACTAACTAATTTTATGTAACATATAGAATTAATCAAAAAAAATACACAAAAACATTATAAATTTACTCAGTAAGCTATTCTAATAAAACTACCCTTAAAACATTGTTAAATTTGTTAGAAATATCACGGAAAACACCAATAATGTACAATAGGTAAATAGGACCGACAGTAAAAAAAAAAAAAAAAAATTTGTTCAACTTTTTTAAAAAACAGGCTGTCAAATTTTAATTAGTAACCCTTAGCCCTACGCCCTTGAAACTCATATATGTTATTCTACGACCCCTGTTCTTCAAAGGATGCTAAGGGAACGCGAAATTTCAAGGAAATCGCTGAAATCCCAGCCGTTTCCGAGATACGAGCCCTTAAAGTTTTCCGAAGGGTTTAACGCCTAAATTCGTTAATTTAAAGGGCTAAAGGGCCGGAAAATAGCGAATCGGGGGGATTCGAACCCGCGCTTTCCATTAGATTGCACAGAATTGATGAAAACCCTTTGGTTTACAATATATTTGCCCTTCAAGTTTGTGGCGAAGGGCCTGCGCTAATTCCTGAACTAAAAAAGCTAGAAAGGCCGGACAAGTGTTGTTAAACTTACTTGGATCTGCAGAAATGAAATCCGTTGTCAGATTTCCCCCAAGGGCTCAAATAAGCCCTTAGCCCTTTTTAAAAGGGCGGACTCCTATGGGATGTCTATTTTCGTACCTAGAGAACTTAATACTAAAAGAAAACACAGGAAAATTCGGAAAAATCCCTAAATATTAGGATATTTCCCTGTCCCTTTTGTTATTACATAGGAAAGGTAAAAAAAACTAATTTTTATTTATTTATTCTTTATATAAAGTCATTTATTATCTTCATCCAGTGTTGTAGTTACCGTATTCTACTGCTGGGTGTAGTAGGCCCTTTGCAAAACCTGTAAACAAACATAAACATTGTATATTTTGAGCGGCAAAGTACAAAAGATATAAGAAATAAACACTTAATTAGAGAGGGGGTATTACGTGATAATATTAATATTATGTTTTTGGAATAAAGACTTCAGTTCCATTCGGTCTTTGGTGAAGTGAACATCGTGTGCTTGTGTATAATCGTGTAGTGTACATAGCAAACGAAAAACTTTGAAATTTTTATTGCAATCGTTCTCTATTTACATCGTATAGTTCGCTGTATATTTTAAAAATGTTAGATTTACCCTATAACTTTCTTAAAAATATTTAAATAACTTTAAAAAATTTTCAATTTATTTAAATTTTGTAAAAGAAATCTAAATTTAATAAGTTAATAGTGCACTAAATTTAAATGTTCATATGTACATTATTATTTACAATAAAGTTTAAATATTCAAAATTCATTTTAACGTAAAACAACATATTTCTACTTATTATAATTTTAGATATTATTTAAAATGTTGCATAAGTCTCTGTCCTCCCGTTAGTGTTTATTATTTAATCCTTAGTCAAAATTATATTGTGTCGTGAGTTAGTTTCTTATACGATTGCTGTATATTTAAAAAAAACCGTCTTTCCTATTATTAAAATATGTATAATTGTCCGTAAAAGTGTTGTGTATTGTTTCACTAATACCACGTGTTATACAAATTATTCTAATTGGTATGAGTGTTACGTAATATTTACTACAAAGTGTATTCTTATATGTGAAAATCGCCGATGATATATTGCAGTGATGATATGACTACGGATGATATATTAAGAAAATTCGCCATAGGTAAGTATAAACCTTTCATATTACATTTAAATTTCTTCTAAATTGTTGAACACGAAACAAATGTGTCTGCCAATAGTGAATTTTATGTAAAATTTAAATTTTTACTTATTTACTACCATTATTCCTGTAGTAGTGATAAATGAATAATATGAAACAAGTGTACAGAGATAATTTGACGAAAATACATTTATTTTAACGCCCTGTAACTCCTAAACCAGTCAAAATTAAAAGTTATAATCAGACGTATCTTACAGAGAATTTTATGTAGATTCCAAATTTTCATTGTGCAAGTTGCTATCTTTAACCATGTAGGAGTAATAAATAAAGATGTGAAATAACAACGCATGACAAAGTTTAGTGGAATATACAGTTTAACTCACATTTTATTTCATAGAATTTGAAGTCTGGAGATCGGCGAACCGGTTCACGACTTCGCGATACCGCAGGAGATGGTTTCCTGATCCAGACAAAGAAATCATGTTCACCAGGTGCGGAGAGATGCCCCAGGATACTGTAGACACACGAACGGGTTCTCCAAGTCGCGATGTCTGCGTCTCTTACCACTGGAACGTCGACAACATGCTCATCTGCAGAAGAAATGATTTGTCATTAAATTATAAATGTAATAACTTATTTATTGTATCTGCAATTTGTGTTTATCTGTATTATTAACACCGCTTTTTTTTATATTAATATCTAAAATTCAAAATTTCCTATAGAAAAGTATTTGTCAACATTCCAACTATTTTAAAAATTTGCTTATGTATACAAAGATGCATGCGCAAATCATATTTGAAACGTACAAGTTCCTATCTCACTTAGTTTTTAACTTATTTTATTTTTATCATTGTATACACGAAATACATTTACCTATCTTGAAATAAATATAACTAAATTATTTTTTCAGCAATTCGAATTCCTGAAACTTAGTATACATACAAAAAACAACCCCCTGAATTCAAATTTGAAAACTGCAAGTTCCTATCTCACTTAGTTTTTAGTATGTTTAATTGTTATCATGGTATACACAAAAAATATTTACCTATCTTGAAACAAATATAACTGAAATCATTTTTTTCAGCAATTCGAATTCCTGAAACTTAGTATACATACAGAAAACAACCCCTTGAATTCAAATTTGAAATCTGCAAGTCCCTATCTCACTTAGTTTTTAAATTATTTTATTTTTATCATGGTATACACAAAATACATTTACCTATCTTGAAACAAATATAACTGAAATCATTTTTTTCAGCAATTCGAATTCCTGAAACTTAGTATACATACAGAAAACAACCCCTTGAATTCAAATTTGAAATCTGCAAGTCCCTATCTCACTTAGTTTTTAAATTATTTTATTTTTATCATGGTATACACAAAATACATTTACCTATCTTGAAACAAATATATCTGAATTATTTTTTTCAGCAATTCGAATTCCTGAAACTTAGTATACATACAGAAAACAACCCCTTGAATTCAAATTTGAAATCTGCAAGTCCCTATCTCACTTAGTTTTTAAATTATTTTATTTTTATCATGGTATACACAAAATACATTTACCTATCTTGAAATAAATATAAGTGAATTATTTTTTTCAGCAATTCGAATTCATGAAACAGTATAGATACAGAAAACAATCCCCTGAATTCAAATTTGAAAACTGCAAGTCCCTATCTCACTTTGTTTTTAAATTATTTTATTTTTATCTTGGTATACACAAAAGAAATTTACCTATCTTGAAACAAATATATCTGAATTATTTTTTTCAGCAATTCGAATTCCTGAAACTTAGTATAAATACAGAAAACAACCCCCTGAATTCAAATTTGAAATCTGCAAGTCCCTGTCTCACTTAGTTTTTAAATTATTTTATTTTTATCATGGTATACACAAAATACATTTACCTATCTTGAAATAAATATAACTAAATTATTTTTTTCAGCAATTCGAATTCCTGAAACTTAGTATACATACAGAAAACAACCCCTTGAATTCAAATTTGAAATCTGCAAGTCCCTGTCTCACTTAGTTTTTAAATTATTTTATTTTTATCATGGTATACACAAAATACATTTACCTATCTTGAAATAAATATAACTGAATTATTTTTTTCAGCAATTCGAATTCCTGAAACTTAGTATACATGCAGAAAACAACCCCTTGAATTTAAATTTGAAATCTGCAAGTCCCTGTCTCACTTAGTTTTTAAATTATTTTATTTTTATCATGGTATACACAAAATACATTTACCTATCTTGAAATAAATATAACTAAATTATTTTTTTCAGCAATTCGAATTCCTGAAACTTAGTATACATACAAAAAACAACCCTCTGAATTCAAGTTTGAAAACTGCAAGTTCCTATCTCACTTAGTTTTTAGTATATTTAATTTTTATCATGGTATACACAGAAAATATTTACCTATCTTGAAACAAATATAACTGAATTCATTTTTTCAGCAATTCGAATTCCTGAAACTTAGTATACATACAGAAAACAACCCCTTGAATTCAAATTTGATATCTGCAAGTCCCTATTTCACTTAGTTTTTAAATTATTTTAATTTATCTTGGTATACACAAAAGAAATTTACCTATCTTGAAACAAATATATCTGAATTATTTTTTTCAGCAATTCGAATTCCTGAAACTTAGTATAAATACAGAAAACAACCCCCTGAATTCAAATTTGAAAACTGCAAGTCCCATCTCACTTAGTTTTTGAATTATTTTATTTTTATCATGGTATATACAAAAGAAATTTACCTATCTTGAAACAAATATCTCTGAATTATTTTTTTCAGCGATTCGAATTCCTGAAACTTATTATATATATACAGAAAACAACCCCCTGAATTCAAATTTGAAAACTGCAAGTCCCTATCTCATTTTTTTTTTTTCAGCAATGAATAGCACCCTATCAACCCTAAAATTCGTAAATTATATTTCGCGTGTAATCCATAGACGTTGTTTACAAATAGTAATTTAAAAATATCGTACGAGCGACTCCAAAATTATGTGATACATAGACATGAATTATAAGTTATTCTCATTAATTTGATTGTTGACTATTATTTTTTTATTATTATCTAATGCCTAACTGTTACATAGATCAATTTTGTCAGTTTCATTGTTACAGTGGTAGTGAACAGACGTGTAGTGTGCTCGTGTACTGTGCCTTCGAGGATGACTTCCTAGTGCCTGCAGAGGACTTTTGCACATCTGCAAGACTTGGACTTATACTTAGGGAAATCATTTATTCATAGTAAGTTTTTTTCATTTTTAAACTACTTTTAGTAACCATTATTGGGTATATCAGCCATTATTTCTAAAGACTATTCCGTGTATATGTATATACTTTATATTTGAATTGTTGGTGTTGTGTGGAAAATAATTTGAATTAATTTAGAATTATTTATAGTGTTACCTACTACGATACACAAATAACATATATTATTGGACGTACTATATATTTTACTACAAATATTTTATATTTAAATAATTAAGAATTTAAATATTCTTTTCAGTAATGAGTTTCTCACGTAAGTGTAAGTTTTCGTATTAAGTATTTTATATTTAATAATTACAAACGATTTAAACATTTCTAAGTCCATCCATATTATTATCTGTAACCACTAATCCAAATATTATTTCGTTTATATTTTTATTGTTACAGAAACATGTAACAGTGATGAATTGCAGTCCTGGCCAAGCCGTAGAAGGATGTGAGTGAGTTGCAGAGCATCACAATGAAGACATCCCAACATGTATTGGTGCCCCCCAAGAGTTATTTATAAGATTTATGTAAATAGATAAATAAAAGTTATCCTCCTAAACATTGAGTACTCGTTTAACAAATATTTGGCAAGAAAAATTGGCATATAAACAATTCATGTCATTATGCAACACATATATTCATTTTCATATATTTTACAGTTCAGTATATAAGAAATTCATATACCATACATAAATGCAAACGTACATGCACACATACTATTTAAAGGGTATAGAAAAACAAAAGGTTAAGTTCAAATATTTCCTACTGAAATTTAACTCCGTATGCAGCGATTCAAATTTCTGAAACTATGTATACATATTTGAAACAATCCCCTTTTTATTTTTGCTTACTCTTACTATACTAGCTGGTCATGATTAGTCAAAATTGACAAACTTATGTAGAAAAGTCCATAGAATCGAATGGCGCAACGCCCGTCAATGTACCTATTATCATTCATTAGTTATTGACCGACAAAGTCAAAAAATATTGTCGATTTTCAATAAAAATAAAAAAATTCCGTGTCCGTGTCCGAATTAAGGGAAAATGTTACTTTTCATTTAAATACGGGTGGTCGGAATTTTAATGGGTTACTGATTGTTTCATGTTACCATTTTTTTTATTTTTGCTTACTCTTACTATACTGGTTGGACACGTTTATTCAAAATTAGAAAACATATGTAGAAAAGTCCATAAAATCGAATAGCGCAACGCCCGTCACTGTATCTTTTATCATTCATTAGTTATTGATCGTCAAAAAAATATTGTCAATTTTCATTAAAATTAAAAAATATATATTTTGGAAACTAAAGCCTTGAGAATTTTTTTGTATTTTTCCCGTAATGAGCGCGCCCAATTAAGGGAAAATGATACATTTCATTTAAATACAGGTGGTCGGATTTTCTAAATGTTTCAAATTACCATTTTTTTATTTTTCCTTACTCTTACTATGAATACGATTATTCAAAATTTGTAAACATACGCAAAGCCTGTGCTTCCATCAATAACTATACTCCACCAGTCAAAATAATCTTGTGACATTTCTTGAAACTGTAGAGGAAGGTGTGCCGAATTCATATTTGCAAACTTTCAGAGATATTTATCGTTAATTTTGCGATAAGGCAAATAAATTAGTGAAAAAAATTGACAAATATGAATAAAAAATTTGACTTACATTGTATAGTTTCCAGATGAATCTTTCTGTTTCAAAGGATCTTGTGTTATTGTCGCTGGAAGATGAAGCTGATATTGTACAATCCAAGTCTCCCATCACCAGCATTTCGGTACCTAGAAGAAAAACCATAAGTAAGTAAACTTTTGAACTATTTTTTTATTACAAAATAAAGTTAAAAAATCAAAATTGACTGTAGCTATTTTCAAAATATTTCTCATATTTCATTTTATTTAGAAAATGTATATCACCCTTATTATCAACCCTCCATTTATGTTCCGCGGGTAGAGTATCTTCTTCACAAATACTAGTTATATAATACATAGACGTTAATTATAATTTAATACTCATTATTTTAATTATTGACCAGCGTATTTTGATTGTTACTTAATATCTAACGGTTTCATTGTTTAATTTAGTCACTTTTATTGTTCCAGTGCTAGTGAATAGACGTGTGTGGTGTGTTCGTGTATAGTGTGACTTCGAGGACGACTTCCTGGTGCCCAATGAGGACTTTTGGACATCTGCAAGAATTGGGGTTGTATCTAGCTGCATCATTTATTCATAGTAAGTACAGAGTTTAATATTTTTGTATTAGTTTGCTATTGTATCCAATTTTGGTATATCAGCCATTATCACCGAAGACTATTTCAAGTGTACATATATAAATAGTTTATATTAATTGAGAATATTTAGAGAGTTATTCCCATACTTTTTTCACAACTCAGAAGTTTTTTTTAAAACGCCTGCAAATTACGTTTACAAAAAGCCGCAAAATATTATTCGCAATAAATAAAAATGGAAACATGGTCACTGGTTCCATAAGGTTTGCATAGGCTGTACGATTCCATTCGTTGTTAGGCGGTGTATATTATTTAAGTCGTAGTAAAGGTAATGTTAATATATTTATATTCAATATGAAGCATTCATAGTATGATTTTAAAGGTAGTAATATAATACTTGTATGTAAATAATAAGTATATTTAAAGCTGTATTATGTTGTCAAAAAAGAACAACTTTCATAGAATTCAACCCTAGGACTTTGTACAAATTTTACAAACTTAGCAATATGTGATAAAAGTGTTAAGAGATTTCGTAGGTCAAGGGCGTTTAATCGTTTTATGCCGATTCTTCAAGTTTAAATAAGATGAAATATATAATTTTCCAATATGTTTTATTCATATTCTTTAACATGTCATATGTTCTAAATACTTTACTATATATAATTACGTAATTATGAATATGATCAAAATTAAATGACGATACTCCCATTTCGAAACTCATACCTCATTATTAAACAATACAATTAATATTTCAGATTTGAAATAATTAAATTTTTACATACATATAAATATTAAATTTCTTGTTATATTCAAAATTGTGTTTAATGAGTAATAACGATTGAATTGAAACATTTCTTTATACTTTGCACTTAAATTAATATTATGTATTTTTCATGACCTTTAATTTAATTTGCTTCTTTCATGATTTTTTTTTTTTAAATGTTTCAGAATCTTGTAGTGAAAGTATGAGCTGTCGACTTCGCCCAGCTGCACAAAGATCGGAGAGATGGACATGAATCCTGATTTAAGCATGGGTGGCCATACCATACTGCAGTAAGAAGTTCCCAAAACAGAAGGACTACTCCCCGGAAGAGAATGCGCCCTGGCTCTCCCCCAAAACATCCCCTATATGTATTTGTATCCCTCAAGATATTGTATTTAAAATATATATATATAAATAAAACTTTATCTTCTATGTATGAAATAACATGAAAAATTATTTGTTCCGACAATAAAAAAATTAAAAATGATGCATATACAAAAGCATATTCGAAGAATAGGTATACTAGAAATGGTACTACATAAAAGTTGTAGGTGCAATGTACAACACATATATGTTTTAAGTTGATATTACTTTTAAAGCGTATTACATATAGGTTCATATACATTTCATCACAAATTCATAAACATTCGAGTACATACTATCTGTATGATACAGTAAAAGAAAGCTAAAGCCAAAACATTACTGATGGTTATTTAATAAACATTTCAAAAACATTGAAAATTTGTTTTGTTATACAAAATACCACACTGAATTCAAATTTGAATACTGTAACTCCGTGTATACATAGCTTCTAGTGTTTTCCATTTATATATTTAGTTTTGCACTTAGTGCAGTTAGTGACGTCAGGCCCGACACTAGTTGTTACAACACATGCATAGTGCCGAGCGTAGTGCATTTTAAATTAAATATGTTCAAAATTCCAGTGCAAATTTGTTAGCTGTTACTGTCAGAGTGTTACTATAAAAGATTCGGGCTCTGAAGACTAATTTTTTTACACCCATATTGTACCTACTTAGATATTTTTTAAAACTCAAAATGAATTTGAAAGACTGCACTGGCAAGAACTGACGATCGTAGTAAGTGTAAGAAAGGGCAGACTCATTAAAGTTAAATTCATACAAAAAGAATAAATGAAAATGAAACTCGTAAAACTTAGCTAGTGCACACTGATTATATAAATGGAAAACAAGTTATTGACTCAGTGAAAAAAGTTCGCAATTAATAGAGAACGCTATTAGTTTCGGCGTAATTCATTTTGAAAATTGAAATTTCCTATACAAACGTACTCATCTCGAAATAAGCAAGTTTGAAAATATTTTCACTGCTTGAAATTTTGAAAATTTATTTCCTTATAAAAAAAATACATGTTGAATTCAAATTTGAATACTATAACTCTGTATCTAACTTAGTTTTCACGATACTCATTTTAAAAGTGAAAATTTTATACAAATATACTTACTTAGAAACAAGCAAGTCTGAAAATATTTTCACCGCTTCAAATACTTTCAAAATGCGTTCCCTTATAAAAAAATCCATACTGAACTCAAATTTGAATACCATAACTCTATCTCATTTAGTTTCCGAGATATTCATTGTGAAAGTTTCTGAATAATTGTTGAACAAGGATTTTTGAATCAACTAATGACTTTGCTCAATTTCTTTTTCTACATACCTTTATTTTCATACTGTAACATACAGACTAATATGTAATCGAATGCATTGAAAACCATCTTTACATTTTCTCATTTCTGATTTTCAATAAAACAAAAAATCTTAGAAAATATACTTCCAAGGAAAATATCATGTTCTGTTTCCTTTTTTCTTTAGTAAAGTATTCAAATTAACCAGTGTTTTTTTTTTCAAACTTATTGCTTTGTTAAAATGCTTTCAAAGTAAAATTTTCCGCGACACTACACTTAAGCTAAAGATAACTTATTGTTGTTAATAACATAAATAAAACGTATATAATATATATTTACAGTTTATTTATAAATAATAAACATTTTCTTTTGTAGTAGAACATTTTCTTCGTGATATACAAAGTTACAACGACCTCCCGCCAATTCCTTTTAAAAAACACTGATACTCACTGAACTCTTTTGTAAAGTATACACACTTAGATATTCATATTTTGTTGCATTTAGACTTACTTACACTTTCATACAGACTGCACACTAAAGAAAATCATTCTCATATTCATATACTAAGAAGAAAATCATGTATCTTACGAAAAAAATTATTTACTTTTCCGCTGTTACGCTTATTTAAAATTATATAATAAAATCATTATCAAAGAGGCATATATGTGTTTATATTCTTATTTATATTATAGAAACTGTATTTAGTTTTAGTTACACATTCGAAATATATGATATACTTTGCATTATCTTTGTCACGTAAAAATAAACTTATTCTAATTAAAACTTGGACTTATTTCCTTTCTAAAAAAAAAAAAAAATACAATCATCACCTTTTGCATGTATATATCACACGATACGCAGTGTTATATAGTTATATTTTTAGAGTCATATTTAACGTATTTAGAGCACATATCATGATCTTTGTATTTGTGATGCTGCGAACGTCATGTAATTACCTACATCACAAACACACAGATCGCCATAATTAAGATATTCTTCATCCTATAGTTTAATATGTTATTATTATGTAAAATAATGCATTTCATGTACTACATATTATTATTGTGTAACATATGTCTAACCAATAAATCCATATCAAAATAACAAACTCTTTCATTACAATACAAATCTCAAAAATCGCATTCCAAATATCTAGGTTCATATCCCGCTAGCTAGCAATGATCCTGTAGCCCGTCAATCTGAAAGCAGAACGACGAGCTACAAGATCTTGCAAACTAAAGATCCAGGTTCGATTCCCGCCTACTAGCTACCGGCACCCAGCATCCTGCATCCTGCAACCCGCCAAGCACCCTAGCGATCCACGAGCAACCCGCCCAACCACCAGACCGTCCAGCTGGCCTGCGGTCCAGCTGGACGGATCCTGGTGGCTGGCCAGCCAGCAAAAATTTCCTAGAAACCTGTATATAGCTGGATATAGGCGTTATTACGTAATTTTACGACAAAGAGTGTCCGGTTCGACTCCACCACTCCCGCTGCACGAATGGCTGTAAATCCATCAGACAGCCAGTATTATACATAGCTAGAAATCTGTGGTGGGAGATCTGAGATTCATGTTTTGCTCGCCAGGCCTTACTATAGCCTTCCGAATTATCAGAAATTTAAATTTTGGTGGGTGAATGCTTTCGATCGGCTGACTACCTGCCCGACAGCTCAAAAATTCTCGTCTTCGTGACTAGTAGTCTTGCTACACGCTGTACATCGCCGATTCTACACGATTTTTTAATTCTGACTGCCAGAAGCAGTGCTACGGGCTGCCGGTCGGTGGATTTTTAAATTTTGCTAGGTAAATGCCTTGCGATCGGCTGAATTTCGGCTAGACGGCTGAAAAATGCTCGTAGCGGCAGTAAAGTGCTACTTTTCGGCCGTTACGGCTCTAAAACGTCGATTTTACGCGATTTTTTGATTTTGGCGACCAGAAGCCTTGCTCGGCCCGGATTTTTTACTAGCTAGAAGCGATGCTATAGGCTACCTGCATATCTGAAACGAATGCTGGTGCACTAGGCTCGGATTTTGCTTGCTGTAGGATTACGTAATACGCTTGCTGCCGCTCTAGCCTAGAATTTTTGGTGGCTGGAATAGGGTTACGTAACTTATTTCGGCGATTGCGTAATCGGGCTGCTGTGGATCGGTTGGCGGTGCTCTCGGCTCGTTCAGGTGCTGCTGCTCGCGTATCGATGATCTAGATCTAGATTATATTTTTGGGATTTGCTGGTAGCCTAAATTTGGGAATGGAAATATTGGGATTTTGAATTGAAAAATTGTATTCATTTTAGGGTATTTATTAGACATTTATATAATACATTTTTGTCACAATTACATGTTATATTTAACATATGAGATGCGGACATATATAAATATAATAAAATATGTATCATTCAATATGTATTAAGAAGTATTTTACAAATTGTTACATAATGAACATATTAGTACATATAATTTATTTCTAAAACTTATCGTGATACAGATATGTAATAATATTATGGTCTTTAATATACATAGGTTTTAAGTATGTATATACAATGAGAGGTATGCACTTTTATAAATAGATCAGTTTTTTCAATACAGAGTTTATTAAAAAATATGTTTATATTACAAATATCTACCGTACAAATATGTCAGAAATAAATTTTATCATATTAATAGGAAATAAAGTAGAGCAAATATATTTTCGTACAGTATTCGATATAAATAAATACTTATCAGATAAAGCATGTGCTATTTGCTATTTCATATTGTTGTATTTTCAGCGGAATTGCAATATGTGTTTATGGATACATATATACTTACATATATGAAAGTATTTGTAAGTCGAGAACTAATGAACTTTGAGAAAATATGTATAAGTATTTCAATGCGTATAATACGGATTTATTATTAAATTTGATTAATTTAATCAGCTGTTTTTTCGCGAGACAAATATTTGTATGGAACTTAAAGATGACACTTTAAAAGACGTGATACGGTAGATTTACCGTCAGTATTTTTTAACGTGAAACATTGGGTTTTTCATATCCATGGTTACGACTTGATATTTGATTGACAGCAATGTATTTGCCCGTTCCATTTAAAATGAAACATAGGGAACGAATCTGACAAAAGTATTATATTTAAATATTGTAAGAAATTTAGCCAAGTCAGAAAACCACTCGAGAGCACTAAACATATTTCGGGCACAAGGTGCACACAGAATTTTTTTCTACAACTAAATTTAATTTTTAGAAAACAAGTATAATTATTTAAACAAAATTAACCTCTAATGACATCTTGTCAATATGATAGATAACCGTTGAATTTTCCTATAAGTTATGATTTGACATTTGATTGACAGCAATGTATTTGTCTGTCTCATTTAAAATGACACATGGGGAATGAATATGACAGAAGTATTATATTTAAATATTGTTAGAAATTTAGCCGAGTCAGAAAACCATTCGGGCACAAGATGCACACTATATTTTTTCTACAACTAATTTTAATTTAGAAAGCAGGTATAATTATTCAATCAAAATTAACCTCTATTGACGTCTTATCAAATGTCAAATTCGTTCCCTATGTTTCACTTTAAATGGAACGGGCAAATACATTGCTGTCAATCAAATGTCAAGTCGTAACCATGGATATGACAAACTCAATGTTTCACGTTAAAAAATACTCACGGTATATGTTTTATGTTTGAATATACGTAAATTTTGACAGCTTAAAAAATTGAAAATGTTAATATATTTAAGAATAAACTTCATTAAGAAAAATATGAAAATTATGCCCATATCATATTTTAAATAAAAATGTTCTAGAAAACGTTATTCTTCAATTTACGAAAATTTAGTCATCAATATTTTCACATAATGACTAGCTAAGTAAATAACTTCATGTTGGAATGTTATGATTATAATGAAAAATATACGTTACAAAAGTGCATTTATTGCAATACACAATTTTATCAATCTAACAAAATTAATTTTACTGCATCATTAATTAAGTTAAAAAAAAAACAATTTATTAAGTAGGTACAGAATTTCCGTCAATCAAAATTTTGAAAAGCATAGGAAAGTTTTAATTTGAATGCATACAGCTGTTTCGCAAATAATTTCATGCATTATTTTTCGTAAAATTTTCTCGAGTATAGAGGCTGTTTCAAAGAAGGTGCAAAAAAATTTTAGGGCATATAGTACTGACAAAAATAAGTAAGAAAGCTTAATCAACTTAGGTCTGATCTTCAACTGTTTCCGAGATAAATGAAAAATCGAAGATAAACTGACAATGATAGTGATCGAACTAAATTTGGTCAGTAAATAGACTATAAAAAAACAATAAAGTTTTATATGAATCATTTTTCTCAATTAAATATTGACCAAGGTTGCCACAACATTTAACTTAGTACAATTATCTGATTTATTTAAAAAAAAAGAACATCTAAGATGACCAATTTGGTCAGTACTGTATGCCCTTAAATTTTTTACACTTTCTTTGAAACACCCTGTATGTATATATATATATATATGACATGGACATAGGACTAACGAAGGACAAAAATAATGTGTAATATTTTCATTATTTAGAATCAATATTGCTTGCTATCAATTTAAAATATGTTTCAAATTAATAGTTAAGGACGATTTGTATAACATTGTTTGTTGTATTCAATGTATTTTTCAAATGCAGTGAATAAGCTTGTAATGTGTGTCGAGAAAAAACAGCAATATTACGGAGTACTACCTATGTTGTCATTTTTTTCTCAAAGTTTTGTACTGTACGTTTGTATGAATACTCTGTTGCATCGAAACCCAAAGCATCGCGACAGCTTGATCACCCATATACTACATAAACACAAAGGAACACTTTAATACTTGTAATTGGCTTAAAGGAAAAATTTAAATATCTTATTGGACATTATAGTTTTGTAATCCATAACCCAAAGAAGCAAAGACACTTATTTCAAAAATAAGAAATTGTTATTGTTGTTTTACTAGGGTGGGGCAGAATGATCTCCCTGATTTGAAGTGTTAATTGTAAGAAAACGGTTCAAGATACATAAAAAAGGTTTTTATTGCTCAAAAGTATATATAATGCCGTTTTATTTTCAAGATGTTTGGAAAATGATATCGTCCAAGTGGCGGCCTTTGCGAGTAATGCACATATTGAGCCTGTCAAAGAAGTTTTCGGCTACTCTTCCTAGTATATCTTGCGAAATTCCAGCGATGACGTCCTCAATCGCCTCCTTCAGAGCTTCAAGCTACAGCTTTGACATATCCCCACTGAAAAAAGTCACACGGGCTCAAATCGGAGGAGCGAGGGGCCATGGAACATCTTCCCGATGAGAGATCAGGCGACCGGGAAAGAGCTCTTGCAGAATTTCGCGTGATCGACGGGCAGTATGGGCCGTGGCTGAAACCAGAAGGCTTCTGTGTCGTGTTAATCCTTCGGATTCAAAAAATAAGGCCCAATAATGCGTATAGAGGACACAGCGCACCAAACTGTTACTTTGGGGCTGTGAAGAGGTCTTTGTTGCAGTACACGAGGGTTCTCAGATGCCCAGTAACGAAAATTTTGTTTATTTACTGTGCCACAAAGATGAAGATGCGCTTCGACGAAAGGCTCAATATGTGCATTGCTCGCCAAGGCCGCCACTTGGACAAAATCATTTTCCAAACATCGTGAAAATAAAACGGCATTATATGTACCTTTGAGCAATAAAAACCTTTTGTATGTATCTTGAACCGTTTTCATACAATTAATCCTTCAAATCAGGGAGGTCATTCTGCCCCACCCTGTATAATTCGAATTTAGGTAAATAAGCCTGGATTAACGTAAGCAGTTTTGGTTATGAATTATGCTAACGACATAAATAACCCGGGTTAAATGTACATTTAAAAAAAAATAGTTTTGCTACAACTTCTGTAGTAGCAAAGTTTACAATATTAAAAAAAAATCATGTGGCAACCGTGGGTTTTAAATGATGATTATGGATAACGCGGCTTATCATTCCCGGCAAACAATAAAAATCCCGTGTAGGTACGTCAACCACAAAATAAGAAATTAGTAATTTTTTTCCTTGGCGCACATAACATTTCCGAAAATAGTACTAAAAGCAAATTATTAAATATTATTAAGCACTTTACAAAATTTCTAGCAAATAAATATGGACATAAAGTGTTACGGTTGTAATATTTTTGTTATGAGAATCGAACTAGGTGCATAGCAGTTATTTATGAGGTGTGAAAATTTGTGTTTCTTTGTCAACTTAAATGAGGGGCGTTCCAAAGTTTTATGGCGATCCTTTGTGTTTAGTTGAGACAGAGTATATTTAGGTAACATAATACGTGCTAAAATTACAACAATATGAAACATGAAATAAAATTATGTGATGTAATGTAAAACGTTTTCATTTCATAAAAAGACATAAGTAAAACATGTAAATCAATAATGTTCAGGAAAAATTTGTTTTATTTATATACATATATCTTATAGCTAAGGGTGCAAGGAGTGTAATACATATTGGTGAAGGGGGGGGGGGGGGTTCCATTGGGTATGGGTCAGGGCAGAGTTTTTCCCGGGAACTCTCCAATGCTGAAATTTGAATACATGTCCATCTGCTACTCGCTCAGAAGCTCAGATCCTTCTGCATCTTTTCAAGGACCTTCTAGAGCATAGGCTGGTATACAATGAATACAGTCCAATTCTCCGCTCTAGGAATCTGTAACAATTAAATATTAAATCAAAATTAGTACCTATATTTTGTATTATAGATTATTATACAAACTTATTTGGTGATTCATTTTGTTTAAATAAATAAATAAATAAATACACTATTGCTTCTATTACTAAAAAAATCTTGCATAAAGTCATACAAAAAAGTCTGAGAACAATACGACAAATAATTCGCATCAGAGAATAGCTATAGATCTAATCTAATAATAAGGAAAATAAGCTAAACCATCCCCCACAGTCTCCGGACTTTAACCAGATTGAGAAAGTGATGAAAATTCTTGAAAGAAACAAGAATATAAACAAAAAAACAATTTAACAATAAATTTCAAGAACGGCAGAATATAACGCCATCAGTGACCAAAAATTTGTAGATTCAATGGCTCGTCACTTAGTAGTAGAAAAACCAAACAAAAACCATCGAAATATTATATTTCTTTATATAAAAAAAAATAAGTGTTTTATTATTTTACAGCCCGATTCACAATAAAGTTTAAGCTAATCCTCATTTTTGGATTAGCGAATTCTACTCGAATTTTGACAGTTTATAACTTAAAATATAGTCTAATCTATTCCTAGTATCTACCTTTATTGATAATATCATGAAAATTAAAATTTAAATACCGGAATAGAATAGAATTCACTAATCCAAAAATGAGGATTAGCTTAAACTTTTTTGTGAATCGGGCTGTTAATGTTTAGGTTATCATACGGAGACTTTTTGGTCATGAAATTATGAATAATTTCAATGTTTACACCACGAAATAAATAAAATAACTATATTATTTGTTTATTTTTTATATATAATAACGTAACAAAATACTTTTTGATGATTTTGATTTAAAACAATATTAAATATATTGAGATTTAATCTGCTATTTTTCCTAAAATAGATTAAAATTACTATCGTTCTTTTTATATATAATAACATAACAAAATACTTTTTGATGATTTTGATTTAAAACAATATTAAATATATTGAGGTTTAATTTGCTATTTTTCCTAAAATAGATTAAAATTACTATCGTACTTTTTATATATAATAACATAACAAAATACTTTTTGATGATTTTGATTTAAAACAATATTAAATATATTGAGGTTTAATCTGCTATTTTTCCTAAAGTAGATTAAAATTACTATCGTACGGAGACTTTTTTGTATGACTGTAAATTACACAAAGTTATAAAAATACAGTTCAGAAAAAATTGAATATTTTAATCAATTTTTGGTAAGCAATTTGTAACGTACTTTTTAACTTGCATAACTGGTATAAAAAAATTATGCAACGTCGTATACATATGCTATTACGTAAATGTATCGTACACATATGAAATTACGTAAATGTGTATGTAGTAAATACTTGACAGAATGTATATAGTAAAATAAAAAATAATAAAATCATTTACATCCATAGAATATTATTCTATATTCTAGGAAAATTAAATAATTCCGAACTAAAGCGAATTATATTCGATACACCGTAATTAAATCATAGAACAATTCTTTAAACATTGTGGCCCGAATTCAGCACTCTTCTTTAGGTTAGTAATCGACTGTAGTAACCATGGAAACACCTGGCATCTTTTTCTTATTAATGCATGATTGTATATCTCTCGCTCTATTTTGTTATTTTTAGTTAAGTTTCTTTAGTTATTAAAAAAGAGTACTGAATTCGGCCAATTGAACATAATGTAATACAATAATGACAAAATATAATCTTACCATTAATAAAAAAATCTTTGGGAATCCTCTATGCCCTGCAGGTGTCCAGAAGTCGTCCCCAAACACCAGGAAGTCGTCCTCAAAGGCACAGTATACGAGCACAACGTATATACGTCTGTACACTAGCACTACAATAAAGGAACTGACAAAATGAATCTATGTAATAGTTTGGTATTAGATAATAATTAAATTAAATATTCGAATAGATAAATTAACAAACAAAATAATAAGGAATTAATACCTACCTATGTATTACATAATTTTTTCTTGTGTTCACTTTCCAATTTTTATTTAAAAAAATTGAAAACCAAATTGATGTTTCACGTTTTTCACTCAAAGTCAATATAGAAGCAACGCTATATTGGTGTGGTAAACAAAAATATGAAGTACATGTTTATTTTATGCATTAGGCCCATAATATTTATTTACGTAACAAGTGTGTAAAGTAGTACTTGGAAATTAGCACGGGATAAAAAATACTATTTAAACACGAGTTGCATACAACCGAAATATTATTGCTATTTCTCATAATATTGAGTATGAGTGTACAGGCATCTTCTAATATTGCTAGTGTTAGTTGACAAACAAATTAACCGTTGCCTAGCAACGTATTTACCACACAAGTGCTTGAAAAGTACTTTTCACATACTAGTGTTTGGAAAGTTACACTTTACAGAAAGTAAAGATTGAGTAAAGTGCATGATATTGATATTTCATTCTAAAACATATGTTTATGTATTTAAATTTATATCTGTCTTCTTCAAGTTATTTAAATACGAAGTTCTAAATAAAGTTAAAAAAGAATAAGATGTTTTTAATATCTAAAATGTAAAATTATTAAAAATGTTCAACTTTTCAGACTCTATAAGGCATTTTATGTTTTACCATAAGTAGTGTAGATAAAGACAAGGCATACATTCCTGCAATAGAAAATATAGTAGGCCTTTTACATCTTAATATAATCATAAGTAATGCTTTTTTAACTCTTTCACTATAGTTAAACCACTGACTTTCAGTTATAGCTATTACAATATTTTCGCACTAAAAGAAATATAATAAATAACTGAGGGATCTTCTTTGTAAAAAAATCCGTTTATACAGGATGTTAAATAAAAAGCGGGAATAGGCGTTTAACACGTTTACTTCTAAATCACTAGAGATATTTTATTTTGCATGTTTAGTAATCTACAAAATCCAATTTTAAATTTTATAAAAATTACAAAGAAATGCATATCGTTTAAACTGCAGAAATTCGATTTTCAAATAAAAATTACAGATAATTATACGAGTATTCTACACCTAAGTCCCTGAAAATGTTGTGTTTTATAGTCTACACCTAAATCATTGCATGGATTTTATTTACTTTTATTTTGTAACATGCAAAATAGAAATTTTGATAATTCAAACGATATACATTTCTTTATTATTTTGTTTAAATTCCATGGCTGTCGCTACAAATGAGCAATATTTATAAAATTTATAATTTATATAAAATATTAAAAATTAAATGGGAAGTTTTGCGCAAGGAAAAGCTGATTTTCCATGTTAACCCCTATGACCAGCTTTTTAATTAACGCCCTGTATATTAAAAGTTTAATACTTATATTAGATACCTCAATAGTAACTTGATTGCCATAGTAATAAAATATAAATACTTCTGTTAGTAAAACTAATGAATAAACAATTGATAGACCAAGACGAACGCTTGGACCTGACTGTAATTTTAATTATTATTAAAATGACAATTAAAATATTTGATTTTGAATATTTAAAAATATTACCAAAATTCCTTCCAGGCCGACTGCACAGATCAATAAACTAGATAGAAAAAATTGACAAATATTTACTGGGTATGAAAAACTTGTTATATCTTCAAAATATCTACAAAATTTTTATTTACATTACAATATATCACGGTTAATTATTATCAAAATAATTTCGAAACAAAAGTTTTATAAAATATTTCTAAAATGAATGGTACAACATACTGT
Source organism: Ophonus ardosiacus (assembly GCA_943142095.1). Taxonomy (NCBI): domain Eukaryota; kingdom Metazoa; phylum Arthropoda; class Insecta; order Coleoptera; family Carabidae; genus Ophonus; species Ophonus ardosiacus. The sequence continues at coordinate 3,074,955 of OW964838.1, read as the reverse complement.
AACAGTAATTCGCTAATGCCCGAACAAAAGATCATAAATAGATTTTTTCAAATAAAGAGTTTCTTTTCGGCTTCCCTGTAAATTCGACAAAATTGCGGGGCGTGTCTTATTAATTTTTCCTCCATCCATGGTTAAAATTTCAAGACAATTAGGTATACTGATTATTACTTCGTCGGAATCATGTTAGAGTCATTATGTATTTCTGTGTGAAACTTAAGAAATCCACTACAGAAACCTACGATTTCTCGATGAAAGATTATGGTGATGAGGGTCTATCTAGTACTCAAGTTTTAGATCCAAAAATATCCGGATATCCGGATAATTGAATGTTGAACTATCCGGATCTCGGATCCAAATCTCAGTATCGGATTTTGGATCCGGATCTGAGTATTGCATTTTGGATCCGGATCTGAGTATCGGATTTTGGATCCGAATCTGAGTATTGGATTTTGGATCCGGATCTGAATATGAGTATGAATATCGGATTTTAGACATGGAAAAACAATCCCTTTTATGTGAAACACGTGCACGATATAAATAAATAGGTATTTCGACACTTGCAATGAACCTGTAACCGTTATTTCTCAAATTTAATCTTAATCTCGTTTTCTTTGAAGTATTTGTTGTAATGAATGTTAAAATATTAGAACTACAGAATTCAATATTCTAAGAAATATCCTTTTTACAGTACAACAAAGTAAATTATTTAATTCAAATTTAGCACTAGAATATGTCAATGTTTTTTTATTATTACTAATATTTATATTCAAGAATTTACATACAAAATAAATAGTAGGTACATTGTTTAATTTCTCAAATTTAAATTTAAAATTTCTCGCGCTAGTCGTTAATAAATAGAACTCTGTAATTCGCAAAAAGTGATCACGATTTCCTCGTTAGCCAATAGTAGTCAAGGTTTCCAAGCATGCGCATAATTCGCGGTTGGGTGTTTGTATGAGATAGACTTATGTAGAAATGATATTTCCATTTCACAGTGTTTCTTTCAAGAAAAGCAAAGGATCCGCAATATATTAGTTAATAGGTATATGGTTTCAATAATAATAGTCACGTGACTAGAGCCAGTCAGTAACCGAAACCATGGTTTTGGTTATTATATTTTATTTTTGGAATAAACCCTTTTGGATAAAGACCAATTTTGACAATACCGTTATATTCAATGCAATTTTGATAAAATATCATACTCAATAATCCTTTGATGGTGTTGAACAATATCAACAATATCATCATAAGTATCTTCCCAAACATAACCTCTTCTGGTCCACACTTTCTTCTCAGGTTTCAATTGTTTTATTTTGTGCTGTACCAGTTTATATTGACATATTCCAAAAGTAATCGTACCACAGAAGAACATATCAACAGCTCCAACATAATGGGATCCACAAAAAGTAGATACAATTTGAAAAGCATAAGCTATTTCATAGTTTCCAGATTTGTATTTGTCAAATGGAAACCATAAGCTGATAGGAAATGGTACTCTATAATGATGAATGTCTTGTGGACCGTAGATATAATATTCTAATAGTCTTGCAATGTAGAAAGACAAGGCAGCACCTAAGCAAATTAACTGAAACAGTTTACTTTTAACATTTAGCTGTTGCATATCTGCGAAATATATTGTTCTTTCTTCTTTGCAATGAGAAAGAGTATATTTTTCTTCAAACTGTATTCTATTTAAAATCCTTTTTAAATGTTTTGTACGAAATTGTAGTAATAACAATCTGAAAAATAGTACTGTGAATTCTATAGTAACTTGCAAATTTTCCATCAACAATGGAATGCTCTTCGTTAGACAGAGGTCTATTATTAATGAGGCTTGTAAAGCGAAAAAAATTATGAGATTAATTTTTCCCCATAACATGTACAAAATTTTCTTTCTTTTTGAACTAAAATGTACAATTGGCCATATACCCAATATCATAACACATTTAATACTAAAGTTTAGGTATTTTATATTACCCATTTTTTCAGTTTTAAAATGACACTGAAAAATATATGTTTCCCTTTATATACATTAGATATTCTCAAATGTCAAGGTAATTTATTAACCTATTTAATTATTAAATTATAACTCTATTTCATGTTTACATATAATTATGAAAATTAATTATGCATATTTCTTGTAGTATGACGATGACGTTTTATATTTTTTAGACGACCATTTCAGAAAATAATAAATACAGCCCAACAATAAAGAATTTTGCCTGAAAAAAAACCCCCAGGAGTTTTGCAAATTTATCACATGAATATACATTATGTACACTTCCATAACATTCTCTTTACAATCAAATAATATTACTACATAGTTTATATCTCAACCCATTTTTGAATTATTGCCCAAAAATTCAATATACCCCACATTTAGATAAAAACTTCAAAATTTTCAAAAATCTAATTTGTATGTATCTAGATACTTCTCAATACGCTGATTCCAAATTTTGAAACCGCAGGTCGATATCTCTTTTCGTTCTCGAGATATTTAGCTTCAAAATTTTGCTCAAAACTGCCCATTTTTGGGTAATAACCCAAAAATGGGTCGAGATATGAATTTGGCGACACCACCATTCGATTCTACGGGCAAAATTACATAAGTACACCAATTTTCAGAATTTTTGAACACCGCATACAATCTCTAAAGCAAAATAACTGAAAATGACTAAAAATCGCAAAAATCGTAAGGGGTACCCCTTAGGATTTTTTCAGATTTTGGACATTTTCAAGGGTTTTCAAGTTTTTATTCATAAAAAATGAACCGGTTAGACAAAAATTATGAAAATTGCTATACGTATGTATTTTTGTCCGTAGAATCGAATGGTGGTGTCGCCAAATTCATATCTCGACCCATTTTTGGGTTATTACCCAAAAATGGGCAGTTTTCAGCAAAACTTTGAATCTAAATATCTCGAGAACGAAAAGAGATATCGACCTACGGTTTCAAAATTTGGAATCAGCGCATTGAGAAGTATCTAGATACATAAAAATTTGATTTTTAAAAATTTTGAAGTTTTTATCTAAATGTGGGGTATACTGACTTTTGGGGCAATAATTTAAAAATGTATATTGTAAATTATTATTAGTTTTTAAAATATTTGAGTTTTATATTTTAACCTTGATCTGCACATATACAATAAAATTTATCTACTTAATTCACAAATATTTTCTATTCTAAAAATTGATAAGATTCAATCTAAGATGTAATCATTTCTAATTACTATGTTTTATTCTTCTTGGTATCCATATACTTGATTCAGAAGTGCTAAATAAGAATAAGAAGCTCGCAGAATCTAAAAAAAATTTTTTTAAAATGTAATACTTATTTCCATTTTGTCCATAATGAACAAAATAATTTACTATACTTCGTGTTTATTGATTTATTATGTTAATTGACTATTGACAGCTTAAACTTGACAATTTTTGGTTTTGTTGAATTCAGTTTGTCTTTTAACCCTTCAGAGGGCAGTCATGTGATTCAAGTGACCTTGAAGTGCTTGGAATCAATTGATTTGTATGCGCTTGTCACTTTAACAAAAACAATGTTTTGACTTTTTGATTTAAAACTGTTAAAAAGTTATTATTTTTAAATCTATGCACAATACTACTGGAAATTGTAAATTAATAACTTTTAGCAAAATCAAAATAAATGAAAACGAAATATAATAAACATGAAATATGGACATGGTATGTATGTTACCAATATAAATGTTTCCAAAGTCATTGTGTAAAATCGACCAGCAGTAAAGAGACAAGGTTTTTGAGCTCGCATCATAATAAAAATTAAACCTTTTTTAATTCTAGTGTTGCAGTCGTACCACCTGCTCTTCCAGACTGCCGAAGATACTTTTAAACTCTGTCAAAAGTAAAAATCACATTTTAATATATTTCAAATTTAATATGTGATGTTTTACCTCTATCATAACTTCATTCGCATGCCAGTAAAACATAAATAATTGTATTAACATTGATATTAAATATTCAATGGTAAATGCAAATTTGATTGAAGGTCCTTCCTTTAAAAAATATTTTGTTCATTAGTATTTAAGACAATATAATTTGGATTAAAAGTTACCAAAGTTGCTTCAAGTCCAATTGCACACAACATTAAGGAGCATACAATAAAGTCTAAAAACATTACTGGGCTTATGAGGTGGTTAAGATTTTTAATAAACCTGAAATTTATTTACATTTTATGCAAGATAATAATCAAGTGCATGGGCAGGTTGTGTGGGCAGTTTGGGTAGGCATGTTGCGTGGGCAGATTGCGTGGGTATTTTGGGTGGTCAGTTTGGTTTGGCAGGTTACGTGAACTGTTTGGGTGGACATATTGCGTTGGCAATTTGGGTAGGCATGTTACGTTGGCAGGTTGCATAGGCATGTTGCGTGGGTAGTTTGGGTAGACATGTTGCGTGGGCAGTTTGGGTGAGCATGTTGCGTTAGCAGTTTGGGTGGGCATGTTGCGTTGGGAGTTTTGGTAGGCAATTGGGAGGGCAGTTTACGTGGGTAGTTTGGGTGGGTAGTTTGGGTGGTCAGTTTGGTTTGGCAGGTTCCGTGGGTAGTTTGGGTGGACCTGTTACGTTGGCAATTTGGGTGGGCATGTTACGTTGGCAGGTTGCATAGGCATGTTGCGTGGGTAGTTTGGGTAGACATGTTGCGTGGGCAGTTTGGGTGAGCATGTTACGTTAGCAGTTTGGGTGGGCGTGTTGCGTTGGCAGTTTTGGTAGGCAATTGGGTGGGCAGTTTGCGTGGGTAGTTTGGGTGGGTAGTTTGGGTGGGTAGTTTGGGTGGGTAGTTTGGGTGGGTAGTTTGGGTGGTCAGTTTTGTTTGGCAGATTGCGTGGGCAGTTTGGGTGGACATGTTGCGTTAGCAATTTGGGTGGGTAGGTTGCGTGGGATGTTTGAGTGGGTAGTTTGGGTGGTCAGTTTTGTTTGGCAGATTCCGTGGGCAGTTTGGGTGGACATGTTGCGTTAGCAATTTGGGTGGGCATGTTGCGTTGGCATGTTGCGTAGGTATGTTGCGTGGGTAGTTTGGGTGGTCAGTTTGGGTGGGTAGGTTGCGTGGGTTGTTTGAGTGGGCCGTTTGGGTGGGCAGCAAAGAAAATACTATAGAAAACTACTAGCGTTAAGCGTAAGACTATTATAAAACACTATAGGCGGAGCCTTAGAGAAGCTCGTTGTTTTATATTAAAATCATTCAAAGAAAATAAAAATTATTGATTATTAGTGGCTAATAAAGATCTGTGTATGTCCATACTCAACAAATCATTTATCGGCATTTTCTTGGTATCAGGTATCATACTATGAATGTGTGTGCCCAATAGCTCAATTTCTGGCATCTAATCATAAAAATTAATGACACAAAAACAATAAAATTTGCAATGATGTCAAATAAACAATACTACGTAAAATAAATAAAATACTTATAATGTTTACCTCTAAAAAATATCTGCGGAATTAAATTAAAATGTCAATCTTTTTTTTTATCAAAATTACATCTTTTGATAAGTAATTGTACTTTGAAATAACTAATAACATGCGTCAAATAAGTTGTTGGAAAAAAATTGAATGGACGATACTGTGGTTCAAGGATTCAAATTCAAAAGATTTCAAATATACATTTGAAGTTTATAAGTACAAATTTACAGATTTACAAATATACCAACATAGTTGTTACAAATTCTCTATAATTCTCCCTAGAAAACCGAGAATTCACGAAGTTTCGACTATGAAACATATGATGTGCTTGAGGTCGAGAACGACCGAAGTAATGCTTGGCGAAGTAATACTCAAGTACAAGATTGAGCATCGACTATGACTACAGGCCTTTTTTTTATAATTTATTGAAAATGTAAGCTCGTAAAATGAGGTGACAGATAATTTTTTTATCTTACTCTATTATCATCTTGTGGTGAACGACACATTTCACAAAATTTTGTTGTATTTCATCATCACTCATATATTCCTCTTCATAAGGATAAATATTTATTAAATAATACTGAAGTACTCTAAATTGTCCAATTGCAAATATCATCAGTCCAACAATAAAAGTATCCCATATTGCCAAATATGAAGCTCCGAATATTCCAGAAATAGTCTGCAATGCATATGCCAATAGATAATACTTATCCGAATATTTATCAAACGGAAAATAAGAACTGAAAACTAATGGCCGTTTGTATTTTCCAGTACTTGTGCCATTTTTGAACAATATTTCTTCTGATCCTATAAAATAAGCTTCAAGAGATGGACTTATAAAAAATCCTGTGATCGTCCAGAAGGTTAGGAGCCAAAATTTTCGTGATATGTTCCAATTTTGCTGAATATAATCCTTCAGAATATTTTTGAGTTTGACATCGTTAGTTTTTAAAATTCCCAATTCTGTTTGTTGTATTTTGTTGACCAAAGCTTCAAATTTTTTTAGTTTCGTTAAAAGCGTGTAGACTTTTGATATAGCAACGGCGTATAGTAAAGAAACACCAGCGTTGGTAGTGACTTGTTCAAAATCGTTGTATATAAATGTTATTTCTATAAATTGGCTTGTTGTAAATGTTACAAACCAAATAAAAATAAATTTTGAAAAGATGTGATAAACCCACTGATATTTTTTGTTTTTTGGTGGCCACATACCAATTATGTTCAATGCTTTTAAATTTCTAAATAATAATGGATTATCTGGATCCATTTTTGAAATAAAGAAAATTACACTATTCAGCGTTTATATACTTAAAATTGAGGGTAAGTAAAATGTGTAATTTTGTAAATCTGTAGGTAGATATATGATTTGAAATAATTACATGTAATCAGTTTTGTTTTGCAACATGTTATTTGACAAAAATAATTGAAGGTTGCAATAGAATACAAACTATTTCTGTTATTGTTTGTTTAATAATTGAAGAGCGTTTAGCAAAAACAACCATAATCCATTTTTTGAATAAATTTTCTAGCTTCCTTATAGCGACACAGACGACGAAAGTTAATAATTCCTCTAATTCTTAATTTAACAATTCGTATGTCCTATTTCAAGTATATTGATGATCATAATAAACATTATTCAATTTTAATGATAATTAAGTCACGACGATCTATTGAGAAGGTGATCGTAATTATTCGGGAATAATCGCCACACTGATTCTGTGAGAATCTCGTTATAATTTATTATAACTTCAAATTCGCTCAAATTTATAAAATTATATTTGATGATATGACAACTCTTGACAACAACATTGAAGCATGAACACCAAATTATATTTATATGTCGTCTGTCAGGTATTTTGATAATTAAGAATTTAGGTAAATTATTAATTATACTAATTATCATTAATATTTTTCGTCTGTTTCGGCTATTATATATTCCTACAACTTAATTTTACTCGGAATCATATTTAAATATTAGATAGTTATGTACTGGATGTTGAGAAATAGAAAGATAAAAGTTGGTAATTAGATATTTTTATAGGACTTTTTGTAGAAACGCTTAAACTTTAATGGCTATTAAAGCGCAAAATGAGATACTGTTGATTGATTCTCTCAAAAGGTCATGCAAGATTTTTTCTACAATCGCCACAATGGGGTCCTCTGGCATTTCAAAAAATAATAAAGTGCATACATTGTACCTACAGTACTACCAATTTATCATTATTTTCCATTCTTCTTGAGCTATTACTTCAATCTAATCTAAGCATTTTTTAATGAATGCCCTATTTTATTTCAGTATTCCTTTACACGGCAGTACGGCATTTTGTTTGGTTATGTAATATACCGACAGATCAGTCATATGACAGATTAACTTGTGGAGGGGCAACTTTGTCGCGCATGAGCGGCAAAGTGACATTTTGCGTTGACAAAAGCGAGCGCAAAAGCCTACTTTGTATATACAAACCCTAATCCATATTAATTGGTCTATTTGTTAAATTAATTTATCGTGAGTTAAATAGTTTTATTTCTAATAATAATGGAGGAAGTTTTTATTTTTTATTTCCACATTATAACGTAGCTTTAAATTATATTTCTAGTTACACATAAATATTTAACAGTATGATAATAACTCAAATTTCTCAGTAAGTTTCTATTATTTATCAAGATTGGATAATTCGCCGATTATTCTTAAAAATTGCCGTAATTTTTATGGTATCTAATTTCTAAACTCTGAGAAATAAATGATGTCAATTCTTTTTAAACTTTATTTATTTTCCTTGTATTGTTAGTAAAGCTATAAATTATTTCGTTTGACATTAAAACAACAAAATATTTCAGATAATATATCTTGCTATATAGCACAAGAACCACAAAATATCTATAATATTAAAAAAAAAATACTGATAATTACGTTAGTTATTATTTGTATTATATTTGCGCTAAATAAACTAAAATTTTGGTGACTAAGTCAACTATTGTGGATTAGGGCTCGTAGACTGTAGAAATAAATTATTAAACTTTTAGCGAGAAACAGTTTTGCTAAATTGTTGTTGTCAATTGTTGTTCCTCAGTTGAAACAATAAAATTTTATTTGTAATGATGACAACATTTTTTCATGTATCGCAAATCTTTCGCATTAATCAAATCAAAATTCTTCAAAATCAAGTGATAAGATCTTAATTACTGATAAGTTTAATCTAAAAAAATTGACTATAAAAAGATGATCATCACCCTCAAACTATTCTTTACTTTAATCGTGGCCATCAGGTAATTTAATTCGATTATTTTATAGAAATTATTAATTTTGGGATTTAAAATAAATTAGTGATTTTTTTTTCAGTGCTAATAATGAAAATTTTGGTAACTAGTGTGGTGGTGATTTTGTCAATATTTGCTTTGCAAGAGGCAAATGCTACTTTCGGTAAGTAATTATAAAAAAAATTAGTCAATATACAGATGTCTCTAAAAAAGGGGGCCATGGCTTAACCCCAGATTCCTGAGGCTAAAATAAGACGATTTAACTAAATTTACCTTTAGCGGAGAGTGTACCCTTTAGCCAGTATTCTGCTTCAAAGTTTTTTGAAATAAAAATTAATTTTGCTTATAATAACGGAAGACATAATTCGATTTGGATAAAACTTGGTGTGGTACTTTATATGGTTACAAGTTTTAAGATGATACTTGTTATTATTAGTGAACAACTAGTGTATGAAACTTGGGTGTCCCAATATTAATTAAACAATAACTTTTTAATGGCCAGGCCGATAATGTAATTTTTTTCAGAAAGATACATTCAATAGTAAACTTTTCTCTCTGTGTTTAATTTGTGATATCTGTTACGGTTCACAGAACAAAAAAAAAAACCTGAGTGTCTGCACCATTAAATTTTTAAAATAAATTTTATCTAGCAGTCTGTCCAAATGCCAAAAATCTAATTTTTAATAATGGTAACGAGTTGTCAATCTTCTCAACGTGTTTAGGAGTAACCTAACATTATTTAATCGTCTTATTATAATAATGGTAGTAAAATACTATTATAGGCCGAACAAACGGATGTTACTAGTTTTACAATATTGCGAAGAAAATTTTTGACAACCCATAAGTAATTATTGTTACTGTCATTAAAAATTAGTATTCAGAGTTAAACACTAACGTTGTATCAAAAGATTTGAGAAAAAGTTAAACCTCTTCATTAAACAGAATTTTTGGGGGACTATTCACACTCTCTGTTTATATATATATATATATATATATATATATATATATATATATATATATATATATAATATTGGCCCCTTAACCCTAGAGCGGGCGCGCTGGCGCACTGAGTGCGCCACGTTAAACAAAAATGTCATAAAATTGTTATTGGGCGAAGAGATGTTTTGTTACTCACGCTATTCCTTCTTTGGACCTTTGGTCACAATATGTTACCATTGTTTTTAGTTTCATTATAGTTGCAGTAATACAAATGACAATTTATTAGTCGGAGTTGGAGGCAGACACATAGTATTTTATAAATATACTTGTTTGAATATTTTTATTTCTATCTAAATTTTTATTTTGTTCATTTTTATAACACTTTATTTGCAAATCACACACAATCAGCAACATTTTATGTCAAAATTGCGAAGTGCAATCAGGGGATGAATAAAATCGATCAATTATATTTGTGTTTCTTCTTTTATTATTTTTTATTTTTGTACGCTATTTCTTCAACAAAAAAAATGAATATAATTTAATAATGTGTACTACTTTAACTTCCAATGTGTAAAGAAATAATATGTTGTTCTAAATAGTCATAAAATTGCTTTCTTTTGTAAGGCGCACACTGTGCGCCGCGCGCCTGGTCATGTTATGAACATTGGCGCGCCCGCTCGAGGGTTAATTTGTAAGAAAGTTGTTATTTCTTAACAACGTTGCTATACCAAATAACCAATAATAATTGCGAACACTGAATAAAACATCAAAATAACAGGTTTTACGTTTGTTTCTATTAGTTAAAATTATTAGCAACGTTGCTAGATTTAACAACTTCCTTACAAAATAGGGCTAAATGTCTATTTTAAATCATTTCTGTACAAAGTTCTGCTAACAATCATCTTTACAATTCTAAATCGTTGATGACATTTAACTTTGTCTTGAGCACTTGGAATGAATCCGCTGATTAGATTTGGGGGCAAAAGTTCGCAAGGCCCATTTTTTTGGTAAATTAATACGTGCTACACCTTCTTCCCATACCCGTGTTCGGTAAATAGTTGTCTGTCCAATATTTTGATTCCCAAAAACTTTAACAATTTCACGTTTCGTCTATCTGTCCATCTAACCTACAGATTTATACGTTTAAATATTTAAAATGTAACATCAAAGATATCTGTAAAATCACTAAAGTGAAGCGTCAATCTGATGTCTAGTGATTTCTATTTAATTTAGATTAGAAAAAATAATTGGACGTCAAGTGTTTATTCTTCACAAGTTTTACATAAAGCAAAGTTCAAGATCTGGATAAGTAGTTACCGCCAAAAACGTATCATTGTTCAAACAACAGAATAATTGTTAATTATATTATAATTTTATCAATCTTTGTAATCAGAAGCGTAGTTACTCGACCTTCAAAAAAAATTATCCAATGTAGCTTGGCGCAAAAAGTGTCTTCTTTCTTTAAATAAAATATTTTATTAAATAATAACCTACAAAATACTTTTTTTTTTATTCAGATAAAGTGGTATGCTATTACGGTAGCTGGGCCACATATAGACATGGCCGTGGGAAATTTGACGTAGAACATATCGACTCAAGATTATGCACTCATCTTATCTACACGTTCGTTGGTCTGGACCACGACGCTTCTGTACGAGTTTTGGATCCATATAATGATCTGGAAGAAAATTGGGGAAAAGGTAGACTATTTCAATTAATCGCAAATAAGTTCTGCTTACTTTACCATTACAACTAATTCGGAAAAATTGAACGATACTGTGATTTAAGGAAAGTATATTGAACCTGCTTATTACTAGAAAAATTAAGATAGCTTAAAATTTAACATTAATATTTAACTTAAAGTGTCATACACTTTTTTTTGTAAGCCTAAAACTCAAGGTATATTTTTTTATTGGAAAAGATTTTATATATCCTGTAAAATTGTAACACGATCACACTATTTTTTACAAATTCCATATTGCAAGTTCCTTTGAAAAGGTTCTATAAATCCAATATAATTATAACACAAATGTACATTCTGTAAATTGTATTCTGCTACAACTAATCCATACTAAACTCTGACGGATAAATCTCAAGAATGAGTAACAGCGCCAACCTTCGGTTCTTATTAGAGCCTCGTTTAACCATTGACCATCATCACTGCGAATGTGGAAGGCTTGACTGTAACTACTGCCAAGCAAGAAATTATTTCTGAACTTTTTAAATCTAAGGATTGTCACATTTTATGTATTTTTTTGTATTGATGCTATAATTTAAATTACACATGCAATATTCTGTATGGATTAGACACGAATAACTAACTACTTCACACTTCCTCATTCCTATACAACGCAGTTCTTCCTCTCTCAAATATTCTGCTATACAGTCCTTCCATTTTCTCTTTGGCCTTCCTCGTATTCCCGACATTGAAACTGCAAGTCACTTGCGAAGGACACTCTGTCACTTATGTATTTTTCTGATCCTATACTTTCCACTTTGGTTTTGCACTTGACACTGACATCTGTCAATTAGAATTTTTTGAATATACATATCTGCTGTTTCCATAATTTTTGCAAAGCAGACTGATTTTTGAAAGGTAACCTCTCTTAATCTCTCTATAACTCTATATTTATTGAATATGAAGGAAAATGTATAATCAAATCTTACAGAGAATAAAATTTTCTTTCATGTTAATGATCATAAAATGTTGAAAAATGATATTTAACTGGGTTTTTTCCAGAAAAACTGTTAAGATCTTCAAATAAGGGTACTTCCGGTTGACCAATTATAACCAAAATCTAATAAGCTCTTCATATGGTTGTAAAGAAGAGGAATATGAAAGAATCATAATTTTTAGAATTGTAGTTTTGGAGTTATCGTCGGAGAAAAATTTGTCACACACACACACACGGACACACACACAGACACACACACATACAGACATCAATGTAAAATTAGTAAAATCGTATTCTAAGGATCTTAAAACGTGCTTATTCATTGAAAACTCACAACCGAATTTTTTGACCAAAAACAATACCTTCTTTTTGACGGAAGGTAAAAAGAGCGCACTAGCTCTATATTAAATATGAATGTTAGAGTTTAAGCTAAGCAGATTTAATATATTATCCTTAAACCACAGTATCGTCCATTCATATTTTTTTTCGAAAACTTATTAATTATCTTCGTAGGTGCGTTCAGTCGCTTCAACCAACTGAAAAATCAAAACCCTAACATGAAAACCATCATCGCCATTGGTGGATGGAACGAAGGTTCTGAAACCTATTCTAAAGTGATGGAAGACCCTGAACTTAGAGACAAATTCGTTCAGAATGCAGTCAACTTCACAGTATACTATGGTTTCGACGGTTTTGATTTAGACTGGGAATACCCTAATCAAAGAGGAGGTCGCCCCGTTGATGTCGTAAGAAAAATGATTATTCTTAAAAGAACATTTCTTACTGCGTATTTTTTCAGGAAAGTTACATCACAGTTCTGCGCGAACTGCGTGCTGAATTCGATAAGCATGGTTTGCTGTTAAGTTCAGCTGTGGCATCAGCAGAATTTTCTGCCTCTCTTTCATACAACATTTCAGAAATGAATAAATATTTAGATATCATCAATGTTATGACTTATGATCTTCATGGATCTTGGGATACAGTAACTGGACATAATGCCCCTTTGCATCCTTCGTCGAAGGATATTACCGAAAAAGAAAGACAGCTGAATGTTGTAAGTAATGACAGTAATATTAAAACAAAATTGGTGATTGATTTATTGTTTTTATTTAAGGTTGCTTGCATTGAATATTGGATTTCTCAAGGAGCAGATCCTGCTAAAATTGTTCTAGGTATGGGAACTTATGGAAGAACTTTTACTCTGGATAATGCCACTCAAAATGGTATTGGGGCCCCAGCAAGTCAACCTGGAAATGGAGGACCTTATACCAATCAACCTGGAATGGTTGGATACAATGAAGTAAGATATTTTATGGCAAGACTCTCATGTTAAAGATTTTTCGTAAAAATTTAAAATTTAAACATTTACTGAACAACTTTTTTGTTGATTTATAAATTCTCCTCGACAACGGTCCATTAAGATGCTGTTATTTTTCTAGAAACACTTGATCCTTAATTATAGGCGACTGATATAAAAAAACAATCATTTCTCTTTGTTCCAGATTCTGGAGTTGCAAAGTCAAGGCGGTTGGACAGTAGTTTGGGACAATGAGCAACAAGTTCCTTACATGTTCAAAGGAAACCAATGGATTGGATACGATAATCCTGCTTCTTTAAGGAAAAAGGTGTTTGTTATTTTCTTATAATTTGTAACACAGTCTAAAATATTTTTTTTCTTTTAGATGCAATATGCCAAAGAAAAAAATTTAGGCGGTGGGATGATTTGGAGTATCGAGACAGATGATTTCCTTGGGATTTCTGGCACTAAGTTTGGACTTTTACATGCCATCAACTACGAATTGGGGAATGATGTAAGTATTAAACATTTAACTATATGGTAAGTACAATAAAGTACAATATGATGGCGACACTTGGTGAAATTGTTTTAACAATTTGTTTATCGTACCATTAAGCGATACACTGAAGTCTCTTCTGTTGCTGACAAACCACGCTCTGGTCGACCTCGCACTATTCGAACGCCAGCAGTAATAAAAGCTGTTGAAGCTCGTATTCGCCGAAATCCTAGACGAAAACAGAAATTGATGGCTTTGCAGATGCATTTGTCAAGGGAATCCTTGAAGCGAGTTATTAATGAGGACCTCAAACTTCATGCTTACCGTAGAAAAAAGGGCCATCTTCTTATGTCACGTTTAAAAAAAAATTAGGCAAGAGAGAGCAAACCTGCTTTTTCATCGGTACGCAGATAACAAGCATCGAGAAATTCTTTTCACAGATGAGAAAGAAGAAGATTTAAATAAGCAAAATGATAAGAGTGTATGCTCATAGCAGTTCTGAAACTGCTGAGAAGGATCCTGTTGTTCAAAGAGATCATCACCCGGCATCTATGATGGTTTGGTTGGGTGGTTCATATCTGGGGGTCACACAAATTCATTTTTGTCAAAAAGGCGTCAAAACTGGAGCTAAAGTTTATCAAGAAGACATTTTAGAGGGAATTGTAAAGTCTCTGAGTACCACTATGTTTAAAAATGAGCACTGGGTTTTTAAAAGGACCCAGCGCCAGCTCACAAAGCAAAGTCTTCGCAATAATGGTTTTATCGCCAAAATATCGTCTTTATTAGACATGACGATTGGCCCTCATCAAGTCCAGACCTAAATCCCTTGGACTGTAAAATCTGGTCTTATTTAGAGGAAAAAGTCTGTTCTTCAAGCCACAGAAATTTGGAACACTTACAGGCGTCTTTGGTAAAAGCAGTGGCCAATATTGATATGAATATGTTACGTACTGCCATAGATAACTGGCCTCGAAGATTAAAAGCCTGTGTACAAGCACGTGGAGGTCATTTCGAGTAAAATGTAGTTTGACATGCTCATAGGATATTAGAGTTTCATATTCTAATAAAATTTTGTGTCTTGATCTCATTTGTTTTATCTAGTCTTACTTTAATCTTGGGACAAAACTTATGACCTGACTACGTACGAGGGTTGTTTCAGAGACTGAAATCTTGTGAACTATGTCAAGTGTTATTTTTAACTATTTAATAGTATATTTTGTGTTTCTCTTTTGCAGATTCCTCCAGAAACCACCTCTCTCCCCCCTCATACCACCACACAGCCAACTCTACCAACTTCTAGCCCTGGAGATGATGGTTCTGATGATTTTTGTAGGTCCAGTCCTAATGGTTATATTCGTGATCCTGTCGATTGTGCCGTATTTTATCAATGTGTCCCAACAAATGATGGTTACGACCCGGTTGCCAAAAGATGTGCTGATGGTCTTTTCTTTGACATTATTGCAGAAACTTGTAATTTCCCGTGGAATGTTCCAGAATGTACTCAATCTTCTTGAAGTTTTGTAATTCCAGATGAGATTTAGTTTAGTTAGACATTTTATTTTGTTTGTTATTTATTAGGGAATAAATTATTATTAGATTGATTTTTATTTTTAAATAAAATGTTAACTGAATATTGTTTTATTATTTACAATATAAACGTCATTATGTATCTAATATCTTTATTTTCCATCAAATACTTAAAAATTTTAGAACAACATCTACGAGGTAGTATTCTTCAAGTAAAACTCCTAACCTTAAAATTAAATGAATAGATGAGCTAGATACGTACCCCTTTATCTGAGAGCAGGTTCTTAGGACCTTTGCATCATCAATACGATTTCGCGTTATTTTTACTGAAGATGAGAACTTTGTTCTCGAAATACGTACCTATATATTTATAATAATTTTACATGTTACGAGTACATTACACTACTGTTAGGAGAAGGTTAAATTCATTGGGTGGTAGCATGAACAAGTGATTAAGGGTGATTAGCTAGGAGATGACTAGCAGTGTTTTCGAGCTATCAATCATTATGGATTATTTGAGAATGTTGCTAGCCAACTCCTTTTTTTATAGTACTTACGAAATAGACCGTATCAAAAAATGTCGCGCCAAATTGTTGTTAAATATTAATTTGTTATTGACTAACGAGAATCCGTAACAAACCTTTCTCGGCAAGGAAAGATTTCCCGTGAGATAGCCGGCTGACTATTGATCAATAAAAGCACAGCAAATGGAGTTATTACCAAATATAAGTTGCCAAAATCATTAACTGACAAGCCAAGATGCGATAAACCCCGTAAACCAATAAAGCGAATAGATAAAATAAAATTAGTAGAAGAAATAAAAAAGAGTGCATTTGATTAGTAAGCAGTGCTATTTTCGGACAACTTAAAAATATTTTTTTTTGGAAATGATGGTACGAAGTATTTTCGGCGACCAGCAAATACAATTATAGGTCCCAATAACCGACAGTTAGGAATGTGATTTTATATTGTGTATAAGTCGTTCCATTAGTCGACATAGAGTAAATCGCAAAAAGCTCATCCGAAAAAATTATAAAAATAAAAATAATAAAACAAAACTAACTTTGAAGGGGTTCCAAAATTTAATAATAGTACAGGTACAATACACTACAGTTTTTACATTTTTTGAGCGCCCTAATAAGCCAGGCGCCCTGAGCCAGTGCCTAAGTGGCTCACGCCTTGAGCCGCCACTGTAACCGCCTAAACACAATGCATGAATAGTGATTAAGAGATGACTACCAGTGTTTTAACTCCGTAAATCGTCAGAGAAATTAATTATTCGCAACTTTTGTTTCAAGTATTTTCTCCAAAATAAACCATAAACGATTGACAGAGTTAAAACACTGCTGGTTATCTCCTTCTTAGTCATCTCCTAATCACCATTCAAGCTACCACTTAATGTATCATTATGTGCCTTGTGATATCATTCTACGAGTAATTATAAAGACAATTAAAACATAATATATCACTTCTGTCAATGGTAGTAATCCATAATCTGTTCGGATTAACAATATTATACTTTGATTTCTAGAAATTTGATGTAGATAGTGGTTTATATATTTAGCACTGATTCAAGCGTGATTTTTACGAATGAAAAAAAAAATATGACTACATTAATTGTAACTTAAATAAAAAAAAAATTATAGCTCTATCTACCTAAAGAGCTAAATAAAAGCATGTTAGTTGATCGAAGAAGAAAGAACGAATTGTCAAGTGCAATTTACATAGTGTATGTTCATGTTTAATTTTATTGGATTTATAGAATCTTTTCCAAAGAACTTTTTTATAGCATTTATCCATTTTTGTTTCAATACTTTTATTTCTAAAAATTCACACAGTTCTTTAAATACTCTAAAAATGCGCACACTTACGTAACATTCTTTTTAAAATCAAATAATATTACTACCAAGTTAATATATATACCCATTTTTAAATTATTGCCCCAAAAGTCAATATACCCCACATTTAGATAAAAACTTTAAAATTTTCAAAAATCTAATTTTTATGTATCTAGATACTTCTCAATACGCTGATTCCAAATTTTGAAACCGCAGGTCGATATCTCTTTTCGTTCTCGAGAGATTTAGATTCAAAGTTTTGCTCATAACTGCCCATTTTTGGGTAATAACCCAAAAATGGGCCGAGATATGAATTTGGCGACATCACCATTCGATTCTACGGACAAAAATACATAAGGATACCAATTTTCATAATTTTTGTCCAACCGGTTCATTTTTTATGAATAAAAACTCGAAAACCCCTGAAAATAGCCAAAATCTGAAAAAATCCTAAGGGGTACCCCTTAGGATTTTTGCGATTTTTAGCCATTTTCAGTTATTTTGCTTTAGAGATTGTATGCGGTGTTCAAAAATTCTAAAAATTGGTGTACTTATGTAATTTTTCCCGTAGAATCGAATGGTGTTATCCCCAAATTCATATCTCGACCCATTTTTGGGTTATTACCCAAAAATGGGCAGTTTTGAGCAAAACTTTGAATCTAAATATCTCGAGAACGAAAAGAGATATCGACCTGCGGTTTCAAAATTTGGAATCAGCGCGTTGAGAAGTATCTAGATAGACAAAAATTAGATTTTTGAAAATTTTTAAGTTTTTATCTAAATGTGGGGTATATTGACTTTTGGGGCAATAATTCAAAAATGGGTAGTGATATAAACTTGGCAGTAGTATTATTTGATTGTAAAAAGAATGTTACGTAAGTGTACGCATTTTTAGAGTATTTATATATGAGTAGGTATAATTTTATTGAATTTATAGAATATTTTCCAAGGAACTTTCTGTATGGAATTTATAAAAAAATGTGTTACGTTCGTGTTACAATTTTACTGGATATATAAAATCTTTTCCAATGAACTTTTTGTATGGGATTTGTACAAAATACATCAAATTAACGGAAGGTCTTGTGCTGGCCACAACAGATTTTTTAGTTATAATTTAACCTTAAGACTCCATTTTAATTTTTAATGAATTTAAATTCAAATCTTCTGGCAACAAAAAGAAATCTATAACTTTCTTTAAACATGTTGCAACATTAATAAACTATGTATTTCAACAATAAATAAATAAATTATGCAAAATACGGACATTAATACCGAAATTGATAACATAATAATGCTGTTATCTGCGCGATAACAAAGGTTTAAACATTTTTTCGCAATCAGTCTCAAATCTTAAGCATTAAGCCATCAAATAGATTTGTATGGAATATCGAATGATTTGATAAAATCCACGTAATTGTTGATAAGAGTAATCTAAATAAACGAAGTATAAAAAGGTAACCATTACCTATCATCTACTTCATACATTACGTACTTATCAGGTAATTGAATCTATAAAAATCTATTGTTAAAATTGTATATAAATAAATAAATAAATTGACATAAATTAGTGATCTTTTTCAGTGACAATCATGAAGATACTAATAAATAGTATTTTGTTAATGTTCTCGTTCTCAGTATTTGCTTTTCAAAATGCAAATGCTGCTATGGGTAAGTACATTAAAGAAAATCATTAGAATAATTTGTTCAGAATTAACCAAACAATTTTGTCAATGTATATTGTTATATAATTAATTATATATTTAAATGAAAATTGCGTTAAATGTTCTTGTATTTATAAAGCTTGATTCATAAAAATTTTTGATTACAACAAAGAAATACTTACAAATGCAACAAAGAAACTGTGATTACAACAATGAAAATATGAAATTATGATAATTTCGTAATATTACAAAACGATGTTTATTTAAATTTAAAAATTTTAATCATTTACTTTCGAATCGCGTAGTTGGCGACCATTGTTAAATGTAATAATAGTTATTTACTGAAAAGAATTCCAATGACGAGATAAGTAGGTATTCATTTTTTTCTGAAATCGTATAAGAATTCCCTGCCGATTTAGCGACATGACGATTTGAGGAAAAATATCAAAACTTATTATGGACAAGTAAATA
The DNA here is from genome assembly GCA_943142095.1 of Ophonus ardosiacus. NCBI lineage: Eukaryota > Metazoa > Arthropoda > Insecta > Coleoptera > Carabidae > Ophonus > Ophonus ardosiacus. The sequence continues at coordinate 3,055,367 of OW964838.1, read as the reverse complement.
AAATCTGTCAATATATCAATACATTTTTATAATTTATACTTATCAGAGAACAAATATCAATGAATCATTAATAACAAAGTATATCGGATCAGAAATCTACTACAATAATATTATGAATATTTTTTTTGTCGTACAGATAAGGTTGTATGCTATTATGGAAGTTGGGCCACATACAGATATGGACTTGGACAATTCGATGTAGAACATATCGATCCAAGATTGTGCACACATCTTATTTACACATTTATTGGTTTGGATCACGATGCCTCTGTTCGAGTTATGGATCCATACAATGATCTCGAAGAAAATTGGGGAAAAGGTGCACCATTTTCTTTACTTATGCCCTAATAATATTAGTCAAGTTTCATTTGCAAGTACATTTTAAAATAATGATAAGATTTCCGCATCGTAATTAAAAAAATTAAAGAGTAAATGATGGTATGAACTTACCGCTAGTAGAAACTCTGCAACCCTACTGCGTACTGCCCTCGTCCAAAAGCACCTTCAGAAATGTTTGTATTTAACTTTAAAAATTAGTCCGGCACTATTTATACACAGATATATACACGCATTCACTCTGATGTCTAACAAGCTACTAAGTAATGCGTAATTGCGTATGAATGCAAGCCAACAAACAAGCTTGCGTAACTGAACGTGTTTTAAGCGGCATAAATTAATATTTCTCATTTCAATATTTATTATTGTATTCTAATATAAAGTAAAAAAAAATTTAAATAAAATTATTTTACAATGTATTACAATTTAAGGATAAAAATGTAATATACACAATATATTTTTTTCGCGATTGACCAGAAAATGAGCTGTTTGATCACTTTTTAGACTGGAAATTTTTCATATTTTCATGCACCACTCTTACACGGTTAAAGATAGAATAACGGACGATGAAAGTCTATATTCAGCATGAAATTCTCTTTCTTTTCATGTGAGGCATGATTTCTTTTACATCATCGCATCTCGAGTTACAGCCGTTTGAAGTTTCATAATTTTTCATCGAAATTTTTATTATTGAAAATACACAAAATTTCGATGAAAAATAATGTTTAATGCGACCAGTTGTGCATAGTGATGCACTCGATTTCGAGCTTTGGCCCGGCCCGGCCCGAAGCCCGCCTCGATTCCGAGTCGATCATCGAGCCGGGCCAAATATTTTTTTTATCGGGCCGAATCGGGCTAATCATTTGCAAAAGTTGAGGAGAGTCGGACTTTTGATTTTGACTCGGCCCGAAAAATCTTATTGTTCAACCAAATGCACAGTTTCCTTAATATTTTAATGAAAATGCATGGAGTTAAAAAGGATCAGAATGATTTAATAACATCATATTTCACATCTTAACAAATAAAAATGTTATTTTACTTCAAGAATTCAAGGTTATTTACTGAAGCATAATGCTATTGTGATGTTATTATTACTATGGTTACTACTCTCATAAACTTAAATAAAAGTGATTTTTGTTCCTATCATAATGATTTCTTGTCTTATTATTGAGCACAAACAAAGTTAGATAAAAAATCATTATGTAAATGATATTTTTTGTATAAGATTTGTGGAAAAGTTGTTTCAATTTTCGAACGCCTTTGGTGAACAAAGTGTCAAATACGGATTGGTCTGTAATTTTTATAACAAACTTACACTAGAAGTGTCTTTTTTTAATTACTTCTGTTAACTAATGTGGAAAGTTATAAGGATGTAGAGGTTTTTCTTTAAGTTTGACACGAAAAAAGTTAAACATTTCGCCTCACATAAAAATCAAAATTAGGAATGCCGGATGGATTCAATTTCGAGCTTAGGCCCGGTCCGGCCCGATTTCGGGTCAATTTTCGAGCCGAGCCAGCTAATTTTTTATCGAGTCGATCTTCGAATCGGGCCGGCAATTTTTATTTTCGGGCCGTGTCGATCCAATCTCAAAGCCCGGTCCGACCCGGCCAGAATGCATCTCTAGTTGTGCAGTCGTTTAAAAATTCTTTATTTTTATTTTCCCAGGCGCGTTCAAACGCTTCAACCAACTGAAAGAACAAAACCCTAACCTGAAAACCATCATCGCCATTGGTGGATGGAATGAAGGTTCTGAAATCTATTCTAAAGTGATGGAAGACCCTGAACTTAGAGCCAGATTCGTACGGGATGCTGTTAACTTCACAGTACACTATGGTTTCGATGGTTTTGATTTCGACTGGGAATACCCTAACCAAAGAGGAGGCCGTCCGATGGATGTCGTAATAAAACTAACTATTCACAAGAGAATATTTCTTACTAAGTTATTTTTTTTAGGAAAACTTCATCACAGTTCTGAGTGAACTGCGAACTGAATTAGACAAACATGGTTTATTATTAACAGCAGCTGTAGCAGCAGCGGAATTTTCTGCATCTCTATCATACAACATCCCTGAATTGAACAGATATCTGGACTTTATTAATGTTATGGCTTATGATTTACATGGTCCATGGGATGAAGTTACTGGACATAACGCTCCGTTATATCCTTCTTCTCAAGATGTTACAGAACTACAAAAGCAGCTAAATGTTGTAAGTATATTCACAAAACAGCTGATTTCCAGTATATCAAGGTCGCTCGAGTCACGTGACTTCCCGTCTTATTCCAAGTTATTAGCATTGTTCGATGACATGTACTAGGCCGCCCTAGTGTTAACTTTCTTACACTAACATGTTTTATGAGAAACGGACAGCTACTGGCAGGCTGTTCGATGACAAAAATTTTAAGAACTTGTGCTCACGTTTCTGACCTGACTCGCGAGGTGGTGTAGAAAGTGCAGACTAGGAGTGGGGGTAACTAAATGTTGTTCGGTAGACATTTTAATTCTATCCTATCTACACATCTGTTTATTAACCTAAAATTTTACACATTGAGAAAATAAAATAATGGATTCAAATATAGTATATTCTCTTTGTTTTGTTATACAAAGAATTAATTAATATATATGTCTCTGAATCTGATGAAGAATCAAGTGATGATTGGTTTTCTACAGAATCATTTATTAGTTCAAACATTATGCTCTTTAAAACAGACATTTCTGCAGTCACTTCTTTGCAGCTTTATGATATGACTGTGTTTATAAACAACCTAACCTTTTACACCTTTGGCTACGCTTGGCTTGATTACTCACAGCTGAGCAAACTTGCCCAAATATACACTATTGTGTTTTATGAAACCACAAGAATTAGACTGTACTAGTGTACACTACACTGCACTGCACTATTCTGCTCTGCACTTCAAGCACTTCTCATCGAACAGAGCTAAATCGTAATAGCTACCCACTAGAATATAACTGACTATTGTAGTATTACTATAGTCGCCGTCAAATAAGTATAGACATATGCATAACTTTTTCCCTTTTCTGCACCCTGTCCCTTGCGCTGTGGTGTTGCTGCTTCTTCATAACATTTTCAACATAGCCAATAAGCCGGTGAAATGGCAAGAGTGTAAAAATCTCCAGTCCATACTTAATTGAAGACAATTATAGTGCAATATTCGCTAGAAGTGTTTTAAGAAAAAACTGGCAGTCGTACCCGAAATATGGTAGTCGATGAGATGAAAGAAATCTGGTTTGAGGAATGTTAAGGGGTTATCAGGATTTCTGTAAAACGGCACTATGATTAGATTTACCAAATCGGTTTTCTTTCGTGTTATTAACTCTAATGCCCGGTTTCTCCACAGCAACTTAAGACTTAAGTCGTTGCTTATTCCTAAGTTCCACCTTAAACCGTTGCACCACGCAATAATGTCAAAATGTTAGTCGATAAAAATGGTGACTTTCGGTGTCTTATGTGTTATGTGGTATAATGTCAGTTGACATATTGGTAAGTCGCGGTAAATTTTTTTCCTGAAAATTAAACGATATGATGAAGAAACGAATAAATTATGGTAATAAAGAAGAAAATTCCTCTGAGATTGTATAGTCAACAACTTAAGTTTGCTGTCCGGGCATAATTCCCAATGTAGTAAAGTTGATTAATGTTTTGTTTTAAGGTTGCTTGCATCGACCACTGGATCGCGAAAGGAGCAGACCCAACTAAAATTATCTTAGGTATGGGAACATATGGAAGAACTTTCACTTTGGACAACCCCAGTCAGAATGGTATTGGTGCCCCTGCAAGACAACCTGGAAACGCGGGGCCCTACACTAACCAACAAGGAATGCTTGGATACAACGAAGTAAGACACATTTTGTTATCTAATTACATGTAAAATCGCCGAGTGCTAGTCTCCCGTCTTGATCGGTAAATACTCCCGTTACTTTCCCAAGTTGGGATAGAACTAATTTAGCAACTCTAGCTATCGGGTATTGGCTAGGGGCTGACAACACAATAAAATAACCCTAGAGGTATTTACTCCCGTTACTTTTCCAAATTGGAACAGAATTAAGTTGGCAACCTCTAGCTATCGGGTACCCGTTAGAGGCCGTTACAAGGGCGTGCGTACCTGTTAATATAACCCCATAGTAGAGTGTGGGTGTCATAAAGGCACCCTAGGGATATGAATCGAACAGGGTTCAAATTAGAAAACAAATATATTGTATGTAAAACCGGGGGAACTTTTGTTCGCTAAGAAGAAAGCAGTAACATGGAACGAAAGAAGACAATGGGTCGAATTCAACACCAACACTCTTCTGTAACTAAAGAAGCTTATTTAGAAGTAACAAAATAAAGAAAGACATATACAATGATGCATTAATACGAAAAAGATGCAAGCTGTTTCTAGGGTTACTAAAGACGATCACTAACTAAAAAGAATGCTGAATTCGGTCCATTGAAAATGAGGAACTGAGAAATATGTCAACTAATTAATATATTCTTCTTTCCAGATTCTCGAATTGCAAGGACAAGGAGGATGGGTAGTAGTCTGGGAAGATGAGCAACAAGTTCCTTACATGTACAAAGGAGACCAATGGGTTGGATACGACAATCCTGCTTCCATAAGGCGAAAGGTAAAAACCACATTTTACCATTCAGCACAAAGGACACGATGGTCCCAAAATAATTGCCGCGTCTTCATAAATTTGCTCCGGCATTTGATCACTATACTGTGCTCTATTTATTCCGTCTTTGAAAAGTCTATACACACGTTAATTCAAAAAGTTCCAGAAGGTAACGACTTGTTCACATAACCTTACAAAGCAATTGTGTCTAGAGTCCCCTCTACGATTTGGCGCGAACTTTTAAATTCACTTATGTATATTATTATCTGGTAATTTACAAAACAATGTAAACATTTCATTGTTTAGGTGCAATTTGCCGAAGAACGTGGTTTAGGGGGCTGTATGATCTGGAGCGTTGAAACCGATGATTTCCACGGTTTATCCGGAATTATTTTTGGCCTATTGCATGCTATCAACGACGAAATGGGCAACGACGTAAGTAGAAACATTTTCATTATTATAATCAAGTTCACCATGATTTTTCTTTCTTGCAGATTCCTCCTGTGGTACCAACAATTCCTCCACCAACTTCAACAACTCCATCTCCTGACGAAGACGGTGCAAATGGGGTCTGTACTTCGGAGAGTATTATCCCCAACGAAGAAGACTGTTCTTCGTTCTACCAGTGTGTACGCACTGAAAATGGATTCACAGCCTATCCTTTCAGATGTACAGATGGGCTGTTCTTTGATCCCGTTACAAGTACTTGCAACTATCCGTGGAATGTAAACTGTTCTTCTGTTACTTTGTAGAATTTTGAAGAAGTTCTCGAACTCTCTACTGATGTTATTTAATTGTTGATATGTTCATGTTATTTATTATTGTTCAACAGATTATTTTTTCAATAAAATGTTTGTGACAACATTATAACATGTGAATTAAAGACTTTAGGCGTTTTTTATTCTTAAAAGTTCAGTGTAATTTCTTTTTATATAAATGAGAATATATAACTCGCACAACTTACAAAAAATAATTTAGCACAAGACAACACTGAATTTGGACAAATATATATATATATATATATATATATATATATATATATATATATATATATACATATATATGCATGCATGCACCCCTGTGGTGCACTCTCCAGACCAGCTATGAGTGCCCGTGAGGTGACGTCTGGTAAGCGCCCACACGGTAGAATATATCGTCATCATTACCGATGTCTACGTGTGTTGTAGATACTGGCATACCCAGTAATGGGTAATATGCCGTGATGATATATATTTATATCCATTAATTTACAGTTCGCACATCACAGAAAATAATGTAGCACAGCACAGAAAAAGAATTGCCAGGCGTTGTGTTTCTGATCGCTGTGTTTTGTTTGCGTCGGGTATTTTCGCAGTATTTCGTGACAGTTCGACGGTCGACTTTGAAATAAAATTTACAAGACTACGAGAGTGTTGAATGACTTTTAACTCCAAACGAATGCGGTAGAGACATCTATACTAAAAATGGTTAATTAACTTCAGAGGCGAATCTTGTAAAAATCATACAAAGTTAATGTCTAAAAATAGAATATTGAATGTATGTTTTGAACAGAATATATTTGTAAACATGACAAACTATTAAATATGTGTTTTAAACATCATAAAATTATTTTTACCTCCCGCTACCCTTGGTAAGGGAGGTATAGGGATCGTGCTAAAAATCTAATATCGAGATTTTAGTAAACGACCACGTTTTAAGGTCCCTAGAATCCATTTTTAACATTTTCACGATGATGTCTATGTATGTATGTATGTGTGTGTGTGTGTGTGTGTGTGTGTGTGTGTGTGTGTGTGTGTGTGTGTGTGTGTGTGTGTGTGTGTGTGTGTGTATGTGTGTGTATGTGTGTGTATGTGTACGAATTTTGTTTGCACTCTAACTCAAATACTATCATTCAGAAAATTCTGAAACCTTGTATTTTTATCCTATTCTAATAGGAATAGAAGCCATTAGATTTTGGTGTAAATCTGATAAACGAATATGATACTTTACTTGAAGCTCATAATGGTTTTTCTTCAAAAAATACCATTAAATGCCATTTTTCGAATTTTATATCTTATGAAAATTAAAGATTATTAAATTTTCTACAGGAATACATTAATACTTTTTCTATATATTTTACAGATAAATTTAAAAATAATTGTCTTTATTAGTCGCGAAGCGACAGTAAATGTCACTGTCAGAAAACTTATCGCTTCAAATTAATAATAGTGACATTTTAAAAAGAAAATAGTAAATAAAGCAATAGTTTTCTGCAATGAAACAGTTTGCAGCGTTAGTAAATACGTAGGTAGGTATTTAAATTAATAAAAATTAAATAGCGGGAGGTTTTGTGTTGGCCACATCAGATTTTATAAACATATATTTACATTTGCCTTCTACGCATTATTAAAAGGTTCTGTAAAAACATATTATAAACAAGGATAATTATTTATTAACTACAAATATACAAAATATTACAATTCATTTTTATTTTTAATATAAGTATCAAAATGTGGCATTTGATAAACATACTGATATTTCTCTTTCTTTGTGTCTATTATCTTTGGTTTATGAGTTTTAACAGCTGTAATATTAACAGGCTCCATTATTATTTCCACGGGTCTTACAGACCCAAAGAAATCAGTTATTGGTACTTTATATGGGTCTCGTAGGAAGAGATCTTTTCTGACGCCAACAGTTGAAATGCACACTCGTTTTGGGCAAACTTGAAGCTAAAATATTTTAGTTTAATACGTAGAAGTTTGAGAAAAAAATGGGTTTCATTGAAATCTTACAAATTCTCCTATACTTCTTGTACTTCCCATATCGACTTTTTCTAGAAAATCTAGGGCATAGTAGGTGTAACGATCTATAATATAAACTCCAATGGCTGGGTCCACGTGATGCTACATACAAACAATTATATATATATATACCGAGAGTTTTTTTTTTATCAGTGAACATGGGCGTATGTCATTCACATAGTTACATTTAAAATTATTGACGGCAATGCATTATCGCGTTTTTTTTTTTTAAACTGGACATAGGACGTGACATTTAGTATATCTGTCAATGTCATCAAATTGTCATACTTCAAAATGTATACAGTTAAAGAAAAGTTCAAATTGTAAATTGGAGTAATTATAACGAGTCTACAACAAGTTTCTGACTTATGTGCATTAACTTTTAATAAGCGACCCAGTCCAACAACTATAAGAAAAATTTACAATGACTACAGAATTAAAGGACACGTCAATAAATAGCACAAGAAGAAAATCAGACCAAGTACTATAGTTAATAGTAAGACACAAGAAATTATGCAATTAATTGAAAGTGACAACACCCTGTCAACAATTTTTTTTTCTGAAATTAAGAATACTAGTACACAAGGTTTTAAGACAAGAACATTTTAAGAGTTTTAAATATCAAAATCACCACGAGTTATTACACAACGATATAGAACGAAGAAATATCTTTTGCGAAGATATGATGAACAAAATTAATAGTGGGGAAATATTACTGGATCGAATTTTATTTACGGATGAAGCGACATTTTATATTAATCGGGAAGTAAATTCACAAAATTGCAGGTATTGGAGTCGTCAAAATTTTCACTTATATCTGCACCAGGTATTCCTCCAACGCTGGATAGGACGTGGTGGAGAAGTGGAGTGGCCTGCAATGCCACCAGATCTTGCACCAAACGATTTTTTTTCTTTGGGACCATTTAAAAAATTGTATTTACAATGATGACAAAATTAATATTGATCAATTAAAAAATAGGGATAAAATATAATTTATATTAATTATTTCTTACCTTAGGCTTATGTCAGAGTATAGAATTATACCATACAATTTGAACTTTTTCTTCAACTGTATACATTTTGAAATATGACAATTTGATGGCATTGGCAGATATACTAAATGTCACGTCCTATGTCCAGTTTAAAAAAATCTGTTGTGGCCAGCACAAGACCTTCCGTCAATTCGATGTATTTTGTACATAACCCATACCAAAAGGTCCTTGGAACAGATTCTATATAATATCATGTAAAATCGAACACGAACACATACTGTTTTTTTACAAATTCCATACTAAAAGTTCATTTGAAAAGGTTCTTTAAATCCAATAAAATTATAACATAAACTACACTAAGTAATGTCCTTCCATCTTCTCTTTGGCCTTTCTCTGCATGTCACTTGCGAGTAACAATATGATATACCAATTTTAGATCCTATACTTTTCATATTTGGTTTTGCACTTGCAACTGACATCTGTCAATTAATTTTTTTTGAATAATTATCTCAGCTGTTTCCATAATAAATTGCAAAGCAGACTAATTTTTGAAAATTAATTTCTTTATAATGCTTTAAATTTACATCTATTTAATATGAAGGAAAATGTATAATTAAACCGTATAGAGAAGAGTATTTTCTTTAATATACATAATAACAAAATGTCAAAAAGTAATATTTAATTGCGTTTTTTTAAGAAAAACTGTTAAAAACTTCAAAAAAGGGTACTTCCGGTGGATCGATTATAACCAAAATCTAATCAACTCTTCATATGGATGTACAGAAGAGGAATACGAAAGAATTATAATTTTTAGAATTGTAGTATTGGAGTTATCGTCGGAGAAAAATTTGTCACACACGGACACACATACACACACACACACACACACACACACGGACACACGCACACACACACACACACACACACACACACACACACACACATACATACATACAGACATCATCTTAAAAATAGTAAATTTGTATTGTAGGGACCCTAAAACGTGCTTAGTCATTAAAAACTCACCACCGAATTTTTTGACCAAAGACAATACCTTCCTTACCTAAAGGTGACGGAAGGTAAAAAAACGCGATAATACATTGCTGTCAATCATTTTAAATGTAACTATGGTAATGACATACGCCCATGTTCACTGATAAAAAAAAAAGCTCTCGGTATATATATATACAGGCAAAAATATAAATAATCGAAATGATTATTTTTTAATAAAGGCACTAAATTGGAAAATTATTTAGCTTAGATAATGTCCAGATGTGGATTGTTACATTATCTTCGCCAAATAATTTTCCCTTTCTGGGCACTTTAATAACCAATTAATAATATTTTTACCGAAAGTGAATCTTCTCCTACTAAGCTACTGGCTACGGCTAAAATATTCGGCGAATAGAATTTCTCATACATGGAAGCAGCTTGACAAGTATCAATCATAAAGAATAACTCGTTGTATCTAAAAATGTTACACTGTACTTCAAACTCTTTATTGTTTAATTATGTAAACCTTTTTTTCTGCCACATTTGCTCTAGGGCATCAGCTAATTCTTGACTGGTAATCTCTTCCGAATCTTGGAATTTAAGAAATCCATCTCCTCCGTGACCAGTAAGATATACTAGAATGTTACTACCTTCATCAGTTAATAATTGTTTTGATCTAGGAGTGTCGGATGGTAGGCGACCGGTAAGTAGACGAACGAAATTTTCTACTGTTACCTAAAATTGTTGCCCTGTTTTATTTATTTCTCATTTTATTTGTAGTGTATCGGTTTAATTCAAAATATATAATAGTTATTTATTATATGAGGGTAGACTGTAACATATTAGTCACGAAAGAAATAGTTTAGCCACGAGGCTCGGAGGGCGAGTGGCTAATTTTCTTTACCAACTAATATGTCCACGCGAGTGTAATAAAACATTTTATTCAACACTTTTTCTTAAACTTCTTAAATCATTTTCGTTCATTTTTCAATGCCACGTAGTTCTTATAACTGACAGTTAAGTTAACCGGCAATGGGGGATTACACCATTTTTTTTTTATAATTTCATCTGAAAATATTAGGAAAACTAAGACTATTGATGAAAATCCGGTGAAAAAATTCCTATTAATAAGCGAGTTATGGTCTCCCGAATTTTGAAAAGATTTGCGTGACGTCACATTTATGTGTTTTTATATCAAACTGTTTTCATCATGATGTATTTAAATTATTAAGTTTAATGCAAGAAATTTATGTTAAAATAAAAACTGTTTGAAAACTGCAGTACAGGACTGTTAGCCCCTCCTTTCGAATTTGAATTTCTTAACTTTCCTAACACGCTATTGTAATGCATGTATAGTGGTCTCTCGGTCGCCAATCAAAATATTTTCATATTAGTGTCGAAGCGCTATAACAAAAAACCCTTATTTCCGAAATATCTCAATTATACCTTTTCATTTTTTTATTAATATTCGTTATTCAGCATATACATTCGTATTTTTTTACTATTTTCCTTTAATTCGATTGAGCCGTAATCCCCCATTTAACCAGAGATGAAAATATAGGACCTTAATTATTTTTAGATCCGGTATTTTCTTCCCCGGTTAAATAACCAATAACTATCAGTTAAAAAAAAATCACAGCATCGATATTGTAGCGTAAATTGTAAAATTTACACATATGTCAATTTTTGATGCCACGTTGTCCTTATAACCAACAGTTAACTTAACCGGCTGTTTAACCAGATGTGAAAATATCGGGCCTTAATCTGTAAATTTACAGTTAGGTAATGTTTAAGTTAGTAAGTGTAAATTTACAAATTAAAAAATGTGACCAGTAGTATTTACTTAGGGGTGATTAAGCGTTGACTAAAATAATAAATTCAGTTGTTTTTTAATCACCGCAATGTATTTCTAAATGGTAGTCATAATAATTAGTTAGCAAGAGTGACTAAAATTTTGAGTAAACACTACCGGTCTGTAAAGATTAAAAGTGCAGACTTGCACTTTAAAAGTATAAATTTACAATTTAAAAGTGTAAATTTGTTGTGTAGAGTGTAAATTCTAGAAAATAAATATATTTTCGTGGCCCTTCTACGCTTTTGTAGAAAGCCGACTCTGCATAGAAAAGCTATACATTCAGAAGAGAAAGTCTCTAACGGTAACGGAGACGGCTTTCAGTGTTGCCACGTTCGGATGTAACGAATTCGGCAGATTGTTTGTAGAATATCGATAGATTTCGATAATTTTCGGTAGATTATTTTTTTTTTGCATTATTTTAATATATAATATATTTTTTGTGTTTGTTTTATGGATTTTTTGTACAAAACATTAACATAAATGAATAATTTTATTTATCAAAAAATGTAAATTTATATAAAAACAAGAAAAAGTTCTTATGAAGATTGATGGATATATTTATCTTCATAAGAATTTTTTCTTTTTAAATTAGAATCATCATTTTGGCAATAAGATTAAGAAATCGGGAATTCCCCTAGTATTGTTTGTACAATTTGTCAATGGGAAGAGTGGTAAGGAAGTGTACGTTGACTACCTTTAATTTAAATTTTACTAAATAATAAATTTTTGAAACAATATAATCAGAAATTTTGTCAATCAGCAAATTCGGTAAATATTAATGTCTTTCGGTAGATCGGTAAAGTGAAGAGAAATTCGGAAGATCTACCGAAAAATCGGTAGAGGTGGCAACACTGACGCCTTTGATTAACGCAGCCCGAGTTAGTGTTGAAGAGCAAACAGGACATTCCTCTTATTATACGCTTAGCGCGGGAAATTTAAAACGTTTATATTTAATAGTCGTGAACTGGCTCTTCACTCGGCTCGGAAAACGGGCCACGCTAACATGTTACCATATTGAAATTTGAATCGCGCGCGCAGCAATGAAAAATTGGGTGCGTTCGGTACCCCAGGAGCACTGGCAGCGATGTGCACCGCTGAGCGTCGATGCTTGCTGGACCAATTACATTCGTCCATTCATTATGTTCGGCAAACTTCGGTGTTCAGCGATGCCAGCGATGAGACGTACTGAACGCGACCAATAATATGTAGGCGGAATCATGCGAAATATTACGATAGTAATCGATTGGACTTTAACTTACTTCACTTTTGTTTAATTTAGTTATATGTAAATTCGAGGTTATTGGTTATTCCAACACCTTACTTTATTACTTTAAATATAAATTTGTTACTCATGCAAATAAACACCACATATTCTCATGATGATAAGACAAACTTTTCTCATTCAATCTTTCAATTATATACTTAAAAATTATTACTTCATAACCCCTGTAGTCCACTTCAACATCATCGCCGTAAACATTAATATGTTGATTGGCATTATTAAAAACAGTAGCTGGCCTAGGATTCCTTGGGTTGCAAGCCATGTCATCAGCAATCATTAAAATAATTTGGCTATCAGGAATACCTAACCGTTTAACACTGCGGTATATGGATAAAACATTAGCTACATGTCTGTAATTAAACCAAAATCTTGAAGTATCAACTAAAACTGCCCAATTATTTGTGTGGCTGGATTTTTGAAAACCTTCGGGTAACTAAAATACAAGTTAAGGTGTTAATATGTTTTTTGACTTTGTTTAATATATGGGACTTACTGGATTTATTAAACCATTAATACTGGATATAAATGTGAAGAAAAATATAAATATTTCATTTATAAATTTCATTTTTACTTAATATTTCATCTAAAACAAGTATTGAAGATATGCGGTTCAATACATATTAAAATGACCAGTACGGGTACTGCCACCTACATAAAATAAAATGAACTAGTTTTAGTTATTTTTTAATTAGTTAAAGAATAAATATATTGCAATATTATTTGGTTGTACATACAATTATAGGTATAGAATATGTTAGAAATTGTAAACAATATCTTATTGTTCAATTTTGTTTCTTTATAAAATAATATAGATCTCAGTTTTAAACCTGAGGGATTAAGGGATGTAGGATTTCTACTTTATCCACTATTGTCATTGTACCCCCCGCCCCCCGTACCCCTTAAAAAATGTCAAACGTAGTTTATCTGTTATTATTTCTCCGTATAATTTTATGATATTCTCTTAAATAATGTATAAAAAATAATAATACTGTGTCTTATAAAGTGCTGTGATTGTGAATAAATAATAAAATATAAATATGAAATCTGCTCAAAATAAACATTAACATAACCTAACCATATCATTGGCGATGTCAATGTGACATTTTTAATTTAATATTTTGTCTAATATTTATATTGTATTTATTTTAATATGGCTAACTGCAACAATAACGAAACCTATAAATTATTAGAGTTATCAGATCATTCGGAGTCTGATTTAGAACTTCCAGAATTAATAACTACCCCTAAAAAGAAAAAAGTTAAACGGTACGTTTTAGAAAACATGTGGAATATTTTTATAAATTGATTATTTTCGTAGAAAATTTCGAAAAACTCGACCAAGTTCAATACAACACGTCCAGCCAGTTTGTATGTGCAATGCAAGAATAATCTCATTTTGCATCGTTGGATTCTTTTTAACAATTTGGATTATTACTTTAACTTGGTTAGCTATTGTTCTGCACAATGAAATTCAAAGATTGGACTCTGCAGTTGCTAGGGGTAAGTAGGAATATTTAATTTTTTGAATTTCGCGCCAAAATAATGTACGATATATTACTAAACTTATACGAAACAAAAAATGATACGAATTAATTCATATATTATCCCTTAGGGGACACATTATCTGATGTATAATTTTTTATTAATCCTAAAGGCTTATACCCCTGTCTGCGTATGCGCGCTGCGCTTTTGTTTGTATGTACGGTGGGCGTCCAAGGCACACTCGATCAATGGGCTCAGGTTCGATAATTTCGCTCCACCGGAAGCAAATTTTGATATTTGAGCACATTTTGCAGTAACCTTCGTACTGAGTAACAATCAATACTACTTTCCGCGCGCCACTGCGATTTTTCAGTTGTATGTCCGACAACAATGATACCGGTCGCGAATGAAACATTTGACTGTCGAACGCGGTGAAATTCATTTGTTTTGAGTGGTTTCAATGCTAGCTTGATCAGTGGATGAGAATTGAATGCGGTGCTGGTAGAACTGTGTTAGGTTATCGGTGCAGCGATTTGTAAGTTGCCAAAAGGGCACGAAAATTATTTAGTTCTTATTAACAATTGTTGGGTGTTTCAGTGCCCAAACTGAAATTTTCAGACATACATTTATATCTATAATAGAATAATAGCACGTGCTATTATAGAGCACTTTAAAAGTCTAGATTTTTAAGTGTACTAATACTATTATAAAACGTTTTCAATTGAAATGTAGTTTTGCTTAAATTTTCTAAAATATTTTTATGAAAAAATGCTGTCATTACTGCACTTAAGATATACTGTACTTGAAACACTTATTTTAACCTGGATTGATAAGAAAAATACGACAGGTGATAAAAATTATTTTCTTCAAGGCAATGAATACTCAACAATTGAAATAAACAACGAAACGACTTTATTTTTATCTTTATTATCATGTAAAGTCTGAAAACAAGCACACATCATACTGTTTACTTTATCTTCATTGTTAATTTTTGTCTGTATGTATTTAGTAATTGCGAATTACAATATAAAAGTCTTGCACTAAAAAAATAAAATATGAATTTAAAAATAGGGAAAGGTGTCAAATGTTCAATCATTTTCTATTTTAGAAAGATGTATTCGATAAATTAATTATAAAAGTATTAAAATATATTTTTAAATTCACGATTTTATCGTCGATTTACTGTATAATTATAAATTAATGCGTTGAAAATTGTAAATTCTTCAAGTTGTTCCAAGAGTAATAAATAATTTTATTTAATCCGGTTGATTAAGATGCGCATTTGTTTTGATCAAGGTTATAATTATAAATAAAAACTGATATTGTTAATAATGAGTGGCATAGATTTGAAAAAATATTTGCAAAAATTTAGTACCCATCATTTTGTTTTCAAAATTTTTATAATAAATAACTTTACGCTATCACCAAAGTAATTATTTTTTTTTATTAAGACTTAGTACCCAAATATGCTATCTTAGATACGGTATTACGTTTTATCGACGCCGAAAAATTATTTCGAATTTTAAATGGCACCAAAGGTACCCCTGTGGTGCACCCTCCACGCCAGCAATGAGTGCCGGTGAGGTGACGCCTGGTAAATGCCCTCACAATACAAATATGGCATCATTACAGAAATTTGCGTATAAAACAGATTGGTACATCCAACAATGGGTAACATGCCACGATGATTCGTTTTACCTTTTTAGGAGTGTGAAGCTTTAGCCCCATTTATAATAAAATAAAACGTTTTCAAATTTAATTTTATACAGAAATTTAGTACTTTTTAGGTATCTACCTCTCAAAAATATATAATTTATTGTCACCAAATTAATTAATGAAAAAACAAACAAATGTTTTTTGTGAGTATTAAATCGTAGCATCAATTTCATAATTAGTACCATATATCTTGGAGCCAAATTCACGCACTTTTAATAAAGCTGTAATATAAAATTTTGTCGGTCCTAGTATCTGGAAAGTTGAATAAAGGTTCTTATGAAAATAATAAAGAAAAAGAAAACCAAAATTGTACAGAGTGATCAAAATGATTTGGTTGGGGATTTTTTTATTCCAAAGTTTATGCAGGACCAGGTGAAAGCGGAAAACTATTTGACATGTCATTTTGACAATAAATACAAATAGGTTATGTCAGAGGTGGGGGCCTAACAGCTAATAGGATTTTGAGAGACTGAAATGCTTTAGATTATTGCTTATGGACAATATAAGTAATAAACAATAACCTTTTTGATAAAAAAATGTAAATATATTCAAATTTAAATTTTCAAATGTCACTGTCAATAACAAGAAATAATTATTTGTATCAGTGTTACCAATTTTAAGTAATTTCTTGTTATTGCCAACTGAATTAGTCTGTAATATTTAACACAGTACTTAACAAATAAAACAGAAATTAGTAGTAATGACCTATTTCGTCATTTTGAAATACGATAGTTATTTCCGGTGTGAATCTAAATATATCTTTCATTTCATTTATAATTTTGATAAAAATAAATAAAAACTGCGTATGAAAATATTTAAAATTGTAATGTCATCAATTATTCTTTTATGAATTATGCTAACATTTTGCCTTAAGTCAATAATTTCAGAATAATAATGAAAGAAATATCCGCAGGTCTTTAAATAAACGACTGTTTTAATTAGAGGTCATTTCAGGGTCGAATCGTCTTCGATTTTTCTTTATAAAAAATATCTCGGTGTTTACTATGTCGGATTAAACATGATAAGAACTTTTGACGTTAACAGTACGTTCACCCTTAGAAATTGTGCGAAAGATCACGAAATTAATAAGTTTCGAAACTATTTTCTTCTGTACAGCTTTTTCTAATTAAAAATAGCTATCCACTATAGAGATATACTTGAAGGAGACTTTTAAACAATAAAAAAATATACAGTTGTTTATTTTCTAATATTAAGTCACGGCTAATTCTTTTGCAAAAGAAAATTTTTTGTTGAAAATTTCATTATTTTTAATTACCACTCAGTATATATATGAGACCAGTTTCACTTTAATGGTAATTTCAAATCCTTAGTAAGGCTTGTGTGAATCTAATCCAATGTAATTTAGCAAATTATCTGATGCTACAGTTCGCAAACTGATTTGATTAACTACAATCATTGTAAATCACTTAAGTACTTGTAAATGGCACCTAATCGGAACATAGATATAAATTTTATATTAAGCTTTCATAAATCTTACATGATTTTTATTTTTGAGTGTACTATGGAACGCGATATTGTATAAATTTATTTCTTATTATGTTTACATTCAAATAAAAATAAATCTTCAATCAGATTTATTAGTTGTTTATCTCATTTCTTCCTGTGGATTTTCTGAAGTAAACAAAACAAAAAGTCTAGTAAGAATGAATTACATTCGTATTATGTGTGTGTCGTTCTAAAATGACTTAGAGCAAGACTTTTCAAATTTGTATCTCAATTTTCTTTTTAATAATTCAAGCATGTTTATTTACACCTTTCAATTATTATAAACAATTTTTTCCATATACATATGTGTTCTGTAACTGTCTACTAAAATAAAATTGGCTTACAATTATAATAATAAATCTATTCCTATTCGCGTTTACAAACTTCAACTTTGTACAACTATTTTTATAGTCCATTCGCTAAGACGAGACAATGTGAACTAATGCAACAGAAACAAATCATTCTATTGGTCAAGGGGATAATTTTGTAGTCGATGGAATATAGGGTTTTATATTTGTGAAGTTGGTACCAAATATACGCCTAGTGTCAAACACAGATCTTTTTAGGCTGTGTCCTATGTTGTACCTATCGCCCTAATAACTAAATCCTAAATTTAGGATTTTATGAATTAGATTTTACGGTTTTGCACGAGTACATGTTCGTAGCTATAATTTGTACAAAACATCAAATTTACTGTCAAAGAGTGGCTTCTTAATATTTATGAAATATAATATTAACATTTATGGTGCTATTCTGTAACGTCCTATAAGCTCTATAGGCTCTATAAACAACCGACGTTATAGTATGTAAGAAAATAGCTATTCTGTAACTAGGTTACAGTACTATAAGGGCTATAGTCTTACAGAAATTTCTATAAATCTTACAGCGTCAAAATTTTGACTGTAAAGTATTTATAGAGCATAGTGAAACGTCAAAATATTTATATTAAAAAATATTGTCAAATTTACGAAATATTGAAATGGAAAATGAAAGAATTTGTTGTGCCACTCCGAAAAACATAGTCAGTTTCCATTTCATTTAAAAAAAATTCATACTATTCTTCACTTGTGTTTGGAATCCTTTTTCGTTTCGTGTTAGATTTACATATAAAATTAATTAAAGCGATTTTAAAACATTTTCAATGATATAAAATTGAATCATTTTACGTAGCTGTAGCTATATTTGTCACAAAATATATAATATTAGAAAAGTCAAGCCAAGGGGAAGAATCAACATTGGTGTTCATAGCTTAATAGAATATTTAAAATAAGAATTAAAAGATGTCTTAATAATTAATAATAACTGGGGTCTCGTAGCGCCTGAGTGTTGTGTCGCGAATCTGGGGAACCGGGTGCGATCCCGACCGGAGCCAAAATTATTTCGAATCTTAAACGACTTCAACGTACGAATATGTCATCATCATTACCGATATCTGCATATAAAGCAGTTTGGCCCACCCAGCAATACGCCGTGATGGTATATTTATTTTATTTATTTATATCACAACAGCAACAAGAATTACAATTACAATAATATATGACAATAAACATGAAATCAATAATATAATTAAATATATACTTACATATTATTAGAGTTATACATGATTCCTTAACGTCTTGTCAAAAATATGGTTATAGAATATTTGACATTTTGATATGAATAACAACCAAAATAACTCTATAACCAGACTTGATACAGAGAGGGTTACAGAATAGGTAATTTTACTATTCTATAAGGTGTGATCTTATAGAGCTCTATAGCTTACAGAGCGAATAGAGTTACAGAGAAAAGTTACAGAATAGCACCATTAATCTGTAACTTCAAATTGTACTAATTGTACTGTTTGTTATTTTAAGTGTTGTCATACAAACCAATGAATGTGTGCCATTCGGAGTTGTATTTATGTCTAGTGATTATTTAGGATTTTAGGAATTAGATTTTAGGGTTTTGCACGAGCCCACAAATCATGTTTGTTGCTATAATTTGTACAAAACGTCAAATTTACTGTTACAGAATCGTTTCTTAGCTTCTATTTTATATAATTGTATAATTCATTTTCGTTGTTCTAAAGTGTTGCCATACAAACCAATGAATGTCTTTAGTGTGCCATTCGGAGTTGTATTTATGTAAAGAAGACTTAAATCCTAAATACCAAATGCCAAAATGAGACATCGGACACAGCCTTAGTAGTTATTGTAAAATATTATCAGATAAGTCTATTTCAAAAATCAGTCACTAAAGAAAAGTCTTCTGTATTTAATAAAAATTGCAATATTTTAATCATTCGCCCCTGCTAGTTTTTATATTATTGGACAGTAAATTTCATGTACTTTCTAAATTTGAATAAATATAAAGGGTTCGAAACACATTTCCTTGTGACAAAAACTTCCGCCAGTAAAAACTAATGTATCAAAAAGTTTTCCACTTAAAAACATAAAAGTTACAGAACACAAACAATAAAAACAACAATAAATATCGCAGTTAAACAGTTCTCTAGTTCCAATGATCTAAACCATGGAATCCACTGGTCACGTGAGCGTTCCCTTACGAACCGGTAAGAAGATGAAAAAACGCAAAGAACTAGACGCCTTGGTGGCCAATTCCGTAACTAAACGATCCTGTGTGAAACGCGGACAAGCCGGGTGTGGGATCAGCTCGCAAGATCAACTTTTATCAGAATCAACAGACGACCAGGAGTACTGGGTCGCCGGTACAGCGAAAAGACCCAGAGCTCGACTGGCTCGGAGAAGAGTTTGTGGGAACGTTTTTAGGGCTTGTTCAGCTGTTTTGATGTTCGCTTGTGTCGTTGCTACGGCTACAGTGCTCTGGTTGTTTATTGATATTAGGGAGCAGATTACTCAACTCAGATCAGAACTTGATAGAGGTATAATAGCACCTGGATACTACAAAGTGGGATCATTTCTGAAATCATGATGCCTTGACATAATTGCGTTATTTATAATTTTATTGCAAGACCCGATAGTCAATAACTACGAGGGGTCATTTTTATATTCCCGGACTACACAGTTTTTAATTTCAATGTAATTTCTCATTATATTGTTTTTTAATCACATATGCCTTGGTAAAGCGTGTGACAATTTACAAAACAATTGCAGCAATACTAGTTCTAATATCTGTTAGTTTGTGTTATCCTTATAGTACAAATCTAATCGCCTGAGACCATTTTTGTTTCAAATCTCAGAAAAACACTATGGGGAAAAATTTAGGGACAATAACGAACTTATAACGGCTGTTGAAAGACATTTTACGGATAAAACCATCCGTCTTATAGTCCAGTAGCGGTAGCACGCACTTTAGAATTCTATCATAGAAAGCAGGCGAATACGATTTTACTTTTACGAATCTTGGTAGCATGCATTTTAGAATTCCATATTCACTTTTTGATTCAGAAATTATTGGATTTTATACTATTAAAATAAGAAATATTATGACAGTTGTATATAATAAATGTATAAATTATATATAAAATGCCTTTGAATAGAACTGTGGCAAAATAATGACGTTACTTTGACACTTTCGTCTCGAGTCGTACGCTTGCAGGCAAATATTTTGAGACACGCATGCTACCAAATTTTCGCTTCGTGGCGAAAAACGAAAACAAATGCCTCATTTGATAGAATTCTAAAGTGCGTGCTACCACTACAGATCTAATCTCCTGTGACTATTCTTGTTCCAAATTTTAAAAAATATTATTGAAACAATGTAATACTTGCATTCAAAAGCAAGGAGCCTGTATTAAAAAATATTTTGTTGCTGTTCTAATCTTTTCTTTTAATGCCTAATCCGGGAATATAAAAAACGACCCCTCGTATAAGATATTTGTGTGAACCAAAAAAATTCTACAAATTTGTTTCGACTACTTTAAATATAGACTTTAAACTTACAAAAACTGTCAGCCAAATGACGGGTGATAATAGTTCGACCGGTATTTATAGGATCAACTTCTACTGTAAATTGTTTTACTACTGAGACCCTTTACTTTTGGGGCAATAAGAAAAACTTCGTACAAATCCATCGCGTATACATCATAATTCACTACTGTTAAAAAGCTAGCGGCCGCACACCAAACATCTAGTATACGTTTTTGGTAGAGCAGTAAACAGCAAAAAGGTATTTATTGTTTATTAACATTTAGCAGGTACACTAAATTCTAGATGTTAAAGTAACCTTAACTAATAAAGAAAGATTATTATTAACTAGACTTCGTATAGAACAAACATAATTTCTTGAAAAGTTACCATATCTCGTGTATACTTACTTACGCTTGCAGTAAATTCTATTTATATGTTCCCATATCTGTAATGGTATTGTAAATAATTCATCTTCATGTAACTTGGACTTAGAAATCGAATAACTTATTTATGAAAATAAAGCTTGTATTTTTAGCTAACCTAGACCTGCATTGAAATTGATTGAATCGTAAAAAGGTTATCGTAAGTTTTGAAATGAAGAAAAGGTTTTATTACAAAAAGTATAAAACAATTAAAAACACCTTGTTGATAAAAATAACAATGAAGTTTATTTCGTAGAAAAACTATTTACAAAGAATTACTTTTGTTATTAT
This sequence comes from Ophonus ardosiacus, assembly GCA_943142095.1. Taxonomy (NCBI): domain Eukaryota; kingdom Metazoa; phylum Arthropoda; class Insecta; order Coleoptera; family Carabidae; genus Ophonus; species Ophonus ardosiacus. The sequence continues at coordinate 3,033,217 of OW964838.1, read as the reverse complement.
AAGACTAAATTATAATGCTCGTATATAATTTGCGTTGCATATTATAATTATTTTTATGGAGTTTAAACGTATTTTTAATGGAGGACTTAATGTTTATAATTAAAATTTTAAAAAAATGTTATCTAAAAATTCTGTAAAATGCGTGAATCATTATTCCTAGAACTGATAATAGTGTTTTTCAAAAGGTTTCAGTGAAAAATTTTAGAAATTTGTGTCCGTTTTTCATCCTAAGATAAATAAGAATTTCGTGATAGCTTTAATTAAATGAGCTAAATTATAGGCCGAGTAAAATTAATCAACTAATATTAATTTGGAGACAATTCTTATATTGATCGTACTAAATTGTGAAAATATGTTACAGAGAAGAAAAAAGTGTCCTTTCGTCTGTTTTCGTCATGTCGTTGTTTATCTTTCTGTTCAAATGCAAACATTGTTAAGGTGAAGAAACATGATAACAAACTTTTTCTGTTAGTTTTGTTCTCGAAAAGCGTATTTGCAAAAATGGAGTTTTACTGCAAAGTGTACATACAGAGAATTTATTTTAAAATGCAACATTATGGTACATCACTTCCATGGTTACTCACTATTGTCAAAAAATGACAGCAATGTAATATTTGTCCATTTTAAAATGCAACATTATAAATAGTATTGCAGTACAGGAGATACTTTCAGAACACATCACCAATGGTGTCATTTCTTATTACGACCGACTAGAATATTGCCTCAGTGTGAATGGGGGTATTTTTTAAACATTTATTACATGAAAGTTATGAATTTTTGTAAGCTAAAGTTTGTTAAGATGCGTAACATTCATGTTTTGATTTTTTGTTAATCGCATGTAGGCTAATTTATTGGATATTAATTTTGATAATACAAAACTACAAATTTTGTATGTTGCATTTTAAAATGGACAAATATTACATTGCTGTCATTTTTTGACAAAAGTGAGTAACCATGGAAGTGATTGACCATATGTTGCATATTAAAACAAATTCCCTGTATTAGAAAATGATAATAATTTGAACTTGAAGTTAAAAGTAAACAGGCTCCAAACCGAGAAATGATTTTCTCTATTGCTCTATTGCTGTTAAGTGCCTATGCACGAGCTACTTCACCTACGATTGTCACATGTTCTAAGGTCGTGCGTGTGTTGTTTTGACGTCAGTGACGTCACAACCTATCATCATGTCTTTTGTTTGTATGGTTCCATGTAAATTAGTGCAGAAATGAATTAATTTATTAAACCGTAACATGCACTGCATTAGGATAGATATTTCGTATATCAACACTTGTATAAACAAATGATAAGGAGCATATTTTTAAACTGTAATATACGCATAATTAATTTTATAGTGTATAAATAAATTTTGTAGGAAAAAAATATGGTGGCGTCAACATTTTTTTCATGTTTACGCAAAATTAGTAAATATTTTTGTAATATTATCATTCTGATGTTGATTTATATTTTATCTGTGATAAACTTAATAATACACTGATTTAAATTGTTGACATTTTAGCCTTATCAGTCGATATCACAAAAACCAGAAAATTTACTCTTTGTCTAGCAATAAAATTATAAATATCGTAATTATCACAAGGAGGCACGTAACTCACTAGGAACTTACTTTACATTGAATGCCAATTATTTGTGCCGTTCTGTTTTGAAAGGATTTCTTTCGTACTATGTATAGTAAAATGATCTTACTGTTTTTTTTTAGCATAAATACTATTTTTGTTTGAAATAATTTTTGGTTCTGCTGTTTTTATTCTCATTAGAAATTATAATGTCTTAAAAACGACTTTGTTTTAGTGGCATCGAGCAGCCAAACAGTCCCCCAAGAACTACAAAGACTCCATACGAAGTCAAAAAGTTTGCAAGAAAATCAAACATTAATAACAACTCAAATAGAAACTTTAAAACTACAGTTGGAAAACTTTACCAAAGATGTTAGTCATTCCTTTCAATATCTTCCTAATTTTTTAAATATTTTAATTATTTTAGGTATCAGATATTCAAGCAACTTTAAATAAAATTCAAGAAAAGTTACACAGTATTCCAGAACATGTAAATGTTCCACAGCAGCTACAAGATGTATCTGCTTCGATTGCCAATTTGGGCAGTCAGATTAAAGATATTACGACCACCGTAGCGACACTTCAAAGTGCCAAGGAAGAAGTTGAAGTTAATAATAAAGCCCTAGTACAAAACGTTACTAGTTTAAGAGTAAGTTTTCCATATTCCACTACTACTTTTTGTACAATTTTTGTTAATAACAGGGCAACTTTCTACGGACACCTAGCATTGGGTTATGGACAAACGACATTTATTCGTACATCGATTTCTTGGACTTCATTTTGAACAACTCCCCATTGGGGTCATGCCACATTTTCTGTTTTATTTTTTTCCTGGAAGTCTACCGGTCACAGTATATGTAAATAATATTTTCACGCCATTTGTGTGCATTGTTTTGTAGATATAATTTTTTAAAAATAGGGGTCAATTTCAAATTTCATTGAGGTCACGTGAGCGCATACGTCATGTATCTGAACGATTCCAGTTCACCCTGGCGGACAAAATGTAAATTAAGATTGTTTATAGTTTTTTTTGGGTTTTTTTAATAAATTGTTTCCACAACTTGAAAATCTTTATGAAACAAAAAAGATTGAATAGAGCGCACTTTTCCTCTGACAGCTTTATAAATATTTGGTAAGTTTACTCTGATCTTACGTTTAACTTCGCGTTTGAAATTTGTGACATTGTGATCTTCATGTTCATGTACGTGTGACTAGTGTCGTTGTGTGAGTAGCCGATAAATGACGTCACAGAAAATCGTAGCGCGAATATCTTTTAAGTAAATTATGAATGAAAAGTATTATATTTTGGGATGTTTTATGTTGCAATATGGATAATAAGTGTCATAGATTCTATTTTTATAAAAATATTAGCAACATTTTTTTTTTGGCATGACCCCATTAAGGGAAATTATTGTGGAGGTCCCTAATAATGTCAGATATAAACAAAAAGTCAAACGCTCTATTTCCACAAGGGGTTTGTATTCTGGCCTTATGTGGGTTGAGTAAAATATAGCCCTGGATAGTCAAAGGTACATCGATAACAAATATGATTCATTTCACTGAAGAAGAAGACGCTGAGGACGATTTTATTTTCTGTCCAGACCTTGACTAACAGACTAAAACGTACCATTTGTTCCGCGAAACGCCAATTCCCGAACATTCCCCAGGCTCGTCCCATAGAAGATTTTTGGGTCCTTTTATCTCCAAAATGAATAAAGAAAAAACAAAAACCATGATACTAGGAAGAAATGAACAACAGCACACGATACAACTAAAAAATGAAAATCTACAGAAAGTCCAAAAATTTTAATACCTGGGGGCAATGATTTCAGAAGATGGAAGATTTGATGAAGAAATAAAAGAAAGAAGAACAACAGGAGGCAAAATATTCAATAGCATCAAACACAGCTTCTTAGGAAAGAAAGAAATACCGAAAGAGACCAGAGTACAAATATTTAAGAAAGTAGTGACGCCTATACTCATACACGGAGCTGAAACATGGACATTAACGCAAAGACAAAAAGAAAAAATTACGGCTATCGAAATGAGATTCTTGAGAAAAATAGAGGGGAAAACGAGACTGGACAGAATTGAAAACACAACCTACAGACAAAACTTAAAAGTAAAAGCAATAGAAGATAAGATAGCAGAAGGACAGCTGAGATGGTATGAGCATGTAGAAAGGATGGGAGAGGAGAGAATAGTTAAAAAAGTGTTTGAAGCAAAAATTGGAAGAAAGAAACCACGAGGACGACCAAGAAGAACGTGGCTGGAAGAAGTAAAGGAGGCAGCGCAAAGAAGAGGTTTAACTTGGGAAGAAACGAAGACAGCAACACAAGATAGAGCAGAGTGGAAAGAAATATGGAGAAGACCAACGAACCAGAACTCACTCCCCCGCAAGCCGGGGGAACGCCTTACACCCGTGAGGGTAGAAAGGTGCAGGATTAAGTAAGTAAGTTATCTCCAAAAGTTTACGATGGAAGCCCAAAATGAGAACAAACTTTAACAAGAATCAGGAATATCCGAGAAATCAGTGTAAACATCGCCCAAAACCCAATGCTAGGTGCAAAAAGTTGCGCCTTTTTGAAATTTGTGCTAAAACTTATGGCACATACGTTATGTATTGTATTTCTTTTCAGCAATCAATAGCAAGTTTGCAAAATATGTCTCAAGTACCTGCAATTCCAAATAACGAAAATAATATTGAAATACAAAATATGCAAAAAACTATCGATGGAATTAAAAATAATATTACTACAATAAATTCAACTCTATCCAATAATATTATGTGGGTTAAAGAAGATTTAAAGAAGAATAATGTAAGTAAAAAATAGATTTTCTTGAAGCTATTAGACTGGACAATATTTCTTTTTCAGAAAAATATCGAAAGTATTTCTAATGTCGGCCAAAACATGAGCGCAAGGGTAACAACCTTAGAAGGAATTTGTGGAAAAACATCTTCAGATCAAATAAATTTGAGTACCAACTTGAAAGGAATTTCAGACCAGGTAGCCTATTTTTCATTTGTCTCTTAACAGCTTGTAAATAGTGGTAGCAACATAAATTATTAATCGAAAAACGAATGGAAAAATTTGTTACAGATTCCATTTTCGTATCACGAATACGAATACAATTTTGAAGTTTCTTATGAAGTCATGCTCTTTCTAAAACAAATTCTTTGTAGAGGAATAAACTAATTATTAATAACTAAATAAATGAAACGCACATAATTAATTTTATTTTAACACTTTTCTGTTGTTTAAAATGACAATAAAATAAATAAATAAATCACTGAATAAACTCAACACTGGCACACAAGATGGACTTTCGAAAATATATTAAAAGTTAGTATTGTGTGTTTCACAGTCACTTTAGGAATAAAGTTACTTTAAACACGCTTTAGGCATGGCTTCACAGTAACTTCACAGCTAAATGTGCTAACGTTACTAAATTTAGAAAGATTTTTATATTTTTATATGACTTTTTGAAGTAGCGTATATTTAAATGTAGGAGGAATTAGATAGTTTATAGTTTTTATTAGTACGAAGATCTTGATAAACGGGATAATTAAATGAATATATTATCACATCCCTAAATAATAAATTTTGTTGTATAATGTACAAAAACTGACGGCTATATTATAGTACAGACATATAAAGAAAAACGTCCTCGTGGATCTTAGCCTCTCACTTGGTACCGTAACCATCTACACAGATTCCAGATGTATTTGAAAGCTTAGCTTACGATCACACGTAGATTCCAGACCTCTCGTGGATCTCAGCCTGTCATTTGGTATTTCTCACATCTTCGGATAATTAGGGAAATACTATTAACAAATGTATATCTCATATATACGAGGGCTACTAGAAAAGTTTCTGCAATTTTGTAGTTTTAGTAGTTCAGTTATCAATTCGTACTTAACTTTAGTGGATTTCAGCCCCTCAATTGTTGTTTCTCCACTAGCTCCCAGACATGCTTAGCTTACGATCGCGCGTAGGTCCCTCCCAGAGCTCTATTGGTCTCACACTTATGAGAGCTGAGCTTACGATCACAAATATTTCCCAGACTTCTAGTGGATTTTAGCTTCTCACTTAGTGTTTCTCAAACCTGGTATTTCTCCACTAGTGGTACCGTAGTCACTGTTAACAGTTTAAAAATCCTGGACCTTGTGTTTTATGTAAAATGTTGAGATCTTAACTGCCCAAGTAAGAATGCCAAGTTTTTACTAATTTCTCCCAGACTCTGGGGGTTGCGTGAGAACTTACAAAAGTGGGGAATCACAACTCTCGGAAATATAAATTTTGATAATGTCCAAAACTTAGTAAGAAACCAATATTTCTCAGTGAACATTTCAACGTTTTACAAAAATACATGGTCCAGGATTTTTAAATTGTTACACCCCTACACATGTACCAGACATGTATGAAAGCTTAGCTTACGATCACAGGAAGGTCCCAGACCTCCCGTGAATTTCACCCTCTCACTTGGTATTTCTCAACCTGATAATTTCCACTAGCGGTATCCTAGCTATATACACTTGTCCCAGACATATATGAGAGCTTAGCCTTCGATCGTACTTAGGTCCCAAACCTCTAGTGAATCTCAGCTTTCCACTTATTGGTGTTTCTCCACTAGGTATCCTAGCTTTCTTTAAAGCACACGGCTCCATGGGCTCAGGTTTGTCTCAGACAACCGTTCGGATATTAGGAAAATAATACCACATATACCACGTATATCAAATACTTAAATAATGATTGTTTCACCTTTTCTTATCGACACATTCACACACATCCGTATAAGAATGTCAAATAGTAAAAAGGACTCATTTTATAAGACGAGCTGTGATGATATATTTATTTATTTATATAAATTCGTTCGTATATCAAGATTTAAAATACAAATCCGTAACAATTTAATAATACAAATGAATAATTTTCAGCTTCAGTCAATATCCCTAAACGTCCAAAACCACAGTTCACAAATATCCGACCTTCAGTCACAAATTTTCCAACTCAATCAAAACAATAGTGAAATAGTTTCTTCAATAAGCAACATGAACCATTATATTGATTACAACAAAAGTTTCACTCAACCTCAAGACCTCAACACTGGAGGAGCAAAGACAGAAAATCCGTCCTCACCGGTCATAGAGGAAACAGTCACACCAACATCGGCCACCAAAAAGAACCCAACAGGCAAACCAACTTTTTTGACATAGAAAGAATAAAATATGTGTTAGATAGAAATTTTGCGTCCAAGTTAAGTGTAGTACAAGTTTTGAACTCTAATCTGTGACTTTGTATATATAACGGGTTTATAACCATTTTTTGTCACAGAAAGTCCCCTTGAACTTTCAGGTGTAACTCTAAAAATTTTCACACAGAGAGTTCTGTTATTTATTTATTTAAGCATTTTAATTGTGCCAATGTTGAGCAGATAGTCATATAATAAATAATTTCAGCATTTAATATTGTACTGTGATTTAGAAATGTGTCAATCTTTGAAATAATTCAACTTAGTGATGTGAAAATTATTTAACGCAAATAGATACAAAATTTGAAGTACTTACTATAGCGATGTTTAGCTGATCTTATTGAATCTTTCACAAAACACTAATTATTTATATATTACATTGGTAAAACTGACTGAGTACTGCAGTATTCAACTTCAGATCTGTTGTTTATCAAACGTGAACTCGGGAGTTATGTTCAAATTGTGGTCTACTTGTCTGTCAAATTTCTAATATGTTTCATGTTATTTAAGGTAGTATAAAAAATCTTGTATGCAAGTGTAAGCAAGCCTTATGTCATTCGGTCAATAATACTTGACCTCATGTCACAAAGTTAGTGTTTACACTCTCGTTGCATAATAGTTAATTACATTCGAGTGCGTGTAAGTTGTATTTTACAGCGCGACAGCTTTGTTTAAGGCACGAGCCCTTAAGGCGGGTGCCTTATTAGCTGGAGCGCTGTAAAATACTTCACGCACGAGAATTGTATCAATCTTTTTGGCCGACGATAATGAAAACCACTTTTTTTTAATGAGATAGGCTGTACTTCTGAAAAGGGTTAGTTTAAAATAATTGGGTTAAGTCAATTTCCAAATTTGATTTTACTTACCTTCATTAGAGTACTTCTTCTAGCAAAAATTTATTTGTAATAATAGACGTTGTTTATGACTGATAATATATTTATTTGCTCATGTTTTCTTCGTAATAAATAATAGGTAGGTGTCGGTATTTGACATTTCAGCAATGTTCGCCTCGCGTATTTGACAGATATATCAATCGGTTACACTATGTCGGTAACGGCAGATTTTTACAGTAATGACAGATGTCGCTGCCGTGATTTTGGTTTATATAAATTAATTTTAAATATAGGAAAAGTTAAAGTAAAAAGATAACTTATGTAGGTAGCACTTTTTTACATGAACTTTATTATAGTAAAGATGATTTCTTTTCTAAATGCCCATAAACGTCAAGTGTATTTTGATTATTTTACCGCATAGTTAGACAAGTTACAACACAGTAAGCGTAAAATGTAGGTTACACTTGCTGTGTATACAATTGTAAAGTTCCCATTACACTTCAGGAGGGCAAAAATATTATTTCAGCATTGTAAATAAAAAAATAAGGTTCAAAATCGTCAGTTAAACATCGCCTTCTAAAATAATAAAAAGGCTCGTTCACATCACTCGCACATCGAGGTACTATAGCAAAATTGAAAAATACAAGGTTCAGTTTTGCACCATTACACCTATTTTTGTAGAAATTAATTTGTACATATAATAAACATTAAAATATTAATTCAGAATTACTCCTAATTTTCTTCCTGTGAACATGAACGCATCACAAGCTCTATCAATATCCTCATCACTATGCGCTGCTGAAATCTGAACCCGTATTCTCGCTTTATCCCGGGGTACTACAGGATAGCTGAAGCCAATCACATAGATTCCTTTTTTTAACATTTCGTCAGCGAATGAAGTTGCTAATCTTGCATCCCCTAACATTACTGGACATATGGGGTGGTTTTCTCCTGATATTTTAAATCCTGCTGATGTCATTTGTTCTCTGAATCGTTTGGTGTTCAACATTACTCGCTCAGTGAGTTGACTTGAAGATGACAGCATGTCTATCACCTTAAAAATATTTTGGTTTTTGTAATTATTGATAACTTAGACTTTTTTTATATTTACTTTCATTCCAACGCCTACAACTGCAGGTGGAAGTGAATTAGAAAATAAATATGGCCGACTTTTTTGCCGTAAAATATCTATTAATTCTTTAGGGCCTGTTGTATATCCACCAGATGCTCCTCCCAACGCTTTTCCTAAAGTTGAATTAATTATATCTATTTGGCCTAGTATGTTATGATATTCTTCAGTACCCCTACAATATTTTAGTTAACTTTTCGACTTTTATTTATAAATGTGGTGTGGAAAGAGAGTAAATTAATTGTATTTCATGTGGATTTAAACGGAGCGCATATATTAAACAGTGATTCGTGCTAACATTCTGTAACTCACCAATGGGGTATTCCGACATTTTTTAAAAATATTTTTTTACATTAGTACAGACCAGTAGGACTCTGAATATCTAACTTTGTAAGAAAATGAGATATGAATTTTAAAAAATTTCATAGCAATTCAAATTTTCTTATCATAGCGCGCTTATGACGTCAACTCGATTATGACATCTGGAACGAACTTCAGCGCCTAAATCCACATGTTCATGACAGCCATTTGCTTGTTAACATATGATTTTAGTAGCAGCGTGTATTTCGGTGTTTGTCCTGTGTTTGTTGGTGGACGAAATGTCAAACAAGAAATATACCCGCGCGTGTTAACTACTGGCACCATCTGTGTTTTTAAACGAAAATATTTACTTTGAAATGAGCAACAGATTATCAACTTGACGTCACAAATTTCAGGGACGTTTCTAGAGCTGTAAAAATTCCAATTTTGTAACTTTAAATTATGAATTAAAACTTTTTATTAAACATGTTTTATTATATTTTTCTACTATATAAAGATGGAAACTATAGAAAAAAGTTATTATTTTGCATTAATTCCATATCACCGGAATACCCCATTGTGTCCTGTAGTGGTAGCACGCACTTTAGTATTCTATCAAAAGAGGCATTTGTTTTCGCTTTTCGCCACGAAGCGAAAATTTGGTATCATGCGTGTCCCAAAATATTCGCCTGCAAGTGTACGACTTGAGGCGAAAGTGTCAAAGTAACGTCATTATTTTGCCACAGTTCTATTCAAAGCCAATTTATATATAATTTATACATTTATTATATATAAATGTCATAATATTTTTAATTTTAATACTCTAAAATCCAATAATTTCCGAAACAAAAAGCGAATATAGAATTCGAAAGTGCGTGCTACCAAGATTCGTAAAAGTAAAATCGCATTCGCCTGCTTTCTATGATAGAATTCTAAAGTGCGTGCTACCACTACAGGCCTATATCGTGAGTTTCATCTAAGATGCAATATTTAGTATTCTGTCATTAATTACCTACTAAGGATTCTAGTTACACATACTGTGTCGTTCCGGATAAAATGCAACATAGATTGTCAATATTAAATGATCTTGTTATCATAATAATACTGATTTATAAATAACGTAAAAAAGTAATAAAAACAGAATCTTAACTCTTGGTGATTTTGAAAATAACAAGATTTGTTATCTTTTAATAATCTAAATTCAGAAGGTTTGAATTGATTTGCCAAAACTTTTGAAGGCAGCTGATTTTATTCTTCTATTACACGGAGTAAATTATTTTTATTTTCTTCAGATCGCACAGTTTTTGTTTTTGCCCTTTCGCAGTTTTCTTATCTAAACATCCATCACTTTTAAATTCTGTAAATATTCTCGAAACTGTAGAAGGATTTGGTCTAGGACGTTCAGGATATAAATTAGCAAACATATCACAAAAATTTCTAAAAATATAACAAGCGTTATATCAAGTAACCATTCGAATTTTTTCTTCTTTAGTAAATATCTTTAAAGCGTGATAAAAAGTTTATTTTATATTATCAACCTATGTTACATATTGTCTAGGGTAGGATAGCGTATCGAAAAATACCCCTTACGTTTCACTTTCCTTTCCCCATCAACTTGCACGGTTGTTAGGGAAACGAAGTGTTATTTGTCGCTACACTATCATATAGTAGTCTTGGGATCCCACCCCTGGAACGGTACAGTATGTATAACTAGTATTCATAGCAATACATTAATGACAGAATAGTAAATATTGCATCTTAGCTGAAGCTCATGGTACAAAGAAATTTCTGTTTTGCAAGTTTAGAGTGTTATCCATATATTGCAGTGTTTTCACAATACCTTCCAGTTTTGCCGAAGAATCCTCTAGCATGGCAATCGTCAACAAAAGTAAGTGCATTATATTTTTTAGCAATTTTTACTATATCAGGGAGAGGTGCAACATTTCCATCCATAGAGAAGACTCCGTCAGTCACTATTAATTTTAATCTACTTTGCTTATTGTCATAAAGAAGTTTTTCCAAAACTAAAATATTATTTAACTTATCATACAGAGAATTTATTTTAAAATGCAACATTATAGTTCATCACTTCCATGGTTACTCACTATTGTCAAAAAATGACAGCAATGTAATATTTGTCCATTTTAAAAGGCAACATTATAAATAGTTGAAAGATTTTTATAAAAGAGAGTGAAGCTGTCAAAATTTAAAAAAAAAAAATTCACAGGGAAACCGCTCATAGCAGCTGTAGACACGTGTTACGCTCTTATTAGAGCTCATCAGTACAGCATAGCATGTTAACAGATGGACATTAACTGGAAATAGTGAATAGAAAATGAACAAATTGTAACAGTACCTGTAAGCAGCCAAATACACATTTGTTGCTTTGAAATAAGTACTGTTACAATTTGTTCATTTTCTATTCACTATTTCCAGTTAATGTCCATCTGTTAACATGCTATGCTGTACTGATGAGCTCTAATAAGAGCGAAACACGTGTCTACAGCTGCTATCAGCGGTTTCCCTGTGATTTTTTTTTTTTTTAATTATAAATAGTATTGCAGTACAAAAGATACCTCCAAAACACACCAGAAATGGTGTCAATTCTTATTACGACCGACTAGAATATTGCCTCAAAGTGAATGGAGGTAATTTTTTAAACATTTATTACATGAAAGTTATGAATTTTTGTAAGCTAAAGTTTGTTAAGATGTACAACATTCATGTTTTGATTATTTGTTAATCGTCTGTAGGCTAATTTATTGGAAATTAGTTTTGATAATACAAAACTACAAATTTTGTATGTTGCATTTTAAAATGGACAAATATTACATTGCTGTCATTTTTTGACAATAATGAGTAACCATGGAAGTGATTCGCCATATGTTGCGTGTTAAAATAAATTCCCTGTATTATCAATTAAAATTATATGTCTTTACCTTCCATATCTCTGTGTTTATACCTAAACTTTTTGGCTTTACAAAGTCGTATGCCATCAATGATAGACGCATGATTTAATTCATCAGACAGTACACAATCTTCAGGGGTTAATAATGCCTCAAATAAGCCAGCATTCGCGTCGAAGCAACTGGCATACAAAATTGTATCTTCCCTACCGTGGAATTTGGATAATTTTTCTTCCAATTGCTAACAAAAAATTATATTGTTTCAATAATTTGTTAAAATGTAAACCGGTCGAACTATATGAGCAATGACCTGTATATGCAGTAACATTCTGTGATAGAAGCCTGCTAGTTTTTAATTACGTGTATATAATGCAAAAATATTAATATTAAGAATATATTAAAGTGTACCTACTTTGTGAATATCTTGTGTCCCACAGATAAATCTTACAGAACTTAAACCTGCTCCATATTTTCTTATCATATCTATTGCGGCATTTATAACTTCAGGGTTATTCTAAAAATTATTTAACTTTATGCACAAACCAAAAAAGTTATTATTTCTTACGGCAAGTCCTAAATAATTATTGGCACAAAAGTTTAATATTTTTTGATCCTGCCCTTGCACAGTTATTTGCATATTCTGCGGTGATGTTATCAATCGTTCGTCTTTCCATGTTCCAGCTTTTTTTATATTATCTATTTCTGCTCGAAGAATAGTTCGAAGAATATTGTTGCCACCAATGTCTTTGTGGATTTGTTGCGTTGATGATGTTGATTTAGCAACTATGAATTATGATTTGAATTAAATGAGTAAAACGTGAATTTTGTTTAATATTTACCGTTAAATAAAGTTCGCGAGAGATGCATGTTTACTTTGAAACTCTAATACGCTAATAATTATATATATGGGAAAGGTTCATAGCCTTGATATGAAAACAGGTTTTTCATACGTAAGTGAATGGCAAGATGTATTTTAATTCAATGTCAATGTGATAACAACAATAATATAGCTCATAAATAAATAATTTTGCAACGCCTTCTATTCAAATTGCATGTTCCTAATAAATTTACAAGAAATGTGTTTTAATGATGTTTTATTTTACATTATTCGCTAGTGAAATAGAGCAATATGACGTCTAGCGGCGAAAATATGAACTAGTACATGGTAGTAAGTCCTAGCCGAGGTAGCGGCGAACGCATCGTTTTTGTCACTTATTTAACAAATAAATCACGAGTGGATTGAAATTTGTAGGCTATACTTAATTTTACGTAAGAAAATAGTAGATTACTCTTAAGAGCCGACCGTTTTTACATGCATGGAATAAATAATTTAAATTTGTGAAGCCAATCTTTGTCAATAATAAATATATTTATCTGTAAAAATGTCAAAATCTAAAATTGCAACAAAATATGGTTAAACATCACTTAATTCTGTAGATTTTATTTGACAACTGACAGGCGATATTTGCTTCGTTTCTGTGAAATAAGTTTATATTCTGACCAATCAAAGGGTAGAATTTATATATCCCGAACTAAACCAACGCTATTCTTACGTGAAATAAAGTATAATACCAAATCTAAAACTTCAACACGTTTTAGTTGCGTTTAATCTATGTACGTCATTAGCACGCAGAAATCCAGAAATAATTAATTTCCCGAAAACAAGAACCTAAATTCTATAGAAAAATTTATTAGAGAAATTTGCCAATTTGAAATAGTTGGTAGACGAAAGTTATGCATTCATCTTTTAAAAATGGGAAAGGAACCGAGTAAAAATAATGCTTGCTCCTTGCATTTTGTAAAGCAAGATTATACTTTGCCGGGTATAACTACAAGATAATAATTACTTAGTGTCTTTGTTAAAATACTTTGTAATGAAATCTAAACTTGTAGATCTGCCTGCACAAAGATGACAATAAAATAATAATACTTATCTCTCCATTAATCTACCAAAGACTGTAATAATGCAGTACTATGTAGATTCAAGAAAACAAAGACTCGAATCATGTAAATTCAAAATTCGAGAGAATGCTGAACATAATTTTTATATGAAACGGACTAGTTTGCAAAATTCAAAATGTTATTCATACTAGAAACATTATTTTTATTTTATATTAACTATAATATTAATATTACTTTGTATTTCAAACGACGCAGTGTATACGAATACAGTTGCGGGAAACGAAGCATCTACCTTAAACCGGCCATATTGTTACCTCACGCGCTAAGCTCCTCCTCTTCTTCACACGCGAATATTGTATGAAACATTTTATTTAAATCGAGAATTCTATTCTATTCCGGTATTTAAAATTTAATCTTCATAAAATTAACAAAAATGTTAGATACTAGGAATAGATTAGACTATATTTCAAAATAAAAACTGTTAAAATTAGAGTAGAATTCGCTAATCCAAAAATGAGGATTAGCTTAAACTTTTTAGTGAATCGGGCTGTCAAATTATAACAACTGTCAAATCGTAAAACTATCAAATAATATAAGCTGTCAAATTGTAAAACTAAAGAAGCTATCAAATTGAGAAACTGTCAAATTTTAAAACTACCGAATTGTAAAAAATTCGTATAACTATCAAGTTGTCAAATCGTAAAACTGTCAAATAATATAAGCTGTCAAATTGCAATACTGTCAAATATAGGCTGTCAAATATGTATAAGCTGTCACTGCAAAATTATACAAACTGTCAAACTATGTACCCTGTCAAATCGTAAAATTATAAATTGCCAAATCGTAAAACTGTCAAATATGTGTTATGAAATTGCAAAACTCTCAAATAATATACGCTGATAAAATAGTAAATAGTACAAGCTGTCAAACTGTAAAACTGACAATTCATGAAACTATCTTAGTATTAAGCTATCACATTGTAAAACTGTCAATTATAAAACTGCCAAATAATAAGCTGTCAAATCGTAAAATATATAAACTGTCAAATTATACATCTTGTCAAATCGTATACTGTCAAAGAAGGTAAGGATGATGAAAGGGTTGTTTTCGAGTAAATAAATAAAGTTGACTATACCCTTTATTCATTAAAATAACATGACGTCTATATAAAATAAAGACCATAAAATAATAATAAAAAAACATTTATTGTATAAATTAGTTTGGAGTATAAGGTTTAATCAGATTATCAGAGAAGCTTTTCACTTGTTCCACTCCTCTGACCTCTTTCTCTAATAGAGGAAGCTTTGTGACATGAAAATCTTCATATAAATCATTTATTTGATCAAGATATTTCTCTTGAACTTTGTACCTAGCAGAACACATTTTACATGGTTGATCACTACCAGTTTTAAATAAGAGTTGGTTGACTATTATATTATGGGTGTCTATTCCACATTTCGTCAGTTCTTGCACCAATCGTTCTGTTTCGTATAGCGACAAAAATTCAGCTATACATACGCAGACAAACGTTGTTTGTTCCTAAAAATATTTTTTTTATTGTATTTGTTACTACATAAACATTTAGGTTAATTACCGGATTTCTAAACTGCTCATTTACTTGGCGAATAATTGCGAGCATTTCCTCCATTTTTGCAGAAAATGTTTCTGTGCTAAAATCGTTCATGCCCAAAAGAGAACTCATTTGAGATATAAACGGGGAAATTTTAAGTTTTAACCGTAATAATTTACCCAAACCCTTTTCTACAACTTGTGGAAAAGACAATAACCTCAAAGTATGACCAGTAGGCGCTGTATCGAAAACTACTGCCGAGAAATTCATACTTTTTACCAATCTACAATATTTAAAATGTAATTTACTGTTTGTAATATTTATTTTTGTATCTTACTTCATGACTTCTGCATAACTCATGGCTTCATCTATGCCCGGAAATGCTCCGACGATTTCTTGCATTATGCCTTTACTCAATTTCATCGCTTCACTGTCATTATCAAAATACTCTTCCGGTAATTCATTAAACCCTACATTTGGATCAATTTCCATTGCAAACAAATTTTGGAAGCCTTTAACTTTCGTTGGAACTTTCGAGAACTTTTGGTCGAAAGCATCTGATATATTATGAGCCGGATCTGTGGATATAATAAGTACAGACTCTCTAACTTTTGATAACTGGATTGCCAAGCTGCAACTATTGATGATTGTTAATAACATGTTAATAAACAAGACAGTAATGTATATTACCTACAGGTTGTTTTTCCCACACCGCCTTTACCACCCACGAAAACCCATTTTAGAGATTTTTGGTCAATGATGTTTTTTAATGATGGTTCTAGTGGTTCGAATTCTGACATTTTTTCAAAATTTCACGTGTAATCTCTCCAAAAATATGACCTGTCAATTTGTAGGCTTATAAATACAGTACAACCACAACATGAAACGAAACAAAGTTAAATATTACTAGGATTCTGGGAGTTACCATAGAAACCGCGAATATAAACACATCGTTAATAATCATGAACTTGTTTTTATTGTTTACAGTTTTTCTGTATTATTTTTCGTGTGTAGATTGCGTGACTGTCGAATTACTATCATATAATGAGTTAAATAATTGTAATAGAACAGAAATATTTAATGCCAACACGTTAAAATGCCAAATTTGTGATCCTAATAAGAATTTAATACCGGCTCCCAATAGTAAGTAAACTACTTTAGATTCTTATCAGAAATATTCTACAAATAGCATTAAAAAAATTTTCTTTACATCAAAACATCCTCATAACAGTTCGGCCGACAAATTATACAAAACAACCATTTAAATGGTCATCTTTTAGTCTGAATTTATCCTCTGCGAGACCCTTTACTTGTGGCACAATAAATACAACTTAGTAAAAACCTATTCTTGTTACTTTACAGTATGATTTCACATTAACGAAATATGATTTCACATTAACGAAATCCGATTTCACATTAACGAAAACTGATTTTACCCGAAAGAAAACTGTATTCACAGTAACGAAATATGATTTCACATTAATGAAAACTGATTTCACATTAACGAAAACTGGTTTCACAGTAACGAAAACTATAATTTCAATTAAATGAAAACAAATTTCACTTTTTATATTCAATGCCGTATTTTATGAATAAATAAATAATAATAACTTATTCTTGTTGTTACCGTAGATAACAATCATGTAATTAAATTCTATAATTGTTGTAATCAAGTTTCATCATTGTTGTAATTGTAATCAAGTTCTATCATTATTGTAATCAAATTCTATCATTATTGTAATCAAGTTCAATCATTGCTGTAATCAAATATAATCTTTAGTTAATGTGCAAAATCTGTTCTTATTTAGTTAAAGTTAAAAATTGTGAATTCAGATTTCTTTTATGTGAAATCACTTTTCGTTAATGTGAAATTATACTGAAATATGTGTAGTATGTACAGTAAAATTTACCTTGCAAGATGTATGGGCTAATACTCTAATATTCAGTCATAATGAAAAATACAAGAAAAGTTGCTCAAATACTACGGCAGATTTCATTAAAAAAATAAAATACCAAATTGTTAATTTTCAGGGCAATCATGTATATGCAACGAAAAATCAAAACCAAAATATGAGTCTACTTCAAAATTTTCTCAACCTATTTGTGAAAAATGTAAAAATGATTCAATTTTCTCACCATCTATCAACACTTGTATCAAATGTACCAATGGTTTTATTAAAAAGAACAACACAACATCTTGTAAACCATGTAAAGACAACGAAATTATGGTACACCAATTCACAAATGGTACATATTTAACACAAGCGCGTTGTATTCCATGCACAAATGGCATGGCGCCGTCACAAGATGGCGTTAGGTGTATACCATGCAATATATTGAATGCTATTGTATTTAATGGGACTTTAAAATGTATTTGTGATTATAAAAGTACTTTAATTGGGAATCTATGTGTACCGAAACATATTTTTCCACAATTGTATAACATAAAAAATAAATATATTTATCAGGATTATACTTTCAAGAAAATTGAATCTGAGTTATTTGATAGTCAATTAAAAATGAATATTTATTTGTGCAAGGTATTTTATTAAAAACAGACTTTAGTTCTCAAAATTGTTGACCATTTAATATTTTTTTAGTTGCAAAACGAAACTGCTTGCCAAATTTTAGCAAACTTATGTACATTAACTCTTTTTACATCTTACGAAAATTCTCCTTGTAATCCGTGGTTAGAAAGCAGATTTTTAGAATCAGAAAATTTTAACAATTTACCATGGTTGATATACAGAGAATCAGAAGGGCATATAGTATTGAACAGAAAGAAAATATCTGTTCAATATTCTTTAAAACCAAATTCACAAGTAAGTTTTTTTCAAATAAATATGAAATATTTTAAAATATTTTTTTTTCAGAATAGCAAACTTAATTTTACAGCCGTTGTCCTAAACTTGGATGGCAGTGTAAAAGAAATTAAAAATTTTTTGGGTAGTGATTTGAATTTATGCCCAAATCTTAATTATATTAAAGATGAAGGCCTTCGTTTTGGAATAAACTACGAATATAATTGTCAAATTAATGCCAAACAGTTTTTTCATAAAAAAACTACAGAATTTTTTATTCCATATTTACAGTATTACGAAAACGACAAAAACATGTTGTACGCTATTCCAATACTTATTAAAAACTTAGCCCAATTTAAAAATAATGTATGTTTAATAATAATTTCTAATTTCAAGAACCCTATTGAGAAATATTTTTTAGAGGGACGATCCAAACAATTGGTTATTAGTTCGTAGGTTTTTTCTTTATGATATTATAAGCAGTATTCCATCTAAAAATGGACAACCAAAATTTTTACGATATGTAAAATCCATTAAAATTAAAGTAAAACTTAGAAATGATGATAATGGTTTAATTTTTCCACCATTAATTATTTTGGAATACGGTGAAATTCCAAAAGAAAATTTGGAGAAGGAAAAAATATATTTTAAGTTTTCTACAGAATATGAAATGACAAATAATATTAGGTACCCAATAGATGTAAGTTATGAGCCACCGCTTGAGACAATTTTTTAAAATAAATAAATTATGTATATATTTCAGATTTCTATAGGTTTGTTAAGTGCCATTGTTGTTATCTATTCTGCAATTCAAACTTGGTCATATTCCAAACGTTCTGGCAAAATCGGAATAGACCTCTTAACACTACTTCGAATTTTATTATTTTCTTGTGGCAATCTGGCAAACGCCTTTTTTATTGTGGCATTTGGTGTTAGTATATATAATTTCATTTTTTTCAAATATCAAAGTGTTGTTCATCTACTTCTTCCTACATCTGAACAGGAACGAATTATAAAAGATTTTATCATTTCTTCATTTTCTTTAAAAGTGAGACAATAATTATTGTAAAAAAGAAAAATATATAACTGAAATTTAGCTTGTAGAAATTGTGCTTCTAATTGTGAATCAAGTCAACGTTGATATTTTTCTCATTGATTGGGAAAGACCTAAACCTCAAGAAACTATTCCGAGACCGAAAAAATCGGTTTCTCCTTTTACTTTATCAAGTTCTCATCAAAATGTTAGTATATGGAGAACTTATTTTATCGCTAACGAATGGAACGAAATTCAGACTACAAGAAAAATAAATATTTTAATACATTTTCTTATTATTGCTTTCATTTTGAAGGTACATTATTGTAAATTGTAAAATAAAATATATTTTCAATAAAAATTTCAGGTTTTAGGATTAGAATTTTGGGGTACTTCATCTCCAGAATTATATACAGCTGTTCCAGAATTTTTAGAAAATCATGCAATGAGTTTTGTATGTAAGTTCGCTATTGGGAGTTTAGTTTACCTTTTCGTATATTTAACACAGGTAATATATTTTTTAAAGCCTTATTTACGTAGTCGGGTCATAAATTCTGTCCCAAGATTAAAGTAAGACTAGATAAAACAAATGAGATCAAGACACAAAATTTTATTAGAATATGAAACTCTAATATATTATGAACATGTCAAGCTCCATTTTAGTCGAAATGACCTCCGCGTGCTTGTACACAGGCTTTTAATTTTCGAGGCCAGTCATCTATGGCAGTACGCACCATATTCATATCAATATTGGCCACTGCTTTTACCAAAGACGCCTTTAACTGCTACAAATTTCTGTGGCTTGAAGAACAGACTTTTTCCTCTAAATAAGACCAGATTTTATAGTCCAAGGGATTTAGGTCTGGACTTGATGAGGGCCAATCGTCATGTCTAATAAAGTCGATATTTTGGCGATAAAACCATTCTTGCGAAGACTTTGCTTTGTGAGCTGGCGCTGAGTCCTGTTGGAAAACCCAGTGCTCATTTTTAAACATAGTGGTACTCAGAGCCTTTACAATTCCCTCTAAAATGTCTTCTTGATACACTTTAGCTCCAGTTTTGACGCCTTTTTGACAAAAATGAACTTGTGTGGCCCCCAGATATGAAACACCCAACTAAACCATCACAGATACCGGGTGCTCTCATTGAACAACAGGAACCTTTTCAGCAGCTTCAGAACTGCTATGAGCATACACTCTATCATTTTGCTTATTTAAATGTTCTTCGATTGTAAAAATTTTCTCATTTGTAAAAAGAATTTCTCGATGCTTCTATCTGCGTACCGATGAAGAAGCAGGTTTGATCTCTCTTGGCTAATTTTTTTTAAACGTGATGTAAGAAGATGGCCCTTTTTTCTAAGGTAAGCATGAAGTTTGAGGTCCTCATTAATAACTCGCTTCAAAGATTCCCTTGACAAATGCATCTGCAAAGCCATCAATTTCTGTTTTCGTCTAGGATTTCGGCGAATACTAGCTTCAACAGCTTTTATGACTGCTGGTGTTCGAATAGTGCGAGGTCGACCAGAGCGTGGTTTGTCAGTAACAGAAGAGACTTCAGTGTATCGCTTAATGGTACGATAAACAAATTTCTGTGTGATTTCTAAATTTTTCAATAATTTAAAAATCGTTGTTCAAAGCAATTACGGCAACACGATCTTCTTTTTTACTCCACTCCATTATTATTTAACAACTTATCAAAGAACTGTTGACACTTTTGTATTCAACACTAACAATATTAATTGACATATCTCATTTTTGTTTTCAACGGTTACTTAGATCGTATAAAAACACAATAAAAGTTTGGGACAGAACTTATAACTTGACTACGTACAGCTCCGAAAATAAAAATAAAATTATACATAAAAATAACGATATAAATAATAGGTTCTTATCAAAGTGTTCATAGCTCTCAAAAATAAAATTAAACATGACATAAACACAACTACCTGCCCACCCAAACTGTCCATCTTAATTGTTATTTACTAATTATTTGTTGGCAGTTAATGTTCATGACGATATTTTACGAACGATATATCAAAAACGCAATTCAACAGTTTGTCGATGTATGCTCCCTAGCAAACATAAGCGTTTTCATTTTATCTTTAGAACGATACGGCTTTTACATTCACGGCAGGTAGTTATAATATATACCACTTGTATTATTATTATTTACAATTTTGTTTTGTTTAGATCATCTCACGGTTTTGCGGATACAGACATGTCAACAATGCTCAAACAATTAAAAAGAGAAGAAGATGATCTGTGCGCATATCGGGGTCTCTTACCAGGGACACACAATCAGACATTTTCTGTAGGAATTCCAGCCAAGTTAAGATTATATTACAATAAATTAATGTCAAATACTTCGAATCCTACTGCCGGACCAAGTATCAGTACTTTAGAAAGTCCTGATAGAAGTTTGGACAGTAATATAAATGAATTTGATAGAATATCCAATGCTTATAATAATTTAAATAAGTTTTTAAGTGCGTTTTTGGAACATGTATGTTTTTGAAAAAAAATTGAAGGAAATGTTATGCAAGTTTTGTTTTAGGCTTTAAAAGATTTGGATTACGACGTAAAAGACAAACTTTTTGTAGAAAATCTTCTAGATATAGAATTTACAGATTGCGTTGATCGAGGTGTGCTGTACCCAGACAATGGACATTCGTTTGATAGCATTTTGTTTTATGGAAACGAATTTTGTTTATTTACTTTCGATATTATTTTGTTTAGTTTCGTTTTGCTGATTACTGACGATTTTCTTGTAACAATTTTAACAACCATTTTTGTGATTGAGGTATATGTTTATGTCTGATGTTTATGGGCATATTTTATTGTTTAATATTTATAGGTTATAAAAATGATTCGAAAATATGGCGGCCAAAGAAATTTAGCTAAGAAAACTTTAATCGACGAAAAATTTTTGATATAAATGTAACTAACTACTATGTATCTTCCAAATAAATTTGTATTTCGCTCCTATGTGTTATTTTTTCATGTTGGCAACGCTGTCGCTTGTCCCAGTTACAATCAAAACATGTCTTTCAAAGCGCGAGGTTACGTGCATGTCAATATTTGATATAAATGCCTTTGTTACAAAATAAAATGCGTATTACTTAAGTTACCAAAAGACTTTTTCCTGTGATCTAATTAAGACCAAAATGGCAGTACAAGATGAAAACTATATTCTCGAGGAAGACTGTAGTTCTTTCGATGAAGACTACTCAGATTCCGAATTAGAAATAGACATGAATACCGATGAAGAAGATTCGTTTTTTGATAGAGAATCGCCCAGATCTGAACATACACACAGTACAAATTCTCTTAGATCGAATAGATCTGAAATTATTCACCGCACACCAGTCCAAACAGTCAGAACTCATGTTGTAAACCACGATATAGTAGACGAAGGTTTACGATTGTATTTAATGTTTTTACAACAAGAAATAATGAGGAATAGCTTACAAGCACCTGACTTTTTAAACAGACAGCGAATAATGCCACGAAATATAACTACTCTGAGGGCGCTTGCTGATGAATTTTCTACGTCGAGGCAAAGACAGTGGATAAGACAACAAGCCCAGATGGTTCCATTAAATTCTTTGAATTTTCATACGTTCACAGATCTTCTAGTCGGTTTGTTCCAAGTAATAGCCTTTGTTTGTTTATTGTTCTGTTGTTTAAACATGTTTTGTTTTTAGGAAGGCGGCGTAACTTGGGAAAGAATATTAGTTTTATTCTTTTTTTGTACGGATCTCTCTATAAGAGCTTTACGAGAACAATTAATACTTCAATTCAGACGGATACAAAATTGGGCTACGAGATTTATTGAAGAAACTCTTTGCAGATGGGTCGAATTAGAAGGAGGATGGGTATATACTATTTTCTTATTCTTTGTCATCTTCCTAGCGTCTTGAATCGTAGTGTTTTTCTCTTCCAAGATGTTTAATATTACCATATCCCAATTGTCTTTAGGTCTTCCTTCTTTTTTTCTACCATGTTCGTCATCCATATTTGTTTATCTTTGTTAATTCTGATCATGTGGCACTACCAAACTAACTGTCTCTCCTCGAATACACTGCAGTTGTTCTCTAATTATTTTATTTTGTTACTAATAATTCTCTTCTTTCATATTTCATTTCAACTGCTTGGTTTTACTTTTCATTGTCCTAGATAATACTTAAGGTTCAGTCCAGAGTATGAACCGAACCAAAACCGGAACAAGCCGTAACATTTTAGGGAACCCAAACCGAGAACTGAACACCTCAGATATATTTTTAATTGAACCTGAGTCGAAACCGAACCAAGTATTAAAATTCAGGTTCAGGGTTCAACTCCGGTTCAGGTTAATTTTTAGTTCGAAAAGTAAATACAGCCGATAATCGACGTCTTAGGCGTTTGCGTTGCTGTCTGGGCTGACTTTTCGTGAAAATTGTGTTCGTTTTGCGTAAATTCCGGCTCTCATTTTACATTATTTCGAACCTGAACCGCGAACAAAACAAAAATTTTATTAATGCTTGAACCAGAACCGCACGCGAACCCATCTTTCAAAAAACAAATTAACCTGAACCTAAACCGAACCCAGTTTTTGGCGGGTTCGATGCCCTGGTTCAGTCGTATGTTAAAATGTATCTCTACTGTAATCTTTTTTCCTATGAAGTTGTTCTTTAGCTGTTTTCTGAATTCTGACGTTTATGTCAGTCTTTTGTGATCCATTATTTTAATTGGACTCTTAATATTAGGATTTGTTAACCTTCTCTATTTTTTTTTTTTTTACGAATTTATCGTTATTTAGTGTCTCAAGCTCACTTGGTACTGTCATGGCCTTAGTATTTCTTGTGTTCATTTTCAAACCGTACTTTGATATTATTTCATTTCAGATATTTATATTAAGTTGCATATTTCTTGACTGCTTCTGTATCCTAAGTGTAATTTTCTAAATAGAGTTTCGTAATCCCTCATGATTTCATCCATGTTTGAATATTACTTTTCATTTTCGTAGTTAATAAACAAGATTCACAGTTGTATATTCTCCATCTTCCCTATGAGTTTATAATATTTTTTTTTTTCCAGGGAGTCATTTTCCAACAATCTCTCAACCACGCCACAAGATTTGCGCTTCTAGGTTTTTGCTGTGTGGGAATAATCGCTCTCTGTATTTATATTCGAAATAATGCAATCAAATAATGCCAATGTACTTTTTTATATGTATGCTAAGCAACCTGCCATTTTCTATTGAAATAAAATGTTCTGTGATTCTTGTACTTATGTGTTTCTCTGGTTATATATCTATTGGTTCACGTTATTCGTTATTGGCAGATCCTATTACAAGTGTGTCGCTGTAGCGGTGTAAAGCTGTAAAGTTTGTAATATATTCATCCGTTATTGAAAGTCGTTAGTTCGGTCAGTGTCACATAGAGGGTTACTGTGTCGCTTGTTACATTATTATTGAATGGAGATTACTCGATTTGATTTGGGATTATATGTAATACATCGATCATCGATTCCAGTCTATGAACTTGACATATTTTGTCGTCCAACTGTTAACCTTATAATTTTAATAAACTGAACAACTTTATTTTAAACTCTGTCGATTTTTTGTGAAATAACTTTTAAAACTTGCTTACCAATGTTAATCAGCTGTGCAAGACTTTGTAAATCATTTGGAAATCAGTTTCTAGTAAGATTTTACAAAAACTAATTCAAATATAGCTTATAGTTTACCACGTTGTTACTAAAACCAGGGGAGTCTTTTCCAAAGAATCAAAATTTCTCCTTGTTAGATGTTTACAACAATGTACTACTATTTTAAAATGCTTTTTTTTGTACTCGTAACCTTCAAAATTATATTTCCCGTATGCAAAACATTGGCTCTAAAATAAATCGGTCTTGAAAATATGAAAATTTAAACAAAGAGGAATAAATTAATAAAATTCTTTCTATAAATTACAAATGTCAAATGAAACAAATATTTCTAGTAAAACAAATGGTGATTGCCTACTTATTTTTACGTTTACTTTAAAATAAAGATTTTGAATTAACGATGTATTTTTTCAAATACCAGTGCATGTACAAAAAATATTGTAAAAACCACTTATGTGAAGACGTCTTCCACGCATTCGTGCAATTGAAGGCACTCCCTCTTCGCAGTCGCTAGTGCTTCAAAAATGCCCTCATGTGGGAACATAGTCTTGCAACACTTAGTTCGTAAATAACTATTCCCATAATTATCAGGTGTTTCCAAAGTTTTGTACAGAAACAAAATTAAAATTAATTTAGCCGTAAGAATATTTTCAAACTTTTCTATACTTTTTCCTTCTCTAGATAAGAAACAAAATATCCGTGCAAACAATAAATGAATCTTAATTGTTATTATTACCGTAAATTTTCAAATGCATCCTAAAAATTTTTCATATATCATTCTGTTTTAAAATAAATTGAGAAAATAATGTTCTGGAGGGCGACTAGATAATTTTGAGGCTCTACTAGTCACTACATTCATTACAATTTTTCAAATAGGGCAATGATGGCAAATAAGACAGAAAACTACTACACCATCTTCAACGGTGTCTTACACCACCTCGACCAACTCACTTTCTTCAGTTACTTAATTAAAAGAGATTTTTTTAAAACATAATGGATCTGACGGGAAAGGACATCTTGCTAGATATACGAGAGCTTTTCTGAAAGTTTTTAATAGTAGGCCTTGGATGGCAGTAACAGTCGAAAAATAATTTATTCTTATTAGAACGAGTAAACGAGAATCAGAATGGAAGCGCCGAAAAATGTATTTCGTGCATGATTTTACGACTTTAGAAGAAATTTAATATTTGTGCAGTCATCAAAATTTGGTGGTGGTTTTTGATAATACTGCCCAGTTCTGTTATTTAAATCAACAGTTATTTATTGGTATCGGGAATTTAAATGTGGACGATTCTAGTTAGAAAATTAACCCAGAACAAGACGATTTGCAGAGGCTGTTTACTTAGAAAATGTTACGGCTGATGAACCCATCAGGAGATTTAGAAGGGACATTGGATCTTCAGCGGTAGATAATATCTTGCATGAACATCTTGGTATTAAGAAGGTGACAAGCCGGTGAATACCACATATGCTAACTCCAAAACAAAAAGAGACATGTGTGTGAATTGGTACAGATTCATAAAAGAGAAGTTCGAATCTTTGAAAATGAAGTCGCTGAATTTAAAGCTTATGGAGGAGATTCCAAAAACGGAATTTTATTTTGAAAAGTGATTCCAACGAATGAATTTCTTCAAAAAGTTTTATAGTTTTATTTTTATTAAAAAAAAATCAGAACAGCTTTCGTACTGAATGAACTAGTATAAGTCAGCGACCAGACAATTTTGAGGGTCTCCTGACCTACTCGTTTCACTGTTACAGCAGCGAAACACGTCTGTGGCTACTAGCTGGGTACGGCTGGCATCTAAAACCGAAAATTTGATTCAAATGCTAAAATCTTGTGAAACATAGCGAGTTACAATGATTCAAATACGATAAGAGTGGTAAATTAGACAGAAGATAATACTACACCATCTTCAACGGTGGCTTCCACCACCCCAACTAACTCAGTCTTTTTAGTTATTTATTAATTATTCACGAAGGAAGTTGAAAACCCAATGATTTGTCGTGATCTCTATTTTCCAAAAATGCTAAGAGGTGCAGGTAAATTTTTGATCGGCTGTGAAAGTATTTGTTGTTAATTGTTGTTGAGGGAGAGGGTGGTTTGGTTGCAGTGTTGTTGGTGTGTGAAGGTGTGGTGTGTTGCGCGTGCGCGTTGTGTAGTGCGCCGGGGGCCGGGTATCGAGCGGTACCGGAGTGTCCGGAGCAAGGCAAGCAGCTCGCCAAGCGGCAGCAAGCAGCAGCTGCGGCAAGCAAGCAATCAGTCAGTCCGACTATGTGCTGCGCGAGTGTGGCGGTATTGGTGGTGGCGCAATGACCCGGTCGCGGCTTCCCCTGGTCGTGGTGGTGTGCGCTCTGTGGTGCGCCCGAACGCTCCACGTCCCCCGCGACGACGCCGACCGCCAGCAACAGCAAGAGCGCGAGCAAGAACAGCACGAGCACCACCTGGTGCGGGGACATAACACACCCACCACCACATACCCTCCCCTCCATCAAGATGAACACCAAGACTCTTTCGACCTTGATGCCCAGCTCTTTGACAACCAGTCCAGGCATGATGAGAACAACACCAAAACACCTCTTTTCCCAACTGACATATTCTCCCTGGAGCAGAGGAGGGAGGGAGCGCTTGTCCTGCACGTGTTCGGTGTCATCTACATGTTCGTCGCTCTGGCCATCGTCTGCGACGAGTTCTTCGTGCCTGCTTTGGACGTCATCATCGAGAAGCTGGAGATCACGGACGATGTGGCGGGTGCTACTTTCATGGCGGCGGGCGGCTCTGCGCCCGAGCTCTTTACTTCTGTCATTGGTGTGTTTGTTTCCTTCGACGATGTCGGCATTGGTACCATCGTCGGTTCAGCCGTCTTCAACATCCTCTTTGTCATTGGTATGTGCGCGTTATTTTCGCGAACCGTACTGACTTTGACGTGGTGGCCTCTGTTCCGGGACTGTTCGTTCTATTCGGCCAGTCTCATGGCGCTCATCTACTTCTTCCGAGACTCGTCGATCCAGTGGTATGAGGCGCTTATCCTTTTCATGTTTTACCTCGCCTACGTCAGCTTCATGAAGTGGAACGTACAAGTCGAGAGGTTTGTCAAGAAAATCATCTACAAGAACAAGGTGACCAGGGTGCGGAGTACGGACCAGCTTATGCCCACGGTACGTCCGCACACGCACACATACACACCCCCGTATATGTCTACGAGACCGACACCCAATACTCATGTTACCCTGTCTCCTTTACTTGAAGGCCAAGGCGTTTCTTACATGCTTATATCTGTACCTTCAGGTAACTCCAAGAGGAAAAATTATTACCCCTGAAGGAATTAGGCATTTTTTTGGTTTTACACACAAAATTATTTCGACTGCATTAAATTTAGACTTAAAACTTAAAAAAAAAACTTAACGCCAAATAATCGGAGATTATAGTTCGACCGGCATTTAAAGAGTCAATTTGAATTAAGCAAAATTTATTGTGGAAGTCTAAAATACAGATTGTAACAGAAATAAGGGTCATTTTCATAATATAACTTTAGCACTTTAGCGAGCACTATAGTATTACTTTTAAATTGAAGATGAAGTCTTAAAGTAGTTTTAATTAAAGTTTTAAAGTAAGCCTGAATATGAAAATAGCCGTAAGTACATTAAATTTAACCACAGACATATCCCGTCGAGAGCAGCAATATTTCTTAGCTTTTTTTTTGTAACACATCTAAGATATTCAAACCTATTCTATAACTCAGTGGTTAATTTTTAACAACTGTTTACAAAAATTAACCAATAGATAATGATTTTTTGTTCATACACACTTGATTGGTTATTTTTTAACCAGTTGTTAAAAATGAATCACTGAGTTACAGAATAGACCCAATTGTGTTAAAAATCACAAATTTCATTGCCTGCCTAAAAATTCTAAAAAAATAAGATTACGTAAAAGTTATTAAGAAATATGGTTGCTCTTGACGAGTTCTGTTACTGGTTAAAGTTAATGTACCTACTTATTTCTGTTACATTCTATGTCTACAGTACTTGCCATAATGATAACTCATAGAATGTTTCATATAAGAATCTTATGTAATATTTGATTCGTTTGAATTTACGTGCTTCAATTAAAGTCATTGCGTTTATTCAAATTTATTAACTTGAATTATTGTGCGTGTTGGCAAAAGGTTAGACTGATTTTGTAACATTGAACTAATTGACATTGCTTAATTGATATTCAGTACGACAGAATCTAATTGGTATCGTGATATTGGTTGTTTCTGTAACTGATAGGATTAGCTAATCATGGCTTTTTCAATGTATGAGGTACAGATATAAGCATGTACAGATGTTTCAAGATTTAGACTGAAGAAAACGGATTCATATTCGAATTATCGTACAATTTGTTTCTTCTAAATTTTTGGTAATTTTACCCTTACTGGCGCCAGACAATTTGTTGGTGAAACGAAACTTGCCTCATCAATAATTGAATAATAATCATTGGGTGATCACATGAGAATAACCAAATTTACTTAAAACAACATGGGCAAAAAATAATATTCAGATATTTGCTTTCTATTTCGGTTCTTCAATAAGACGAAAATATTTTCTGATGATCACTTAGTATTCTCAATTATTTACACCATTCTTCAAGTATGGGAGACACAATTTATAGAATGTTGTCATCATATTTCGTCATGTCACATCTTACATTGTAGTGTGCTGTGTAATAGTTCTAACAAAAAAAATTATCATCTTGATATCTTGGAGATATGTGACACTGAAAACCACTTCGCGATTTTGGACTAAAGTCCACATGTTTGACAGTTACATTTTCGTATCGTATTCCGTTGTAAACAAAACTAGCGATTTCCATTTGGGATATTTGACTAGGTTTTTTCGCACGATGTAAAATGGGCTACGCAATAGTTGAATTCAATAAGAAGATTCTCTATTTTTATATATATGAACTACGAATTTGAGGATGTATTAAAGATTTGTACAAATTTTTACATAATTTGTGGCACATATTAAGGGAGTTATAGTACTGACCAAAATTAATAAAAAAAAGGTTAATCAACATAGGTCCGATCTTCAACTGTTTCCAAGAAAGAGGCCATTTTATATTAGAATTAGTGCTCGAACAAAATTTGTCAATGCCAGTAAATACATAGAATTTATTTTAAAATGCAACATTATGGTTCATCACTTCCATGGTTACTCACTATTGTCAAAAAATGACAGCAATGTAATATTTGTCCATTTTAAAATGCAACATTATAAATAGTATTGCAGTACAGGAGATACCTCCAAAACACATCACAAATGGTGTCTATTCTTATTACGACCGACTAGAATATTGCCTCAGTGTGAATGGGGGTATTTTTTAACATTTATTACTTGAAAGTTATGAATTTTTGTAAGCTAAAGTTTGTTAAGATGTGTAACATTCATGTTTTGATTTTTTTGTTAATCGTATGCAGGCTAATTTATTGGAAATTAGTTTCGATAATACAAAACTACAAATTTTGTATGTTGCATTTTAAAATGGACAAATATTACATTGCTGTCATTTTTTGACAATAGTGAAGCGACTATCCATATGTTGCATGTTAAAATAAATTCCCTGTAGAATATAAAAATATAATAAAATCTAACATTTTTCTGAATTTTTAATATTTAAGAAGTTATTTGAAAATGAAATATTGGCCAAAGTCGCTACAATACAGAGACCCGAACCGTAACGAAACCGTATCCGAAAAACTCACTGATATTTGATATATGAAACCGTAACCGATAACCGGTTGGAGTCCTTGCTACAACAGATTACTTAGTAAAATTATTATATAATTTATTTTGAAAAACAAAAACACGTCGAAGATGGCCTCTCAAAGATAAACAAAATGTCTCATTTAATCGAAGTTGTAACACTTAGCGCAAAGGTAAATCCCGTAAAAAATTTTTTCACTGCAGTATTTCGGAAACTATTGAAGATCGGACCCATGTCGATGAAGCTTTTTTTTTCATTTGTCAGTACTATATGCCCTTAAAGATTCTGCACGAAGTTGTGAATTACACTGTATATAAAAAAGTGAAGGACCTACATGTGTTTCTTTGGGAACACCTGAAGTCATATTGACGGGTACATATCACATGAGTTACCATATAGTTAGACTATTTTAAAAATGTACAAATTTGCTGATGACATATTATGGAATTATAATTAGAATCTTCTAGATGAATTCAACTATGAATTAAAAACCATTAAAAATAATTAGAAAATATTAAATTTTCGTCGGTCGCAAGTGTAACATTTTTTGTAAAAACAGTGACGTTGATAAATATGTTCAATTTGAATTAAAAAATTATATTCCTAATTAAAATTCATGAAAACGGAATAGATTCCTAAGCTTATTCATCATCACCTCGCCCATTTCACGTTTCGTTCCATATAGAACGCGATATTCAATTTGGTGGAAGAAATGACGTCTGCAGTTGTTATCGTATCTTGCAAGATCTTCTTGATATTTCCGACGTTTTAAAAGACGAAAACATCGAAAAGACATCGACGCGAAACTTATACGACGGCTCTTATCTGTTATTTCACTAAAATGCCCAACGTTTTGTACAATTGCGTTTTAGCTGTGGGAACCTATTGCGTGGAATGCATTGATTTATAAAAGTAAATGAGAATTATTTTTTTTTATATTTAATCAATAACACCTAACCTTTCATGTTTTTATATGTTTAGGCTGGAGAACAATATAAAAATGTGATTAATTAGTATACAATAGAATACAGGTTGAGTCAGAAGGGATGAGCCAAACTTTTAAAAATTTTTTTGGCATTAGGATTATCGACTCAGAATTAATCAAAGAATCGTTCTACCTGAAGCTTTTCACCCATTTTCAGAACACCCTGTATTAAAAAAAAAAAAACGCACCAATCAGTTATAATTCCTCTGTAAATTCTTAATTTTTTACTCCCGGAATGAGTAATGCTGTACTTTAGTTACTTCAAGTAACATAGTAACAAATATATTATGAGTCAGTGATGAGTAATGGAAAAAACATATTTATATATAACTTTTGATATTTGGCACATTTCTTCTGACTCGTATAAAAAAAATTGATTCAAAGTCACATGGTCACAAAGGAATGTAGAAAAAGTAATAAAGCTATTTAAAATATAAATTTCTCAATTACATTTCTTGGCGATTCTTTAACCCATTGAAATGAATTTAGGTTATCAAATTTAAGAGCAGTATTGTACTATGCGCTAGCATAAAATTACATGAAAACACGAACGTTTCAGTGGAAAACAATTAAAAACGAACGGCAAAGCACGCAAATTTACACCGGCTTTAGTTGTTGCTGTAATTCCAAACTGAAATACGAATAAAATCCGAAATAAATCTGTATTAAAGACATTTCTGAGTGCTGTAACAAAAATTTATCTGTCAAAATGGGAAAATAGCGTGATGGTCTAATTTATTTATGCTCGGGCGACATCTGTTTCATTAAACACTGTTAAAAATCCGCGCAGACTAAAAATAAATGAAAAATTTCAACTTTTTATGCGTTTGTCAATTTAAACATCGTTTAACTGTCATTTTTCATGCTGCATTTCAATGCGTATCTATTTTTAGAGGTATTGTTGCAATTACAAAGTAAAAAATCTATTGACAGCCCCATTTTCCAACTCTCATACTACTACAAACACATAATCGAGCCTATTTTGAAACTCAGTGGTTAATTTTTAATAACTCGTTGAAAAATTTATCCAATAGATGTAGATTTGACAACTAATAATCCATTTGTTTGTTATTTATTTATTATAAATTTATCAGTTGTTAAAAATTAATCATTGTGTACGAATTTCGCCTATTGCTTCTTATTCCTTGCCATCTTCCTATCGTCTGGAATCGTCGTGTTTTTTTCTCTCTAAGATCTTCACCATTACTTTATTTCAGGGTATATTCCAAAAATAACAAATTAAATGGTAAAAATTGTGCATTTATGAAACATGGTACCGGTTAAAATGGTTGCAACCGAAGAGCACCAACGCAACCGTGATTTTTCTTCGGTTTTGCCGGTAACATCTTCTGTCCTTTTTCATAAGATGTCAGATTTGATCGGTTATTGTGGTTAGATACTATTTATTGACTCTTTGATGTTGATGACTATTTTCTACGGTTTGTATCGTATGTATTTTAATTTCTCACTCCATAATTTAGGATCATGAAAGACGATAGACGTAATGTTTTGAGAGAAAATTTTAGAGTTACCGCAAATCACCCGCGAATAAAACCAAACTGTTTCAATAATAATAGTCACGTGAGTAGAACCAGTCAGTAACCGAAACCATGGTTTTGGTTATTATATTTTATTTTTGGAATATACCCTCAGTTGTCTTCCGTTCGGACTCATATTTGTCTTCGTTCATTCTGATCATGTGGCCCCATAAAGCTAGATATTTCTCCTCGATGAACTCCAATACAGACATCTTGCAGTTGGATTTCATTTCTGATTCTATCTCCTAGTGTTACTCTCTGTACCTCTCTTTTTAAATATTTCATTTTAAGTGCTTGAATATTACTTTTCATTGTTCTACATAATACCCAATAGGTATTTACAGCCGTTTGTTAAAATGGATCAGTAGCGGTAGCACGCACTTTAGAATTCTATCATAGAAAGCAGGCGAATGCGATTTTACTTTTACGAATCTTGGTTGCATGCACTTGAGAATTCTATATTCGCTTTTTGATTCAGAAATTATTGGATTTTATACTATTAAAATAAAAAATATTATGACAGTTGTATATGAATAGAATTTTGGCAAAATAATAACTTACTTTGACACTTTCGCCTCGTGTCGTACTTTCTAACTAGAAAGCGATATCGAATAAGAATTCAATATGGCGGGCACGCCATCTTTATTTTTTATTAAGATTCATGAATTCTACCGAATTGTGTAAAGTCATTTATTCATCTTGAAATTTTAAATTTACAGCACAGTTTTAATTACAAAATTTACTAAAATAAACAACCAAATATTTCCGATAGTAATCTTCTTTTATCCATCCTTAAATTTTGAGTATTATTTTTTTTTTCATAATTTTCTCACAATAAAATAAAATAAATAAATGAGCTATCCTGCTAAAAATACTATTTCTAATTTTCATCAAATTAATTATGGATTTTATTATGGATGGGGTCCCGTGGCCGGTCGCGAACCTGGGAGAACTGGGTTCGATCCCGATAGATGCCAAATATTTCCAATTTTAAATGGCACAAAAGTGACCCCTGTGGTGCACTCTCCACATCAGCTGAGTGCCAGTGAGGTGACGCCTGGTAAGCACCCACACGGTAAAATATATCGTCATCATTACCGATGTCTACATGTGTTAGATACTGGCACACCCAGAAATGGGTAATATGCCGTGATATATTTATTTATTTATTTATTTATTTATTTATTTATTTATTTATTCTACAATGGAATACGCTGCAGGCCACTCCAATAGCTTATTCCGTACAATATGTCTGCCTTTACAATGGTGGGGATTCGTATTCCATCTGAATTGGTATTCGTTATCGCTTTCTAGTTACAAAATATGCGCCCTGAACTTTTATCTTCGTTCTGATGTAAATCTCTTCTTTCCTAACAAGCTGTTCTTTATTGCATGGACGACTTCTGCTGTTTTCTGAATTCTTACGTTTATGTCAGTCTCTTGTGATCCATTATTTTCAATTAGGACTCCTTAAATATTGGAATTTGTTAAATTGCTCTATTTTTTGTAAATTTATCGTCAAATTTAGTGTCTCAAGCTCTCTTGGTGCTGCCAGGACCTTAATCTTTCTTGTGTTAATTTTCAAACCGTACTTTGACATGGGTTCCTTCTAGACATCTATATTAAGTAGCATTTTCTCTTCACTTCTTGCCACAATTACTACGTTGCTTGCGAACGCGCACGTTGATATTGTTACTTTAAGTTTCTGTATCCAGTTATTGTGTGTGATTTTCTAAATACTCCATGAATTCATCCATGCCTAAAACCATTTTTAGTTTCGAAAATTTCTGATTCTCCATTTTGGTTGTCGATGAAAAACATGAGTACAAAAACTCAAAAATTAGTGGAATTCCTTATTCTTATAGCACCAAATTTGCTGCCAAAGTGAAAAATATCCCGGTCAGCAAATCCCACAATTTTTCTTGGTGCTTGTAGCGTTTTTGTAACTTCCAGTTATTTATTTGAGCTTTTTCCTCTACAAAGCTTTTGAAGCTCCAGCTCCCCACATCAAGCTTTAGCGTTGTAGTTTATTTGGAAATGTTTTATAACTTTTTAAACTCTTTGGAAGCATCAGCATTAAAGAACAAACATAAATTTCACATCTTGTAGATCACTTTAATGCAAATTTCACCTAGTGAACGTCCAAGCCACAGGGAGACATAAAAGGGCTATTAGGGCATTTAAATTTAGTGAGCCCTTAGGGATTTTATTAAGTATTCAGGAGTGACGGACCTCCATCTAACTGGAGCGCTAGGCCAATAATACGATTAAATTAAGTCCACTCTATTATAAATAAAATAGATTTTGGCTTTTAGGAATAAACATGTTAAAAGGTACCCAGAATCTGATTAAGTAACTATTTTTAAGAAAATTTATTTATTTATTAAGTACCTATTTTATAAATTCATATCTTAATATTTTTTTCTTAAAACAAAGCCATTATTCATTTGAAATTAGTTTTATTTTGACATGATATATCTGGCAATAAATTTGAATATTTCAATTGAGTAACCAAGTTGTGTTTATACAGAGTGTCTCACAACTCGCGCCCCAGAGCGAATGAGGAAACACGAGACTGCACTCGGATGTGTAATTTCGAAGAAAAAAAAATCTAGCTTAAAAGATATTAGAGAAAAGACGTCTTAAAATTGACCAATCAGAGACCTACACCTTTATCGTGTGTTTGCCGTAGTTTTACGTTACTATGGTTTTATACAAATCAAATCTTCTTTAAAATGTGTGAGCGACTGTAGTTTTCGAAAAATGTCAGTGTCAAATTAAATTTGACAAGGTGAATAAAAAAAGGCAAATTCTTACCATGTATTCAGCCGCTGATTACTTAGAAATGATTATAATTTTCGGAGAATGTGGACAATAATATTTTACACAGCTGCTACAACACGTTGCACTGCACGATATAAATTATGATCTCGGATGACACCTTCGCTAACCTAAATTTGTTGATAGTGAAAAGTCATCTCTAAAGTGTCAAAATTACAGTAAATCAAACAAATTTTGTAATTCACTAGAAGTATTTTTGAAACATAGCAACCAGTTTTATTTTGTAATAATATTATCACACCTCAAGATATCCTTCCGGGATTGGTGGATTAAAAAGTCTTGTAACTCCGTTATGCAAGCAGCTGCAAATTATTTTCTTCTATTTGTTGGCAACTTATTGTCGTCGGCAAGTGTCAGTTTTGTCTGGGGCGCGAGTTGTGAGACTCCTGTATATTAGTCAAAGACTTAGGGTCTTAGGGTCGTTGTCATAATAAATTTATCTTCACTTTAACACTTTACATTAAAATTAAAGTTGTTTTCGTTTTCATAATATAACTTTAGCACTTTAGCGAGTACTGCAGCATTACTTTATTATAAAATTAAAGTCTTAAAGTAATTTAAATTAATGTCTTAAAGGGAGCCACATTATGAAAACGACTATTAAAACAGTTAATTTTATAAATTTTTTACAATCTTGTAAATTTAATATTTAATTTGATAATAACATAAATCGTAAAAAATGACATATTTAAAGGTAATTTTCAAAAACTTTTTTGAGCTTCAAGGAAAGTGCCACTTCCGGTTGCCCGATTTACACCAAAATTTAATGGCTTCTTTACATATTAGAATAATGTAGAAATATATGGTTCCGAAATTTTCTGAATAATAGTATTTCAGTTAGAGGGTTAAGATGATACACACACACACGCACACACACACACACACACACACACACACACAATATATTAAATTCGGGTTCTAGGGACCTAAAAACGTGCCTATTTAACAAAATCTCGGTGTGCGATTTGTAGAACGATCCCTATCTCTTATCGGGATTCGAACCCGGCAAAGTGAAGGTCTTGGATTCAAATCCCGAAGGCTGACGTGATCTTTTGCAATTTATTTTTAATATATAAACTGTTAACTCTTACGAAAGGTAAAAACTTTATAAAAATTCAGTGCGTACACTAAAACCTACATTGTGAGGAGACATAAGACAATACTCTAACAGAACAATTTTCAGGGCATATGGATGTCTAATAGAATTAAAAATACTATTTCTAATAAAGGCGATGTAACCCAATATGAAATGGCGGAATACTTGAATAACATATTCAGTTTTTGCAAGTTTAAAATCTATATTTAAATTGTTGAAAATGTAAAGCGGCCGAACTATTATTTTAGACTCATTTGACTGACTGTTTTTTAAATTTTACCATTATATTCTCTAATGAATTCCTCCAACCGGTACCTACATTTTTCGTAGCAAGAAAATGCACGGCTTTCTTTGATCTTGATACGTATGCATATTGTATGCATGTTCTTGTTTCATGTCAAGATACCAGGCGAAATTTTTTCAAGCGTGTCCATATTAAAAGTCTCTTTAAAAATATAACTCATGACAAATACTATCTTAAAGAATTTTTTATCTTAATAAAGCTTTAATTAAACTACGTCATACTCCATTAATTGAAACGTTTAAAATTGTCTTAATTTCCTGGAATGTCTAGTGTTTCTTACAAAGACTGTCTAAATATTCTATTTGCATAATATAAATAGAGAAAATTTATAGAATGGTATGTATATGTAATTGCCCCTATTTAAATATGAAGAGTATTTATTTTAGAAGTTAATGTATTATATTATTTTGTAATTACATTTTTACAGCTTACCAATATAAAAGAAAATGTTAATAATTTTCATAGACGACACAATTTTAACACAACTTCAACTGTCTTCCTGTGCAACGAATACGTTGTACCACACCTAGATATAAACCGAAAACAGCCGAACACGCTTCCTTTTATGACGAATTCTTATCGCAGAACGCGAAGACACCACATGGCCCAACAAGAATTTATAGCTACAGTGGCGTGCAAAAGTTTTGAGCCACACATATTTTATTTCTTTTAAAAGAATATTTTTATAATACATTTATATAATGCACAACTGTTAGGAATATGTATACCTTGTAACTTGTAATTGGTACAGTTAACATATTTTAAAAATTATTTATATGCTCTCAAACGAAATTTCAGTGATTGCTTCGAAAAGAATTTCGACGAAGTATTAAATATAGAATACAAAATCAATACAAGTCCAAAAAGATTGTACCATTTGTTTACCACTTTTAAAATATGCGTATTTCTGGTGCAATACTTTTAAACTACATTCCTAAATTATTTTGTTATCACGTAAATTTATTTATGTAGTTTTTGGTTTATAATTTGAAAATATTTTATGCACAAATACAAATACTTATGTTTATAAAATTAACTGTTTAATTTTTTTTATAGTGTAAAACAGTGTATATGTATATGATGTTAATTAAAAATCTGGCTATAAACGGGAAAACAGTTTTTCTTTGCGTAAAAGTCCCCACCGATTTTTTTGACCAAAGACAATACCTTCCTTACCTAAAGGTGACGCAAGGTAAAAAAGTATTTCTTAACAGAAAGTTATCGTATTAATGTTATCAATAACAGAATTCATTTTGTTGAATATTTAAGTCTTTGTTCCGGGTTACAAGGCATCAAAACCCAAATGCCCCATTTCTCCAAAATCTTCAAAATTTTCAAAAATCCAATTTGTATACATTTAGGTACATCTCAACGCGCTGATTCCAAATTTTGAAACCGCAGGTCGATATCTCTTTTCATTCTCGAGATATTTACATTTTAAATTTTACCCATTTTTGGGTCATAACCCTAAAATGGGTGGAGATACAAGCCTGGCGACTTCACTATTCGATTCTACGGGCAAAATTACATGGGTATACAAATTTTCAAATCTTTTGAACAATGTGTACAATTTCTACAGTAAAATAACTGAAAATTGCCAAAATCTGAAAAAATCCTTAGGATTTTTGCGATTTTTGGCCATTTTCAGTTATTTTGCTTTAGAGATTGTATGCGGTGTTCAAAAAAATTGAAAATTTGTATACTTATGTAATTTTGCCTGTAGAATCGAATGGTGAAGTCGCCAGGGTCGTATCTCCACCCATTTTGGGGTTATGACCCAAAAATGGGTATAATTTGAAAGGTAAATATCTCGAGAATGGAAAGAGATATCGACCTGCGGTTTCAAAATTTGGAATCAGCGCGTTGAGATGTACCTACATGTATCAAAATTGGATTTTAGAAAATTTTGAAGATTTTGGAGAAAATGCGGAATTTGGGTTTTGCAGCCTTATCACCTGACTGACAGTACTATATGCCCTCATAGTTCGTGACACTTATTTTTAAACACCCTGTATAATGGGTTTAAGACTGCAATTTTTCCTAAATAAATGGAACTAGTGTCATACGAAGACTTTTTTGTACCATTGTACATATTAGAAATGACGAATTCCGATAATTTTGGTACCCGAGTACACGAAACAACTACCCGGATAGTACCCTTTACCCGTTGATTACCCGATACCCTTTAATTATCCGTTATCCTTCAAGTCCATATACATAATTCTTTAATTTGTTAGTTACCAGTTACCCTTATATTAGCAGTTTATATATATATATATATATATATATATATATATATATATATATATATATATATATATATATATATTATTAAATAAAAAGTAATACAAATAAATAATATATATACTGTATCTCTATAAAAAACTCAACATAAGTTATATTAATTGTGGTATGGTAATAAAAAACTTTTAGATACAATTTTTCCGGCAGTTGAAAACTGTTCGGATAATTAAAGGGCATCGGGTAATTAACGGGTAGCGGGTATATTTCGGGTAATCGGGTAAGAAATTTTATACCCGGGTACATTATTATCGGGTAGGTTCCGAGTACCCGGGTACCCATCGTCATTCCTAGTACATATTAATTTGCTTTTTGATTGATTGCAGTGTAAACTCTTATGCCCGTATTCATAAACACCCGTAAAAAATTTAAAATGTTCGTTATAATTTTTATCCAATAAAAACAGTCGACATTGAAAGAAAAATCGAAATTTTATTTGTCAAGTTTAATTCTATTTGTCATAAATCATAACGAACCGTTTTGAACTTTACGAGTGTTTATGAATATGAGCATTAATATAGTATAAGTGTAGTACACTGATACATCGGTTGTAAAAAAATATCGTATGGCCATTTGCGTAATAATTAACACCTAATCTATACCACCGGCCGAGTAAATTTACCCTCATTGTAAAATATCATATTTGTAGGTGTTTTAAATCTGGGAAACTTCGTGACTTGGTCGTGGAATATTAAAATGAAAATAATTCACGGCAATATAAAATAATCGATGCAGCAATCAGCACGCACTATGTCCGTGAGTTCGCAACAAGCCATTAAGCAGTCTTGCAAGCAAATGCGACCTATTAACTGTCATCTCGCTTAATTGTTTCGTTCTAAGTGCTTCAAACTCATTACAGACATATGTTTACTCTTCAATATTGTACAAGGCACGCACACGGTACAAAAGTTTTTCGCTATACATTGTAGCACAATCAAAACCTTGGAAATTATAATATATTTTAATTGTAATCGTAAATACTTTGATACAGATACATACGTATACCAGGTCTGTCCGAAAAGTATCCGACCTTCGTGACAATTTTAGCGCCCTCTGCCGGGTACGAGTGTCAACTTGTAAAGCTTCACGAATTCCCTAGATGCCGCAGTTTTGGTCGGATCGCCTTAGTTTACGTGCAGCGTGCCTTTGTTTACAAAGTGTTTTTTACGTTTGTCGCGTTTTGCTATTAAGAAGATAGGAACAACGAATTTGCATTAAATTTTGCTTAAAACTCGAAAAGAGTTGTGTGGAGACCATCGAAATGATTTGGGGACGAGTGTATGAGCAAAACACAAATAAAAGACTGGTATAAACGGTTCAAAGATGGCCGCACATCTGTTGATAGTAACCCACGTTCTGGGCGGCCTTCGACGACAAAAACACCGGATAATATCAAACGTGTGCAACTTGTGATCAATGAAGATCATCGATTGACTGTGCGAGAACTAGAATATGATCTGGGAATACCGAAAACTAGTGTTTGGAAGATTTTAACTGAAAATTTGCAAATGGTTCGTGTGTGTGCGAAATTCATTCCGAAATTGCTAACGGTGGAGCAGAAAAACCTTCGCCTTGAAATCGCTCAGGACAACTTGAAAATCTCCCATCGACTTTTGGGTGTTCCCAAGAT
Source organism: Ophonus ardosiacus (assembly GCA_943142095.1). Classification (NCBI taxonomy): domain Eukaryota; kingdom Metazoa; phylum Arthropoda; class Insecta; order Coleoptera; family Carabidae; genus Ophonus; species Ophonus ardosiacus. The sequence goes on along the minus strand of OW964838.1, from coordinate 2,991,826 downwards.
TAAAAATGTCGCTCAAAGGACACCGATTTGACGACAAAGAAACAGTCGAAACTAATTCGACGAATGCTCTAAAGGCAATACCAAAAAACGAGTTCCAAGACTGCTTCCAAAAGTAGAAAGGCCGTTGGTAGCGTATTCTTCAATCAAATGGGGACTACTTCGAAGGATGCCACCAGCCCGATGACGCAGAATAACAGCAGCGGGGAAATATAAAGAAAGGTCGGATACTTTTCGGACAGACCTGGTATTGGTTTCGTATTAATATTCCATAACTTACATTACGCCTAACTGCAGCAACAAGGCTTAAATTTTAAACAACCCTTACTTCCGATTTATAATGAAATTAATTTATAAATTTACATTTAGAGGTTTTGATTTAAAATTTACAATTTTTTGCCCCAGTGGGCATTTTGAGTGAGCATGTTGCGCAGTTTGGATGGGCAGGTTGAGTGGGCATAACTTGGGCAAAATTATGCAATAATATTTTTCTCAAAATTCCTACTTGGGGGTGCCAACTTCACTCACCTTAAGACATTGCAACAAAAAATTGGAATTTCAAGGGATGAGGGTATTCTAAAATCCAGCCATTAATTATTTTGACATTTCATTTCAATGCAATTTTGTCAACTTAAGGAATGCTTAAAACTTAAGTTACCAATGATTTGTAATATTTAAGTAGGTAATGCCTTTTTTCACTATCTGCTCTCATTGGTATTCAATATTAAACCGAAATCTGATTTTTTTGTAAATTAATAAGAACGAAATTACCAGAACACCAAATTAATTATAAGAATGAATTAAAAGAAATTAATTACTTTAACTCTGTGACATAATTACTAAGTTCAAATGTCGACTGATAACCGCTTTGAGTATGAATGTATGTATAATATTTATTTATCAAGATCATATGAAAATGTTACATAAACGGAAAAAAGTGAACGAATAAAAATATAACATACGTACATTTATATATAGAAAAATTGCAAGGTTGGTTTTTAGATTTTCTATTGTACTTGAAAACAACAAAAACTAACTTTATTATTTATTAGATTCGTATAAACAATATGAAAAATGAATGCATTTTTAAAAAGCATAATTCTAAACGTAAATGACTTGCGATTAGTTAAAAAAATCAGAAATCTGGATTATATCGTTCTGCTAATAGTCACACAAAAAGTCTCCGTACAACAAGAATTCCAATACATTTTAGGAAAAATCTCCGTACGATAACCAAAACATTTAAATAATAAACCACTTATTTACGTTTTATAAAGAAATATGACATTGCGATGGGTGTCCTCTGGTTTTTCCACTAGTAACTAAGCGACGATAGATTGAATGTACCAATTTTTTTGTTACAGATGGAGTTTTTCATTTTGGTGTAAAAAAGTACTAAATATATTGGGTTTTAAACAGCTATTTTTCCTAACATAGATTGCAATTATTGTCATATGGAGACTTTTTTGTATGACTGTAAGATATTTACAATTACTTTTAATTATTTTTCTAGAATCACAGACAATGTTAATAAACTTCGTAAGGAACAAATTCCCGTGAAAATATATCGAATGAAAGTCTTATTGATTGTCAAATTAGTTCACTTTTAATTTTGTGTCAATGTCATGTACTATAAATGATTAATGTTTTATGTTGTTTCTCTATATAATTCAAATACTAGTACAAAAGTTATACACTACACAAAATGAAACTAGAAATACGCAATAATAAATATAATAATATTAAATGCTGTTCAAATCGCATAAAAGTGGTGCATTCTCCACAGCAGATATGGGCGTCATTATCCAACTAACAAAATGGGGTTAAAATACGCAATAGCCAACATAATAAACAACAATAATGAAAAATATTTCCCGTCTAACTTCACGCTTGCTTTATTTGCGATTATCCCGCTATCCAGGGTTGTTAAGGGGAAAATCTACAAACTACCACTTAAAAAAACGTTCACTACGGCCCATTAATTCTTCTTCTTATTTCTTATAATTCCGGGCCTCCATAAATAATATCCAAGTGTGCTTGTCAAGGACTACACTGCGAAGAAAGCAAATAAAAAATCAAGAGACATTGGATTGAATTCCCTATTGGTAAAGCCGCAATTTATTTCGTAAAATCAAAAATAATTTTTTATTGGCAACATGGATTGTTTTCTTCAATTTATTTAACAAAAATTATTATTTTTATTAGACACAAAAGTTAAGCTTTCCCTACTCATAATGTGACTGGCGCCCATTTTTTCTGGAACCCCCTTTTCAATTCAGCTGGTAATAATTGTAATTGTAAACCATTATATTGTATTGATTCCAAGGCCTGTAGATATTTCCAAAATACAGCACTCAGAAATATATTCCGTAGATAAAATATTTGTTCTAGTCTGTTTAATAACGAAAGAAATAAATGGTCTGAGACTATCTTAAATCTGTTTTTTCTTTATTACGTTCTTGAAAGATTACTATGAGTTTCTCTTAAGCCTACCCTTATCAAGCAGCGTCTATTTTCACCAGTTACACAGACCACTATGAAACGGAGGAATTTATACGAATTTTGGAGGCGCGCCAAGAGGTTATAATAATTTTTATTTCATTAAATTTAAGATGAATATAAGAAATTTGTAATTATGTACTATGTAAAGTAGACTATACTGAAAATGACACTAGACAAAATAATTCTACAACATTATTGATCAACACCATATACAATTTCATTCTCATATGATAATATCTGTTGTCGGGTTACAATATGTTTTGCAAATAAGTTAGTTATCATTAGGGAGTTATTGCAAATTCTAAGATGATAAAACGTAAACGTTAACTTTATGTAGAAAACACTTTATTTTAGAAATAAAGGACTTTCAATTTCAATGTTTACCGCATTTAATTAGTGTATTCACGCTAACGTTAACGCTAAAAGCAATACAAACGAGGTTACATCCACTTTTTTCACCGAAACATAACCTCAAAAGATATAGAACGTGTGACATTAAACGCTCGCTATACCATTGCACATAACGTGTTTCCTTATTCATATAAAGTGAACCTTATTAGTACGCATGCGCACTCGGGCTGTCACGTGACTTTAAAGTGCACGTTATTTTTGCGTTGAAACTGCAATAACTCTCTATTAATTAACTTACTACTAACGTTAAATTGTCGGTAGCAATCGATTCAAGATCTGTAAAATTTATATACGGAACATTAATCGGACAAGGCACCTTACTCTCTATTCTATACTTATTCCACCTAAAAATGTTAGCATTGATACTATACAGAATGTTTCATGTAACAATACAAGGCTTCGAAGTATGAATTCAAGTTACCAATCCAAGAAAAAAAAATCAATAAACATTTGTGCTATAACGCTACCTAACAGGAATTAGTCCAGTCAATGGAGACCAAAAAAGACCTTTGCCTTACAGAAGGTGGGGAAAAATTTATTTCAACATATGTTGTTTGGGTCGAGACGGGGATCAAACATTCAAATTTGTGACTATTTTTTCGCTATTATCTCGAAAACAGTGGCCCGTATCAAATTTTACAAAAATACAAAATTAAAACTCGTTACTTTTTCTACAAAAAGGGTTGTTGCATTTTTAACCTAGGATGAACTATCAAAAAGTTATATTCAAAAATAGGTAATCAGAACAACAATTTATGAAAAAATATTTAATCACTCAAAATATACATAATATTATTTTTTTAATACTCAGTCTAATAGATTTTGTTATTTGTAACATTTTACATTTGACGTGGCATCAAAAGAAGTAAATTATCGATGATTTTTAAATAATTTCATAAACACCCGTAAAATTTTTAAACGGTTCGTTATAATTTTTATGCACGGACGTATCATTTGACAATTATACACGAATTTCTTTGACATAAACGCTATAATGAAACGTCAAACCAAATTATAACCTACAATATAAAAAATTTAAACAGGCAACATGAAAAGTTTTTATTACAAATCGAAAATTTTTATATTCTTTAATGAAAAATTATATGGAAAGCACGGAGATACACAAAATAAAACTCAAATAACATAACTAATAAACAAACAATAAACTGTTGTTCTCCACTTTCATAGCAACACTAGGTATTGGATGTACGAGGACAAATTCTTTTCGATACAATTTTTCTAACACTCATAATTTGAAAATTTTCGTCCGTGCATAAAGTTTTGTATGTACCACAAGCGTGATTTTTAAATAATTTTTGTCAGCGCTTTTTCACAAATTCATCAACCACTCTGATCCGGTTAAAGATACGGTACCGTGGTTTAAAAATTTTAATTCTTGTATTCTTGTAAAATTTTGATACGGGCCACTGTTTGATCCAAGATGGCGGCTCACGCCGAGCTTCCCCAAGGTCACAAATTTGAATTTTTCATCCCCGTCTCGATTCAAACAACATATGTTAAAATTGTTTTTTCCCCACCTTTTGTAGGGTAAAAACCTCTATTGACTGGACTAATAGGTACCGAGGATTTATCTTGTTTTGTAGTTTGGCCGCCACGGTCTCCGGATTTAAATCCATTGGATTTATACTTGTAGGGGCAATTGAAGAACGGGGTGTGCCAGCAGAGAAATTTTGATACCAGAGAGGAATTGTGGGAACAAATATGATGAAAACCTCAATGTCACAGAATTGATAATTTTTGTTTAAGAAAAAATTTATTGACAGATTTGAGTTCGTAATGACATAGTACTTGACAAAATCAAATGTGGAAAACAACATCTTGCATGCGGTGTCCGTTATCATTAATGCATTTCCGGAGACGTTCTACGAAGTTTGCAAATATTCTTTCCAAGATCGCTCTGTCAATTTGGGCGACTTCTACGCGAATAGCTTCTTTCAGTTCTTCCAATGTAATACGTACATACAAACACAAACCCCGTACATTGAAAGAACTAAAAGAAGCTATTCGCGTAGAAGTCCCCCAAATTGATAGAGCGATGATGCAAAGAGTGTTTGCAACCTTCGTAGAACGGCTCCAGAAATGAATTAATGATAACGGACACCACAAGCAAGATGTTGTTTTCCACACTTGATTTTGTCAATAAATTTTTCTTAAACAAAAAGTACCAATTTTGTGACGTTTTAAATATGGCATCCATATTGAACATTAACATTTACTCTAAGATTCTTTTTATAATAAAATATTTATGATCCAATAAAAATAAATAAAACTAGCCTATTATTTACTGTTTATGTTTTTGTGGAATCTACGGTATCTTTGTTAACATAAGAGAGTTATGGCACCAATGTTTATTAAGATTTTTTCTCGTTTTAGTATCTAGAATTTAAACTCCAAAGCCTTGCACTACTATGTGGAACACCTGTACAAGAAACTTATATTGGCAACAAGAATGATATATTTTGCCGTTTATATGTGTTAGTTATATTTCTGACAATATTATTAATTATCACTAGTTTTTAGCAGCATAAAACTACAGAAGATGGCACCATTATTTTAGCTCATTCTTAGATGGAATAAGATATAGAAATTTACCCTATATACAGGTAAGCTAATCATATTTAAAAAGTGTCGAAAAGCAATTTTTTACAGATGTGAATCGATTTATGAAAAAATCAAATATTAATAATAAGGCTGTGTCCGATGTTGCACTTTTATCACCCTAATAACTAAATCCTAAATTTATATACACTAAATAATGTCATTATTTAGAATTTTAGGAATTAGATTTTAGGGTTTTGCAGGAGCACACTATGTCTTGAAGTTGACGCGTACTAATTAAACAAATCATGTTCGTTGCTATACAGGTGTCTCTTAAATTGTTTTACGGGTTGTCAAAAATTTTCTTCGCAATATTCTAAAATTAGTAACATCCGTGTGTTCGGCCTAATAGTATTTTACTACCATTATTATAAATAAGACGATTACATATCTTAGCTTACTCCTAAACAAGTTGTAAAGATTGACAACTCGTTACTGTCATTAAAAATTACTTGTTTGACATTTGGATAGACTGCTAGATTAAATTTATTTTAAAAATTTAGCAGTGCAGACACTCAGATTTTATTTTTTTCTGTGTGAACCGTAACAGATATCACAAATTACACAGAGAGAGAAAAGTTTACTATTGAATGTATCTTTCTGAAGAAAAATAATTTCACGTTTTCGGCATTGCCATTAAAAAGTTACGGTCTAATTAATGTTGGGAGACCTAAGTTTCATACACTAGTGGTTTGCTAATAATAACAAGTACCACTTTAAAATATGACTTATAGCCATATAAACTGTCATACCAAATTTCATCCAAATCGAATAAAGCGTCCGAATATTATAAGCAAAATTAATTTTTATTCGAAGAACTTTGAAGCAGAATTCTGGCTAAATGGTACACTTTCCGGTAGAAGCAAGTTTGGTTAAATCGTCTTATTTTAACCTCAGGAATCTGTGGTTAAGCCATGTCCCCCTATTTAAGAGACACCCTATATGTACAAAACGCCAATTTTACTGTCAAAGAATAGCTTATTAATTAAATCGAATTTTATAATTCATTTTTCTTTTTCTAAAGAGTTGCCATACAAACCAATGTATGTCATTAGTGTGCCATTCGGAGTTGTATTTATGTGAAGACCTAAATCCTAAAAACTAAATGCCAAAATGCGACATCGGATATAGCCTACGTCATTTATACCAAAGTCCTATTAGGACAAAGTGTTGGCCCCATGTCTTGTAGCCCTGCTGCTAGTCTGTCCACCCCACGGCTGTGTATGTGTCACTGTCTCCCGCCTTGCCATCTTCCACTGTCTGTCTCTGTCTGTTCTGTTGTCGCAGTGTGACTAAATATGTGCTTCGTTTCTTTCAGCACCAAGCGGCCGCCCAAACCCTGGTGAGTCAGCCAAGCTCTATCCCTGTTCTGTTATGCTTTCTTTCTATTTTCTCTAATGTACTTACTCTCTTTCATCAGGCATTGACTTTCTCTATCTGTTGTTGCTGTGTTGTTTGTTTGTTTGTTTGTTATTTGTTTGACTGTTTGTTTGTTTCTATTTGTACAGGTGTTAATGTTTTAAATGTTTCCAGGACATGACTAGAATTTTATAAATGAAAATTGTTATGTGGTATTAAATATATTGGCAGAAAAAGTAGCGATTAGGTAGCTATTATTTTTTAAATATTATTGCTTTAATTCAGTGCAAAAATTTAATAATATAAATTGGCACCCAACGTGGGGCAATCTAGTCAGCGTTACAAAATTTATTATAAAGAATATACTGTGAGTTTCAACTAAGATGCAATATTTACTATTTTGTCATTATTAGCTTTGTTCGATGACATGTACTAAGCCGCCCTAGTGTTAACTTTCTTACACTAACATGTTTTATGAGAAATGGGCAGCTTCTGGCAGGCTGTTCGATGACAAAAATTTTAAGAACTAGTGCTCACGTTTCTGACCTGACTCGCGAGGTGGTGTAGAAAGTGCAGAGTGTGAGTGGGGGTAACTAAATGTTGTTCGGTAGACATTTTAATTCTATCCTATCTACAAATCTGTTTATTAACCTAAAATTTTACATATTGAGAAAATAAAATAATGGATTCAGATATAGTATATTCTCTTTGTTTTGTTATATAAAGAATTAATTAATATATCTGTCTCTGAATCTGAAGAAGAATCAAGTGATGATTGATTTTCGTCAGAATCGTTTATTAGTTCAAACATTATGCTCTTTAAAACAGACATTTCTGCAGTCACTTCTTTGCAGCGTTATGATATGTGTTTATAAACAACCTAACCTTTTACACCTTTGGCTACGATTGGCTTGATTACTCACAACTGAGCAAACTTGCCCAAATATACACTAGTGTGTTTTATGAAACCACAAGAATTAGACTGTACTAGTGTACACTACAGTGCACTGCACTATTCTGCTCTGCACTTCAAGCACTTCTCATCGAACAGAGCAAATATATTACTATAGATACCAGTTACATATACTGAATCGTTCCAGATAAAAAGAAACATACGTTGTCAATGTTAAATGTACTTGTCATCATAATAATACTGATTTATAAATAACGCAAAAAAGTAATAAGAGCAGTATCTTAACTCTTGATGATTTTGAAAATGGTAAGAAATAAATTTTTTTCACTACTAGCCTAGGAATCCACTATTATTTACCTTTATTTGACATGAGAAATTGTTTTTCACTACCGCTTGCTTGTAACCATGGTAACCTAGGTCAATAATAATTTATTATTAACCTAGGTCTATAATGCAAACTATCACTTTTCAATCTAACTCAAGCCTCCAAATCCAAATATTATTTAACTCATTAAACTCAAGAAAGGTGTTAAGTATATAATTTAAATTTGCCACTGTAATTTTAAATTGACCTACGCTGAAGCCTCGCCTGGCCACTGTGCTGTTTTGATGAAAATGTGAAATATTTGTAGAAGTAGGATTGAACAAATCACTATTTTTTTTTGTATTTGTAGGTAAATATATTTCAATAGATTTATTTAAAAATAATAATAAACTAATAAGGCTGCTGACTGTAACAGCACAAAGTGTTTTTATTAAATAATTAAATCAAATACAAATCAAGGCCCATAAGTGAGGTTATCAAATCAGCGAAATGAGCAAAACGTCAGATAAAAACAAATGCGGCCTACTTTGTTTTTGTGAATATTAACAAATAAGTAACTTTATTATTCATGTCAAAATTATTGTTATTATCAATAAAAAAAAATTCAAAGAGGATTTATGTGCTAGTAGTGAAAAAATAGTGTATAAACCACGGTTGAGAAGATAATATACTATTACGTCTTGTAATAATCCAATAGACAGATGATTATTTTCTTCTATTGCACGTAATAAATTATTTTTATTGTCCTCAGTTCACGCAATTTTTGTTCTTGTCCTTTTCGTATGACTGTTATCTATAATAAATATCCATCACTTTAAAATTTTGTAAATATTCTCGAAACTGAAGAAGGATTTCATCTAGGATGTTCCAGAGATAAATTAGCAAACATATCACATACATTTCTCTAATTATAGCCAGCATCGCACCAAGTAACCATTCGATTTTATTCTTCTTTAGTAAATATCTTTAAAGTCTTACGACAACTTCATTTAACATTGACAACCTGTGTTGCATTTTATCTCAAACGATACAATATGTGTAACTAAGTAGTAACAATAACAATATTGTATCTTAGCTAAAACTCACGGTATAATTACAAGTATAACATAAATAACTATAGATGAATATATTTATTGTGTTAAAGATATAATATGTGTACTGAAATAGATTAATGGTATTTTTAATAATTTCTTTTTGGTAGACATACTGTTTTAATTTTAAATTACTCTTAAAATGTTGCTAAATATAATTTTATTTAGTTAACATTTTCCTTAGTCTATCATTACGTTGAAATTCTGGTTTTATTTTTCTTATATTCATTAAATAATAGTAATAATAGTTTTGAGTGCATTTCTGATATGTCTTTCTTTACATTCTTTAAATCTCAAATCTTCAATTGTTTGTCCCTGTGTGGGTGTGCTTTTGCTAAAACAACTGCTTGCTATCAAGCATGCTGCATTTGTTTCCATGCATTTGTAACGTCATGTATGTGGCCATTGTTACAGTACAAATTCTTTGCCACATACATTTAGCAAATAAAAATACGAATGGTTGTGACCGTTAATACAGGCGAGTACATAACACACGGAACCGCGGGTAGTAAAGACGGGTGTGGGTAGGCAGGTTTTTGGGCGCCAGCTATGTTACTGAAAAATATTTTGCTGTAACTTTTTGGATTAACAGCCATTTATTAAACGAATTTCCTTCCTAAAATTCTGAGCAATAACCCAGTTATGAAGTTTTGGAAATAAATATTTGATGCGTTTATAAAATATTGATCTGTGGCGATTTGTAAAACGGTTGCAACGAAAGCCGAATTCAAAATGAGTTTCCAAATGAATTACGTAATAACGTGTTGATTCAGCCATGATTTATTTCAGCAACTGGATTGACTATCGAACCAAAAGCGCAAAATTACGCGAGGTGGTGTAAAATATTTATAACTAGAGTCACCAATAACTCTATAACGCAATACGTGTTCTACAATACGTTTTATTCTACATTTATATTAGTTGTTTAAAACTGCACTATTCGTGCTTTGAACAGTATTGCTAGTAATACATTTAAATTGCATTAGAGAGACAATACTTTATTTTTTAAACTACAAATTTATAGTGACTTTCATTAGTTTGTCTATACAGGGTGTCTTATAACTCGCGCCCCAAAGCGAATGAAGAAACACGAGGCTGTACTCGGATGTGTAATTTCGAATAAAAAAAAATCTAGCTTAAAAGATAGAGAAAAGACGTCTTAAAATTGACCAATCAGAGACCTACACCTTTAACGTGTGTTTGCCGTAATTTTAAGTTACTATGGTTTTATACAAATCAAATCTTCTTTAAAATGTGTGGGCGACTGTAGTTTTCGAAAAATGTCAGTGTCAAATTTAATTTGACAAGGTGAATAAAAAAAGACAAATTCTTACCATATATTCAGCCGCTGATTACTTAGAAATGATTATAATTTTCGGAGAATGTGGACAATAATATTTTACACAGCTGCTGCAACACGTTGCACTGTACGATATAAATGATGATCTATGACACCTTCGTTAACCTAAATTTGTTGACAGTGAAAAGTCAACTCTAAAGTGTCAAAATTACAGTAAGTCAAACAAATTTTGTAGCTCACTAGTAGTATTTTTAAAACCTAGCAACCAGTTTTATTTAGTAATAATATCATCACACCTCAAGATATCCTTCCGGGATTGGTGGATTAAAAAGTCTTGTAACTCCGTTATGCAAGCAGCCGCAAATTATTTTCTTCTATTTGTTGGCAACTTATTGTCGTCGGCAAGTGTCAGTTTCGTCTAGGGCGCGAGTTGTGAGACACTTGTATGAAGTGCTATTGAAGATTTTGAGAAAAATTGGTATATTTGGTTTTGAGGGTTATAACATTAATGGTTTCTATTTATTCATTCCTAACATTATAAATTCAGTGAGACCTAAAACCAGGAATAACGTAGTCATAATGGCAAAACTGTGAATTTTACAGATCGTTTTTAAAGTTTACAGTCACATTTCGTACGAAATAAAACTTCATTTAAATACGAAATTTTATTATAATTTATTATTATAGTGTAGTGTAACTTGGATAAACTAGTGCAACGGAAAATATATATTAGACAGATATTTCTTATGTACATAAAACTAAACGTTCTCTTTATTATTACGGCTAAATCTCGTGATCAGTAATGCCCTGAGATACTTAAAAGAGATTGCAGATTTTATTCCTCAAATAATACTCTTGTTTTATGCTTTACTATTAAAACTAGAATATGAACTGTAGATACCATATTTTAAAATGTCCGTTCCAGATATTCTCAGAGTTAAAGTGTCAAGAAAATATTCCTCAGCGGAAATAAATTGTGCATGAGAAAGAATTTTAAATTGAAGAAAACTTAAAAGACTTACCCTTAGACGACAGAAGAGAACCTGTAACAAAAATTAAAAATTAATAAACGATTATCTAAAAATATAGAATAAAGAAGGCGGAGACTAGTAACTGTTTTATCAAACTTTAGGGATTTAATTTTTTCCATAGAATCGAATGGCGATGTTGCCAAGTTTGTATTTCCACCCATTTTAGGGTTATAGATGTTTTCTGGGGGAGGTAGTGAAATACAGTGTGTCCCATTTAGAGGTGCCACCATTGGGATCTCGAGAACTATAAGAGACACGATGTCGGTTAAATGGAACTTTTTGTGCGCATTTGGGAGGCCATCTCAGATGTGCTTTTGTTTTTCCAAAAATTCTCATAGGGTAATAATAATAATGACGAAAACTGAATATTGTTGATTTATTTATAACACAAACTTATATTTTTTTAAATGGAACCCATATCTTATTTTAGTCTCAAAAAAATAATTATTTTTTTCTCTTTTCAATAGTTTAGAAGTTATTTGAAAAAGAAAAAATCAACAAAAGCACATTTGAGATCTCCTCCCGAAGGCACACAAAAAGTTCCATTTAACCGACATCGTATCTCTTATAGTTCTCGAGATCCCAATGGTGGCACTTCTAAATGGGACACACTGTATATGTTATGCAAAAAATTTCTTACTGCAACAAGTGTATTTAATTGTTTTATGGTTGCTATGTGTGATATGTGATAAAACATATGTGTGAACATAATCTGTAGGGCATAAATAGTTTTCAAAATATATAATTTTCTTGTATGGTCTAAAATGCTGTAAACTATTGTCATATATATTGAGGTATGTTTAGATAAATGCAGTATATATTTTCTAATAAAATATTGAAGCAAAAGTTCCACTCAATTAATTACACAGTATATTCTTAAATAAAATGAGAATTTTCCTCTATCTGTACTACGTAATTCTTGTGATCAATAAATAGAAAATGTCGGAGAAAATATTAATAAATGTCTGTTTATATCGTGTTGCATGTATACTCTTCGTCCTTGACCCTAGATTTGTACAAAGTTGTTTTTCATATTACGCCAGAAGTAAAGGGTCTCCGTAGAAGATAAATTTGGTCTTAATTAAGACGATCCTATAGCAGTCCTTAAAATAGAAAACACGAGATTCGCGCGAAACGCTACGGTCCGCACTATTAAACAATTTATTACAAACTATACATATTATGAAAGAAAAAAGTATGATCTACAAATTTACCGTACACTTTTTGAAATTTTTTTATGGCACAAGTTATGAATTTTTGAAAAACAACTATTATTATAGCTGATATTATCAGTCCTTTGCAAAATTTCAAAATTTTGTTTGGAACATATTGTTCATTGGTTTCATGATAATATACTAAAAATTTATACTCAAATTCCTGGAAATAAAAGTTGAGGAGATTCGCGCGATAAACACTATATTCTAAAATTCTTATTAATTTGGGCTTATAGTCCACTCGTACAGTCTAGCTACGCACTACCTTCACTTCGTTACTATTAAAAATATAATATAATGGCACAAGCTTCAATTCTACGATAATATAACTTTAAAAAACTTTAAATAATTTTAAATATAAATTTATAAAATAATTTATTTTTGTACATCATCTGACCCATGCGTCAAACAAAAACATAATACTTTAATAAAATTTTGACGTATTTAAACAAATGTCACTGTAACATTTACATTAATAATGAAACCGTGCTAAGAAGAATTTAGTAGAAATATATTTGATTTGTAAATATAAATCTCTCAGTATAAGTACGTGTTTTCAAAATGTTAAATATTGGTTTACAACTACACATTTACGACATAGATCATGTACAGCAAACAATTTACACAGATTGCTTTTTTAGAGCACTTGGAAGTTGATGATGATTTTTCGAGGATTATCTTTTTCTTTGTTGAGGCACATTTTCTCCTCTCTGGGTATGTTAATAAGCAAAATTGCCAGATATGGGCAGAGGAAAATCTTCATGTGATTTACGAGGTACCATTTCATGTCCAAAAGAGATTGTTTGGTGCGCACTATGGGCAGGTGGCGTCATTGGAACTTACTTTTTCGAAAATGATGAAGGTCGAACTGTTATAGTTGATGGTGAGCGCTATAAGCCCATGATAATCGATTATTTTTGGCATGTAATTAATTTCGTATTACAGACTTCTATTTATTAAAACAACAAATTAGATTTTGTTTACAAACGATCAACCGGAACGGAAAAAGATACTTTACTTAAAGCTCATTACTATTTTAAACATGGAATTTGCGGGAGGTCATGTGCTGGCCACATCAGATTTTTTAAATGAAATATAGTAATGACAAAATTTAGGGAATTTTGTAAGTTGGTGACGTTTGAAAATTCATATGACAACCCTAATCTTATTTTTGTAACACCATACGATATTTTCTATTTCAGGTTAACTTTACTACGCTATTTCTTCTCTTCTTCTTATTCTTAATTTTAAATTCAAAATTATATGAAAATAAAATTCTTAACAACCGTTTGTGTTCGTTTATTTAACGAGATTTGACATTTGATATTTTTGCAATTCTTAATCACCAACCCTACAAAAATAAATTATACTAGTCTATTACTGCACTCGAATGAGCTATTAACGAACTCCTTTGGGTGCTGTAATTGCTTTGTTACGGATGAAAAATAGAAAAATATATTTAAAATAGTCGAAAGAAATTTGTAGAAATTTCTCACCATTTATGTAGGTTCCATAAATATAAACCTGACGAACTATATTGTCAACAAAGCCTGGGACCGTATAATAATTCTACATTTTAAATTGGTATAATGGTATCAATTAAGCCACTTTAACTAAAAAAAAAAATTAGTTTACTAGAATATTAATCTAGATCAAATTACTCATCACATTTCCCAAAGTCATAATAATTGATGCGAAAGCAAATGAAATCATATCGCATTTCAGAAAGACGGTTGTGCGTCTGTAAACATAATTAAACCATCAAGTGCACGTAATGGATGATATCCTAAGCCCAAGTGCGGTAATTGTCTGCCGTAAACCGCTCAAGCTTCAGCAGACCTACGCAGTTGAAACGGCTGTAAATTCACCAGAATATATTTAATATTTTACCTTTTAATTACTTCCAGATGTTACAAATTTACACGTTCTTAAATTATTCAATTACGAAGATTAAGGGGATGCAAATGGAATTACGCAAGATTTATTATGGAAGTCTAAATATTTACAGTTTGGCCATGAAGATAGCTACTAACATGTGTTACATAAGTTGCCCTATATAAAACTACGTACTATTGAAACAATCACACATTACGAACTATACAAGAGAGGTTGGGATATACAGCGGCAAGAACAACAAAGTAAGATAAACATCTCAAATTAAAACAAGAGATATAAACTAATACAAACGACGTCAATACCAAGGTATTTATTGGATGAAAAGAAAACCATCAAGATGATTGCCAGGTTCAGATGTGGTAATGAAGAAAGGAACAATAAACACTGGCTATCAAGTGATGAGAGGAGTTGCAGGCTATGCGGAAGAGAAGAGGAAACTATCAGGCATTTAAGGATTACGTGCAGGGAAGTTACGAGAGAAGGAAGAAAAGAAACGGTTCTGTTAGACGATATAGGGTCGGGACATGATTGGATGAACGAAGTCATCGAGAAACGGGGGTTTAAATTATGATGGAGTACCACAATTTATTGTAAAATATATATAATATGTAGATTCTAAGCCGGTTAGGCAAGAATAAATATAATAATAATAATAATAATAATAATAATAATAATAATAATAATAATAATAATAATAATAATAATAATAATAATAATAACAAGTTAAAATTCTTCTATAACCTCAAATTTAAACGTCAAAATCATATATAGAGTACAGACACAGAATAGACATTCATATAGAAGCGACAGTCAGAGAGAGAAACGAAAATTAGAGAGAGAAAGAGTATGCCAACAAATTTAAAGGGCTAATCGGATAAAATCGGATTGTTTTGGCATATCTTCGTATCTTACGATTCTTTGTTCTTTTCATTATCTCGACGAGAACATTTTCTGTTGGGGTCAATAATAAAAATATATTGAGAAACACAAATTGATTTCTAATAAGAACAAACATATTATTTTTTCAACAAACGATAGGAAAAATCGTTATCATAAAGAAAATCATTATATTTCACATATTCTGGAGGAACTGTTGTCTCAGCTTGTCACGCCCATGTATTTAGGGTTATGGCTAATTCAAGCAAACCAAACACGTCTTCTCACTTTTGACATATGTCATTTTGTGAACCGTTTGTGAATTTTAGAAGTGGTGTTAGTTTCTAATAAAATGGAAGAAGGTAGAATCGGGAGGACTTGTTTGTTCATATAAAAACTGTATAAGGAGATTTAAAAAATGGAGAAAGCAAAATGTAAGTTTTTTTCGTTTCCGAAAGATCCAGAAATGTAAGCTATGTAAAACGACTACCATATCATGTAAAAGGTATATTCATTTAATAAATATAGGTGTAAAATGTGGCTCAAGGCTTGTGGAAGAGAAGATTTGATGGAGGAGGATATACGGGACATATTCATCGAGTCTGACGTCCCACATCAAAGATATAGAAAATTCTGCATTGTAATAAATTTGTAACATTCAGGTATTCGTTTAATAAAAATATAAGTATGTTATTTATTTTATCTGATTTCTTTTTAATTCGTTAATAAAATTAAAATTTTAGTACTTTTATGTTCTAATTTTTAAAATTCGCGCGTAAATTTGCCAACAAATTTAAAGTTCAAGGTCATAAACGTAAAATCGCAACAACAATGGTGCCGGCAAGGAGTGTCGCTTCTGTATAAATGTATTCTGTGACTATAGCAGAAAACGGACCACTAGCTCTATATTAAATATAAATGTTGAAGCTTAAACTATGTTAATTGTTGTAGTAAGCTGAGATTTTACCAAAAAAGATACAGTTAATCACATTAGTTACACGCAAAAAAGTTTCTATTACTGGTCTGTTCTTCGGGATGTCTGGTTTCACGCTTGATAGATCCAATGCGTAGCCGAGCTTGCGTAGCCGACCTAGCTCCAGCGAATCTGGAGAATCTCAAAGGCTGCAAGGGTCAAGGAAAATTACCAAGTCAACGCGATACTGCCCGGATATGGCCCTAAGTTTTGGATAATTTCCTCTAATCGGTCCTGGGGTAATTTAATCATGCTAATACTAACTTTGCTGCAATGTAAAACCAATTGTTCTCAAGGCAACGATAATTTAAAACTGCAAATAAGTGAAGAGAAAAAATAGTTTGCAATGAATATAATTACGCTGTTTCATATTTATTTATTTTTATTTATTTTTTATTTATTTAGAAAGAAAGGCCGTACAACAGGCCAAGGCCCAATAAAAGTACAGCATAGTTAACAATATACATAAAGAATAAAAGTTTCTAGCTAGACAGTATAATAATAGATAATGAGAAGTACAAACTAAGGATCAGACAAAGAATGCGAGAAAACATATTTTAGAAATGATTTAAACTTAAATAGCGAACAATTAAAAATATCTGGAACATTATAGCTAAGAATCATGTTATTGAAAAAACATTAATCGATTTACTGTAGAAAACATAGCAGCATTGGTTTTATATTTTTTAGAAGAGAACGTTTCAAGAGAACGAGTAGAATAGGAAGGCACACACAGAGATATTTTACTTAAAAGGACGGGACTATCTATATAATTATTTATGATTTTGTATAAAAATGTCAAATCCAACACTTCTCTACGTTTTTGTAAAGTGACGATACTGACAGAATTATAAGGGAATTTCCAATTTAAAGCTGAAATAAATTTCCGTTGGATACCTTCAATTATCTTAATATATATTTGGTAATGAGGGGACCAACAAACGACACCAAATTCTAATTGTGAACGCACGAGTGAATAATATAGTTGAACGAGAGTGTTATAGTTCTTGAAAAGTGCTCCAACTCTTAATATAAATCCAAGCATTTTATATGCTTTCTTTACAACAGTGTCAATGTGAATGTCATATATGAGTTTACTGTCTAATATTATTCCAAGATCTCTTACATGAGATACACGATTGATTACATTTCCACTGATTTTGTATTGAAATTCAAAATTGGTCCGATTTCGAGAAAAAGAAATACAAGAACACTTGCTATGATTGACACATGATAGTACTACCTTAATAATTAGAAACTAAAATGTAGTCTTAAGGTTAAAAACTAAAACCTGGATATGCGGTTTTTAGTATTATGAGGTAACAACGTTATCACAATTTCTACTCGAATAAAAATTATTTATATTCTGGCATTAGTTCAAACAATTCTTTACTACTCCATTCACGTACATGGAACTGGGCTATAATTATAAAATATGTGGATTACAACCAGACAGCCACAAGCTTCTTTAAAGAGTTCTTTGTGAGTTTATCTGCTTTTGAAAATATAAATTTGAACTAATAGTACATTTTCAAAGGTTAAAGGTTAATCGTACGCTCGATAACTGTAAACGTTGTAAAACTTGGGATCAATATTACATTTGCACTTTAGGTAAATTTTTTAATAGTTTAAATTATTTTATTTATAAATTACAGTCATTGCTTTTAAGATTGTCTTGCTAGAAAAGTAAATTTGCGGTCTTGGAATGGTACACAACTAGTTAACGTTGTGTTCGAAACGTGTTGATTTTATACTGAGACTGGGTCCGATGTCGCATTTTTGCATTTAGTATTTTTTTTTTCACATAAATATAACTCCGAATGGCACACTAATGACATCATTGATTTTATGGCAACAACCAAAATTAATTATAAAATATTTAATTTGATGCTTCAGATTAAATGATAATATTGGATATCATAAAATAAAAGCTAAGGCTGAGTTCGATACTGCACTTTTATCATCTAAGCCTAAATTTGTATGTCCTAAATAATATTGTTATTTAGGATTTTAGGACTAAAGAAAAAACCCCTTAACCTTAACAATAAATTTAAAAACTATATACGTATTTCGAGAACTAAGTTCTCACCATCAGTAGAAACTACAAAGTAAAAACAGAGAAGTTAAGATTACTCAGCATGTAAACCATGCCAGAGGTCAAAACAACTGAGGAATAAGGGAGAACACGGGTTATATAGGGACAGGAGTCAAAGGTGAGTGCATACCTAATTGGGTAACTAAGATTAAACAAAGTAACTGTCTTATATTAACTCATATAATTTAGAATTTGGGATGGGACCTAGGTCCGCGTTCATTAATTTATCTTTAAATTTATGTATTATCAAACTCTCGTGTGCGTCTAAATATCTATTATTATCAACTTGTTTCAATAATTTTATATTAGAATTGTCAATTTTATGATTATTAATAAACATATGCTGTGCTACACTAGATTTATCAGGATTACCGCTTTTTAAATGATAGAAATGTTCTTTAAACCGAGTATCAATTTGTCTTTTAGTTTGCCCAATATAAACTTTATTACAATCTTTAGAGTCAATTTTATAAACACCGGATTTTTTATTATTATCTATTTTATTTTTAGGGTTACCTAATAATGATTTAATGGTGTTATTTGATTTATAAGTTACCGTAAAATTTTGATTTAAAAAAATTTTATTTAAACCTTTGGTGGCATTATCATATGATAATATTATATATTTATTATTAGTTGGCGTTAAAGTTGTGAAATCTAATACGGATTGACGATTTTTAAATTTATGGACTAGTTTATCTATAATTTTAACCTGGAATCCATTATATTTAGCTATTTCTTTAACATATTTCAATTCATTTTCAAAACGTGTTTTGTTTAACGGAAATTTGGTCAGTCTATTAATTAAAAAGTTAAACGCTGCTAATTTATGTTGCCAAAAATTATTCGAATCAGCTGTTATAAATCGATTAGTATTCGTTGGTTTCCTATATATGTCAAATTCTAATTTAGTTTTGTTTCTAATAACCAGTGTGTCCAAAAATGGTATTTGTTTATTGGTTTCTTTTTCAATCGTAAAAGAAATTTATGGGAAGAAGACCTAAATCTCCGCCTAAGAAGCAATTCTTTGACAATAAATTTGACGCTTTACACATATTATAGCAACGGACAAGGATTTGCGTAAAAAAGGTACAGTCTATAATTCTGGTTGTATTTGAATTTGGGTAAAATTAATTTCTCTTTCAAATAATTTTTTCTTTCCCCTAAAAAAACGTTCCAATCGTTGCCCCCCACTCCACCATTCTCTTGCCGAGCTTTTCATTTCACCCCAAAGTAGGACAGTGTGTCAGTGCCGTAACATCGTATGACGTCACACGAACATAGCCGAGTGCTACCGACAGGATCTAAAGCTCAAGCGCGACCTTCATTTATTAAACATTTTGACAAACAAGCGAAAGGATATTCCACACATACTTTGATTTATTTTTTATGTAGATAACTTAACCCTTTGTGTAAAGTTATATAATGTAGTGGCGCAATCGATAGGATATTTCAGGAATTTTGTAATTAAGTAGTTAAACTCGGACGGGGAAACTATAAAATTTAAATCAGGGTTCGGGCGATTTGCTCTTTTATTAGGGGTGGTTCGATTTATGGACGAACTGATACGAATATCGTATTGAAATCGTTATTAAATCTCGGCATATATTTTTTCCTGAATATGGTTGAATCGTCTAGTTTGAAAACCTGAAAAATCCATTTTTGGTCAAATATGAGTTTGATCGGATTCGTCTTGTCATTCTTCATAACTTGATATGATTTGAATTGCTAATTTGGATTGGAATTTGACTGGCTAAATCAAAATAGCAATTTGGAAGTCCATTGTCCTTTTCGGTTTAAATTTTGTTTATTAATGTCAATGGGGGATTACACCATTTTTTTTTATAATTTCATCTGTAAATATTATGAAAACTAAGACTATTGATGAAAATCCGGTGAAAATATTTCTATTAATAAGCGAGTTATGGTCTCCCGAATATTGAAAAGATTGACGTGACGTCACATTTATGTGTTTTTATATCAAACTGTTTTCATCGTGGACCTAAATGTTTTTGAAATATATGCTATTTTAAGTTACATTTACATAAAATAAATGAATATTATAACACTATATAAGTCTACATACTTTATAATTACAGGTGTATTTAAATTATTAAGTTTAATGCAAGAAATTTATGTTAAAATTAAAACTGTTTGAAAATTGCTGTACAGGAATGTTAGCTCCTCCTTTCGAATTTGAATTTCTTAACTTCCATTGGTAGTAATTCCCACCTCCTAACACGCTATTTGTAATGCATGTATAGGTGGACTCTCGGTCGCCAATCAAAATATTTTCATATTAGTGTCGAACCACTATAACGAAAAACCCTTTATTTCCGAAATATCTCAATTATACCATTTTATTTTTTTTATTAATATTCGTTATTCAGCATATACAATCGTATTTTTTTTACTATTTTCCTTTAATTCGATTGAGCCGTAATCCCCCATTGTTTTTTTTTTTTTGTAATAATACAATAAGGAAATAGTGCTCATTGGATTTTATTAACTATCAAAATTAAAAATAATTTATAAGAATTAATATAAATATTTATCCATAAGAATACCGTCAATCTTATCAATGAATTGGAAGAATCTCTGACATATAGGAACTTCCTCGCAGAATAAAAGAATAGAATTAGAATTATTTGTGTGTACAAAAAATGACAGACAACACTTTCAGTTGTTACCTCATAAGTCATTTTTGCGTAAAAAGTTCAATATTAAAAGAATTCAATTTTTATGTATTTAGATACTTTTCATCATTTTGATTTCAAATTTATAAACCGTAGGTCGCTACTTTTTTCATTTCCGAGATATTTGCATTTAAAATCATGGCTAAAAATACCCATTTTTGGGTAATAACCCCAAAACGGGTGAAAATACAGACTTGGCCACATCACCATTAGATTCTATGAGTACAATTACATAAATATACCAATTTTTAAAAAATTTGAACAACACATACAATTTCCCAGAGTAAAATAACTGAAAATGGTCAAAAATCGCAGAATAATTTTCAGATTTTGGCCATTTTCAGTTAGTTTGTTCTGGAAATTGTATACATTGTCTAAAAATTATGAAAATTGGTACACTTATGTAATTTTGCCCGTAGAATCGAATGGTGGTATCAACAAGTCAGTATTTCCACCCATTTTAGAGTTATAACCAAAAAATGGGTGTTTTGGGATCCAACTTTGAACTCAAATATCTCGGGAACGGATAAAGATATCGACCTGCAGTTTCAAATTTGGAACCAGCGCATTGAGAAGTACCTAATAGTAAATTGAATTTTCGAAACTTTTGAAGTACTTCTATTTTTCTATCTCCCATCCGTTTATCGATTCCATAACCACCTATTTTTCCGTCCCCTTTCGACCAGTCAAACGAAGTGGAATATCAGCTATCATAAATCGACTAAGACGTCACATTGCCCACACACTACGCCACTGGGCACACAAAGCCAAAGGCGGCTCGTGATTTATGGTTCACGCGTTTGTTTTCAAACAAAGGAATTTAATTGGCGGCCTGTTGTACGAAAAAGGGGAGAAAATTAACCGGGGCCGGGTAAAAATTACAAGTGCACAGAATTTTTGCCAAAAATGAGCGGAAATTGGTTGACGCCTGTACAAGATAATGAACGGCTCAAGCAAGCTTACGGGAATTTCTTCAAGAGCAAATGGGTATGTCAAGAAATATGCAGTATTTTCTGATGGTATCAAATTTGACGTGCTAAACGTCAACTTTGACAACTATTTAGTAACCATAGTAACAAGTTTTATTATCCGTTATACCTTTTCTGTGTGAACTGCAAGCTGTCATTCAAAAAATATAAAATTTGTTATTACGATTACGAGAATTTTTATTGCAATGTCTGATACAAATTGGTTAACGCCAGCTCAAGACAATGAACGATGGATGCAAGCTATCACTAAGTTCTATAGTTGTACTTGGGTACGTCAACAAATATGTTAATTATGAAATGTATTATTCAGCATTTTAATTTTTTGCCGTTGTAAAATCAAAACCAATTATCTCAATTTTTGACATTAGGGTCCTGCACCGTAGTAACAAATTAGACCAAGGATCAGTTATATTAAAACCAGACCTTAAAACTATATATTAAGGACTCTCAAAGTTTAAAAATAATTAGTTTCTAAAATAATCGAGTTTTTATTACCATATCCTCATCTCTATATCACACATTTTATTCTATTCCAAATTCTTACTATTTTCAAACCTTCTGCTATCGCCTTTTTGAAATACAGAATCCATTTGCAAGTATATAAATGCAGAAAATAACAACAATAAAACAACAGAAATAACCCAAATAATACTAGTTTAAATTTATGATGCCATGACAGATTACAAGCGTTGGTATGAAAGTAAAAAATATGTTGAATGACATATGCTACCAGTAGTAATCAAATCTTGGACTATAATATATACGTATAGTATTTTTATTAATTATGACATTAAATTACTTATTATCCACCAATATTTCCAATTATTGACCACAAGGGTTATTTTATACATTTTATAAGTGCTGAAAAAAATAAATGTATGTGACTTCAATTATTAGCGAAAATCACTGTGTGAGAATAAAATCATCTCTAAATCTACGTCACAGAATATTAAAAATATTATTACGGCTTAACGAATAACAATAAAGACTTTCTAAAATTGTACATCACTTTTAGTTTAGATGAAGTTTTGTAAAAAAATATAAAAAAAATATATTGGAGGTCCCTTTTCTGAGTTACATGATTACTAAGTTGTACTAAATAATTCCGCATCGAATGCAAAACTCTGTATTAAGTTTCGAAAAAATGCACAACTTTATCGCGTAAATATTAAATACTCGAATCTGAAAATGATTGCAACTTAACTATACCCTTTGCAATTACTTAATTTTGTTACCATTCTATAAAGCATTAACGACCAAAGGATATATAGTACAAACTTAACATTTCTGAATTTAAAGATATTTTTGTGTTTCCTAAAAAGCTATTGTATTAATCTTTGTACATAGAACGGTTTAATATAGTCAGAGGTTCACACTCTGACTACTAGTTGGCTGTCCACAGATGTTTTTTGACTAGGTGAGGACTGATTGGCAACGGTCAGAATAATTTTCAACTCGGCTGGAAATTTTTGGTTATGCGCATTTATATTTTTCAGAAGTTTAGAAGATTACATTATTTGTTTGCTACATTAAAAATTAATTTGTATTTATTATTTTAATAAATAATTTTAAAGTCACTTAATAATAGATGACGGATTCGGATGGTAGCATGTCCAGTGGAAATTAAGACTTTTTAAATGATTCTTCAAATAAAGATGATGCTTTTGAAATAATGGCTTTAAAAAAAATCCAAATATGAGAATTATGTTAAAATGACACTCCAGTATACTGAATATTTTATTGAACACTTTCAGACAAATTGCAAATGTTATTACAGTAAGATTTACGGTTTCAAGGTATTTCCATTATCAAGCTAGAAAAACGGCATACTAGTTGCTTATAAATGTACCCTAGTTTTCGTTGTATTCACAGAAACATTCAAACCGTTTGATTTGCAACTAGTTTGAAACCGGGTATGCGTATTGGGTCTCTAACTCCAACCGTTTCAAACTGTTCTATGAACAAAGCTATAGATAACAGATTTTGACTTTACGGCGACGATATAGAATAAACCCCATTTGGTTAGTAAACTTGATCAGTAAAACAGTAAATTATGTCGTTTTGGCATTTACGTCGGATGTATACTAAAAATTGAGAATTGCTGTCTAAGTAGCGATAAGGAATTATGTGAGTAGGCCATAAAATTGTCTATTTCAGCACAATTTCATAGGATCAGCTATTTACTTCAACCCATGGTCGTCGGTTAAGTTTTGACACATATTAATGTCTCATCATCACATGTAGGGCTGATATAACTAAGCTAATTAATACCGAATTATTTTATACCGTGAATGCTATCAGCCAAACTTTGTCGGTAATTGTTTTCGGCTAAATTCCCTTCAGGATATTCTCTCGGGTAAAAGGCCGGTTGTTCTGTGGTGTAAGAGCCAGATTATGGATTGAATAAACGGGTTTGAATTCCATATTAAGGGGTTCATTCTGTCGTTTGTTAAATTCAAATGAATTAAGGGATAGTACTAATACAATCAAATGAAAATGTAATTTGGAGTTCAACTTAACTTACAATCGTATGACTTCTGAATGTATGGTATTTTGTTCCTATAAAGTAAAAAAAGCTACTTGTGTATTAAGAGCGAAAATGGGATATTGTCGATTGCAGCCCTGCGCAATAACAAAAAATAATAAAATGTACACTTTGTATTTATAGTAAAATAAATAAATGAATATATCATCACGGCATATTACCCATTACTGGGTGTGCCAATATCTACAATATATGTAGACATGGGTAAAGATGACGATATATTTTTACCGTGTGAGCGCTTACCAGGCGTCTCCTTACTTTTCTGAGATTAAAAGTTTACAATGGCTGAGATTAAACATGGGTCACCAGAATGACAACCAGACACTATACGCACATGACCACAGTACTACTCAATAAATAACGATTATAATTATTTTCCATTCTTCTTAAGCTATTGCTTCAATCTAATCTAAGCATATTTTTTTCATTTTTGGAAACAAATGCCCTATTTTATTAATGTAATATTCCGACAGAGCAGTTGTATGTCAGATTGACTTGTGGAGGTGGTAAATGTGTAAGTAACTACAGCGCCATTAGTTTCTAACTAAACGTTCCCATTAAGAATGTAGACAAGTGACATTTCTCAACATTTTATAGTTAGAAATTCGGACAGCGAGCGTTTTATCTACTTTATCGCACATGAGCGGCAAAATAACATTTTGCGTTGACAAAACTGAGCGCAAATGTCTACTTTGTAAATAGACTGTAGAAAAAAATATTTAAAATGATAGTGCACGTGCCACCTGTTTTATAGTGATATCCTGTAGGATAATATTAATCGTTATACTGAAGATTATCTAGGTTATGTTAAATTTCGTAGGAACCCATCAATATCACCAAAGATGAGGAGATGACATATTTTAACAACCCGAAGAAAACAGAACATCGGTTACAATATGATTTATATTTTGCTTTTTCTCGACCGCATCCCTTATATGACCAAAGAAAATCGAAGGAAAATAGACAATTTCAACAAGATATTCGGGAAAACATTTTTCATCAGGTAACTTACAAAATTTAAATAAATTCTCACACAATTTTGGCGTGCTGTTCTTTTTAAACTTTAAAATTTTTGAAAGAAGTTATGTTAGGTAATGGTTATTAAGGCCTATTTATAATGAAAACGCAAGCGGTAACGCAAAATTGAATGCATGGTATTCCTATATGTTGATTTATAATGAAAAGTAACGCAGTGCAACAATCAACAACGCAATAAACGCAACGCAGAATATAACCAACTCTCATCTTTCTACTTTACTGCTGTACCGCTAGCCAATCAGAATTCAGTGTTTCAGTTTTACTATAAAAATCTGTATTATCGACATGTTCATGAACTGTCACAACTATAAAATAAATACTATATTTTCGTCGCTGTCCATTTCTATTTAAATTATTTTTTTCTCTACTTGCCTAGGAACCCACTATTATTTACCGTTATTTGACATGAGAAATTGTTTTTCACTACCGCTTGCTTGTAACCATGGTAACCTAGGTCAATAATAATTTATTATTAACCTAGGTCTATAATGCAAACTGTCACTTTTCAATCTAACTCAAGCCTCCAAATATTATTTAACTCATTAAACTCAAGAAAGGTGTTAAGTATATAATTTAAATTTGCCACTATAATTTTAAATTGACCTACGCTGCCGCCTCGCCTGGCCACTGTGCTGTTTTGGTGAAAATGTGAAATATTTGTAGATGTAGGATTGAACAAATCACTATTTTTTTGTATTTGTAGGTAAATACATTTCAATAGATTTATTTAAAAATAATAATAAACTAATAAGGCTGCTGACTGTAACAGCACAAAGTGTTTTTATTAAATAATTAAATCAAATACAAATCAAGGCCCATAAGTGAGGTTATCAAACCAGCGAAATGAGCAAAACGTCAGATAAAAACAAATGCAGTCTACTTTGTTTTTGTGAATATTAACAAATAAGTAACGTTATTATTCATGTCAAAATTATTGTTATCAATAAAAAAAAAATTCAAAAAGAATTTATGTGCTAGTAGTGAAAAAAATAGTATATAAACCACGGTTGAGAAGATCATTATTGACCAGGCACCTTATATCCCTCGGTCTTCGCCTTCGGGTTACAATAGGCGCTGGGTCAATAATGATTATCTTCAACCTTGGCGTATAATATACTATTATATACTAACCTTATTTACATTTATGTATGTCATATAAAGACAATAAATAAAAGTGAGCCGAATTTCAAAGAAATATACCGAATTCTGCTGATTGTTTAGAAGTGCTATCTTTGGCGTTTATTATAAATCACGGATTTTGTGTTTGCGTTAGCAGTCACTTTAATGATTTACATCACTTGCCGATCAGTAATTTGTAAATAAAGCTTACTGCCTTGGAAACATGAAAACCCTATCGGAAACATTTAAAAAATCCTATCGCGCAAAAATGTTTTAAAAATGGTATAAGTATAACCTTAACATTTTCTTATTTACCAAATACGTTGATGATATCTTTAGAAAATTTGGCCGGTCCATTATGACATAAACTCCCATTACAGTCTAAGTCGGCAACAGTGAACCCTGTTTTACGGACGTGAATTCCGGTTAAGCGAACTTTAAGCCTCATTATTCGCGTCGTTATAGCAGAGAAAGTATAAATAACGTCGTGTTCTCATCAGCTAACATAGGGTAAAAATGCACGGTCCAGAGTTTCAAAACAATCCTCCACAAGCTTTTGTTTGGAATTTTTTTTTTAATATTTCAGATTATATTCATGAAGCATGCTAATTTTGCTTTTGTTTTAAAAAAACATGGAGCATGCTACGATGATATAATTTTTGAAAAGGTTTTTAAATTAAAGTACTTTATAGCATTAAGTTGAAAAAAAGCTATAAATACGTGTACTATTTACACAAATTTAAAGTATTGAAAATTGATACAGGTTTCAATAAAATAATTTTCCTGTAAATAAAATATTAAATTACATGTGGCAAAGTGTTCATATCATAAATTAGATATTTATGTATATCAATTATTCAAATGTAACTATGGTAACCGGCAAAACACATGTTTCAAATTTATGTTAATGACTGATACAATCATGAAACATATTGAAATGAAAATTAAACCGTAAAATCAAATGTTTCTTCAGAAGTTACTAAATGCTAAAATTTTACTTTCATTTTCACGGATTTATCCAACAGGTCTCGTATAGTTAACATGTAAACAAAATATATACCGGGAGGATTTTTTACCTCCCGCTACCCTTGGTAAGGGAAGTATAGGGATCGTGTTAAAAATCTAATATCGAGATTTAATAAATGACCACGTTTTAAGGTCCCTAGAATCCATTTTTAACATTTTCACGATGATGTCTGTGTGTGTGTGTGTATGTGTGTATGTGTACGAATTTTATTTGCACTCTAACTCAAATACTATCATTCAGAAAATTCTGAAACCTTGTATTTTTACCTTATTCTAATAGGAATAGCCATTAGATTTTGGTGTAAATCGGATAAACGGAAATGGTACTTTACTTGAAGCTCATTATGGTTTTTCTTCAAAAATACCATTAAATGCCATTTTTTCGAATTTTATGTCTTATGAAAATTAAAGATTATTGAATTTTCTACAGGAATACATTAATACTTTTACTATATATTTTACAGATAAATTTAAAAATAATTTTTTTTATTGGTCGCGAAGCTTAAGATAAAAACTATTCCTTTGTTACACAGTTCATTTTTCAAATGAATGTAACTGACAGTAAATGTCACTGTCAGAAAACTTATCACTTCAAATTAATAATAGTGACATTTTAAAAAGAAAATAGTAAATAAAGCAATAGTTTTCTGCAATGGAACAGTTTGCAGCGTTAGTAAATACGTAGGTAGGTATGTATTTAAATTAATAAAAATTAAATAGCGGGAGGTTTTGTGTTGGCCACATCAGATTTTTTTTTTATTAGTAAACATGGGAGTATGTCATTACCATAGTTACAATTATGAATTTCAGATTCTTTTGTCGAAAGTATATTGTCATTTTCATTTGCGTGTAAAATTTAATGTTTCTAATCCCTATTATAAAACAAAATGCGATAATACAATTCTGTCTATCATATTACTGAATATGATACGAATATATCGGTATTGTCAAAATTTATTATATATTTATGAAAATATGTACTAAGTATTAAGCAAAACTTATTTTAGGAATGGAAAAAAGCAGTACCGGCCTTAACATCGCTGAATTATGGTAAAAGGCCGCCATATGACCCATCAGATCGCGTCTATAACCGCCTTGGTCAAATTAAAACATTTTATCGCCGAAATGGCACTATGCCCGTTAGCGAAAAGCCTGTATCTTTTGGCATTCATGCAGTTCCTGCGCTGTCATAATATTTTAAGAGATTTCAATAAAATTATATGTTTTGTTATAATCTTTCTCATTTTTAGTTAAGTCCAGAATATTTAAACAATAATTAAATTATTATTACGCACCCTAGATGAATGGTGTACGGCCGCTAGCTTTTAAACAGTAGACAACGAAATGGGTAGGACTATTTATATATATGGATTTATAGAATCTTTTCAAAGGAACTTTTGGTATGGAATTTGTAAAAAATAGTGTTCGTGTTATAATTTTATTGGATATATAGAATCTAGTCCAAGGAACTTTTTTATAGCATTTATCCATTTTTATTTCAATACTTTCATTTCTAAAAATTCATACAGTTGTTCAAATACTCTAAAAATGCGTACACTTACGTAACATTCTCTTTACAATCAAATAATATTACTACCAAGTTTATATCTCTACCCATTTTTGAATTATTGCCCCAAAAGTCAATATACCCCATATTTAGATAAAAACTTCAAAATTTTCAAAATCTAGTTTTTATGTTTCTAGATACTTCTCACTGCGCTGATTCCAAATTTTGAAACCGCAGGTCGATATCTCTTTTCGTTCTCGAGATATTTAGATTTAAAGTTTTGCTCAAAAATGCCCATTTTTGGGTAATAACTCAAAAATGGGTCAAGATATGAATTTGGCGACATCACCATTCGATTCTGCGGGCAAAATTACATAAGTATACCAATTTTCATAATTTTTGTCCAACCGGTTTATTTTTTATGAATAAAAGTTTGAAAATGACCAAAATCTGAAAAAATCCTAAGGGGTACCCCTTAGGATTTTTGCGATTTTTGGCCATTTTCAGTTATTTTGCTTTAAAGATTGTATGCGGTGTTCAAAAATTCTGAAAATTGGTGTACTTATGTAATTTTGCCCGTAGAATCGAATGGTGTTGTCCCCAAATTCATATCTCGGCCCATTTTTGGGTTATTACCCAAAAATGGGCAGTTTTGAGCAAAACTTTGAATCTAAATATCTCGAGAACGAAAAGAGATATCGACCTGCGGTTGCAAAATTTGGAATCAGTGCACTGAGAAGTATCTAGATACATTAAAATTAGATTTTTGAAAATTTTGAAGTTTTTATCTGAATATGGGGTAATTGACTTTTGGGGCAATAATTCAAAACTGGGTAGAGATCTAGCCCAGAAATGGGTAATTTTGAGAAAATATTTGAGGTTGAATATCTCCAAAACTAAAAGAGATGTAATTTTAATATTTCTACATATTATTTCATTGTTATTTATGTAATATTTCAATTTAATATACCCATTATGATGGATTTTATTGATTTTTTACGAAATCTATCTTCAAAACTGCCACTGGTCGCTCATTAAAATACTGGCCTGCTCACGCACCGTTCAACAAAAAACAATTTGACATACTGCGCATGATCAGAATTATTGATTTTTCGATCGAGCGATCTTACACATTCCAAACCATACCTGTCGGTGCAAAATTTTTGCCATGTATCATTTATATGAGTGTTTGGGGGCATATAAAAAACAGGCCCCCTAAAGAAGGCGTCTGCACTGGAAAAACTAAAGAATTTGAAGGACTGCGTGGGTGGATTTTACATATGGTGCCATCTGCCACAAAAAATTTAAAACTGTGATGACAGGTGATATTTTTGTATTTATACATTCCAAACCATGCCTGTCGGTGCCAAGTTTTTACCATGTATTATTTATATGAATGTTTGGGGGCATATAAAAAACAGGCCCCCTAAAGAAGGCGTCTGCACTGGAAAAACTAAAGAATTTTAAGGACTGCGTGGGTGGATTTTACATATGGTGCCGCCTGTCATAAAAAATTTAAAACTTTGATGACAGGTGTAGTATTTGTAACGAGATATCAACCTGCGGTTTCAAAATTTGTAATCAGCGCATTGAGAAGTATCTAGATACATAAAAACTACATTTTTGAAAGTTTTTATCTAAATGTAGGGTATATTGACTTTTGGGGCCATAATTCGAAAATGGGTAGAGATATAAACTTGGTAGTAATATTATTTGATTGTAAAATTTGTAAAAAAAAATTGTATTATGTTCGTGTTACAATTTTACTGGATATATAGAATCTTTTCCAATGAACTTTTGGTATGGGATTTGTACAAAATACATCAAATTAACGGAAGATCTTGTGCTGGCCACAACAGATTTTTTTATTTATTGTCAAACTGACATGTCAAATGTCAGCTTACACCTGGTGTTGTGCAAACTGTGGAATAAAAAGATCCCCAAATCAGTATTGCCAACTGTATTATTTCTGTTTGATCACTCTGTATTACCACCATCATTTGGCCTACAGTTTGAAAAGTTAAAAATGGTAATTTATACCTCCCATGGATTCAATTTTAAAGACACCAATATCAACGTAAATTTTATACAGACAAGATCTCAACTTGAAATAAGCTAGCCAGTTTACTATTTCATGTTTTCTGATGACAGCTATTACCGTTTGAATTTCGCCTTTAAAGACGACCTTAAGGAAGGAAGTGAATCACCGTATTTAAACTATAAAATCAAACGTAACTATCAATAAAACGTCAAAGACATTTACGAAGTGACCGCAAGAAACCAAAGAGCAGTTTAAACATCCGAGAGTCGACTGCGCCAACTTTGATGGTCTTATCTCACGAAAAAGAAGTAAAACTTGAAAATGAGTCTTCACAACGCGAAATGAGAAAGGAATTAAGTCGAATAATAAACACAAAAAGAAACGCGAGCATTTTTGTTCATTATTATTACAAGAGCGTGGTCTTTATTAACAAGTACTTCAAATTTGTTATGAATGGAGTATTTTAAAACTTTAAACTTAATCGCAGATTACTCTAAGATAAATTAAAACTTTAATTAACAAATGAATTCACAAAAAGTTAATGCTGTAGTGGGGTATTTAAGAACAGCACTAAAAAATTGAAGGAAAAATAGAACATACTTAAAATTTGTGCAAAGATTTTTTATATAGTCACTGCGCACTAGCAGAGTTTTACATATTTAGTTGGAGTAACGATGATCTCGATGGGGTCTCGTGGCCGCGTGCCTGAGTGTCTGTTCGCGAACCTGGGGGTACCGGGTTCGATCCCGACAGACGCCAAATATTTCCAATTTTAAATGGCACAAAAGTGACCCCTGTGGTGCACTCTCCACTCCAGCTATTTATATATTTAATGGAAACCTGAATCAATACATTGTTAGAATTTAAAATTGGAAAAACTTAATAAATTGATAGAACCGTACGCTTCCAGATTTCCATTCGGTAATAATATCTTCTTCCCGAAAATGTTTTCGACAAACATCATTCAATTTTAATTCGCGATCATCTCTACTAATTGCACATATTTTATAAAGTGATATATCGAGT
This sequence comes from Ophonus ardosiacus, assembly GCA_943142095.1. Lineage (NCBI taxonomy): Eukaryota > Metazoa > Arthropoda > Insecta > Coleoptera > Carabidae > Ophonus > Ophonus ardosiacus. The sequence continues at coordinate 2,959,237 of OW964838.1, read as the reverse complement.
GGAGCAGCAAACAGAGATTCTTTTTCAGTGGATATCTTGTAACCGGTTTCACATCCAGGAATGAAACATTTTCTGTTGAATTTTCGTTTCATTTTGCATTAATTGCAATATCTTTTAACAAAATATTTATATTACATTACAAATAAAACTAATATGTACTTCAAAACCTGTTTTATTTACCTTTCTATAAGATATAACATGTACGAGGAAACACGTATCGCTTTGGACCCTAGTTTTGTGCAGAGTGGCACAACCAGTATATTTTAAATCGTGGCTGAAACTCAAGGTATAAAAATAAACAGTTGCGGTGGTACATAACCTCGCTATTTAACAGTAGCTTTGTTCGATGACATGTACTAGGCCGCCCTAGTGTTAACTTTCTTACACTAACATGTTTTATGAGAAACGGGCAGCTTCTGGCAGGCTGTTCGATGACAAAAATTTTAAGAACTAGTGCTCACGTTTCTAACCTGACTCGCGAGGTGGTGTAGAAAGTGCAGAATAGGAGTGGGGGTAACTAAATGTTGTTCGGTAGACATTTTAATTCTATCCTATCTACACATCTGTTTATTAACCTAAAATTTTACACATTGAGAAAATAAAATAATGGATTTAGATATAGTACATTCTCTTTGTTTTGTTATATAAAGAATTAATTAATATATCTGTCTCTGAATCTGATGAAGAATCAAGTGATGATTGATCTTCGTCAGAATCGTTTATTAGTTCAAACATTATGCTCTTTAAAAAGACATTTCTGCAGTCACTTCTTTGCAGCTTTATGATATGACCGTGTTTATAAACAACCTAACCTTTTACACCTTTGGCTACGCTTGGCTTAATTACTCACAACTGAGCAAACTTGCCCAAATATACACTAGTGTGTTTTATGAAACTACAAGAATTAGACTGAACTAGTGTACACTACACTGCACTGCACTATTCTGCTCTGCACTTCAAACACTTCTCATCGAACAGAGCTAGTGACAGCTGACAAACTTGCACTGGACTTTTGTAAAACGTTTATTTAAAATGCTTATGTTGTAACAGAAATGGTTAATTTGCCATGTTCATTAACTATAACTATAAGTCGTTATTTAATATTCTGTGTGACACAGCAAATACTGTAAAGATCTGAATTTTTAAGTAATGCTTGAACAAAAGCACGCATTAGCTACAATCCATTCCCCGGTGAATTAGTTCAAAAATAAAAATAAATTAGACCTTTAATCGCGCGTCACGCAATCTTGCGACGGAAAGGCAACAGTTCGGCGTAACGTGAGCGCTCGCTACGGCCCGAACAATCGAGGCCTGTCATTGATAAATCTCCGTGTGCCCGACGGAAAATAAGCGCATGAGTCTCCATCACTTGCACGCAGGATAACGTCGATAACACTCACCAACCGAAGAACAAAATTGGATTGGGCGCAAGATGGGAGAATGAAATTTGCTCTGATATCATTCTATCAAAGGGATAGACAATGTATACCCTACCACGTATTTTGGCGGAGGATATTCTCATGTATATTTATTTATTAATTAACAAAAATAAATATGCAACGTGGGGCATGCTACATACTTTTTTAAAATTATTTTTCAATGTACACTTGTTTTTATAAATACCTATGCTTAAAAAGAAATTGTATTTTTTAAACCTATTTTTTGTTGTTTCCTTCCAAAAACGGATATATTACCGCTGTTGATAGATTTAGGGAAAAAATAATCAATCTAGGGAAATTTTCTTGGCCGCGTAGGGATTTTACACATCTAGAAGTTGGCAACGCTGCGGCAGTTACATCACACTGATAAGCTGGAATAATAGGGAAACGCGTCTGTGGTGACTATCTGAGCATTATCCAAAGGTTCTAATTCTAATTCTTTATTAAAAAATAAAAGAGGAAAATCCTCGTGCAACATAATAGCTCTGTTCGATGAGAAGTGCTTGAAATGCAGAGCAGAATAGTGCAGTGCAGTGTAGTGTACACTAGTTCAGTCTAATTCTTGTGGTTTCATAAAACACACTAGTGTATATTTGGGCAAGTTTGCTCAGTTGTGAGTAATCAAGCCAAGCGTAGCCAAAGGTGTAAAAGGTTAAGTTGTTTATAAACGCAGTCATATCATAAAGCTGCAAAGAAGGACTGCAGAAATGTCTGTTTTAAAGAGCATAATGTTTGAACTAATAAACGATTCTGACGAAGATCAATCATCACTTGATTCTTCAACAGATTCAGAGACAGATATATTAATTAATTCTTTATATAACAAAACAAAGAGAATATACTATATCTGAATCCATTATTTTATTTTCTCAATGTGTAAAATTTTAGGTTAATAAACAGATGTGTAGATAGGATAGAATTAAAATATCTACCGAACAACATTTAGTTACACCCATTCCTAGTCTGCACTTTCTACACCACCTCGCGAGTCAGGTCAGAAACGTGAGCACTAGTTCTTAAAATTTTTGTCAAGGAACAGCCTGCCAGAAGCTGCCCGTTTCTCATAAAACATGTTAGTGTAAGAAAGTTAACACTAGGGCGGCCTAGTACATGTCATCGAACAAAGCTCTTGTAACAAATAAAATCGACATCGTAGTAATCGTTATAGCGGAAATTTAAATAAAATGGAGGATAGAAGTCTGGGATAAAGCATGTATTGGCACTATTCCCTGCCATCATGGGAAGTAAAAAATAATAAATCGAATGTAGCAGATTTTCTAAAGAAGAATACAACATTCATGTCATTTTTACGATTCGTTTTCAAACATAAAACGCGTCTCCATTTCGCATTTCATTCACAAGCGCTATCACAACACTTTATTTAACTCCTATGTAAAACGATATGAAATTGTCAACTTTCGAAGCATATTTTTAACCCTCTTCGCAGTAAAAGAGAAAAACTTTCATAGAAAATGGATGAAGAGGAGAAATAAAAGAATAGGCGAAACGAAAAACATGGAAGGTCACTATTTTTTAACCCTGACGTGACTTATACTTCGTATAAGATATTACAGAACTTTATTCATATTTTCTTTATACTATAATATAACAAAATAGTTCGTAATCTTCAAGATGACACTATAGTAAAAACTTTAAGTTACTATTTATTTTTATATGTTTTAAAGATTATATTTTATACCAAATTTGAATTTTATGTTTGAGAACTCAATTTCCTAAAAGTTATAAAAAGTTTTAATTTATTAGTCTTGTTCCTTTCAAACATCAGCAAATTTACGATCATAGAATCATAAAAGATATTTTTCCCTACACCTTATGAAGTAGCTCTTTATCTATTGATCTCATTACTATAATAAAATTTTAAGACATTTCTTAATTAGTTGAGGTCAAACAAAAAATAATTGTAACATTTTTCTGTTTGAATCGAATACATTTTTTTTAAATAATAGTTATTTATGTATTAAGAGTTTAAGGAGGCTTTTATGGCCTACGGCGGGATTTTGAGCCCGAGGCGTAAGCTGAGGGATAAAAACACGTCAAAGGCCATAAAAGCAAGTTACGCTCGTGGTACATACAAAACTTTATGCACGGACGACAATTTTCAAATTATGAGTATTAGAAAAATTGCATCGAAAAGAATTTGTCCTCGTACATCCAGTATCTAGTGTTGCCATGAAAGCGGAGAACAACAGTTTATTGTTTATTTATTAGTTATGTCATTTGAGTTTTATTTTGTGTATCTCCGTGCTTTCCAAATAAATATCACAAAATTAATTTTCATTTTTCATTAAAGAATATAAAAGTTTTCGATTTGTAACAAAAACTTTTCATGTTGCCTGTTTAAATTGTTTATAGTGTAGGTTATAATTTGGTTTGACGTTTCATTATACCCCGGCGGGCTGTAATGAGGCCCACGGGCTATAAAATGATGTTTATGTCAAAGAAATTCGTGTATAATTGTCAAATTATGCTACGTCCGTGCATAAAATCGTTTTAAGTATGATATTTTTAAAGTTGCAAAAACCAGCCATGTTGTGACGTCACAGGTTCCGGACCTAACAATATAACATCATCGTTTTATTCATTTTTATAAATATAATTTTCATTTGGCGTGAACTTATCTGCACGTTACATATCAGCTGTTTCTTTCACTTTTGATTTGACACTAGATGCAGAATATTATTTTATTCTTTATTTTGGTAAGTTAATAACAAACAATATTTACTGGCAAACTTATTTCATCGACTTGTTTACTTTAATAAATTTTAGGTTATCTTTAAATGTCACTTTGACATTTAAAACAGTGTGAAAATCAAAAATGGGCGTTGCTCCGAACCTGTGACGTTATTAGGCAAGGGACGAAGCGGGGGTCTAGCAGTGAGATTTTTGGCGCCAGTTCCCTGAATGTTTAAGCTCAAATAAACAATACTTAAAATAGTCTGACATTCAAAAATTATAAAAACAAGAGTATGGCATCATTTAAAAAGTCAAACAGAGTCATGATATATTTATTTGTAATTATTAGACAACAAGTAATACGTCATGTACAAATTATATCAGATTTAAAATGACTGAAATATTATTTAGACTGAAATTAACTACACCACTTTCCTGCAGTTAATAGTAATATTAATATAACAATACAAAGTCATTACGCAGCCTACTTGTGTGATTTTGACAGATAACATGCACGCAACTAAACACATTAGTTCAAAACACATCAGTTCACTACAGATGAATGTGAACTATAACTCACAGCAAAAGTATCGATAACTATGGTGATATATGACTGTTGTTTTTTTTTTTTAATACCAGATTACGGACAATTCTTTGAAGTTCATTCCAAATATAGAACGATATTTGATATATCGTTTCAATAGATTTTAACGTATTGCAGAGTTTATGTATAGAGTAGTTCAATACAAAATCACGCAGTTTTAAATTTAACAACGCAGTTGTACTTCGTACCTTTGACTAAATTTAATTTTATTAATTAAATATTTGAAAATACAGGCGGTTACAAAATTTGGAATCAGCGCGTTGAAAAGTATAGAATTGGATTTTTGAAAAAACAAAAATGGGTATGTCCTTTTAGAACTGTACCTTAAAAATCTGTTGTGGCCAGCACAATACCTCTCGCCATTTCCATTTTATGTTACATAAATATTGTATTGCACTTCGCTATCAAACCGTTGTTTTACAACAAAAAAATTACAGAACTTTACCCAAATATTGTTTTTTTATAGTATTTAATATGTCTTCTGCACACATACAATTCTAATTATATCTATTTTTCATTGTATGAGGTAGTTCCTAAATGTCAGAAATTCTTCCAATTCAATAACAAGATTGGCGGTATTTCTTACAGATACATGCATTTTACATATAATTTTAAATATTTAATTAATAAAACAATAAGCAAGATTAAATGTACTTCCCAGAAAAAGCTTTTAGGATGTCACTAAAACTGTTGATTTTTGACATTGACATCTGTCATTAAAAAAAGATGTTATAAACATTTGAATTTGTCAACTGGTTTCCTTAGGGTAGTTTAGCCTCTGCGATGTGTTACATCTGATTTTCTATATATTGTAGTGTCTTTATCTCTAAATTTATACAAGATATAATAAAATTTTTAGATGGAGAATTTTATGTTCTTCAATATTTGTAATAACAAAAATTTCCTAAAAATTATATTTAGAAGAATTTTTCTAAAAAACTACTACTTCCGGTTGTCCAATTGATACCAAAACCTTTTCAGCTCTTCCCAGGAATGTTAGATTGAGGAATTCATAGTTAAAAGGGTCTTAAGTCTTATAGTTTTTGAGGAAACGTCCTTCCAACATCTACACGTACACACACACACACACACACACACACATCCGCGCACACATACATCATCGTAAAAATATTAAAATCGGATTGTAGGGACCCTAAATCGTGCTTATTCACTAAAATGTGCGTGCATAAATCCAATACTTCTCTTAGCGAGAGGTAAAAAAATGGACTGTTGTTTTTTAAAAACCTCCTCAATTAAAATAAGCCATAAAACAAAAAAAGACGTAGATTTTCGAATGTGGAGCCTTCGATACATCGAAAAAAACTACAGCTTATGTTCTTTCTCTTTAGTTAAGTAAATAAACCAACAGCTTACAAGTGTTAGAAAGACTTCCGAACGACTAAAATCCTAAATCTACAATCTATCTCTTACATTAAGAGTGACAGTATCTGTTTAATATTAACTCTGCGATCAATACGAGCAAATAAAAAATATCCCTGGTCGGTGAATCTTGTTTTACAGGGTGTAAACCTTTCTAAATATAAATTCCCTCTTTGGGGCGATATATCGTGCTTTAAATCTAAACCCCAGTCCGGTCCTCAGGCCAGATTCAGGTGAGGCCAAATTAGGTCAGCTTGAATTATTGACGGAAAAGAACATATTGTACTGTGGTCAAAGTTACCAGATAAGTTCAACTTCAAATTTATTTCAAATTTCAGTAAAGTATTTTATTTTTATCTCGTGAACATCCGTTCAACAGTTTATATTTTCATTGTGACATGTCAACCGGTGAAACTATTATTCGTGAAGTTTAATTTTCTCCTCTTCTTCCTTTCGTATTTCCATGGCCTGCCATTTTAACAATGTATTGGTTATTCAGAAAAAATGCATAGGTCATTAGATACAGATAAATATGTAAATTTTATAGATTTTTTTTTTGTATTTGAAAAACTTCTAAGTATGAAATGATTCCAGATTTTGATTTCTATAGAACATTTTTATGGCGATATTAATTTTTTTGACACTACTGTATTTCACGCTACACTACCAAACAAAACAATACATTGCTAAAGTGTACCTTGTACCTCTTATAGTTCTCGAGATAATAACAAAAATAAAAATTAAAAATCAAAGTGTCTGTTTTTTTTTATCCATCAGTGTATAATAATTTTTATTTATGAAAATTATCACACTATTGTATGTATATATTTTTGTGTCTCCATCCGGTATGTATGGGTATAATGTATTTCAAAATTGTTAAATTATAAAAAAATATATTCTGACTACATTATTTCATTGGCGATGGCGAACCGGCTCTTTGGACCACTCGGCCCTTCGGGATTTGCCCGATCGCCCGATAGGACAATCCGCCCCTGGGCAACACTTTAGAACAACGAAAATGAATTATACAATTCGATTCAATTTGATGCTTGAGAGTAAATGTTAATATTATATTTTATAAAATAGAAGCAAGAAGCTATTCTTTGACAGTAAATTTGACGTTTTATACAAATTATAGCAACGAATATGATTTGTTTAATTAGTGCGCGTTAACTTCAAAGCATAGTGCACTCTCGCAAAACCCTAAAATCTAATTCCTAAAATTAATCTTAGAAACATTCGGTGGATAGGAGACTTTACTTTTATGCCGAAATATCCGCTCTCATTATTACGCAGAATAATTCAGCAACTATTATTTTGTTGAAGCTAAGACAATGACAAACCCACAAACCTAACCTAGCTAGGATTAGAACTCCGAACTATCGGTTTACAAAACCGCAAACCTCTACCCCACCTTGTTAATGATCATATTGTCCCAGTACTAATAACCTGTTTTGGGAGCTACATATTGTACTAGCTTACAAATACACCATCCCTATGTCCGTAATAACCTTCCATTGATTGCGATTCCGATTGTTCCACTGTCTGTCAGTGTCACTCATCACGGTGAAGTGATTTTTCATCAGCCCGCAGATTTTTTCTGAAAAGCGCGCGGGTCTAATTGATCCCTGATAAATGACGCAGGAGATATTGACAAGCAATCGTAGTGAACTGTAACCGCGCTCTGTTCTCTACTCATGAGTGTTTACGCATTGAAAAATAAGGGTGAATAATATCTAATCAGCAATTTTTAATTTTTAACTTATGGAAATTAAATACCTATACCTTACTAATAACGAAGAAAATATAACCTATCTTTTTAAATATTGTTATGTAATATTGTAATATTATTTTATATTATATTATATTGAAATGCTAGTTTTTCTAAAAAAAAAACTTGCAGTAGCGACAACGCAGTTTCTGGACTTCAAGTTCAACAATTTTTTTTGTAAAAAAAATAAAATAATTACCCCAACGGAGAATCGAATCCCAACCTAGAATTTCAGACGCAACTTTTATAACCACTACGCCACGGAGACATTTGTAAATCTTATCATATTGCATAATAAAAAATATGTTGTGGCCAGCACAAGACCTCTCGTCGTTCCATATTAGGCTATATAAATATTGTATTGCACTTCGCTTTCGAACCGTCGTTTTATAACAAAATATTACAGAACTTTACCCAAATATTGTTTTTTATGGTATTTAACATGTCTTCTGCACACATATAATTCTAATTATATCTATTTTTCATTGTATGAGGAATTTTCTAAATGTCTGAGATTCTTCCAATTCATTAACCAGATTGGAGGTATTTCTGATGGATATATGCATTTTACCACAATTTTACCTATAATTTCAAATATTTAATTAATAAAACAATAAGAAAGATTAAATATACATCCCAGAAAAAGCTATCAGAATGTCACTAAAACTGTTGATTTTTGACACTGACATGTGTCATTTAAAAACTATATTATAAACATTGGAATTTATCAACTGGTTTCCTTAGTGCCTTAGCCTCTGCGATTAGTGTACTCTATAAATTATAGTGTCTTTATCTCTAAATCTATGCAAGATATAATAAAATTTAAGTTTATTAGATGAAGAATTTTATGTTCTTCAATATTTAATAAAAAAATCCCAAAAAATTATATTTAGAAGAATTTTTCTAAGAAACTACTACTTCCGGTTGTTCAATTGTTACCAAATCTTTTCAGTTCTTTCCAGGAATGTCAGATTGAGGAAACTGCAGTTAAATATTTTTTAAGTCTTATAGTTTTTGAGGAATCGTGTCTACAACATCCATACACACACACACACACACACACACACACACACACACACACACACACACACAGAGAGAGAGAGAGACATCATTTTAAAAATGTTATAATCGGATTCTAGGAACCTTAAATCGTGCTTATTCAATAAAATCTGGATATGCGAATTTTAGCATGAATCCAATACCTTTCTTAGCGAGAGGTAAAAAGTGAAACTATTATTTATTTGACAATTTTTGTAATTTATTGCGATTTTTCCAATATTAATAAAGTAGTTAATATTAAATAATGTACAAGATGTAATGTACTATTATCATGTTCAATAGCATGGCTTGATTTTTTGCCGGACACTTTGTATTTACAAAAAACTGCTTCCCATGTTAAACGCCTATGTTAACTCATAATAAACGCTTCAATACATTGCTGTCAAACATTCATACCGTAACTACACAGGTTGGTATATTCGTTCACCAATCACCATGGTTACTTAATAATAATCGCTGTAATTCGTGGTAACTAAGAAAAATCACCCATTCTTATTCGTTTATAATTTAATGAATGATATTGTCAAAGAAACACGGATACAACAAGTAAAACATATATTAAATAAACATGTTTATTTCATAAACGGAAACTGATGAACTATTTCGTGGATAAAACGGAGTTTAATCTAGTGCTTTGCCGTTTAATCCGTTAAAAACCGCAAACCACACTCAACCACTAAATATTCGGTTCCACGGCAAAGGGAAGCATATTTCAGTGGTTTCGATTTCTCTGTTTATTCCACTACCAAAAACCGAACCACCTTCCACGGTGTTATTTGCATTTTAATGCACGCATATCCAGGATTACAAACAAAGTTGCACTGAAATTGACGCTACGTAAATTAATTCTGGAATTCTGAACAAAGTTACGACGACATTTGGTCGGACCGTTTTATGTTATTCGAGTTTCAGATGATCACATAGACATTTTTGGATTGTTAAATATTCACACTCAGATTGTTCGTCTCTAGCACGTTGTATAAATGTAGAAGGTGAGACAACTTTCAATTTTTTATGCTGTATTGTTGTTGATGATCACGCCGAGATTGTAACCTTACACGTAGCGTCTCTACAAATATGTACTCTACCAAATAACATATCAGAGACACATATGCCCGGTTTCTCCAGAGCAACTTAAGACTTAAATCATTGTTTATTCCTAAGTTCTACCTAAATTTTATCAAAAGAAAAAATATGGGTAGCAAGTTTTTACCTTTTCTTCAAAAATATTAAATTAAAAAATCTGTTGTGACCAGCACAAAACCTTCCGTTAATTTGATGTATTTTGTACAAATCCCATACCAAAAGTTCATTGGTAAAGATTCTATATATCCAATAAAATTATCACATAAATATACATTATAAATTCTCTAAAAATGCGTACACTTACGTAACATTCTCTTTACAATCAAATAGTGTTACTACCAAGTTTATATCTGTACCCATTTTAGAATTATTGCCCCGAAAGTCTATATACCCCACATTTAGATAAAAAATGATGTGTTGATTCCAAATTTTGAAACCCCAGGTCGATATCTCGTTTCGTTCTCGAGATATTTAGATTCAAAGTTTTGCTCAAAACTGCCCATTTTTGGGTAATAACCCAAAAATGGGTCGAGATATGCATTTGGCGATAACACCATTCGATTCTACGGGCAAAATTACATAAGTACACTAATTTTCAAAATTTTTGAACACCGCATACAATCTCTAAAGCAAAATATCTGAAAATGGCTAAAAATCGTAAAAATCGTAAGGGGTACCCCTTAGGATTTTTTCAGATTTTGGCCGTTTTCAAACTTTTATTCATAAAAAATGAACCGGTTGGAAAAGAATAATGAAAATTGCTATACTCATGTAATTTTGTCCGTAGAATCGAATAAGATGTCGCCAAATTCATATCTCAACCCATTTTTGGGTTAATGCCCAAAAATGGGCAGTTTTGAGCAAAACTTTAAATCTAAATATCTCGAGAACGAAACGAGATATCGACCTGCGGTTTCAAAATTTGGAATCAGCACACTGAGAAGTATCTAGATACATAAAAATTAGATTTTTGAAAATTTTGAAGTTTTCATCTAAATGTGGGGTATATTGATTTACAATTGTCAAACACGTTCCTGGAAAATATTTTACTCCATTGTCTTTCTTCATGAGATTGCATATATTTAATTTTTATGAAAATTATTTTTACAATCATTATTCTAAAAATCCTTAATGCTACCTTTATGCATAAGTTGTGTATCATCATAAATTTAAACATTTATAGTACTGGTCCATCACACTCAGATGTTGCTTGTAATGTAGGTATATGTTTCGAGGACAGAATTTCCATATACAATAGTGCCAAGGTCGTCTTGTGCGACTGCAATTGAAATAAACCATCCGACAGATTTTGATAAATTGTATCGGAGACTAGAGAAAAAATTAATCTGTGATTAATTGCTTCTATGCTGTCTTGTTTCGTGTGTCGCTTTTTTTGTTGCTTCCAAAAGAAAAAGCCCTCCGATGTACTACGGTGACAATAAAAGATTTTCCAGGTTACAAATGTCTTTCGTTTTTAGTTTTAAGTTTACTACAGTTATAGAACGCAATTATCCAGGGTTTTGGAGAACAATATTGGAGAGCACAGTATATACATGAATATAGAGACGACTCATTTTTTTAAGCCATTTGATGTTGCCGATTAGAAGGCCGAGATTGTAACCTCACACGTAGCGCCTCCATAAATGTGTTCTACTACAAAACATTCTGAAACGAACATGACAAATGACAAGTTTAAATGTCATTGTATAATTCGAGCCTTTGTACATAACTTATCAAAATTGCAACTACAAAATCCATACTAATATAATAAATGCGAAAGTAACTCTGTCTGTCTGTCTGTCTGTATGTTACGCTTTCACGCCTAAACCGCTGAACCAATTTTGATGAATTTTGGTATAGAGATAGATTGGAACTTGGAGAAGCACATAGGCTACCTCTTGTCGCAAAAATAAAATTTGAAGGGGTGAAATAGGGGATGAAAGTTTGTAGGGAGAACCCATCATTACTTCCGCTGAACCAATTTTGATGAATTTTGGTATTTAGATAGATTGGATCTTGAAGAAGCACGTAGGCTACCTTTTGTCGCGAAAATAAAACTTGAAGGGGTGAAATAGGGGATGAAAACTTGTAGGGAGAACCCATCATTTCTTCCGCTGAACCAATTTTGATGAATTTTGGTATATAAATTGGATCGTGGAGAAGGACATAGGCTATCTTTTGTCGCGAAAATAAAACTTGAAGGGGTGAAATAGGGGATGAAAGTTTGTATGGAAAACCCATCAATTCTCAAGTTAGGAATATAAAAATTCTTATTTATGCTTTTGGTAAGAAATAAAGAGTGTTTTAGCGTATTTGAAAAATCATCCATCAAGGCGGTACAATAGGGGATGATTTCAATTATTTATTTATCTTTGTATCTATAGTTAAGTTTTAACCGTTAGCAGATTTTCGATATATGTCTGAGAGATAGCTTGCATCATATGTACATAAGTAAAAGTACCTGAGCACCTACGCAGCGCATGTCTCCGAAGTAAATGTGAAAAATTACTGGTACACGTGTAGCTAATCGTTATTCTTGCTTTACCCGTGCGAAGCCGAGGCGGGTCAGCTAGTAAATACATAAAGACTATAATTTCGTTACTAACATTTCTTAAATTATTTTATACAGGGTGTTATGTAAGTAAGTGTTCAACGCTTAACCCATAGTAGAACTGACCCCAAAGATAGTAAATCTAGCAATAATTTTTGTTTAACATACTTTGTATAAGAACTAGGGGCCTTTAAAACTGACCAATCACGTCATAATTCAAAACTTTATAAAAAAATCTGTTGTGGCCAGCACAAGACCTCTCGCCATTTCCATATTAGGCTATATAAGAATTGTATTGCACTACGCTTTCGAGCCGTCGTTTTATAACAAAATCTTACAGAACATTACCCAAATTTTGTTTCTTACTATATTTAGCATGTCTTCTGCACACATATAATTCAAATTATATCTATTTTTCATTGTATGAGAAAGTTTCTAAATGTCAAATATTGTTCCAATTCATTAACTAGATTGGCGGTTTTTCTGATAGATATATGCATTTTACCACAATTTTACCTATAATTTCAAATATTTAATTAATAAAACAATAAGATAAGTTAAATATACTTCCCAGAAAAAGCTATCAGAATGTCACTAAAACTGTTGATATTTGACAATGACATGTGTCATGTTATAAACATTGGAATTTGTCAACTGGTTTCCTTAGTGCCTTGGCCTCTGCGATTACTTTACTCTATAAATTAAATTAGTCTTTATCTCTAAATCTATACAAGATATAATAAAATTTTTAAGTGTATTAGAGTGAGAATTTTATGTTCTTCAATATTTAATAAAAAAAACTTCCAAAAAATTATATTTAAAAGATTTTTTCTAAGAAACTACTACTTCCGGTTGTTCAATTGTTACCAAAACCTTTTCAGCTCTTCCCAGGAATGTCAGATTGAGGAAACTGCAGTTAAATATTTTTTAAGTCTTATAGTTTTTGAGGAATCGTGACTACAACATCCAGACATACATACATACATACACACACACACACACACATACACACATCCACACACACACACACACACAGACATCATTTTAAAAATGTTATAATCGGATTGTAGGGACCTTAAATCGTGCTTATTCAATAAAATCTGGATATGCGAATTTTAGCATGAATTCAATACCTCTCTTAGCGAGAGGTAAAAAATAAAAATCAATGTGTTCTCTGGAAAAAATATTAATTGTCAATCTAACGTTAAATTTTTTTTTGCATAGACGTATATAATATATAATTTATATTCTGTTTTTTTGATATTCTCAAAATGCCATTTACCTTCACCAATCAAGAGTATGCAGACATGCATATGGTTTATGGCGAGACATTACAAAATAGTCGTGCTGTTGTAAGACGGTACAGAGAGTTATTTCCAAATGGGCGTCAATGATTTTATATGTCATTTGTGACAGGTATCACATTTTTTCCAGAGAACACATTGATTTTTACTTTTTTTTATAAAGTTTTGAACTATGACGTGATTGGTCAGCTTTAAAGGCCTCTAGTTCTTGTAGAATGTATGTTAAACAAAAATTATTGCCAGATTTACTATCTTTGTGGTCAGTTCTACCATGGGTTAAGCGTTGAACACCTGTGTCATATAACGACAATAAATAAAAGTGAGCCGAATTTCAACGAAATATATCTCATTCTTCTGACTGGTTAGAAGAGCTATCTTTGGCGTTTATTATAAATCACAGATTTTGTGTTTGCGTTACCGTTACGTTGCGCCGTTGCGTTTCGCTTAACGTTACTTCATTATAAATAGGCCTTTAATATGCGCATATACCATTGCGCATATTTTCTTTCTGTTTTAATTAAAACGATCTATTGGAAAAGTCGTTTAGCTAAAAACAATATGTGTTAAATTGTTTGCTGAATGAAATCCCTGTCTAGCTCATTCTTGATTGAATCTGAAATTAAAGCAGATGTCCGCGTACGTAATTAACAGGTCACGAAGAGGGGTCGCGGTATTTAGCCCCTTTAACATTCATTAAACACCACTGGCTAAAAGTGTTTAATTACCAATAATTAGATTACAGCAAACAGATTAAAAAATCGAAAACTCAAAACTTCCAAACTAGAATTAAAATATAATTTGCAACAGTTGGATGAAAATATTTAGCAACGATGATATTCGTAATACGAATTTACAAATGTCTTATAGTGCGGGACACGAAAGATGAACTAAGGTGTTAATATTAAGTCGTTACAACCAAAAATGGTAGTTAGAACTCATTAAAACAAACAACTTTTCTTAGTTTCAATGTTTGATTTGGTGCTCCAGGTCGTAGTTATTGGAGTTCTTTTGTTTTTCGAAAAACCGTCATAACTTTAAGGAGTATTGAAAACATTTTCTTTCGGCTCTATAAAACATTTGGCATTTACAATTATTTTTTATTTTTTCAAATGACAAAATGGCGATCGATCAAAAATTTCAAAACAAGATTTTTTAATAACCTCTCCATCGATTTTCGAAAGTAAATCATTTATAAAATCCTTAAACTATCTACTACAATATTTGTCCTAAACATTATTTTCAATATATCCAAAATAAGTCTTTATTCATTTATTTGACTATTAAGTATATGGCAACATTGTAATATTTTCCACATGTATCAGTGAGATTCAATTGTGATTTTGATATTTTACCACAAAGGAAAGTAATACAGATATCTTTTAGTCAAATGAAGAAGTATTATTGTAAATGTAAGGTGTAAAAGGAAACTCATTATTGCAAAATTAGGTTAGAAATATGTCAAATTTTATGTGTCCAATATTTCATACCTGAATGTTAATGAATTTTAAAATATGTCAACCCCCGTTTTGATCAGTTTTGACATTTGTCCTTTTTTTCTTACTTCTATTAATAATATTTTTTTCTTTATTTGATCCTTTGGTCTCTCATTTTTTTCTGACAGGTATTACAAAGTTGCCAAAATATTTTTGACAAAGGACTGTTTTAGCTTTAAACACGCTAATACAACCCACTGAATCTCACCCACTGTACTTATCTGTAAATCAGAAACTTTTTTTTGGATCGATCGCCATTTTGTCATTTGAAAATATAAAAAATAATTGTAAATGCCAAATGTTTTAAAGAGCCGAAAGGTAATTTTGAAAAAAAAAAAACAATTTTTTCAATAGTCCTTAAAATAAGGAAATTACGACGATTTTTCGAAAAACAAAAGAACTCTAATAACTACGAATCGGGACACCAAAGCAAAAATTGGAACTATGAAAAGTTGTTTGTTTTAATGAGTTCTAACTACCATTTTCGAAATACAATTAATTTACTTCGCGCATACCTAACATAAGATATAACAGTTGGCCAAATAAGTTTTAAAGCTACGCAGTCTTTCTTATATTGGTAGTTAATCTGTGCAATTGCTGTTCGTCTCAGTTCCTGTCTTGTTTACACTCTGATCCATTAGGATCATAAGCCTACACAAATAAATTAGAAGCACAAAGTTATTGTAATAATTATTATTTAAAAGCGTTAATGGAATATCATTCCCTTGCCGCTCAGGTCAAGATTCGTGTTCCGCAGTATACGTATATACCTTAGGGCCATTGGCATTGTGTATGTTATTCGTCCATTATATGTTCCGACTCATACCATCTTTCAACTTTGTCAAGACGCATAATAAAGAGCAATACATAATGCACAAGTATGAGTATAGCGAACTTGTCTTGAAATAAACTTTATTTCAGGATATGGTTCGACTTCCTATGCTCCCCGGAGACGACAAGGATGAAGAAGATTATCAGGTTCAATTATCTACGTTTTAGCTACTAGTTTCACGACTACTCATTGTAAAATATCACAAGCAAATTTGTGTCACCTACGATTATATTTTGGTGTTAATGAAGAGTTTTAATAAATGTTACTATTTTTGATTTTATTTTGAATCACTCATTTCCAAAAGCACAAAATGTTGAGATTGGTTGTTGTTATATTAGAACACGGAATTATTTGGACTAATACTGATTTTATAAAAAAATTAAAATTTGTATTTAAAATATTGTGCAATACATGAAAATTTCTAAAAACCATGCCTAGTATGTATTTAGTTTTTACATCTCGTTAAGAGAGATATTGGATTCATGCTAAAATTCGCATATCTAGATTTTAGTGAATAAGCACGTTTTTGAAGTCCGTAGAATCCGATTTTAACATTTTTACAATTGCGTGTGTGCGTGGATGTTGGAAGGACGTTTTCTCAAATTCTATAAAATTAAAGACAAATTTAACTACGTATTCCTTAATGTCACATTAATGGGAAGAGCTGAAAAGGTTTTGGTGACAATTAGACAACCGGAAATAGTAATTTCTTTAAAAAATCAAAAAATTTAATATTACAAATATTAACGACTATAAAATTCTCTATCCGATAATTGAACATTCTTATTATATCTTCTATAGATTGAGAGATAGAGAATGAGGTCATGCATGACTTTCTTTCTATAATTTTAATCGATGGAGTAGTGAAAAATAATAGACCCATATTTTTAAAATATCATCAAATCGATTTTTAATCATGAAAAAATTGTAACTGAAAATGCCATTCTTTAAAATGAGGCTGCTAGACCCCCGCTTCGTCCCTTGCCCCATGACGTCAAAATGACATTTAAAGATAACCTAAAATTTATGAATGTAAACATGTCGATGGAACGTTGTTTCGTGCCAAAATAGAGAATAAAATAATATTCTGCAATATATTCAATATCTCACATGCGTTTATAACCTTCTACCGTCTAATTCAAAGATTCAAAAGTGAAAGAAACATCTGATGTAACGTAGATAATTTCACGCCAAATGAAAATTGTATTTATAAAAATAAATAGAATAGAATACAGATATGTAATCCTCAATTTATAGTTTATATATATTTTTCTTTTAGAAATTATGTGTCCATATAAAATGTCTGTTTGAAATGAGTCTGAACTTGGTTCGTAACGTTGTGACGACAAAACATGGCTGGTTTTTGCAACTTTTTAAAAATATAATTTAAAACGATTTTATACAAGAAAAAATATAAATAAAAAATAATTTAATCATATTGATCGATGAATTAGACTATCCTTTTTCGATTTAAACATAAAAAAGGTACAATTATTTTTTTTGCATGACATTATAAATATATAAAATAATCCGTTGTAATGTATCTCACAGCCCAAATAACTCCATGAAAACTAGTAGAAAAATGAAAATATTTGTAATTGACAGAAAAATATCATTGTCAAAAATCCAAACCCATTACCGAAGGCTTTTTCTGGGAAGTACATTTCATATTTCTTATTATATTTAAAATTACAGATATAGTACATATACGCATCATAAATACCGCCAACCTTGTCAATGAATTTGTAGAATCTCGAACATTTAGAAGAATAGGAGGACACTTATTTATAGAATGAATTAAAAAATATAAAAATATATTAATAATAGTTGTAATTAAAATATTTATGTGTGTACCACAATAGTTAAAAACAATATGTACTTATTTAAGCCTAATATGAAGTTGGGGAGAGGTCATGTGCTGGCCACAACATATTATTAAAAAAAAATCATCTTATTTATTAACATCTAATAAATTCATGGCTATGAAAATAAAATTGTAACCTAAAATCTGAACGTGATAAATCCAATTTCAATTATAAAACAAAAATGGAGTCTTAAGGTAAAGTTATAACTAAAGAAAAAACCCCTTAACCTTAACAATAAATTTAAAAACTATATACGTATTTCGAGAACTAAGTTCTCATCATCAGTAGAAACTACAAAGTAAAAACAGAGAAGTTAAGATTACTCAGCATGTAAACCATGCCATAGGTCAAAACAGCTCTGAGGAATAAGGGAGAGGACACGGGTTATATAGGGACAGGAATCATAGGTGAATGGATACCTAATTGGGTAACTAAGATTAAACAGAGTAACTGTCTTATATTAAATCATATAATTTAGAATTTGGGATGGGACCTAGGTCCGCGTTCATCAATTTATCTTTAAATTTATGTATTATCAAACTCTCATGTGCGTCTAAATATCTATTATTCAATCAATATCAACTTGTTTCAATAATTTTATATTATTGACAATTCTAATATAAAATTATTGGCATGGTTTACATGCTGAGTAATCTTAACTTCTCTGTTTTTACTTTGTAGTTTCTACTGATGATGAGAACTTAGTTCTCGAAATACGTATATAGTTTTTAAATTTATTGTTAAGGTTAAGGGGTTTTTTCTTTAGCCAGAATTTCAAACCAGAGAAAATTGTAAATTTTAAATCAAAATTTTCTAAATGTAAATTTATAAATTAAATTCATTATAAACCAGTCCTAAGGGCATTACGAATATTTAGATAGCATAATGTACTAAATTCGAAAACAGCGTACCTATCTGACAGAAAATAGATTGACTGTCACCCCATCTATATCTTTCCAAAATAAAACTAGTCTTATCTGAAAAATCCGTACCATGTACAACCCGGAAACCCCAAACCCGTAAAATTGACAGTCAAGTATTATTTATGTTTTACATAGATAGTCTTGCGGCTTTGCAAATAAATATTGGGGTGGGTGGTATCGTATCAGAAACATTCCTTTACTATTGTACGACGTAGGCAATATGGGGGGAAACGGGGGGCCGACGCCCGTATCGATTGCCGCTGAAGCCGTAGCGGCGGGGGCGGCGGAGGCGAGGATTCAAGGCCGGCATCACACAAGCACGACGTGACTTGAACCTGGTGCCCTACATCCACGAATTGCAATACGGGAAGAGTTATTGCAGTAGGAGATCAAATAAATTTGAATATATCTGTTATGCTCCATACCTGAATTCGGGAATTTGAAAATTTCCAAACCCGAAAAACAGACATAACGCATTGTGGATTTACTCAAAATTAAAAGACCGATATTTAGTCATTATTTTTTTAACCCTTAACTAACTGAGTGACATTTAATTAAATACTTTTAAATTGATATACGTTTTTTTGTTCATAGCCTACTCCGAGTTAGGATTTTTTTTAACACACTGTACTTATCTGTAAGTCAAAGACTTTTTTTAGATAGATTGGAAAAAAGTTTAGGATAAATATTGTAATAGATAGTTTAAGGATTTTATGTTTTACTTTCGAAAATCGATGGGGCGGTTATCAAAAAATCTTGTTCAAAGCTTCATTCATAAACTAAAACATATTTATTGTGTAGTATGCAAAAATATAAATTCGAAAAAAAAAAGAAAAACTCTGCTAACATTAATCTGCATTGACGCAGATTTCAGAAAAAGTATTTATTTTTATAATTTATCGGTGTCTTTTGATACTTTGAGCATCTGAGCGTAATTTTTAGTCATTCTGTCGTGCAGAGAAAGCACGTACCCCTTTTTACCTCTCGCTAAGAGAGGTACTGGATTCATGCTAAAATTCGCATGTTCAGATTTTATTGAATAAGCACAATTTAGGGTTCCTAGAATCCGATTATAACATTTTTAAAATGATGTCTGTGTATGTGTGTGTGTGTGTGTGTGTGTGTGTGTGTGTGTGTGTGTGTTTGGATGTGTGTATGTGTGTATGTGTGTATGTATGTCTGGATGTTGTAGACACGATTCCTCAAAAACTGTAAAACTTAAAAAATATTTAACTGCAGTTTCCTCAATCTGATATTCCTGGGAAGAGCTGAAAAGGTTTTGGTAACAATTGAACAACTGGAAGTAGTAGTTTCTTAGAAAATTTCTTCTAAATATAATTTTTTGGAAATTTTTGTTATTACAAATATTGAAGAACAAAATTCTCCATCTAATACACTTAAATTTTTTATTATATAGATACATAGATTTAGAGATAAAGACACTATAATATATAGCAGATTCTATTCGCAGAGGCTAAGGCACTAAGGAAACGACTTGATAAATTCAAATGTTTATAAAAATAGTTTGAAAATGACATATGTCAGTGTTAAAAATCAACAGTTTTAGTGGCTTTCTGATAGCTTTTTCTGGGAAGCATATTTAATCTTTCTTATTATTTTATTAATGAAATATTTTAAATTATAGGTAAAATGCATATATCCATCAGAAATACCGCCAATCTGGTTAACGAATTGGAAGACATATAGGAACTTCCTCATACAATGAAAAATAGATATAATTAGAATTATATGTGTGCAGAAGACATGTTAAATATAATAAAAAACAATATTTGGTTGAAGTACTGTAATTTTTTGTTATAAATCGACGGTTCGATAGAGAAGTACAATACAATACTTATATAACCTTATATGGAAATGGCGAGAGGTCTTGTGCTGGCCACAACAGATTTTTCTATTGGCGGCTAGTGGTGCGGGTGGTGCAATTGCTCTATTTATTTTTATTTTACATAGTTTCCTTGGTGTAGTCTGGACTGTGCGATTTATTTCAACAGATGATTCTATTATATTTTCTTTACCTTTAAATATATAGAAGATATAATAAAAATTTATATGGATAATTTTATGTTCTTCAATATTTCATAAAAAAAACTTTATGTTCACTTTTAACACTTTAAATTAAAAGTTTTGTTCGTTTTCACAATATAACTTTAGTATTTTGATTATGAAAACGGCCCTTAGAAGATTATTTTAAAGAAACTGCTACCTTTAAAAGACAAATTTAATTTAACATTGGGCCTCTCAGGCTCAGTCGCATTTATTGGACCTATCCTAATAGTAGAATCCTTTCTGAGTCCAGCCCTGCAATTCCGGGTGGATAAAATGGATCCGGGCTTCGCAGGACGCCTTCTCCGGAAATACAATATAATAAATTACAAGGTACGCGGTGTCGCCGATACTACAAATACGCTCAAGCAAATTCCAACGACTGCTGAGTTCCGCGGTATAACTTAACCTTAAATTTCACGGAGATGCGGCTACAAAATGGCGTTGGATTACAAAACAAACCGCCACCCTGGAATACGAATAGAAGGGAGACAGATAGGGATTTTCCGCTTAGCCATTGTACAGAATAATGAAAAAGAAAAAGTCACTATTTTTTAAATGTTCTTTCGTACATGTTTAATTTCATTGTACGTTTACGGAATGGAAACGTACATCCTTATATATTCCTAGCAATTACCATATTGGATTGTTTCCAAAATAGAAACAATTTCTGTTATTTATTTGAAGGACAGTAAAGGGTTGTTTTGTTTTCAATTACGTCACTCTTAAAAGGGAAATCGTTTAAATTGCGAAAAGCAAGTCTGCTTTTCTATGGCTTCGAGGTTAAATGAAATGGAATTGATTCTTAACGATGTAAGATTTCTTTTCACTTTCTTTAAATTAAATATAAACCGTTTCCTCTACTTCTAAACAATTTTATATTAACTCTTTTACATATGGTTGTGATTCAAAAATTCCAGATTCGCTTACGATTCTAATGGCTGGTTTATGATGGTTTTAATTTATAAATTTAGATTTACAAATTTAGATTTGAAATTTACGATTTACTTTGTTTGTTTATAGTAAATTTAAAGACTTAAATGGGATGAAGTTATACAGGGTGTCTCTCAAATAGGGAGACATGGCTTAACCACAGTTTCCTGACGATTTAACCAAACTTGCTTCTACCGAAAAGTGTACCATTTAGCCAGTATTCTGCTTCAAAGTTCCTCGAAAAAAAATTAATTTTGCTTATAATAACCGGACGCTTTATCCGATTTGGATGAAATTATATAACAGTTCATATGGTTATAAGTCATCTTTTAAGATGATAATTGTTATTATTAGTGAACCACTAGTGTATGAAATTTAGGTGTCCAACATTAATTAGACAGTAACTTTTTAGTGGCCACGCAAACAACGTGAAATTATTTTATTTTCAGAAAGATACATTCAATACTAAACTTTTCTCTCTCTCTGTGTAATTTGTGATATCTGTTACGGTTCTCACAGAAAATAATAAAATCTGAGTGTCTGTACCGCTAAATTTTCTAATATTTAGTGTAATAACCGGAACCACGAGAATTTATTACTTCTTCTCGTTTCATCACGAATTCAAGTAATTTTGTTATTACATTTCTATCTATTAATCTTAGTTCATCACTAAATAATACTCTTTTCCACATGTCAGTTGTCCAGTTTACATGATTTGCTGCAAAAGAATAATCGGGCCTTCACGTTCTTCTTCGAAAGAAATGGTTTCTTTGCAGGCCGACGACTATAAAGTTCTCCGGCAACTAATATTCTTCTTCCCTGTCTTGAAGATATTTTATCTTTAACATTACTTAGTAGAAAGCTTAAAATTTTCTTTGATGATAACAAAGGATTTTTAACGATATGTGTTTTATCATTCTGTCGCTTCGGTTTGATGTTTTTTTTTTGTCTACTAGAAATTGTAGAAGACTCAATATTACCCTTCCTTCGAAAATGGATTATTATTCGTGCTATTGTAGATTTATGCAAATTAAAGTTCTTCGACATTTTATTCCGCGAAGCACCATTTTCATATGATTTAATTATTAAATTGCGAAATTCTTTAGTCAAAGTCTTATTACGACCCATAATTTTGAAGTACTAATTTATATTTTTTAAACAATTATACGATATAAACGTTGAAATTGAGAAAATAAAGACATTCATTATGTAGTTGCTATTTTTATGTCCACACAAAAGTAAGAATTATGCAAATTAAATAAATTCTATAAATTTTATATAAATTATTTTAACATAAAATAAACTTATTTTAAGAGGTTATTCTTTATGTAATTTATTTTCAATATTCTTATGTTCACTTCAGTGAAATAGAAATTTTTTAAAAGTTGCTATCTTTATGGCCAATACTGTATGTACAATTTATATCTATTAATGTAAATTCATAAATCTAAATGTGAATTAGTAGTTTGCCCCACGTTGGGCGCCAAATTATAATTCGAGTCATCCACTTTTTACTAGCGCTATACTCTGATGTTAAGCCTATCATACCACACATAAGCAGTTAAAACATAGTTACACACACATAGAACGTCCTAAAAAAAATAGGATTTACATCACTTGGTTTAAAACCTCACTATGTACCGTATAATTTAAAGTTCTGTACACGTTTGGAGTTGAAAGCACAATTACGTTTTCACCTATTTGGAGCACTACCCCTATAAATATTCGTTGCCAATTAATTATCGTGGAAGTACCGTGGAGTAACAAAGGCTATCGTTCAGCAAATGTCAGAAACAAAAACGGTAGATTTATTAAAACTGCTGCTAAACAAATACGTGTCTTTGAACGGTTATTTGCATTAATTTGCATAAAATCGCAACCAAGTCTGTTGGTTGTTTATCTCGTTAGTCCTTCGCCCCATTTGGGAGCGGCGAGATATTTAATTTTTAGATTGGGTATTGGGTTTCATTAGCCTAGAATTTATTTGCCAGCAATTGTGCTGGCTACGAGATTATTTTCCTTGGGGTAAATTAACAATCATTTGAAGAAAATTGTACAACCTAGAGAAATGGTGAGAAATTTCTACAAATTTCTTTTGACTACTTTAAATATAGACTTAAATCGTATTAGCGTCATTTATTTATTTATTTATTTATTTAATGATCAACCCAACAGGCTAAGCCCAGATAAAGGGTTGTAAAAAATACAAAATACACTCAACAATACATAAAAATAAACAAAATGCTTATGACATATTACATAACATATTAATGAAATTTTTAAATTCCAAATGAAATATATCAATCCTCGAAAATTTACAATTGTAAAGATTGCACATACGATATATAGGCGACAGCATTAAATAATTAGTTCTAGCACCCGGTAAATAAAAAGTAAAGCTACTTCTGGTACGAAAATAGGGAATATGAAATTGGAGAGAGGAAAGAGTACAAGGATCGTCAACGCAGCTGTTTACAACTTTAAATAGATGTATTATTAGGGCATTTTCACGGCGTTCAAAGAGATTCTTGAAATTAAACATATGTAACAACTGTTTATAATTTACAGAATAATCAGGGTAGTTATTATGTGCCTTGTAATAAAGGTATTTGAGAATTTTTTTTTGAACAGATTCAATTAAATCTTGATGAACTTCGTAAATAGGGTTCCAAATGATGAGACAGTACTCTAGCTTAGAGCGGACGAAAGAAAAGTATAGGTTCGTAATTGCTGATAAATTTATGAAAGTTCGAGTATTTCTTATTATGAAGCCTAGCATTCTCATGGCACTGTTATATATATCTTGTATATGATGTGTAAATGTAAATTTGGTGTCATATTTGACTCCAAGATCTCGTACAGTAGTAGATCGCGACAAGGTGACACAATAGTTTCCTAGTAAAAGACATTACTGTACATTTATTTAGATTAAGATGTAATTTGTTAATTGAGCACCATTTTGAGAGTCTATCTAAGTCTTCTTGGAGAAGTTGGCAATCTTGTACTGAGAGAATTGGGTAAAATATTTTTAGGTCGTCGGCGAAAAGAAGTTTATCAGTGTGAATTACATCTGTCACATCATTAATAAAAAGAAGAAAAAGTAGTGGACCTAGATTTGAACCTTGTGGAATCCCTGAAGTTGGAGAGATTATGAACAACCTAATAAAAAAGGCAGGAGGCATTGCTTCCAACAATGGAATATTCGCATGGGGCGGTGTAGGATTCGGGGAGAAGAGTACATCCTCATCAATAAAGTGTTACTTTTATAACGAGATATGTGGACAAATTACTTTTTTGAAAGTAGGCATTGGATTGTTCGTTCGATTATTATATACCATTTTATAACTTTTGCGCGATACACAGCAAGTTGACTTCAGTTGAATGCGAACTAAATCTATGTTAAAGTTTTGAAAAAAGCACAAAGTTAAAAGAATGAACGCATTCAACAATGGAAACCGGACTTTCAAACTATTAATTTTTTGAAGCAGATAACTGTCACAAAAGAACTGCAGCATGTGTAGAAACTTCACATATGTAGAATGAGGACACTAACTTTATTTTGACATTTATGTAGATGCAGAGAATAAAATTTAGTTTTGCTTTTCTTTTGCAGCAATGCTTCACGCTAAACTTTTGCGGGACCACAAACAATAATAAATTATAAAGCTTTTCACCAATTTTATATAAGTTTCGACGAAGCTTATCTTATGAAAATGAAAGGTAAAGACCTCAGTTTTTAATTTTGTTACAACCACTTGCTTAAAATACTATCTACTCATGTCGAAATTAAAAAGAGGGTGTAAAATTTAAAGAAGTTTTATGTTCGTTTTACGACGTATGCAAACGTGAAGTAATTGTGAATAAATCGAGACTTGACCCAGAATGGCTGAAGAGTCTGAACTTTTTACTTTTGTCGATATGCAAATAAGAAGATATTAGCATTTTACCTGTTTGTTCCAATGCACAAGGGAGCGATGAAGATAACTCTCTAAGTAATTTTTAATAATAAGTACTGTAATGTAGATACCACATTGGTTTATGGGCAGAGTAGATAATTCAGATTCAAAATCGTTAAGTTTTATTACTTTAGTATCAATGAGGACTTATGATTTTAGAATTTTATGGTTGCTATCTACAGAGTTTTGAAGTAAACTCGTCAGGCAAAAACAACAAGCTCGCAGAGAGAGATACATAGTACAAGAAAATACTGGGAAACCGAATCAGACTATAACTACTTTTTTTCGAAAAGCCTGTCGTTTTCTTCTAAATACGAGGTCTGTACGAAAAGTATCCGACCTTCCTTCACAACTTCGCGCCTGACAATTTTAGCGCCCTCTGCCGGGTACGAGTGTCAACTGTAAAGGTTCACGAATTCCCTAAATACCGCAGTTTTGGTCTCATCGCCTTAGCATGCGTTTGTTTACAAAGTGTTTTTTACGTTTGTCGCATTTTGCTATTGTAGAAAATGACGGAAAGATCGGAACAACGAATTTGCATTAAATTTT
This sequence comes from Ophonus ardosiacus, assembly GCA_943142095.1. Taxonomy (NCBI): domain Eukaryota; kingdom Metazoa; phylum Arthropoda; class Insecta; order Coleoptera; family Carabidae; genus Ophonus; species Ophonus ardosiacus. The sequence goes on along the minus strand of OW964838.1, from coordinate 2,932,734 downwards.
GCTTAAAACTCGAAAAGAGTTGTGTGGAGACCATCGAAATGACGAAGACGGCATTTGGGGACTAGTGTATGAGCAAAACACAAATAATAGACTGGTATAAACGGTTCAAAGATGGTCGCATATCTGTTGATAGTAACCTACGTTCTGGGCTGCCTTCGACGACAAAAATACCGGATAATATAGAACGTGTGCAACTTGTGATCAATGAAGATCGTTGATTGACTGTGCGAGAACTAGAATATGATCTGGGAATACGGAAAACTAGTGTTTGGAAGATTTTAACTGAAAATTTGCAAATGGTTCGTGTGTGTGCGAAATTCAATCCGAAATTGCTAACGATGGAGCAGAAAAACCTTCGCCTTGAAATCGCTCAGGACAATTTGGAAATGGTCAATAATGATGAAAATCTCCTATCGACTTTTGGATGTTCCCAAGATTTAAAATGTCGCTCAAAGGACACCGATTCGACGAAAAAAGCACCGGATAATATCGAACGTGTGCAACTTGTGATCAATGAAGATCATCGATTGACTGTGCGAGAACTAGAATATGATCTGGGAATACCGAAAACTAGTGTTTGGAAGATTTTAACTGAAAATTTGCAAATGGTTCGTGTGTGTGCGAAATTTATTCCGAAATTGCTAACGATGGAGCAGAAAAACCTTCGCCTTGAAATCGCTCAGGACAATTTGGAAATGGTCAATAATGATGAAAATCTCCCATCGACTTTTGGATGTTCCCAAGATTAAAAATGTCGCTCAAAGGACACCGATTCGACGACAAAGAAACGGTCGAAACTAATACGACGAATGCTCTAAAGGCAATACCAAAAAGCGAGTTCCAAGACTGCTTCCAAAAGTAGAAAGGCCGTTGGAAGCGTATTCTTCAATCAAATGGGGACTACTTCGAAGGATGCCACTAGCCCGATGATGCAGAATAACAGCAGCGGGGAAATATAAAGGAACGTCGGATACTTTTCGGACAGACCTCGTACATGTAGAAATGAAGGGCAGTATGTGTGTTGTCTAATGTCATTTCCATAATTCATTACTATCACTATTGTAAATATGAGTTATTTCTAGCTAGTATCCAATACTAAAATTCCATACATTTATTTAGAATCCTAAATATTTCGTAAAGTTTCCACACAACCGTTGCCCCCTTCAATAACCGTACCCAACCATATCCTTCAGCAGGAAAACATGAGTTGTAGGATTATGCAGGATGGCAGGAAATTATAAGGAAGATGGATTGTCCTGCTACAAATGGATTTTACTTTTATTGAAAACGCAGAGATCGAAATATATTTAATACGGGTATGCTGAATGATCTAGTGGTTTCGATATTCCGAATTCAAATCCGACTGAAGGGCTCCAGTCAATTATTGTACGGTGAAAAGTTTTTGGAAACGGAAATTAATTTTATTTTTTTATATAATCCGCCTGAACTACATGGATTACAATGAGCTTTTCTGAAAAGTCCTTAATATTAGTGGATTGTACAAGCCGGAAATGATGATCGCTCCAAACAATTACACGATCTTTATTAACGAATATTACTGTCGTAGTAGTTCTGTAAATTTTAAATTGTTTTCGGGGTAGTTTTATAACATAAATGTCAGAGATTCTCCCAATTCATTGACAAGATTGGCGGTATTTCTTATGGATATATACATTTTATCTATAATTTTAAATATGAAACAATAAAAAAGATTAAATGTACCTACTTCCCAGAAAAAGCTTTCAGTAGTGTGTGTTTGGACTGTGCGATTTATTACATTAGTTTATTCTACCGTGAGTATTTTTTAAAGTGAAACATTGGGTTTGTTATATCCATGATTACGACTTGACATTTGATTGACAGCAATGTATTTGCCCGTTCCATTTAAAATGAAACATAGGGAACGAATCTGACAGAAGTATTATTTTTAAATAGTGTAAGAAATTTAGCGGAGTCAGAAAACCACTCGAGAGAACTAAACATATTTCGGGCACAAGGTGCACACAGTATTTTTTCTACATCTAAATTTAATTTTTAGAAAACAGGTATAATTATTTAAACAATATTAACCTCTAATGACATATTGTCAATATGACAGATAACCGTTGAATTTTCCTGTTATGATTTGACATTTAATTGACAGCAATGTATTTGTCTGTCTCATTTAAAATGACACATGGGGAATGAATTTGACAGAAGTATTATATTTAAATATTGTAAGAAATTTAGCCGAGTCAGAAAACCACTCGGGCACAAGGTGCACACTATATTTTTTCTACAACTAATTTTAATTTGGAAAGCAGGTATAATTATTTAAACAAAATTAACCTCTATTGACGTCTTATCAAATGTCAAATTCGTTCCCTATGTTTCATTTTAAATGGAACGGGCAAATACACTACTGTCAATCAAATGTCAAGTCGTAACCATGGATATAACAAACCCAATATTTCATATAATTATTGAGTATACGTGAAGATATAAATTAAATCAAATATAATAATAAACCTTTCTTCACGTTAAAAAGTACTCACGGTATATATTACATTCATTTCACTACTTCCGGTGTAAAATAAAATGTGATTAGTGATTTAAATGTAGAATTATTATTATTTGCAACTTTTAATTGAAAATTAACACATAACTACAGCAAAATAAAAACTTTAGCCTGTAGGAATAACACCTTCATACATCCAAAAATAGATAAAAGATCATAATCGGAGCTTAATTATAAATTTGAAGAGTTTTCTAATGAAATTTAATTAAATGTAAAACCATTAGTTCCCAAAAACGCCAACACGAATACTATTTCTGAAAGCAGCATTTTTCATCCTTATGGATTTTTGTTGAATATAACAGCTACATTTGGAAGAATCTAGTTCTATTCTAACAGCCGTAGCCGTCATGCGTCCGCACTGAAATATATTTCCATTGTGTTTCTGACAGATATATAGCAAATCTTATTTTCTTTACGATCGTTACAATAAGTACAAGGGAACAAAACTACAAAAATATGAAACTTATGTTGCCCAACTTATAACCATAAACGTTGCCATATTTGCCACAAATTCTCCCACGGAATATGTTCTAGAATTTATTTTTATTCTTATAAATTTAGATGTGAAAAGAAAATATATACACCTCAGGACAGAATTAAGGTTCCTAGAATCCGATTATAACATTTTTAAAATGATGTCTCTCTCTCTGTGTGTGTGTGTGTGTGTGTGTGTGTGTGTGTGTGTGTGTGTGTGTGTGTGTGTGATGTGTGTATGTGTGTGTCTGGATGTTGGAGGGCCGATTCCTCAAAAACTATAAGACTTAAAAAATATTTAACTGCAGTTTCTTCAATCTGACATTCCTGGGAAAAGCTGAAAAGGTTTTGGTAACAATTGAACAACCGGAAGTAGTAGTTTCTTAAAAAAATTCTTCTAAATATAATTTTTTGGGAGTCTTTTTTATTAATTATAAAGACACTATAATTTATAGAGTAAACTAATCGCAGAGGCCAAGGCACTAAGGAAACCAGTTGACAAATTCCAATGTTTATAACATGACACATGTCATTGTCAAATATCAACAGTTTTAATGACATTCTGATAGCTTTTTCTAGGAAGTATATTTAATTTTTCTTATTATTTTACTAATTAAATATTTGAAATTATAGGTAAAATTGTGGTAAAATTCATATATCCATCAGAAATACTGCCAATCTGGTTAATGAATTGGAAGAATCTCTGGCATTTAGAAACTTCCTCATACAATGAAAAATAGATATAATTAGAATTATATGTGTGCAGAAGACATGTTAAATAAAATAAAAAACAATATTTGAGTAAAGTTCTGTATTTTTTTGTTATAAAACGACGGTTCGAAAGCGAAGTGCAATACAATACTTATATATCGTCATATGGAAATGGCGAGAGGTCTTGTGCTGGCCACAACAGATTTTTTAGTTACAATTTAACCTTCAGACTCCATTTTTGTTTTTGATTAAAATGATACAACAAATCTTTTACATAAAAAATAAACGGTACACCTCCTCGTACATTTTATCTCATTAAAATTCTAAATATACCACCTACTATATAAGCTATTTAACATAGCACTTAGCTCTGCACAAAGCTTACAATCTGTGGAGCTACATAGCTCCCTTGGAAAAGCCTATTCATATACATATACAATAACCATGTTCCCCAAACAATTGAAAATGGAACATGTATTGGTATAATGGAATTTTAAGTAGCTAATACAGATATTTAAATGGATAAAACGCAAAATATAATTTCTAAATATAAAAATCAGACTTACAGTTCTGGAATACGGCCCTTGCAGTACCGGAACGCTGAACTGCTGGATCTGAAACAAAATAACAAGATTCAAAAACTGTATTATATAAAAATAGATTAATAATTAATTTGTAGCAAATCGATATTATAAATCAATAAAATTACATAACAAAATGTACATAAAATCACGCATATCGCATTTATAGTGGGTTAGCATAAACCCGAAAATAATAATAGTAACAATAACTCTCTTAACAACATTCTTACTAACTTTACATTTTCCTATAGCAAATATTCCTCATTCTGGCTGATTTTTATTCTAAACAACGATAATTATATACAAAAACATATTAATATTTATTATTTGTCATAATTATAGCATAAAACAATATATATTTACCAAAAAAATACATTTCTATAACAACTGAAACTATTAACAAATTCATACATACCCAACACCATCTTTCTTCTGTTTCTCAGTCCATGTTCACACTTAATTTAACGACACACTTTTGTAATACCGGACATGTTTTATATATCAAAGTAACCATTGAAACATAACGATTTTAACAGTGTATAACACTGTATAGAAAACTGTCTATTAACTTTAAAAACTTAACGAAAATTAGAGCGCGCATCAATAACAATTTTCGGCTGTCACTCAGAAACAACTGAAGGGCTATCGGGCGGGCTAGCCGTTGAATGAACAGGATAAAACAGCGACAACTTGATGCAAGAATTGAAAGAATTATATATGAAAATGTTTAAATATTATAAAGCTGCATTTACACGATCAATATTATTATAAAATAAATGAATATTTATTTTATATAAAAAATCCATTGTTTAATTATTTTTTTAAGACTAACTAAATAAAGTAGTTTTGTTTCGTATTATAATGTTGTATTTCTTTCTTTCACAGGCGTTTAAGTCTATTGGCCTAATATACGCTCCCAACATATTCGTGTATGCCCATTTGCATTTCATTTTTGCATTCTTTTGAGATGTTTATTCAAAATATATTTAACGGACCTTAGGATAAGTTTATTATTAATATTTATTTATTTGAATAATTCTTTTAAATTTTTAATAAGAATATATTTTGACATTAGCTAAATGAAGTATTCAAGTTGAATAAAATTTGTAGCAACAAGAAAAAATGCTTCATAACAATAAAGAGAATATGTTGTGGCCAGCGCAAGGCCTCTCGCCATTTCTTATTAGGCTATATAAGTACATTTTGTATTTAACATGTCTGGTACACACGCAAACATTCTAATTTCGTTTATTATTAATATATTTTTATATTTTTTTATTCATTTTATAAAAAAGTTTCATCCTACTCTTCTAAATGTTCGAGATTCTTCAAATTCGTTGACGAGATTGGCGGTATATCTTATGCGTTTATGTAATATATGTATTTATAATTTTAAACATTTAATTAATAATAAAATAAAAAATATGTAATGTACTCCCCAGAAAAATCCTTCAGTAAAGTATCTGGATTTTTGACACATATTTTTCTATCAATTTCCGTCCGTTAATTTGGTGTATTTTGTACAAATCCCAATATTATTTATAAAAATTTACACAATCAAATAATATTACTACCAAGTTTATATTACTACCCATTTTTGAATTATTGCCCCAAAAGTCAATAAACCCCACATTTAGATAAAAACTTCAAAATTTTCAAAAATCTAATTTTTGTGTATCTTTTCAATGCGCTGATTCCAAATTTTGAAACCGCAGGTCGATATCTCTTTTCATTCTCGAGATATTTAGATTCAAAGTTTTGCTCAAAACTGCCCATTTTTTGGTATTAACCCAAAAATGGGTCGAGATATGAATTTGGCGACATCACCATTCGATTCTACGGACAAAAATACATAAGTATAGTAATTTTCATAATTTTTGTCCAACCGGTTCATTTTTTATGAATAAAAACTTGAAAACCCCTGAAAATGACCAAAATCTGAAAAAATCCTAAGGGGTACCCCTTACGATTTTTGCGATTTTTGGCCATTTTCAGTTATATTGTTTTAGAGATTGTATGCGGCGTTCAAAAATTTTGAAAATTGGTGTACTTATGTAATTTTGCCCGTAGAATCGAATGGTATTGTCGCCAAATTCATATCTCGATCCATTTTTGGGTTATTACCCAAAAATGGGCAGTTTTGAGCAAAACTTTGAATCTAAATATCTCGAGAACGAAAAGAGATATCGACCTGCGGTTTCAAAATTTGGACATTTGGTACATAAAAATTTTGAAGTTTTTATCTAAATATGTTGTGTATTGACTTTTGGGGCAATAATTCAAAAATAGGTAGAGATATAAACTTGGTAATAATATTACTTGATTGTAACGAGAATGTGTGAATTTTTTAAAAAAAGTGGGATTTAAATTAACGGAAGGTCTTGTGCTGGCCACAACGGATTTTTTCTTATAGAATTTGAGAAACTGTCCGTCCAAGAAAAGGGTAAAACGGGCGCCATATTTAAACGAGACATCCGAACAGCTGATTAACAAAACTCGAAATTGGGGGAAAAATAAAATAAATGAGAAATGTAACAAAAAGGGGAGAGGGGGTGAAACTGAGTGATTGCTAGATTGTCGAAAGAAAGTCTGTCGTAAGTGTTATCAGATAGGATCATAGCAAATCATATGCCTTGCTCTAGGATCTAGAGGGGGCATCATTTTCACCTCATTTCAAAACCTGTCATTATCATCCGATATGATTGTTTACATTGTGTTTATTTGTTGCAGCACGGTAACGTAGCAACGTCAAGTGAGACAAGCGTCGGCACTGGGCCTGGCGGCAGTGTGACGTCACGAGCAGCGTCGGATACGACGGCCAGCGCGCCACATTCCGCGTCGTCCGGTTCGCACACCGGCGCCAAATTCCGCCATGGTCTCCTCCAGCTCATGATCCACACCATCGACCCGTTGCACGACGGTGAGTGTACGTACCCCCCCTCGACGCCATTATCAAACACAGACAGACAACACAGAACTAATTACACTAGCAACAGTGTGCATGTTGATATATAGATCGGTAAATCTGTTCTTAACAGTAGGTACAGTAGAAGAATACAAGCTAATTGCTATTAGTTTTGTGCGGGATGAGCCATCACAATATACGAGGGTCACGCCAAAATTATTGAGATACAGAAATATTATTTGAAGGAGAAGCATGTAGTTTTACTGGTGTTCAAAGTAGTCCCCCCCCCCTGCTTCAATACACTTTTGTGTATGAGATGGAAATCTTTGAGCCATTCATTTTCTGGAATCGTATTAAAATACTCCATTATAGTGTTGTTAATCTCCTCTTCTGACGTAAAATGACGACCACGTAAATGTTTTTTCAAATTAAAAAATAGCCAGAAGTCACACATTGCAAGATCAGGAGAATACGGTAGATGCTCAATGACTTTAATACCATTTTCTTTCAAAAAATTAACAGTTATCGCAGCGGTATGGGAGGACGCATTATCATGGTGAAGCATTAAACCCTTAATTTTCACACTGCGAAGAACTTCAGGTAGACATTTTTGTGTGTACCAATTGGCAGTAACAGTCTTCTGTCCCTTTAACCTAATTGCTTTCACAAGACCTGTACTTCTGAAAAATACAGCGTACATAACTTTTTTAAGTGCACGTTGTTTTTTCACGGTAACTGGTGTTGGGTCATCTTCAAACACCCATACCCTACTTTCTTGACGCGTTGGAACATCATAAAAGGGTATGTAAGTTTCATCGCCAGTTACAATTTTAGAAAGAATACGATGACCGCCATTATTTAACAATTTTAAAGTGGCGCGACTAATTGTAACACGCTTGGCTTTTTGTTCTTCCGTTAAGTTGTGTGGCACCCAACGAAAAACAATTTTTCTAACACGAAGTTCTTCATACAAAATTTTTGCTATTGCTGCGGATCCAATGCCAAGGGCATCTTCCATCGTTTGATAGGTGACACGATTGTCATCCTTTATCATTTGTCTGATGGCAGCTACATTTTCTGGCACTACCGCTGTACAAGGTCTCCCTGAGTGTTTCTCATCACGCAAGAAATTACGGCCTCTTTTGAATTCTGAAAACCAGCGAAATATAGTTGCTCGAGATGGAGCTCCAAATACCAATCGTAGACGTTCCTCGCACTGTTCTTCACGTAATCCAATTTTAAAGTCGTAGTAAATCATAGCACGATAATGCTCTCTTCCTAACTTCATGTTGCAGTTTATTTCCACTTCGAATTCCACCACAATAAATCACTTCAACCAGATGTTATTATTGGACAGATATTTTAAATAAATTGTAGTTTGACATTTGTGCACTCTTGGAACTCGTTTTTTGGTATTGCCTTTAGAGCATTCGTCGTATTAGTTTCGACTGTTTCTTTGTCGTCGAATCGGTGTCCTTTGAGCGACATTTTTAATCTTGGGAACAGCCAAAAGTCGATGGAAGATTTTCATCATTATTGACCATTTCCAAATTGTCCTGAGCGATTTCAAGGCGAAGGTTTTTCTGTTCCACCGTTAGCATTTTGGGAATGAATTTCGTACACGAACCATTTGCAAATTTTCAGTTAAAATCTTCCAAACATTAGTTTTCGGTATTCCCAGATCATATTCTAGTCCTCGCACAGTCAATCGACGATCTTCATTGATCACAAGTTGCACACGTTCTATATTATCCGGTATTTTTGTCGTCGAAGGCCGCCCAGAACGTAGGTTACTATCAACAGATGTGCGGCCATCTTTGAACCGTTTATACCAGTCTTTTATTTGTGTTTTGCTCATACACTCGTCCCCAAATGCCGTCTTCATCATTTCGATGGTCTCCACACAACTCTTTTCGAGTTTTGAGCAAAATTTAATGCAAATTCGTTGTTCCGATCTTTCCATCATTTTTTACAATAGCAAAATGCGACAAACGTAAAAACACCTAAACACGTAAACTAAGGCGATCCGACCAAAACTGCGGCATCTAGGGAATTCGTAAAGCTTTACAATTGACACTCGTACCCAGCAGCGGGCGCTAATATTGTCAGGCGCTAAGATATGAAGGAAGGTCGGATACTTTTCGGACAGACTTCGTAAGTATGATAAACATTCTTAAATTAAAAAAATTTATTACCAAAATGTCCTTATTACTAATTAGCGTACACGCAATGGATAAAAAGCTGTCATGATATATTTAACTTTATTTATTTACATAAAACAAATTAATAAAATGAAATAATGCTGTTATTGTATCGCTTCTGTTGAAGCACAACAAATGAAATTAATTATAAGTCTTTGGGGAACAATATCACAGTATAGTTTGTTTAATTTTAAAATATATTAAATTTTATTTAAAATCACAAATTAAATTTGCGCCATTTCGCTCGTCGGTAAACGAGATTTTCATTATAAATGACGACCAGACAAACATTGAAATATTTCTTAATTAAAAAATAATTTACTGTGCAAGATGTTTCCTCATTATTTAATACATGTTAAAAGAATATTTTTCTTTGCTAAAAATAAATTTTACAACCCTTAATTTGTAATTAACTATATCCATTAGACCGTTTAGTAAATTGGTTTAAAAATAACTGCGGTTCAGTCTTCAGTCTGTGATCGAGGACAAATCTAAATTTAGCAAAGCTATCGGATAACTCGATCTTACGGGGTTCACTGAATATTGGTACGGGTGAAGAAGTCTCGGCCCTACTAACTAAGGATCGCAAAATTTGTCAAACATGCCATATTCACAAGCTTTTGAGTAGTAAGAAATTTTTATGGTATTCTATGAACAATTTACAAAATTTCACTTTTCACGAATGGATAATTTGCTCAATTGTGAACAAGTAATCAGTTTTAAGCCTATGACTAAATCTTCTACTAAATATAAATTTGTAGCGAGGGAAATAATATAGTTTGTTTTATTTTAAAATAATTTTAATTTTACTACTTATTTTTTTTTTACTGTTAAATGATTTACATTAAATTTCTAAATTAAAATTGCCCAGTTCATAGTTCAAGAATTTGCAAAGTCTCTATTTTTGCTAAAAGAAAAACCAATGCATTAATCAAATCCTTTGGCAAGACAAAAGAGAGAATCGAATGATAATGTCGGTGGAAAAGTGTGCCAAATATTATATTCTTACTTCTCTGCATAGTAAATCAACTTTTCCCTAAAACTGCTAGGGTTTTTATGGCTAAATTAATGCAAATGTAGTAATTACAAGTAAAAGCAAAAATATGTAGCTTTATTTTATTGTAATTACACAGATTTTATCAAAAAATTTGTAGATATAAAAACAGGTCGCACGTGTTCGGCAGTTGAGGTTTTAGTCTTATTTAAAATTATCAATCAATAAGAAGTTTCCAAGTAATGTATCAAGGTAGAAATATAAATAGATTTATCATCACGAATGTTATGCATATATATTGCACAAATAAATCGTATGGTTTAAAATATTATATATAGAGGGTTAGGCAGAAAGACCGGACGTTTGAATTGATACTCTTTGCTTAAGAAAAAAATGATTGACAGACAAGTGTGGAAAAAACATCTTTTATCAAAGGTACTTTTGGTATGGAATATGTAAAAAATAGTATGTGTTCGTGTTATAATTTTATTGGATGTATAGAACCTTTTCCTAGGAACTTTTTTATAGCATTTCTCCATTTTTTTTCAATACTTTTATTTATAAAAATTTACACAGTTATTCAAAAACTCTAAAAATGCGTACACTTACGTAACATTCTCTTTACAATCAAATAATATTACTACCAAGTTTATATCTCTACCCATTTTTGAATTATTGCCCCAAAAGTCAATATACCCCACATTTAGATAAAAACTTCAAGATTTTCAAAAATCTAGTTTTTATGTATCTAGATACTTCTCAATGCGCTGATTCCAAATTTTGAAACCGCAGGTCGATATCTCGTTCCTTTCTCGAGATATTTAGATTTAAAGTTTTGCTCAAAACTGCCCATTTTTGGGTATTAACCCAAAAATGGGTCGAGATATGAATATGGCGACATCACCATTCGATTCTACGGACAAAAATACATAAGTATAGCAACTTTCATAATTTTTGTCCAACCGGTTCATTTTTTATGAATAAAAGTTTGAAAACGGCTAAAATCTGAAAAAATCCTAAGGGGTACCCCTTACGATTTTTGCGATTTTTGGCCGTTTTCAGTTATTTTGCTTTAGAGATTGTATGCGGTGTTCAAAAATTCTGAAAATTGGTGTACTTATGTAATTTTGTCCGTAGAATCGAATGGTGCTGTCGCCAAATTCATATCTCGACCCATTTTTGGGTTATTACCCAAAAATGGGCAGTTTTGAGCAAAACTTTGAATCGAAATATCTCGAGAACGAAACGAGATATCGACCTGCGGTTTCAAAATTTGGAATCAGCGCATTGAGAAGTATCTAGATACATAAAAATTATATTTTTTAAAATTTTGATGTTTTTATCTGAATGTGGGGTATATTGACTTTTGTACGCATTTTTAGAGTATTTATATATGATGTATATTCATGTGATAATTTTATTGGATTTATAGAATCTTTTCCAATGAACTTTTGGTATGGGATTTGTACAAAATACATCAAATTAATGGAAGCTCTTGTGCTGGTCACAACACATTTTTTTTCTGTGTATCGGATACCGTCATAATGCGAATATTTTCAATAACAATGGCATAGAAATACGATTGTACGTTTATAGGTCTGCTTGAAGTATTAGTATCGACGGAAGTCATTTGAAAATTAATGTATTAATAATTAACGTGGTATTGAAGTAGAAAGTCGGAACAAATGAATTATTGATGTTGAACTTGATGTGTTTTTGTTTAATAAATCACTGGTGGATTCTCAATAATCCAATTATTTTAAATTATTTTGCGCTATTGACATTTATACGATGAATTTAATATTTGTTTCATTTACAAATACAAAAAATGCATGAAACAAAGTTATGCAATTAGTTTTTTGTGTGCACTGCCAGTATTCATTACGCGTATTATTTCGCACTTGTTTTAAATAAATGAACATCTACGACATTTAAATTAACCCTTTAGTGCACAAGAAATTTATATTTGTACATATTCATATATCAAAAATAATTATTATCATACGAGGCGTGGAAATTAAATAACGAGATTTATTTTTTTCCGGGAACGGTGCAGACTGTCTATTAATTTATTATCTTCCCTTCATCCACTGTTAAAATTTCAAGATAATTAGGCAAACCGTTCGGCAGTAGCCTTTGATTGAAGTTAATTTTCGTACTCCGCCGGAATTATGTTAGTGTCAATATGTAATTCTGTATGGAATTTAAAAAATCCGCTACAGAAATGTACGAATTGTTGAAGAGTGTTTATGGTTATGAGGGTCTATCTAGTACTCAAGTGATCGAAGACGGTTAGCACCCGGCCGTGCTAAACTAACTTTGTTTTTTCGAAATGCGAGTGATTGTTTACATGGATTGGGTGCCTGAGGGACATTTCGTTAACCAGGCATACTACAAGAAGGTTTTGATAACCCTTTATGCACGGGTGAGAAGAAAAAGAGCTGAAATGTAATGGATTCTCCATAAAGGCAACGCGCCAGACCACAACGCCCTGTCTATCAAGACATTTTTGGCGAAACACAAAATCACTGTGTTGGTACATCAACCGAACTCACCATGTGACTTGCTTTTACTCCCAAATTGTAAATCTGCCTTAAAAGGAACCAAATTTGAGATCGAGATGCAGTTATAGAAAAAGTATGAAGCTTATGAACAACTTAACAAAAAAGGCCGACAGGCATTGCTTCCAACAATGGAATATTCGCATCGGGCGCTGTAGGGTTCGGAGAGGAGAGTACATTGAAGGTGGCAATATTTGTTTTGTGTAATATTATAAATTTTCAATATTCTAAGATCAATTTCGTTATTTTGTAGCTACACCTCGTGAGCCAAAAATGAAATAAAAATTCATTACTGATACGTAAGTACGTACGTATTATTATATCAATTTAATTAATGCCAAAATAACATTTCACCGATATATACGTTATTGAATTCAACATCACAATTCTCTGTTATGTATGAATCCCTCATTATATTTAAAGCACTTTAGAAAATGAACATATGTGCCCATGAATAAATTAGTAGATGTCTATTTAGGTAAAGGACAGATTTGTAACATTGCGTTAGCAAATTTATTATTAACTCAATAGTTATTTATTTATCAAGGCAGGGAAGTTCATCTTTTCATGATATGAGTCATTTTTTCTGGAGCGATACAGTATGTGTAACTGTTATCCTTAATGACAGAATAGTAAATAGTGCATCTTAGCTGAAATTCACATAAAATATAACTGCATTCAATGTGATACACTTCTTGCAGAATAAAAGTGAAAACAATTAGACCACTTAGTTGAAAGAAACCTTTCAAAACTTTAACAATTCCATCTTCCCTTTTCAAAAACCTTTTTGAAGCGCGCAAAAAATGTAGCGCCTGCTGCAAATCCCACTCACTCTAACATCTCGTATTTTTCTCCTGTCATAGTAGGCTATGCTGTGAGTCGCCGTCATTTGTTTCCTGCAACCCGCGTTGCGTCCGTATATCGCTTTAGCTAAGGAGTAGCTATGGGGCGTAAAAGAGAAGTGAGGGGTAGGGAATGGAAACCGAAGCACACTGAGATCCAGTGAATGTCGCGGGGCACTTTGTTAAGAAAATTCATGGCATTATGCGAAGTTTGAATATAAAATTGCTTGTCAATGATAGAGATTTATATGTTTTCAAGATCTTTCAATGCGAAAGGGTGAATTATATTCAAAAATAATTGGGAGAAAAAGAGGAATATAATATTTTTTTCACTGTTGTCTTTATAGTATTTGTGTTGTAACACTTATTCTATCAGGGGGTGTAACTCAGTGGTAGAGTGTCCGCTTCGCATGCGGAAAGTCCTGGGTTCAAATCCCAGCTCCTCCAAATCAATTTTTTTTTCATTTTTTAATAAATCCCTAATGGATTCCATGTGTATTAATATAAATTACTGCAAAATTAAATGTTATTTTATACATTTTATAACAAGTTTATCGAAGAATCGAACCAAATTATGGTGTGTACTCCAGCTACTTTGTAAAAATCTGGGCCATTAGTAGTACAATTAATGGCGGATTTACGCATAGGCACAGTAGGCACGTGCCTACGGCGGCAAATTTTCGGGGACGGCAATTTTTTTTAATCAGAAATGTATAATTCGATCAAAAGACGTGACGAAAACAATTACATCTCTGATCTCTGAACCAAATTCAGATAAAGTAAAACTTTTTTGTAGGCATATTATTATTAATCCAGTCAATTTGTAATTATCGTCTGTTTTTCTGGTACTTAAGTAATGGAATATGTGCTCTATTTTCAACAAATGTCCAAGTAATTGAACTCATATTTCAGATTTTATTTTGTGAACCTCGTTATTATTATGCTACCGATAATTAGAATGTAATTATTATTTGCCAAGATTCTTGAATACCAACCCCTCTAGAAATTCCATTTTTTTGTTGTAATATCATCTTCTAGCTAAAATAAATAAACACAAAATTAAAGTGCGGAGGCAGGTATTTAACAGTATCTTGCAAAAATAAAATCAGATTTTACCTATTCTAAAGGCTGTACTTATGTTTTCTTCTCTTAAAAATTCTCAAAAAATACTATAATGGAACGTTAACCTAACGCACAGAACTTTTGACATAACTCGGATAGTTACATTCATTTTCTGGGAACTTAACTTTTTTCAGAAAAAATGCCAAAATCACTACAAATATTGCTTTCCGCGCCCTAATTTATGTGAAATGTAGTGTTTAAATGGTTTTGCAATTATATATATATATATATAGCCATCAAAATAAAATTATTGAGGGTTGGGTATTCTAGACTTTAGCCTTAAAATTATTTAAGCCCCTGTTATATTCCAACAAAAATAAAACATGCGAAAAGTATATAATATTTGGTTAATATTTGAAAATTACGTTACTGTACTGTTCAAATTGTATTTTAATATTATAAAAAGGCGGCAAATTTCTGAAAAAGGCGGCAATTTTCTGGGTGCCTATGGGCGGCAAAACTATTAATCCGCCCCTGAGTACAATGTACGTTTTACAATCTTCTGCAAGATCTATGCCCTAGTAAGCTTTTTCTAGTGAAAAATAATTACCAAAAAAAAAGTATTGCGAACCAGTCAAACTGTGGTTCATTCCACTGATAAATTATTCGTGTTCAGTGCGTGCTAGGTAGGTTATAAATCACAAATTAGCATTTTCGATTAGTGCCCCAATGTAGCACGCCACTGGAAAACTAAATTACTGGATTTTCTTACTTGATGCATTTGGAGATTTGTTATCAAAATTTGACCCTTATCGTCTCTGTTATTGTATTATTACTACGCCTTTATATGCTACTTTTCATAATAACGAATTTTTATCCAAACTGGACTCTTTTTTCCAATACTGTACCTATACAGAGAGTTTATTTTAAAATGCAACATTATAGTTCATCATTTCCATGGTTACTCACTATTGTCAAAATTGACAGCAATGTAATATTTGTCCATTTTAAAATGCAACATTATAAATAGTATTGCAGCACAGGAGATACCTCCAAAACACACATCACAAATGGTGTCAATTCTTATTACGACCGACTAGAATATTGCCTCAGAGTGATTGGGGGTATTTTTAAACATTTATTACATGAAAGTTATGAATTTTTGTAAGCTAAAGTTTTTTTAAGATGTACAATATTCATGTTTTGATTATTTGTTAATCGTATGTAGGCTAATTTATAGGAAATTAGTTTTGATAATACAAAACTACAAATTTTGTATGTTGCATTTTAAAATGGACAAATATTACATTGCTGTCATTTTTTAACAATAGTGAGTAACCATGGAAGTGATTCGCCATATGTTGCATGTTAAAATAAATTCCCTGTATGTAGTTTGGAAGACAAACATGATAATATTTTGGTATGAGTAAAAAAGCCGGACACAGAAAATTACCGGCAAGTGATCCATTGGGTGCCGACATATATCAAGAAACCGTATTCTTAATTTTGGAGTTCTAGGTACATATATTAGGACGCAATACATATGTACGAGTATTAATATAAAAAAGTTTTTCATTAGTAATCATTTAACTTGATGTTATTAAATAATAATTATGTTCAAAACTTTTCTTTCAAACTTTAAGTAATTATTAATTAATAACGCCACTAATGAAAGGTACAAAGCTGTTATTAAGAAATGAGGTCATATTTTATTTTTAATACTATTATAAGAAAGATTGATTATAGTTATTCATTTACATTTAGAACTAAGTTTTCATTCTAAGATATTTTTAGTATTAAATATATTAACAAACTAATCTGTAAGCATATCTTGAATAAAGAAAATTAATAATATTCTGGAATCCTGTGACTGCGAGAACAAATTTATTTCAAAGTAAGAAGTCGCGTTTTTTTAATATTTGAGAAAAGATGAGTCCCTGTGTGCCAAGATGAGACGAAGTAAACATGCAAATGAAAATTTATAGTACTGCATAATTCTTTCTGCAAAAGGAACAGGATGTTTGATTCTCGTTTTATTTAATACACAAAACAAGTTTAAAGAAACGAATTCTTTGCTAAAAATAGAGGTACCTCATTCAGCATGTCCTTATTGAAAGTTGATAGATTTTAGTAAAAATCTTTACAAAAATGGCATTATTATAACTTTTCACACACACCCCAACACTCTACGCTGGATCCGATATCTAAATCATAAATTTATATGCCCCAAATAACGTCGTTATGTAGGATTTTAGGAATTAGATGTTAGGGTTTGCAGGAGCACACTATGCCTTGAAGTTGATGAGCAATAATTAAACAAATTATGTCCCTTGATGTAATTTCTGTAAAACGTAAAATTACCTGTCAAAGAATAGCTTCTTATGGCCGGTTTTTCAATCTCTGGTTAAAATTTTAACTTCTAGTTAAGTAAACAATATTGCATCGATTTGTTAAGAGCAATGATTTGACAGTTCATTTTGTTTCAGTTTTGTTTATTTCTCTCTTAATTAAAATGTTAACCCGCTATTGAAAAACAGGTCCTGAGCTTCTATTTCATGAAATATAATATTAACAATTAATCTGAATCATCAAATAAAATCAAATTGTATAATTCACTTTTGGAGTTGTATTTATGTGAAGAAGACCTAAATCCTAAAAACTAGATACCAAAATGCGACATTGAACACAGCCTAAGGCTGTCCTATATTTAAATTATAAATTTACAGAGCTTTTTTTGTAATGTAACGCACCGGAACGGCGTTCCGGCACCTTTTTTCGACGGGTTTTCGTTTTTTTTTTGAAAATTATTCACTATTTTATTAATTTTGATAATTTTATTAAGTTGTGGATATAAAAATGACGCCAATGAAATATTCACACATCTGAAGCACAGTACCTATATATAAACAGTATTGCACTTCTCAGATTCGAGAAGTGGCCGCTAGAATTGTCCCCTAGATTCCGTCTGGTCCAGGTGTGACAGTTCACTAATTTTAATCTAGTAATTCGACAGCACATCGCCTAAGCTTCGACTCCTGATTTATACATATGTGCATAATAATAAATGACAAAAATATACGCTCTGTTAAATGTTTACACACAAGCTGTGTAGGTGGAAATTATTATTATTATTATTATTATTATTATTATTATTATTATGAATGTTTATTAGTGTCATAAATTAATGGCAGCACATCTTTTTTTGTTTCAATAAAAAACATACAAAATTATTATTTTTATTTATTTTTGTACATGAAAGGGTAAAAACATGTTGCTTCACATCCCTTGAAAAAATTTAGCTTTCAATTATAAGGCATTTGACTTATTTAGTATTATAGGAATTATATTTTAGGGTTTTGTAGGAGCACACTATGTCTTGAAGTTGACGTGCACTAATTAAACAAATCATGTTCGTTGTTATAATTTGTGCAAAATGTCAAATTTACTGTCAAAGAATGGCTTCGTGTTCTATTTTATGAAATATATTATTAACATTTAATCTGAAGCATTAAATTAAATCGAACTGTATAATCTACTTTGTCGTTCTAAAGTGTCCCTATACAAACCAATAGATGTCAGTAGTGTGTCATTCGGAGTTGTATTTATGTGAAGTAGACCTTAATCTTAAAAGTTTCTCCCGTCTTTATGGAGAACACTTCTGCATTTATCGTTCTTGTTACGATTTTCAATAGATACTGGATTTTAACAATAAAATTTAAAGATTGTAAAACCAAAATATGTTCCACAATCACATTCTTCACTTTTGCTGTTGATGGGCTAATTAATGCCCGAAACGTCCTCTACTATTACTTTTTTGGAACTAGAACTGTAATGCCTACAATTCACAATGAAGTTCCCAAAGAATATTTTCATCTAAATACTAAATGTTAAAATGCGTCATTGGACACACATACACACACACACACACACACACACACACACACACACACACACACACACACACACCCAATTTACAAACCCACCCTTACTCTCTTCTTTTCAGGCAAAGTGGACGAGAAAGCAACGCAGCTTCACGCAATCGCCTCATTGAAGGTGTTGCTAGACGCCACGAAGCCCCAGAACGGCGCAGCGACGTCTTCGGCTGCTAACCACGTGGCGAAGGAGACCATGCTCGCCCCTCAATCCGCGCAGGATATGCCTAATGGCGTGGCTAACGCCCTAGCAGAGGTTAATCTGGATGCGGTAAGGAAGATATGATGCAAAAGATCACAGAGGGATTTTCAAATTTGGATGGTGGTAGTTTCATTGGTGGACGATAAAGTAATAACTGTTGCCCAATTTATATTATTTCATGCCTTCGAAGAAACTTTCTAGTGATTGCAGGCTATTTGAAACATCCTTTAACACAAGTTTCATGTTTTTAAACTTTTTCAAAAAGCGTAAAATTCATTATATCTGCTACAGATTGACAACTTAGGTGCGTTCGGTAAATTATACGGAGTTGGAGTATTTACGGAGCGGTGTTGGAGTGGAGTGGGAGTAGAGCTGCAATTGGAGTAGATCGAGGGAACAAGGTACACTCCTTTATTTGTGATTAACCGAAAGAGTAGAGTTAAAATTTTGGTGCACGAATATAATAACCTCTTTTTTGACAATCTGATATACTGCACTGCTAAAAAAAATAAATAATGAACCATACAGGGAATTTATTTTAACATGCAACATATGGTCAATCACTTCCATGGTTACTCACTATTGTCAAAAAATGACAGCAATGTAATATTTGTCCATTTTAAAATGCAACATACAAAATTTGTTGTTTTTTATTATCAAAACTAATTTCCAATAAATTAGCCTGCATACGATTAACAAAAAATCAAAACATGAATGTTGCACATCTTAAAAAACTTTAGCTTACAAAAATTCATAACTTTCATGTAATAAATATTAAAAATACCCCCATTCACACTGAGGCAATATTCTAGTCGATCGTAATAAGAATCGACACCATTTGTGATGTGTTCTGGAGGTATCTCATGTGCTGCAATACTATTTATAATGTTGCATTTTAAAATGGACAAATATTACATTGCTGTCATTTTTTGACAATAGTGAGTAACCATGGAAGTGATTGACCATATGCTGCATTTTAAAATAAATTCTCTGTATAGTAATTATTCAGTTTGGTATTATTCTTTAATGATTCTGAAGAAAGTATATATCAGGAAAGGTACAGAATTCTCACCATTCCGACATACTGTGCCTTGTTATATTACAGAACAATTTTATAAATATAAAATAATTGTGTATAATAAAATATTTCAACATAAAAATACAAAATGATCTGACAGATGTCAAATAAAACAAAAAAAAAAAAAAAATCCATGTATGCTTGCATATCGAGGTGGGGTTATGGAGTTAACATTTTTCACTCCACTTGACTCCATTCTGCATTTGCCGAACGCTCCATTTTAAGACGTTTCTCACTCCATGTAATTACCGAACGATGCTAGGAGTGTATAGAGTGAAAAGAGTGAACAGAACTCATTTGCCGAACGCACCTCTTGTACAGTGTTGTGATGTCACAACACTGATATATAATGGCGGGAAAATATAATTTGAATCGCTAATTATATGTTTTTAAAACCGGCGAATTAAGCTCAAATATACAGGATGTTCATTTTAAATGCGCCGGCACTATTGCTATCTCGAGAACTATAAGAACTACAAAGACGGTTAAATGGGCATACAATTACTATTTCTCAAGAAAAATTTAAAGAATAGATATTTTTTTCGACCAGTTATTATTATTATTTAAATGAAATCTTTAGTATCGTGTTTCTACATGTATACAAAAACAAATCGCACATGTAGACCTCCTAAGAAGCGATTAGAATGGTGTTAAGAATATTTTGCAACCCAGGTTAAGTTGTACAAGCGCCGGGTGGCAATACAGTATCTGGGGTTGTCACACCGTAAGGAGGTACAGGCATGGAGAGTGCACCATAGAAATATCTTTTGTGCCGAGTAAAATTTTGAGCGCCCTAGACGTACAAGTTTCGTTGCATATTTGCCGTTAGATAAACTAGTAAACGATGTTTACAAAATGATTCTTTATAAACCCCAATGAAAATAACATTCTTTGAAAATCCTTCTAATTATAATTAAAAATATCAGCTTAGCTGCATTTTAATTTGAACTTTGTTTGCCAAAACTTTTTCATTATAACAAAAGTTCAAATTGAAAGTTTTAATAAGATCATCTTCATTTTACATCATCATCGCAAAATAATTTTATATTATAGGTGAATACATATCTTTGTTATAAGTTAAAGTTTAGATGTACATTTAACTCTTATTTGTAAAGAGACAAACTTTTCAAATAACAATATTTAAAATTCCCGCCTTTAAGTTTGAGGTTAGGTGTGCATCTAACGATAGACAATCGCATATCGTTGCCCAGCAACTAAATAAACCCTGTCCGATCGCTACGAGGACAGTCGAAGAGTGAGTTGAAGCGTTTTTGTTCACGTGTTCTTGTTTTGTTTCTGTATCTGACTGTACCTGCCCTTGAGTGTACCCTAACCTTTGGATGCACATTGGATGATTGTTCTATTTGACCTTTCACTCTATCGTATCGTAGCCCATAGCCCTGGAGATTCTCAACTTGAAGGAAATTCATTTTTCATGGAGAAATTTTATAAATATTTCAAATTGAATAGAGAAAACAATACCTAACTGACAATTCCTAATTGGTAGACAGTGGATTTTTGATAGATTCGAGAAGTGGCCGCTAGAATTGTCCCCTAGATTCCGTCTGGTCCAGGTGTGACAGTTCACTAATTTTTTTGCGGCTCTGTCTTTTTTTAAACCCAACCAAAACAATACCTAACTGACAATTCCTAATTGGTAGACAATGGTTTTTAGGTAGATTCGAGAAGTGGCTACTAGAATTGGTTGCTAGATTCCGTCTGGTCCAGGTGTGACAGTGCACTAATTTTTTGCGGCTCTGTCTTTTTTAAAAAATACCCAACCAAAATAATATCTAACTGAAAATTCCTAATTGGTAGATCGAAAAGTGGTCGCTAGAATTGTCCGCTAGGTTCCGTCTGGTCCAGGTGTGACAGTTCACTAATTTTTTTGCGGCTCTGTCTTTTTTTTTGAAACCCCAACCAAGAGGTCTATTCAGAACTCAATATTTGTGTTGTCGTTATGGTCTTTATGGTTGTTATGTACTGTAAAGATTGTTAAAATCAAAATTGGTATTCTCAGTACTGAAGGTGGTTACCGTCAACAATTGTTACGTGTTTTGACAGTCTTTATCATACCTACTGCTAAAACTATGTATTTATGGTTGTTATCACGTTGTTATTTCTAATATTTGACATGTGACAGATTATTACATCAATCAAATATTATTAATAATGGCCTTTCTGCTAAATATTAGCAGGATGCAGTTGATTATTCGCATGGATCCTGCTTCGACTTAAATAATGATAATAAGAACGATAAAAACCGTCGTGGACGAAATTTGCTTTTGACGTAAATACATATTTCTTTCAAAATATTATATACTGTGGTAGGTATTCGTGACAACCTTATTATTTATTCTGGTGCTAATGTGTGCTTTTTCTTCAATCAAAATTTTAAAAAAATCTTTCCATAACTTTTCAGTCACGTTGGGATCAGTGGTAGGAATTAACATACCCGTTCTAAATAATTTAGAAGTTTTCAAATATGACACAAATATCATATTCTTCTTTAGTTGTTTTGGCAGAATGTTTGCATTTTAAATAAAATTGGCAACACATTATTAAAAGAATAAAGCGTTCACATTATAAGTTCATATATGCATAATGAAGTTAGCTATTGTCAAATAATCTGGTTCATTCACAAGTATTATTTTCTAAAGATTGTCAATAATACCGACGTAGGTTCAGAATTGACAAATTCATAAAGATTGCTACAAATGTCTTTATGATAACAATCTTTATATCCGTAACAACCTTTATGACTGTGTTTCTCTGAATAGGCCACCAAAACAATACCTAACTGACAATTCTTAATTGGTAGACAGTGGTTTTTAGGTAGATTTGAGAAGTGGCCGCAAGTATTATCCGCTAGATTCCGTCTGGTCCAGGTGCAACAGTTTACTAATTTTTTTTTGTTGCGACTTTGTCTAGACAATGCTGTAGAGACTTCCTTTTTTAAAAAAATTAATACTTCCCCGCTCAAAAAAAAGAAATATGGTTAAAGTAAATAACAGAAATGAAATTTTCTATCAAATTGAGAGTCTCCCAAAGTCCCATAAAATCATCCGGCGTGTTTCTTTCTCTCTATTTCATTCTCTCTCTTTCCATTTCTAATTAAACATTTGTGGATACAGAATAATTAATGTGACATTTCTTCTAATTCACTTAGCTTAGTATTCCCGTATTCGCTGTAGATATAAAATTGAGATTTTACGATCGCTTTATTGGATCGAACAGATTTCAAGTGGAGTTTATAATAAATGACCTTCCTTTGAAATAAAGTTACTTGCTTTATTTATTTTCTTTGGGGAAAATCTTGTGACCTTCGTTTAGTACTTATGTGCAATTTACTGGTAAACCGTTTCTCAAAGAATTGTTTACTTATTTACTTATTTATTTATAAGGTAGCAAAAAAAAAAACAATACAAAAACTATGCACCGTACAGAAAAATGACCTATTACCAGGAAATCAAGTTGAATTATTCTCTACATCTTAGAAAAATTTTCGCAATCGTCGTGATGAATTCGAATATATATATACAGAGAATTTATTTTAAAATGCAACATTACAGTTCATCATTTCCATGGTTACTCACTATTGTCAAAAAGTGACAGCAATGGAAAATTTGTTCATTTTAAAATGCAACATTATAAATAGTATTGCAGCACAGGAGATACCAACACACATCACAAATGGTGTCAATTCTTATTACGACCGACTAGAATATTGCCTCAGAGTGATTGGGGGTATTTTTTTTAACATTTATTACATGAAAGTTATGAATTTTTGTAAGCTAAAGTTTTTTAAGATGTACAATATTCATGTTTTGATTATTTGTTAATCGTATGTAGGCTAATTTATAGGAAATTAGTTTTGATAATACAAAACTACAAATTTTGTATGTTGCATTTTAAAATGGACAAATATTACATTGCTGTCATTTTTTGACAATAGTAAGAAACCATGGAAGTGATTCGCTATATGTTGCATGTTAAAATATATTCCCTGTATATATATATATATATATATATATATATATATATATATATATACATACTGCGCGTACCTCTGACTGTTACTGACAGTGTCAAACCGTTCTATGAACAAAACTAAAGTTTTCGTTATTTTTATAGTGAAAATTTTACGAACTTGTGGCTATCGAACTAAACAGTTAAACGTATCGTGTATATTGTAGGGCATTAATAGAAACTCCATCAGAAATGAGAAAATTGCGTGAGAAGTTATTATAGTGCTCAAAAACCTTTAAAAACCACCATTATATTTCTTTGAAAGTTATGAAAATTAATATTGAATAAATATTTTTATTGGCAGTTTCCGAGATTAATTTTCCCCCTACTCTCTGAAGATTCCTATCACACTTTCGTATACATTTTTCACGATTTTTTGGAGAACTTAAAACCGTCATCCAATGACGAAATATATCAATATTTATCATTTTGACATATCTAGGTCGGCTGTGGAATTGAAGAGCGACAGATGCGATGTTGCATATTTAATGATTACGGCTTGTAAGTGCGCCAAATCAATTCTGGATTACGGTTTTGCGATACATGAAACGTGGATACGATTTAGAGATAAAGTTGTCGTTACAGTCGATCAGAAATCTGACTAAATTAAATGAAAGGAAGTGATATGATATAGGCATTTTATTTTGTAATAAACTGTCATTTTATTAAAATTATATTTCTATTTATCTGTTTCAAATTAAAAAGGATTTATTGCAAAAGTTTTTATTTAATCCCGTATCAACTAACCGTTCAAATTAATCGTAAATGCCACAGGGAAAATAAAATTCAACTAAACATTGATTATTAATTATCAAGATATAACAACATTCATAAAAGAGAATATTATTAATTAATGATATATTCTTTTCTGTTTTAAATTTCGGTATTATTTTTCGAGATTCGATTCTGATTCTTCTAAATTTATCTCGATTGGATAATCCACATACAGCCGAAGATGTTTTAGGCTGTCCAATGTTGTACTATTACCACCCTACCTAAATTTATATGCTCTAAATAACGTCATTATTTTGTAATATAGGAATTAGATTTTAGAGTTTTCAAATTAAAGATTTTTTTTCGCGAGCGCCCAGAAAATGAACTCTTTCTTTTCACTATTTGGACCGGAAAGTCCATCTTTGCTGAGCTAGCTCGGAAAGTTGTCTATAAGGGATCGGAAAGTACTTTACCGATCCCGGGACCGGTACAGCTAAATGTTTCCATGGAGATCAGTTGTTTATTTATCTCTTAAAAAATATTGTACCCAACATGACCTGAAAGTGTCTTTACTGGGCTCACAAGCTTCCAAAGCTCGCCTACGGCTCGCTTGCTCACCCAGTAAAGTATCACTTTCAGGTCTTGTAAATTACTATTACATATAAAATTTTAAGAAAAAATATGTTATAGAGAGGTTGATTTGGAGAGAGTCGACTGTATAAGTATAATAACAAAACAATATCTAATAAATTATTAGAAAACACTCGCCATGTTTTGCATACAAGTTTTCAGCATCAGAATCAACCTCTCGGTTATTTTTAGATGCTGGCCGACCCAAGTTTGTAACCATAGACGCGTTTCACTCTTGGTTACTAACTGGGCTCCCGTAGCACATGAAAAATTACTGAGAGATTGATTCTAATGCTAAAATTTTGAGAAACATGTCGAGTGTTTTCTAATAATTTATAAGTTTAATAGTTTTAGTTGAAGTAACGAAGATCGACTGGAAATTGATAAAGGAACGTCAAAATAGTCGGGACGCAGTCTTAAGATGATCCTCTTCAACGTTTTAGTTATTACCCAAAAATAAATTACTCACCGACAGTGTTACAAAGAGAAGAAAATTAAAGAGGCCATGAATAAATAACCGCTTCAATCCTGGATTACCAGGGCAGTAATTAAGATAATTAGTGATGTGAGGAGTAATTATTTAGAGCCGTTTGCGCGCTGGCATAATTTTGCTGAAATGATGGACGGTGCAAACTTTCGGAAAGCAAAGGAATATTTTCCTTAATGGTTTTGTTCTTTTATTGCAAGTACTACTTAATTTTCAAAGGAAGGTCTATATGCTACATTCATAATGTCATGATACTCATTGCTTAGTACTAAGTTATGAGGTTAAAATTAGGAGTAGTCCAAAACAGGGTTGTAATAACACTGTTTTTATTTTTGGGCTACAAACGAGGTTCATACACATAACACAACACAACACTAACAGGTATTTATATAGGACATCCACTTCGTACTTTCGTCTACGTAGATTTGACAGTAGAAATAAAAAGCTGATCTAACTACTAGTACTATTTCAACTATAAGGCTAGGCTCATAATATTTGGCCGGCTTACATTTTCAACAAACTGTAAAACCTGCACAAATGGTGAGAAATATCTGACAAAATTCTTTTGACTACTTTAAATATAGATATAAAACTTACAAAAACTGTGTTTTGAGTCGAGATTTCTTCGCATTTCGCCTCGTCATATTTTTTTACCTTATCTCGATCTCGACTCTAGAGCAATGTTGTCAGATGACTATTTGTGTTTCAAAATTTACCCCTTTTGGTCGTAATTTCCCTCTTTTGTAATTATTGTAAGGTCACAAAAAGTTATTGTAATAATAATAGTATTGCAATTTATTGCACAAAACATACAATAAAAATATGATAACATTTATTTAAATTAATTTAATATAAACTGGCAATTTATAATTTTGTGTTTCATATAGGTACAAAGGCATTTAATATTAGTTTTATTGTTTTTATCGTTTATCTCAAAAATAATTTTGTAATACTTTTCTGAACTTAGCGATTCAATTACAAGACCTGCTTTCAAATATTATTTAGTTTTTTCTTAAAGTCGCTATCGGGTATGTTTTATTTTATTTGTGAAAAATCCCTTTTTCCTCTTGACTTAAAAATTCCCATGAAAGGGGAATTTCCTTCCCATTTGGCAACACTGCTCGAGAGTCCCGTATTTCTCGAATTTGTAATTAGCAATAGTAAATAAATTAACATTACAAGCAAATGGATATAATAAACAAGTTCTACGTACTGATTTAAACATTACTTTACTAAGAGCCAGTTGCACAAAAAGTTGTTAACTGATACCTAAATCCCAAATGGGTAAAATAAATACTCAATAATATCATAGCTTATTACGCGTCGTGTGTTTGATATGTATGCAGATATTGTTAATGATGATTATATATTCGTACAGTGCGGGCATTTGAAACTGACTTGAAGAGTACACTCTAATACCCGTATTCATAGTCAGTACTTCGCCTCGACTCATATTTGAGTATGCCTTGGTACCAGATTTCGTTTCATAGTCGCTACTTGTTTCTTCACTCGTACTTCTTGACTTGATCAATATATAAAAAAACTGTCATTTCCATCACATATGACATTTAAGTTAAATAATGAACCGTGAAGATAATCTAGATTTGTAGCATTTGTAGACATAGTAGAAGGAGTCTTAAATAATAACTATGAAATAGCGTTGCTTCAAGAAGATAATCCGTGATATGATTCATATATCTGTAACCTGTGACATTAAGTAGATGTTAAATATACTATTTGATAGAAAAATATTAAAATTTGCAAATATACCAACATGGTCATTACAAATTCTCTAAAATCCTCCCTAGAAAACCGAGAATTCACGAAGTTTCGGCTATGAAACATATGATGTGCTTGAGGTCGAGAACGACCGGAGTAATGCTTGGCGAAGTAATACTCAAGTACGAGATTGAGCATCGACTATGAATACGGGCATAAGAAATGCCACACGATGTTGTGTAAATTTAACTACTTAGGTACAAATTTGGTATAAAAAAGTACACGTCGAATTGGTTCAAAATTGAATATGCATATTTTCGTAACAAGTCATCATCTAGTATTTTGACTAAGTACATAATGTTTCAATATATACTATTCTTCAAGTAAGTAATTAAAAATTGTACGATTCTTGCCGACATATGTACGTAAATGAAATAGGTAGGACTCTTTTTGCTACACAGGTGTACACTGTTCATTTACGAACAGATTTTACAACCTGTGTATCAAAAAGAGACCTACCTATTTCATTTACGTACATATGTCGTCAAGAATCGTACAATTGTTATTGCAAACAACATTCTTACCTGAAGATCAATATACATTATCTGTATGTATTATAAATAAAAAAGCTATATTTATAGATCTCATTTAGGTATAGAATGCATTTTATATTGATTATTTAAAAGATGGCAATTGCACTTACCGGGTAATGGCAAATCTTCCAACCGGATGCCTTCACGGAAACAAATTTCACAAATTTTTGTATTGCACTTTAAATATAAGTTTATATATATCATTTGATACACAGAAATATACATTCATTCACTTCTAAGGCTCACAACAGACTAACTACCATGCGATTTTTAACTTGTTTTATTAGGATCGCAACAGAACTAATCCTAGTGTGGAATGAAATATCTTTATAAAAATTACTATAAATAGTGTAAGATATTTATAAATTACATTTACGTATCAGAGTATACAATTTTTAATACGTTTTATTATATTGAATATGTAAAATTTTACAAAATTTATTTTAACTCTTACCAAATCAATTTTACACATCTAAAGTTTCTTGCATATTCTTTTTACTAAAACCCAATAAATCTGAAATGAATAAATAAATTTGATTTTAAATTAAACGCAATTATAATATTTATTTAACCTAATTAATGTTTTATACAATTTTAATTGGTTATCTTTATATAATATAAAAGATCGTACTATGGAAATCTCGAATTTCTATTCCCGTTCTGAGCAAATCTCGAGGACATTACTCTCGTCTCGCAATATCAAAACGAGAATAAGGTCTCAAAAATACGAGATATTCGAGACAAGATCTCGAAAATACGATCAGTTTATTTTCTGCCGAGATTCCGAGATCCTTTACTTTTGGCATAATATGAAAAACAACTTCGTAAAAATTCAGCAAGACAAATGGGACAATACTATAACAGAAAAAGGTACAGGGCTAATGGATGTAATCTATATTTTGAACTAGTCGAAAGGAATTTGTAAAAATTTCTCACCATTTTTGCAGGTTTTATTATCTGTTTGTTGAAAATGTAAACCGGCCGAACTATTATGAGCTTGGGTTCGCATATTCCTTGACAAATTTTGATTATTTTATTATAGATACATGTTGTTAAAATAGTCAAGAAATAATTTAATATTTAATAAAAAATAAATACTTCAACAAACAAATGCTCGGTTGCAGAAACGTTCATCAATTCCTTGTTCAGTTGGCGGACCATCAAAATGAAAAAAAATCGAATCAGTTTTCTTCATCGACCTTTAAACTAAGGGACCATTGTACATCTTTTTCAGCCATATGTAAACCTCTATACATCGCTCTCTATCACTATATAGTTGTCAAAATCTACATTTGACGTTTCGTGGCTGTTTGTGCATTATTTACTTTTTTGGAGAACATTTACAATTATTTCTGTCAATACATACGTATTTGTGTTGTGAGCACCTCCCCATTATCTTGTGCAGCAGTAGGTACGTACGCGGTTCAGCTTGGTCATTTCATATGTAAGTTCTTATTAATTATTACTTGTCCCCTATAATATAATATGTATATAATATATTGTGTAATCTATAATCTTAGCGATTATGCACCAAGTATAACAAGTTAGGGACAATTCAAATTTTTCATTTTGCCGCTTTTTCTTAACTTCCGTACTGTTGAAGGATAGAGATACTGTGTCCGCACCGTTATGGCGGGACAAGCGTTTTGCTCGTACGCTGCGTCTATTAGTTTAAAGGTCGATGGTTTTCTTGTTCTTATGACTTAAATCATTGCTGTCAAAAAATCTCGTTACATTTGTTGATGAACCGTTGAGTGCTCAAAGAATTGATGATAAGGAAAAATTGTAACAGAAGTAAATAAAATTTGATCAGTGACATTTGTTGAGAGCAACAGTATTTCTTTTTTAACCTTCTAGATATTCTTTGAAAGATCAGCTTTTTAAAGCCGCTTCACGCGAATATAGTAGTCGTACTTTCAAAAGCTGAAGCGCTGTTAGATTTTCATTCGAAATCATTCGACCAACGCTATACACATCACAGTCGATGGTAGAATCATTTCATTCGTTGAAGAGCTCTGTGACTTTTAGACACTTGCTTTGCTTCTATAGCTAGCTTAGGTACATTGTTCAAATATGTGTGCTTTGCAATGGTTTCCTCACAAATTTTATGAAATGTAAGAGAGGAAATTATTTTATTTTTTGATGATGAATAAAAGAAAAGAAAACTTGTTTTCATAATTTGGTTGAAGGAAATCATGAACAAAGTACTATTCTCTCAAGGTTGTTCCACAATACATATTTGTATCTGTAACTTACTTGTAAACTGTGGTGTTCTCTTGCAACACGACTATTTGTTCAATT
Organism: Ophonus ardosiacus; assembly: GCA_943142095.1. Classification (NCBI taxonomy): domain Eukaryota; kingdom Metazoa; phylum Arthropoda; class Insecta; order Coleoptera; family Carabidae; genus Ophonus; species Ophonus ardosiacus. Next base: position 2,902,161 of record OW964838.1, on the reverse strand, counting down.
TGCAACCAATTATGGATTTCTCTTACCTTTAAGCCCCAGAGGAAATGAATCGGATTTCTGCAACAAATTAAATTAATTAGTATTAATAAAATTAACTTAAATGAAAAGAACAAATTATTGCTACTTTAGTAAATATAGTATTAAAAATTTTGAAATGGTTAATCTGCGGCTTAACATTTATTTTCGAAAAAAAAATTGAATGGACGATACTGTGGTTTTAGGAGTTATTTACAAGGAAGGTGTACGACAAAGTGTAGTACTTCAAAATGAAAACAATTAATGAGCATATTTTTCAAAAAGTACTCAAAATAAATTTTAAAACTCGCCCAAGACTCATGTTGGTAGAACTAAAGTTAGATTTCCACATACTACGCCAATCTTTGCCTGTGGAAACCTAGCTTAATCTTCGTCGTATAGAAGAAAACTGGCCACAAGTTCTATATTAAATACAAAGCTCAAGAAAGTAAAGTTGGACTCAGGATTTCAGTCAGTGATAATAATTTTATTCTACAGCCAACGTTTCGCCCCCATTTGGAGCTTCATCAGGGCAAAGAACAAGTTAAAAAATTTTTTTACAGTACAAGAATGTCATAAATATATCTACATTCATGTACTGTAAAAAAATTTTTTAACTTGTTCTTTGCCCTGATGAAGCTCCAAATGGGGGCGAAACGTTGGCTGTAGAATAAAATTATTATCACTGACTGAAGTCCTGAGTACATCTTTACTTTCATCCTTAGCACAGTCGTTTACTACTTCTTCATAAAGCTTAAGCTCTGTTAATTGTTATAGTAATAAGCAGGATTCAATATACTTTCCATACCACCACAGTATAATCCATTCAATTTTTTTCCGACAACTTATGCGATACATGTAAAGCCTCATTTCTACCTATTGTCCTAAGGCGTAAGAGCTATAATTATATAACATCTAAGCGCAATGCGTAAGAATGTTTATCATATGGCAACGTTTATTACCATTTCCAACTTCGCATAAGGCTTAATGCTTATCAACTAAGAGCAATGCGTAAGAACAAAAGATTGAAAACTTCTAAACTGAACTGTTAACTATCAGTCTATTTTACAATTATTAAATTTTTAATTTTTCGATATGAATATAGAATACAGAAAATTATGTATATAACATATTAAAAAAAAGAATTGCTGCTGAAATGACAGTCTGTTAAACAACAAGTAATAAGAGAAAAAATTGTGACATTTCTGTTGAATTAGTCACAAAACAATGTAGCTGGAAATGGTATCCTAGTAAATTGTCATAACGGATTAAACCTTATGCATTAATCACTATGCATTAAGCATTGAAACATTCGGCGAAAATGAGGCTTTATGTTGATTAAGCATTATTTAATCCTGTATTTTGTTTCTAAATTTTTGGATCGGTTTGTTGACAACTTGTATCTTATTAAAATATCTTTAAGAACTCATATTAATAACTGCAATAATACCACCTTTTTAGTTTAAGTTCTGTATTTTTTTATTATATAACTGGTGCCTTCTTCAGAGGAAATTGACATAAAAATGTGAAAAAACAACAAATAACCAAGATAAATGAACATCATCGATCGATCAGATTGCACCAGCCTGAGAAATCGTCTGTTGCAGAGCATGCCTTGGAAGAATTCCACCAAATTAAATTTGAAGAAACTAAAATTATTGCTAGACCTACTCGACTTAACAACAGATTAATTAGAGTAGCCATTGAGATTTATAAAACCAGATATATCAATCTCAATCATTGTGACGGATTAGAACTTAGTCGCGCTTAGCTTCCAATATTAAATATGTTGTAATTTGTAATATGTATACAATTTTTTCTAACATCTGTTAATAAAGAGTACGGCTGTGGTATTTCGCTACCGATAAAGCGTCTCTGAGTTATACAGATCACTTCTCTGCCAGTTTTTGGGACGGGTTTTCCTCTGGCAAAAGGAGAGTTTTCCTGAGAAGATACATATTTACCGTCCAAGTTATTGCCGGGCATGCATATATTATCTAGAAAATTGTAGACATTTACGTACTTTTCATGTTACCTTGGTTACTTGTTGTTTTTGTTTTTTCACATTTTTATGTCAATTTCCCCTGAAGTAGGCACCAGTTTATAATGCCAAAACGTTAGGTTTTAATAATAAAAAAAATACAGAACTTAGACTAAAAAGGTAGTATTATTCCAACTTGTATCTTCTTCGCCTTGGTCCAAACAAAAATAATAGACTGTTTTGGGACAATTAATCTGTATTTAATATGAAATTAATTCTTCTGATTGGTTGCAAATCCAGGTGTTCGTTCACATTCACGTCAAAGTTTGTTTCAAATCTTTGATAATACTTGGAGTTGTTTTGAAATTTGGCATGTGATCTCCTAAATTGTTGTTTCTACTTTAATCTTGCTAAATTAATGTTCGCACGAGAATCCTCGCATGTCCCCCAAATTTTGAATCTACGTGGCAAGAATCCTTATCTTTCTTCACGGTAATAAATATTGTTGTGTGTCACAGCTTCTGTAGCCTCAGCAAAGATAAGGATTTCAGATTTGAAACAAATGTCTGTGTTTATTGTTAATTATTTAAGTAGAATGGTTTGCTTGTTGTTACAATGCTTCATTTTATTATAATCTTTATTAGATTTTATATATTTCCTATTTCAATATCTATAGAATTTATAGATCTTTTCATATTTAAAATTTAATAGTTTGGTAGATTCCAAAATCTTTTCAGCATTCTATACAACGATAGTTTGTATATACCTATGTTTAAATTAATGCTAAATCTTGTAGTACTACTTCAAAATTTTGTTTTGTACATTGTAATAACTTCGAACTTCTAACTTTGTATTAGAATACTATTAGATTGTGCAACTTCAAAATATTTTCTAACTTTTTTCTATTTGATGATTTTGACGAAAATTTTAATTATTTCATTATATTTTTTATTTTGGATGTACATACATATTATGTACCATTTGTAAATTTGTAATTTTTTATGTTCGTACGACACAAAAAAGTTCTATAATTTATTCACAAATTCAGAATCATTAGATATAATATTTTTAAAGAAAATATTTATAAATTCAATTGTTGTAATTGTATAAAGTGTAACTGTGTTATTAACATTTTTTCAAAATTTATTTAGTTGGCCTATGAAGACAAGATTTTTTGTGACATGCGAAAGGTATGAACAAATATTATACTTAATTTCACTTATTACTAGTAATTACAGTCCCGTGCAATAAAATAGGTGCAAGAGATTCTTAGTTTATATACAGAACATATATTGCTCAGTTTTCTGGCATTTACACCAATGTAAATCTATCAAGAGGTATACAAAAATCTGTATTCAAACTATAAACAAAACAAAAGATATTTGCAGGAAACAATTCAATCACAGTTGTGAGAAGCATCAATAGAAAATATCCAGAAATTGAAAATTTATCTTTTGTATAATTTGGAAACTATAACAAAAATTACAGCTGTAGTACATAGTACCAGCTACTAACGATATCTCAACTCAATCATTTTTATTATTTTGTACAGCGTACTTTTCACTTTTTTAAGTTAACTTACTAATAATGTTACTTATGCCCAGTTTTATAAAAGATGGATAAGTAAATTACTAGCAAAGTAAAATTTATTCTCGAAGTAAAACAGTTTATTCCAGAGATTTTCGTTTTATAAAACAAGAATAAAAATACTAGCTAAGTAAATCTATGGAATAAATTACTCCACTGATTTTCGAGGAAGTACTTAAATTTTATTCTGTAGAATAAATTTGACACATGTCAAAATTAATTATTTTATAGGGAACGCAGAAATTTAAAGAAACCGAAAAGGATGTTGTTCCTAGATGGCCTGGTTCCGCACACGACAGCAACATATTTAACAATTCATTAATAAGAGCTAGGCTTGAAAACAGAGAATTTGGTAATTGCTACTTGTTAGGGGATAGTGGATACCCTTGTAAAAATTACTTATGTACCTGTACATAACCCAAATACTCCAAGCTAACATAAATACAATGTGTCATATAACAGTTTCATTTGAACACTATTCCGGGGACCTATTTGTGAAACTGCATTAAATTCTTTACAAATCTCATCCATGCAATATTTTTGCTTTTGACGCTTGCTACGTCTGTCTGCTTGTTTTCAATAATACTTATATATTTTTTTTTATCTCTAACATGTTCTTTTTATCTATTTCTGTATAATTTTTTCGCCATTCTCTTTTTTTTCATTTTTAATGAGAACTGACACTTTATGACACTTTATTTTGACGTTTGAATAATAATAAACGATGCCTCTGTCGGTAAATCACTAGAATAAAATATTTTTGCAAGTACTTATTTTACTCTGCAAGTTATTTTATAAAACAGACATTTTTATTTACCCATCGATTAAATTTACTTTCAAAGTAATAACTCAGCAAGTTATTCGATGTTTATAAAACTGGGCATTAAATAAAATAAATAATCAAATATATAATCACGACATATAACCCATTTCTAGGTGTGTCAATCTGCTTTGTCACAGGTATCAGTAATGAAGATGACATATTTGTATCGTGCAAAATACGTTTGAAGATAAGTTTTGTATCTGAATTAAGAATCTCTTGCTTCTATTTTATTGCACAGAACTGTAAATGTTAGTTGTACCAATTCTCTTGTGATAGTAAACACTTTATTTCACTCCAGTCAGACACTAATAGCTGCAATAAATAATTTCCAAATTTCTTTGGCAATATATTTTAAAAGTCCTTTTTCAATTAACTATATTTAAGACTTAGCTTTATATTGCAACCATCCTTTAGTTTGGTGTAAAAGCTTCATTTTAGATTAAAGAGCAATTTTGCAGTCAAATACCATTTGATAGTTGGTACAACAAATAAAATTAGTCCCGTATTGGTACATGACTCTAGATTTTACTGTGAAGCAATTTTAGTATTCAAGCTTCATTTCGTACCATTTAAAATGTAATTTTTATATCAAAATAAGTACCATTTAAAAGATAGTACACTTTTATATACCACTCAGAAACAGATTTAATATTCAAGCTTTATTTCAAGGAAAGATTTGTACCATTTATAATGTGAGGTTACTACCATTTAAAAGGTTGTACCATTTGCAAGGTACATAGCTCTAGCATCCACTACAGCCCAACAAATTTAACCATGTAGAATAGAATGAAGCATTGTACGACCTCAAGTCGTTTCCCGCCCCTGTGCGTTTGTCCCAGGTAAGCCGATCATCATTTATTATCTTCATTGTGGTTGGTGTTTGTGTTACAGCGGCGCATGTCAACTGTGCGCGCGCGCAAGTCGCTGACGACTCAAGCCGTGGTGTGTCTGCAGGTGGCGGGTGCCGGGGGCTCTGGCACGCCGGGGGAAGGGGAGGATGAACCACCCGAAGCCCTGGACATGTCCTGGCCCGACACCTGTCGGAAAAGGATTACCTATGTGCTACTAGCGCCTATTGTCTTCCCACTTTGGCTCACCCTGCCTGATACGCGGGCACCCAGAGGTAAGGCTTCCACTATGGTACTGTTTAACCCCCACCCCCCCCCCCACCCCATTTCTTCCTTCATCCAATCATGTCCGGACCCTATATCGTTTAACAGAACCGTTTCTTTTCTTCCTTCTCTCGTAACTTCCCTGCACGAAATCCTTAAAAGCCTGATAGTTTCCTCTTCTCTCCCGCATAACATACAACTCCTCTCATCACTTGATAGCCAGTATATATTGTTTCTTTCTTCATTACCACATGTATGGTACTGTAACTGTAGTTCATTTTTACCTTCCGTCACCTTTAGGTAAGGAAGGTATTGTCTTTGGTCAAAAAATTCGGTGGTGAGTTTTTAATGAATAAGCACGTTTTAGGGTCCCTACAATACGAATTTACTATTTTTAAGATGATGTTTGTATGTATGTGTGTGTGTCCGTGTGTGTGTGTGCGTGTGTGTGTATGTGTGTCCCTGTGTGACAATTTTTTCTCCGACGATAACTTCAATACTACAATTCTAAAAATTATAATTCTTTCGTATTCCTCTTCTGTACAACCATATGAAGAATTGATTAGATTTTGGTTATAATTGATCCGCAGTTAAATATTATTTTTTGGTATTTTGTTATATATATTAAAGAAAATAATCTTCTCTATACGGTTTGATAATACATTTTCCTTCATATTCAATAGATGTAGATTTAAAGCATTATAAAGAAATTAATTTTCAAAAATTAGTCAACTTTGCTATTTATCATGGAAACAGCTGAGATATTCAAAAAAATTTAATTGACAGATGTCAGTTGCAAGTGCAAAACCAAATATGGAAAGTATAGAATCTAAAATTGATATGTCATACTGTTCCTCGCAAGTGACTTGCAGAGAAAGGACAAAGAGAAGATGGAAGAACTATATCGCAGACGACTTGAGAAAGGAAGGACTATGTGAAGAAGATGAGTTCGACAGGAATGAGTGGAAGAGAAGAGGAAACAGGGACCCCTAATAAAATAGGGGAAAACTGAAGAATAAATAAAGGAAGTGTCAAGTGTATTTTACTTAGTGTATGTTTATGTTATAATTTTATTGGATTTATAGAACCTTTTCAAATGAACTTTTGGTATGGAATTTGTAAAAATTAGTATGTGTATGATATTATATAGAATCTGTTCCAAGGACCTTTTGGTATGGGATTTGTACAAAATACATCGAATTGACGGAAAGTCTTGTGCTGGCCACAACAGATTTTTTCTGAATAGCGTTATTCTTACGGCTATGGTTCAGGGTAATATATCTGAATTAATAGAGAGTTATTGAAACTTCAACGCAAAAATAACGGGCACTTTAAAGTCACGTGACAGCCCGAGTGCGCATGCGTACTAATAAGGCTCACGTTATATGAATAAGGAGACACGTTATGTACAATGGAATAGCGCGCGTTTAACGTCACACGTTCTGTATATTTTGAGGTTATGTTTCGGTGAAAAGTGTGGATGTAACCTCGTTTGTGTTGCTTTTAGCATTAACGTTAGCGTGAATACACTAATTAAATGCGGTAAACATTGACACTGAAAGTCCTTTATTTCTAAAATAAAGTGTATTCTACATAAAGTTAACGTTTTCGTTCTTTCATCTTAGAAGTTGTAATAACTCTCTATTAAATAAACTTAAACGTTATCGCGAAAGTATGCAAGTGCAAGAAAGTGCGCACTCAGTAAGGTTCAATTCATTCGGAAAGTATAAATGAAACAGGTAAAACTCAGCTAGTGCGTAATGGTTATACAAATGAAAAACGAGTGCAGAAACGTTCGCACTAAATATATAAATGGAAAACGCTAGAAGTTTTTATGTACGTTGCTTTCCATTTTGTGTTTACAATTTGAAATATTTGGAGAGTAAAATAACTGGTCTGTGAAAGAATGTCTGAAAGATATCGCGTTTCTTGAAATCCGTTAAAAGTGGAGCAAAGTAAACGTACACAAGTGTGAACGTTCTCATAAGAAACAATATATTTAGAGCCAAGGTTATAAGGCATCGCGCCCTACAAGCGGACGAGAAGTTGCGATCGTTATTTCTCTCAAGCATGTTGTGGTTTCAGCTGCGACCAACTCTGTCAAAAGTAAATTTTTCTTAAGAGAAACTTAACAAAGTTTCTTATATGATGTATTTCGTGGATTAATTTACACTTGACGAGGAAATTGTGCCGCTAACAAATTTACCATTCACAACTCTTTACACAAGTAAAGAGTACAAATAGCCATCGGTGAGAAAGGCATATTTCGGGCGCCAGTCGAATAAGCAATCCATTTCAATCGAACTGTACAGAAATGCATGAAAATATCTCTGCCTAGCTTGCAGTTTTAAGCCAGCATGAAATTGTGTATAATATCCAGTGTAGAAGCAACCCGTTAATTCGTACAATTCCCAATTTAAAACTACAATCCTGGCTGCGGAAACAAACACCATCAGCGCGCAATCAGTGGCGGCGGTATCATCAGTTAATTACCTCTCACGCCGCTTGTGATCCATTAGCGTTCGTTACAGGGGCAGTGATGTTTCCGACGGCCCAGATGTTATCTACGCCAATGAGGCTTATCGTACATCGTGGAATACTAAGCAAGGAAGGGTGATGAGGCTCTAGGGATCATGGCGGTACGTCAATGGAGGGGGAAATGCTGGAAATTATTTTAGGGGCTCACTATAAATATGGAAAAGGAGTTAGGCCTGTTCTACAATTGAGTCGTATGTCGGGTGTCGCATGTCGTAAGTTGTTAGACGTTAGCAACACATGACATTCCTCTCTACAATAGTCGCAAAAGTCGAAAGGTGTCATAACGAACAGTTACTTTTAAATGAGGTTATGGATATTGTATTTCTTCCAATTTATTTGAATTTAATTGCAATATGGCTTCAAATAATAAAACTACGAGGACTAATGCAAAAAAGAAGACAAAAACCTCATATAACCGTTAATATTAGACAAAATTATTTTTTTCTACAGTTACTATAGAAAGTAGCCATTTGCGCTCTCTTTTGTCAACGCAAAATGTCAATTTTCCGCTCATGCGCGACAAAGTAGAAAAAACGCTCGCTGTCCAAATTTCTAAGTATACAATGTTGAGAAATGTCACTTGTCTACATTCTTAATGAAAATGTTTAGTTAGGAACTAATGGCACTGTAATTACACATTTATCACGTTCACAAGTCAATTTGACATATGTTCTGTCGGTATTTAATATAACCTAACAAAATGCCACACTGCTGTGAAAATGAAATAGGGCATTCATTTACAAAAACGAAAGTATAAAATGCTTAGATTAGATTGAATAAAAACTGAAGACGAATGGAAAATAACGATAAAATAAAATTAAATATAAAATAAATTGTGTGAACAGTTATATTTAGTAATAGGAATGATTGTACATAGATGGCGGTAGGATATTTGCGAGTCGTACTGACATCTGATCTCTAGTTAACTATTTATTTTGATTACAATAAAGTTATTAGTTATTTCGTTACTTAAATAATTGCGAGAAGTCAGTCAATGCACATACATGTCTATATAATCACAAATTCCTTGAAATATTTGTTAATTTTTTCAGTATGACAGGCGTGACAACTAACCACACATTTTGCTACAAAAACTCATCAAATCATCACAAACCATTGCTTCCACGCTCTAATTTTGTTTTTTTTTTATGGAATAGATGGCTAATGTAACGATATAATCATTTAAAAGCCTTTTTAAGTTTAAACCGTATCTTTTGTATTAGCCAATCGTTATTTATTGAGCAGTACTGTAGAAAAAATCTTGTGTGTGTTTCGAGCGCAAATGGACATTGTCGCATTGTGCGCTCTTAATACACAAATAGCTATTATATTTCAAGTCAAGTGATCACAAAGAATTTACAATAATGTCTGTACAACAATTTTAAATATTTTTTAGTATTCTTGCTAATGGAGACAGCATTATTTCCACATCATAACTCACCTTCTATATAAACTATTGTTTTGTTGTATATAATGTCTAATTATTGCGTCTTATGTCATTTCCTCCATTTTTCCATTACCGTCGTCATGTCGTTCAGTGTCGTTGTCGTAGAAAGATGGGAAATAACCAATTTACGATCCGACACAGACAGCCGACATCCGACAACTCCTACAGAAAAAAATTCAGCGTATTGCGCCCGCGTGCGACTTCCGACAGCGACAAACGACTTATTGTTGAACAGGTCTTAAAGAGATCGGACTTTCAATTTTTTTTGTTTTCTATGAAAAATTACTTTGGTAGGAGTTTAGCGTTTTCTTCCATTCACTAAAATTCTCTTTGGTGTTTCTGAACAAGGTCTGTTTATCAGAAAATCCGATATTTGGGAATAAAGCCCCCGTTTCACGTACGCCAGTGAAACAAACTAGTCTGCCTCCGATAACAGCCTTTGTTTAATTAGTTCAATAGGCGACAATAATCGGTTTCAGTTTCTGCTGATGGCATATATGCTCACAATTCCGGAAATATCAAATACTACGGTTGAAATTTCATCTCTACCGATCGAAAAGTCCATTTTTCGGACGAATTACCATGGATGAACCAGGATATTGTTCGCCAACAAAGAAAAGATAAATAAATTTCAAGTATGAAAATAGTCTCATTGTCCTGAGGTCTTTCAGGGAAATCCTTTAAATATTGAGTAAAGAACAAAAGGTTACTTTACGTCTGAAAGTGAACATGGAGTTTTCAGACGGTTATAATGTTGGAGATAATTAATTTTCCGTATTTAATGAGATTTAGATCGTTTTACGCTTGTTTTGCGATAAAACACTCAACGGATATTACATGAAATCTTCCTGAATAAACTTAGATTCATTTTGATTTGTCTCCGGCTGGCACAAAAACTCACTTTCTACTCGTTGGGATAAAGTTTGAAAATGGTATTTATGGTGGAAAATCCAACTAAAGATAACGACTTTTTGGCTGCTAAAGGGCGCAGACAATTGAAATTTGTACCAGAACGAAAGCTAATTTCTAAGGGCTGAATTTAATTTATAAATTTACATTTAGAAATTTTGTTTTATAATTTACAATTTTCTCTCTGGTTCGATTTTGAAATTCTGGATCTAACGTAACTTTTTGACAATTTTATTTTCATAGCCATGAATTAGTTAGACGCTAATGAACAAGATGATTTTTAAATAATATTTGGCATGGTTTTACCTCTCGCTAAGATAAGTATTGGATTCATGCTAAAATTCGAATATCCAGATTTTATTGAATAAGCACGATTTAAGGTTCCTATAATCCGATTATAACCCTTTTAAAATTATGTCTGTGTGTGTGTGTGTATGTGTGTGTGTGCGCGCGCGTGTGGATGTGTGTGTGTGTATGTATGTCTGTATGTTGGAGGGACGATTCCTCAAAAACTATAAGACTTAAGACCTGTTTAACTATGAATTCCTCAATCTGACATTCCTGGGAAGAGTTGAAAAGGTTTTGGTAACAATTGGACAACCGGATGCAGTAGTTTCTTAGAAAAATTATTACTAATATTGAAAAACCAAATTCTCCATCTAATACACTTAAATTTTTTATTATGTCTTGTATAGGTTTAGAGATAAAGACACTATAATACATAGAATATTCTAATCGCAATGGCTAAGGCACTAAGGAAACCACTTGACAAATACAAATGTTTATAACATAGTTTGTAAATGACATATGTCAGTTTTGGTGACATTCTGGTAGTATATTTAATCTTTCTTATTGTTTTATTAATTAAATATTTTAAATTATAGGTAAAATGCATATATCCATCAGAAATACCGCCAATCTGGTTAATGAATAGGATAGAATCTCTAACATTTAGAAACTTCCTCATACAATGAAAAATGGATATAATTAGAATTATATGTGTGCTGAAGACATGTTAAATATAATAAAAAACAATATTTGGGTAAAGTTCTGTAATTTTTTGTTATAAAACGACGGTTCGATAGCGAAGTGCAATACAATACTTATATAGCCTAATATGGAAATGGCGAGAGGCTTGTGCTGGCCACAACAGATTTTTTACTATTGTTTATTTGTATAATAAATAAATAAAACAAACACAAACTTAAAAAATGTAGATGGTTTGTTAGACTGAGGTTAGGCCTATGAGCAGATTAATTTGTCAATGGGCATTATCATAGTTTGTTTTTGAAAGTGATATAACAAGATCATGAACAATACTTCAAAAATACTCGTATGAATGTGCATGTATTTAATTTCTTGCTATCCCTTGTTTCGTTGAAATTAAACTTTTAACGACAGAAAATTCTAAATTTTCAATCTAAGTTTCCAAATTTATATTTATAAATTAAATTAATCATAAACCAGCCCGGAAGCTACTTAAAGCTCAATCAAATGGATAGACGCCGAAGCTTGAATCACTAAGCGACAAAATAAACTAATGGGAATTTCTTTTTTATCATACATGTGGGTCAATGTCATTGTCAATGAAAGATACATATGTAGAACACTATTAAAAATATATTAGTCAACGATTCCTATCTGACAACTATAAAATTAATGATTCAATATTTCATATGTTGTAATTGTAGAACATAGGTTTACTTTCCTTACTAGTAAATAGTTAATATTTTCGTAAACGTATAGATTGACATTTGTAATGATTTCCGTATTTGTACTTGGAATTTTGTATGACATCATTATTTCAAAACCTTTCTGTTTAACCCAATATTGATTTATGTACTACTGTTACACTACATTATTTAAATCATTAAATTATGAACTCTTACCGGAGTTCCAAAGTGATATACTTCTTTGGTAAAATTTACGTCTTTTATATTGCAAGCTATTTAAAACACTAAGTTAACCTTATAATATTGTGCATCACGTTATGACGTAGTAAGCTGAATGTCATAACTGAAAAGCTGAAAGCCGAGCTGAAACACTTTTCAGGACATGACAGCATGTAAAGTTTTGTTTAACTTTAACATGCTGTAATTGGGGATGAAATTTTAACAGCATGCCTAGAGAAACATATATATTTGAAATAAACGACAAAATAAAATGAAGAGAATGTACGGCCATCATTATGTCGGTGTCTTCAGATTCTGACACTCGTCTGAGTCAATTTCCGATGAGTGGTTAATTTAGAATATTATCTTTTCGACTTTAAATTCAGGAAAGAAAATGCAACTACAACGAATTAAAATTTAAAAATTGCAATGTATTATAAAAATATATAGTGTGAGTTTTAACTAAGGCTGTGTCCGATGTTGCACTTTTATCACCCTAATATCTAAATCCTAAATTTATATGACCTAAAACTAGTGATTATTTAAGATTTTAGGAATTAGATTTTAGGGTTTTGCAGGAGCACACTATGCCTTTAAGTTGACGCGCACTAAGTAAACAAATCATGTTCGTTGCTATAATTTGAACAAAACGTTAAATTTACTGTCAAAGAATGGCTTTTTAGGCTGTGCCCGATGTTGCAGTTTTATCACCCAAATATCTAAATCCCAAATTTATATGCCCTAAAACTACTGATGATTTAGGATTTTAGGAATTAGATTTTAGGGTTTTGCAGGAACACACTATGCCTTGAAGTTGACGCGCACTAATTAAACAAATCATGTTGGTTGCTATAATTTGTACAAAATGTCAAATTTACTGTCAAAGAGTTGCTTCTTAGCTTCTATTTTATGAAATATAATATTAACATTTACTCTTAAGCATCAAATTGAATCGAATTGTATAATTAATTTTTGTTGTTCTAAAGTGCTGCCATACAAACCAATGGTGATCATTAGTGTGCCATTCGAAGTTGTATTTATGTAAAGAAGACCTAATTCCTAAATAGTAAATGCCAAAATGCGACAACGGGTACAGCCTAAGATGTAATATTTACTATTCTATCATTAATGTATTATTAAGGATACCAGTTACAAATACTGCATCGTTCCAGATAAAATGCAATATAGATTGAATTAAATTTTAAAATCATAGGTGAAATGCATATATCTATAAGAAATGCCGCCAATATTGTTAATGAATCGAAAGAACCTTTGGCATTTAGGACCATCCTCATACAACGAAAAGATAGATATAATTAGAATTTTATGTGTGCACAAGATATGTTACATACAATAAAAAAAAAACAATATTTGGGTAAAGTTCTGTTTTTTATTATACAACTACGTTTTGACAACGAAATGCAATATAATACTTATAGGTACCTAAAATAAAATGGAAATGGCGAGAGGTATTGTGCACAACATGATAAATTATTTTGTTACTAGGTACATAATACTATTTACATAATTTCTGGTTTATAATATGAAAATATTTTATGCACAAATGCAAATATTTATTAATATAACTGTTTGATTTTTTGTGTTACCTTTACAATATATAATATGGTTTAAAAATATGTTTGGCTCAGAATTTTTGCACGCCACTGTAATTCCAAATTTTCAATTATTTACCCATTTCTGGGTTATACCCAAACTGTCGAAACCCTATTGTATATTTGTATATTATCGCAATGATCCAATATATTTTTATTCTAATCTTACAGAATGGTTGATAAACCTTGTCATAAACTCAAGTAATCTTAGGAAAAAGCACTATGTCATTTCAATATTTCTATTTATGTCCTCTGGGTAAATGTCATGGTATCGATTTGACATGGTGTATATATATAGGTATACTAGGTCGGCGTAAGAAATGGTCTTCTAGTTTCAACTTTCAAACCTGCTAAATTTTTAAGCACATGAAACGTTGAAGAAGCTTAGACGTAAAGTATAAACATTTATTCCTCTGAAAGAGGTGTTGATGATATACATAAAGTTCAATATTTTTCAGAAGAGCAGGAGAGAATATTATTCATATTTTATAAATTAGAATCGCGCTACTTCTACGTGAATGAAACTAAAACTTGAGAACTTAAAATCCGTAATAAAAGCGTAGGTTATTGATTCAGCATTTTAAACACAATCTATTTTCAGATTTGCTTCTATTTAATTAGAATTCCCTTTTAAAATTCGCAGGACAAAAATGTTCAACAGCCTGTTAAAATCCATTACACATTCCGAATAGTCAATTTGTTCGTAACATTTGCTCCAAACTCTCTTTTAATGATTACGTGGCCTGTAACGAGGAATACTGTAGCTTGTAATACTGTAAACGGCCAATTACATGCACCGTGTACATTCAAAATACAAATAGAAGCACAAATGTAACCTCTGGTCGCGACGTAAACAGGATGGTTTTAGACTTTTCATGTACAAAGAAAATACAAAAACTGGCGTTCATTAACTGGACTGTATTTAATTTGAGTTTCAGGTAAGATACAGTATTTACTATTCTGACATTAATAGCATCGTTCCATATAAAATGCAACATAGGTTATCAAAGTTGTCAATATCAAATTTGAAATGTAGTTGTCATCACGCTTTAAAGATATTTACTAAAGAAGAAAAAATATGGTTACTTGATACACTGACGATTATATATTTACAATTTTTTGTGATATGTTTGCTAATTTATTTCCTGAACGCCCTAGACCAAATAGTTCTACAGTTTCGAGAATATTTACAAAATTTAAAAGTAATGGATGTTTAGATAAGAATCATACGAAAAGGGCAAGAACAAAAACTGCGCGAACCGAAGAAAATAAAAATAATTTAATAGGTGCAATAAAAAAATAAAATCGGCTGGCTACAAAAGTTTTGGCAAATCAATTAAATATTAGCATAACTTGTATTTAGATCATTAAGGGCTGGTTTTTCAATCGCTTGTTAAAGTGTTTGTTAACTACCTAGTAGATTAAATTTATCCATCAGATAAACTCCATGGTAATGAATATGCGTTTTTCAATACGAATTTATCTGTCCGGTAACAGACACTTTTGGTTGTCAACTGTAAGGTTGGCAATAATTATAAGCTGATATTTGCTGTGTTCGTAACGATTCATGTGTCATTTTGAACATAATTTCCACACATTTTGTTTCGAATATGATTGACAGTTATAGTTGTTGACAGAACTGAATCTGTGACGTTCAAGCAAATTTAAAGTTTGCTTTAATTTGTAGCAATATGTGGTAAGAATACATGAACTGAAGATTGGAAAAAACTATTTTTCTACTGACTGTCATATAATTATGGATTTTATTTTATTACATGTATGCATCTTTCGGGCTTCAAGCATCAAGCAGTTGTAAATACCATTGGAAATATCAGTATTTCTGAATACATAGCAGTATTTTTTTTGTTAAATTTGAACCTTTCAAAATATTTATCGTCGCTAGAAGTCAACGAGATCTGGTCGACGTCTTTCAATATGTGGTTTTCGGTTCACTACTATTATAATAACAAACGAAATCTTCCAATTTTTCCTTGTCCTTGTCTTTATTATCGAAAAACACATTTACATAAGTCTATTGTATACATATTTCTATAATTTTCTACGAATATTATTTAACTGTCAATGTCAATATGTCAGAACAGCTGAATTTATCCTACTGGTAAAATTTTATAGGTAGGTCAAAGTGTCTGTTACGTTATCCTCTTGTTTAGCTAAGACTTATCCTGTTGGCAACGCTAACATGACATTGAAAAACTGAAATAGGTGTTTACCATGAGGATAAATTTTACAGAGACTTAACAGACACTTGCCAGTACATTGAAAAACCGGTCCTAAGACGACAAATTTCATTCATCTCATTTTAAAAATCAACAAGAAACTCCTGTTAAGAGTTAAGGTACTGCTCTTAGTACTTTCATACGTTATTTATTTTATTTATAAATCAGTATTATGTGACGAAGTCACATTGTTTCGCCATGAAAATTCCAGCACGCCATCGTCCATAGGACATCCCCGTCCACTGTGGGGCTGCATCACAGCTTTTAACCGTTTTCCAATTACTGCTTCCAGTTTTCCAGTTGTTCCCATGAATGTCAGATTGAGGAATTCATAGTTAAACTGGTCTTACGTCTTATAGGCTGGTATTCTGAGCGCCCGACTAAGGAAGCGACTAGCTAGTCGCACGACTATCATAATGTTACAAGATATACTAGTCGGGTGACTATTAGCCGCTATCTTAGCCGAGTTTAGTCGTGAGCTCAGAATACCAGCCAAAGTTTTTGAGAAATCGTCCTTCTAACATCCACACGTATACACACACACACACACACACACACATATCGTCGCGTTCAAGGCAAAACGGCCTAAGCGCCAAAAAATCGTAATTTGCGATTTTGGTACCTTTCGATAGATTGGCGTAACCTCCATCTATTAAACACAGTGGCATAAGTACGAAAAATTTATTTAAGTAGATATTTCACTTTAGAGTTGCGCAAGCGACAATCACAATTTTATTACGCAGGCTTAAAATGGCATATGCTCCATTTCTACGTAGTTTCTTATGGGTGAATGCAGAGTGAAATGGCCCGAGTTATTGATGTCAAAGTAAGTGTTTTAAAAAATCTGCTTACTTTTGATGCAGTTAAGACATTAAAAATATATTTGTATAAAAGCGCAGACAGTTATTTGTGTTTCCTGGGTTATTATGTAAATGGCGCTTGTGTCGTTTTGCCTTGAACGCAACGATATATATATATATATATATATATATATATATATATCATCGTAAAAATGTTAAAATCGGATTGTAGGGACCTTAAAATATGGTTATTCACTAAAATCCAATACCTCTCTTAGCGAGAGGTAGAGATACAATAAGGGCCGTGATATCCACCTTCTATTAAAGTTCTTGATAGCTATCTGAAGAATAAATATGTTAGTAGCTAAATAAATTTATTATGTATATCAAGCACAATTTATTTGCCAGATAACTATTAGATAGTTACTAGAATAATAAAGAAAAAATTTTAAAGTTGGTAGCACGAAAACTAGTTACTTTCATTTTCACAACCTGAGTTGACGTATGTTTACTCATATTTGGTTATGTTTGTTTATTTCAAGATTTATTTTAAGTGCGGATTACGAATTATTTAATTGTAGTGTCAATATGGATTCGAAAAGAGTGCCATTAGCAAATTTTTCGCAAAATGAAACCAGATTATTAGTTGTAATGAACATGCAAATATAATAGAGAATAAAAAAAACTGAATAATTGTTCTAATCAAGTTTAATCTTTATTGTAATCAAATTCAGTTATTGTTGTAATCAAGTGTTACCAAGTTTAGTTATTGTTGTAATCAAGTATCTAAAATCAATTGTTACCAAGTATAGTTATTGTTGTAATCAAGTACCTATAATCACTGTTGTACTCAAGTTTATTCATTGTTGTAATCAAGATTTTAGAATTTGGAATTTTCAGCTCATAAATAAACGCAGCCCTGAATAAAATAAAAACATACCTACCACCTGACACTTTCATGTTCGATTTCGGCGCGTATTAAATTTAGAATAAATAACAGTTTCACGAGACAACCGAAATCTGTTAAATTCTGCGTCATCCCACTTTTCAAAATTGTCCATTCTAACTCGTACTATGTACATTGCAATTTTATAATCTTATCTTCTGCCTCCTGTGCTTCTATGAGATTATCTAATAATCTAATTCTTGTAAATCCATTTTACACACTTTTCTTTTCTTTTCAAAATAGTTACCAGCACCTCAAAGTTCCTATTAGTTTATTATGCTAATAACTAAATTTAGTAGCAAGATAAATTTTATTTGTAGGTGGAAATACACAAAAAATATTTAATAGTAGAATAAATTTATTAGTAACTTTACTAGGAGGTGGATATCACGGCCCTAAGTCTAGCTCAATATTTTTGCACGCCCCTGTATTTTCGCAATCCTCATCCCCAAGGGCTAATCAATGAAAGCCTTGTTTTGCAGATTGATTGCGTGCAGCTAAATATATGATTGACTCAGCTTACATAAATTAGCACTAGCACTGTCTAATACTAGTACCCCACAACAAGTAGCTGCCCTGGGAAACGTGACCTGCAATCCTCGAATTTCAATATCCACCTGCATATGGTACCACATCTGTGTGTTCCTGTAACCTGATGCAGGAGCTTTACTAGCAGGAAATGAAATTTTATTTCTATTTCTTGTTTATGTTTAATAAAAACAGATAGGGTTCACAAAAAATATATTTCATTTTATTGAATAGTCCAGTGGGTGACAGGTTTTGAAATTGATATTCTTTTTTGTTATTTATTTGTATAACATTTCCGAGTCATGCGTTTTTTATGTTCTATGTACAACTTATATAAAGTACTTTCATATTTATTTTGAAAAAATCTGTATCATACGAGGTGTGCCTACAAAATAACGAGATTGATCTTAGAACATTGACAATTTATAAAATTATACAAAACAAATTTTGCCACCCTCAATGTACTCTCCTGGATATATAGAATCTTTTCCAATACTTTTATTTCTAAAAATTCACACGGTTGTTCAAATACTCTAAAAATGCGTACACTTACGTAACATTCTCTTTGCAATCAAATAATATTACTACATAGTTTATATCTCTACCCATTTTTGAATTATTGCCCCAAAAGTCAATATACCCCACATTTAGACAAAAACCTCAAAATTTTCAAAAATCTAATTTTTATGTATCTAGATACTCCTCAATGCGCTGATTCCAAATTTTGAAACCGCAGGTCGATATTTCTTTTCGTTCTCGAGATATTGCGATTCAAAATTTTTCTCAAATCTGCCCATTTTTGGGTAATAACCCAAAAATGGGTCGAGATATGAATTTGGCGACTTGACCAATCGATTCTACGGACCAAAATACATAAGTATAGCAATTTTCGTAATTTTTGTCCAATCGGTTCATTTTTTATGAATAAAAGTTTGAAAACGGCCAAAATCTGAAAAAATCATAAGGGGTACCCCTTAGGATTTTTGCGATTTTTGGCCATTTTCAGTTATTTTGCTTTAGAGATTATATGCGGTGTTCAAAAATTCTGAAAATTGGTATACTTATGTAATTTTGCCCGTAGAATCGAATGGTGTTGTCGACAAATTCATATCTCGACCCATTTTTGGGTTATTACCCAAAAATGGGCAGTTTTGAGCAAAACTTTGATTCTAAATATCTCGAGAACGAAAAGAGATATCGACCTGCGGTTTCAAAATTTGGAATCAGCGCCTTGAGAAGTATCTAGATACATGAAAATTAGATTTTAAAAAATTTTGAAGTTTTTATCTAAATGTGGGGTATACTGACTTTTGCGGCAATAATTCAAAAATGGGTAGATATATAAACTATATAAAAACGTTTGTTAAGTTTTCCAATGTGCTGGTAGAGTGTGTTAGTGTTTAATACGGCGTAATGACCATGTTTGTACAGAAATAATAAATTTACTGCAATAAATTGGCAGGTTTTCACGCAAAAATATAAAACAAACTTCACTTGAAACTTAATTGTACTTCAAAACAAAAACGAAACGTTGTCACCGAACAAAACATATTTACTTGTTGAAAAAGTGAACAACTTTAAAATCTTTTTACGCTGTTCCGGGAACTGTAACATTAATTATGGAACAAAAACTGTTAATAAGTAGAAAACTTTATTAAGTACTCGTAGAAAGCATTATGTCGATTAAACAGAAGTTTTCCAATTTGAATCTTTTCTGTCATGTATTTATAAGTGTTTTCACTTTCAAAATCGTTTCTCCAACATTCGCACACACACACACACACACACACACACACACACATCCACAGAGAGAGAAAGAGACATCAACGTAGGGCCCTTAATACATGCTTATTGACTGAAATATGCGATTTTTAGCAAGATACCTATATCGATGGGTAAAAATATAAAAATACTAGTAAAATTCTGTTGTGAAAATGAAGAAAGGCACATAAATATTGGATTAATCTGGAACGTATGTGCAGGTTAAGTCGAAGAGAATGTTTTGCAAAAACTTATAAAATGAGACAAAAACTTTGGATGAAAAGGAATACAAAAAAACGCGGAAGTAGCACAACGCACAAGCCATGAAAAATCTTTACAAGACACTATGAAATATTTTGTCAATAATTTCCAAATTCAAAATCAGGTGTCACAATATGTTTTTATGGTCCATTATCCGTTCTTTTATTCCTTTCTCCATAAAAAGCTACTCTTCTCTATTGTACAAGCTGTAGGGGATGGAAGGTCACACGTTACACCTCGTTTTGTATCACCTCTCTTTGTCGTCTGCACTTTGCTGACCCCGGATTCAGAAACAAATGTCCGGAATTTACAGCGGGTCACCGGATTCCTCTGCCGCGGAACCCGGAGTCGTAAAAAGAGGGCGTGGCTAACATAAATATTTAAGGAATGCTTTGATGCATGAAGAAAATAATTGCTCTACAGCTTGTGAAATTCTTATGTTATGCTCTTTTGCAAGATCGATATTTTAATGTTTACTGATAGGGTCTTGCAAGACAGTAGGTTTTATTTACAAATAAAGTAATGTGAATCACTTAAGGCTTGTTTATAATAAAGTAACGTTAAACGTAATGCAACGGCGCAACGTTATCGGTAACGCAATTACAAAAGACGCCAGAGATAGCACTTCTAACCAATCAGAAGAATGAGGTATATTTTGTTGAAATTAGGCCCACTATATATATATATATATAGAAATGGATAGTGACGAAAATACAGTATTTATTTTGTAGTTATGACAGTTTACGAACATGTCGATAATATAGATTTTTATAGTAAAATTGAAACACTGAACTCTGGCTAGCGGTACAGTATAAAGCATAAAGATGAGCGTTGGTCATTTTCTGCGTTGCGGTTATTGCTTTCTTGATTGCAGAGCTGTGTTACTTTTCATTATAAATCAGCAGACAGACGCCAAATATTTCCAATTTTAATTGGCACAAAAGTGACTCCCGGAGCACTCTCCACACTAGCTATGAGTGCCCGTGAGGTGACGCCCGGTAAGCGCCCACACGGTAAAATATATCGTCATCATTACCGATGTCTACATGTGTAGATACTGGCACACCCAGAAATGGGTTACCGCTTGCGTTATTTTATTATAAATAGGCCTTTACTGATCAAGAGGCAGTAAGTAAATAAAAAACAACGATGAAAGCTTACTTTAAAAATGATAACCAAAATTTTTTGTCAAAATAATTATCAAATATTTTTTTTAAATTTCGTCGTCTGATATATACATAATATATGACAAATAATATATTCTTGGAGCTTTACAATAAATATTATTTTGTTTTACTGCACAGATAATGGATGAAATTAGATTATTTCTACTATTCTACTAGCTGAAAAAAATCCAGTAAACTTAAAAACTGCGTGCGTAAACAAGTGATCAGGAACATCTGACCGTACTTTATTTACGGCCAGTTAGTAGATGACCGGTCAGTGAACGGTCTCTAGTGAACAGTACACTCAGCAGAAAAATGGTCAACATGTTTAGCGACCACATATCTGCTGAATGCGTACATTAGGCATTTACGAAAATTCTACCGGTGAACTGTTACCGGTATATATCGGTAAACTGTTGTTCATCAGGTTACAACTACCGTGATAGATATTTTAAGAACGCAAGTGATAAACAGGGTAGATTTATAACCTATGAAAAGCAGTTGAAAGATGAAACAGATTTGAAATTTGAAACCTACTTCCGATTCCAATTTCATTTGGCATCTCTATCTTTTTCGAGGTTAGATTCTTCATTTACCACATTTACCGGCTGAATTACTCGATCCACAAATCATGGATCCGGTAGATGAATCGGGTAGATATGGTACAATTTTCTAACACGGTAACTATTAACCACTTGTGTTTTCGAACGCAGTCTGTGGGTATGGTATCTACCGGTAGAATTAAATTCCTATTGTGTCGTAGGCATCATGTGCTAGTTTATTTAGCATTACTTCGGGTGTGCCACAAGGAGGCGATCTAGCTCCACACCCCACTTATTAATGATGTGGCAGTTAATGAATTGTTTTTTTGTGTTGTAGGTAAGAAGTTCTTCGCAGTAACATTCCTGGGCAGCATCCTGTGGATCGCGGCGTACTCATACTTAATGGTATGGTGGGCAACGGTGATTGGAGAGACGTTAGACATTCCTCCCGAGGTCATGGGGCTCACCGCGTTAGCGGCAGGCACCTCCATTCCTGATCTCATCACGTCCGTCATCGTCGCCCGGAAGGGCTTTGGTGACATGGCTGTTTCTTCGTCCGTCGGCAGCAATATTTTTGATGTTACCGTCGGGTAAGTTGCATTATTTACTTAGGCCTGTTCTACACGTCGTTTGTCGTTGTCGGATGACGTACGCGAGCACAATACGCTATTTGACTGTAGGAGTTGTCGGATGTTGGCTGTCGGTGTCGGATCTCATGATGGTCATTTTCCAGCTTTCTACGACAACGGCACTGAACGACCCGACGACAGTAACGTAAAAATGGACGAAATGACATTAGACGAAATAATTATAGATTCTTCTCTTTCGTATCAGCCGTCTTAGTTTCATTATTTGAAGCCCTATTGCAATTATAATAATAGAACAGCTTTGCAGGCCTTATAGGCCCATGACTTTTTTTTTACATATTTCTTTCCATTCTAATCTATTTAGAGTCTTTATTTCCCAGTTTTTTTATATTGAGACTATTCTTTAAATACGGAGTCACACCACTTTCCCTTAGGATGTCCTATTTTCTTCTTCATTCCTGTCCTTCCTTTGAAAACCTTCTTCACTATTCTGTAAACGCATCACTTCCGCACTTGTTTGTTTTCTCACCAACAATTCTTCTTTTTTTCCACCGAATATTTTCCTTAACGTTTTTCTTTCCCACACCTCCAATTTTAAAATATCACTTCGTTTTAATGTCCACAGTTGACACCCATATATTACTGTCGGTCTTATCACTGTCTTCTAAACCCTCAATTTTGTTGTCCATGATATATGTTTCGATTTTAGCAACCCTTGTAGCATCCCAACACATTTACTTCCTTTAGTTAGTCCAGTGCTAATTTCCACACTCTCTTCACAATTGTTGGTTAAAGTTACTCCCAAATAGATGAAGCACTTAACTTCTTCAAACTTAAAAATCTTTAAATTTTTACTTTACACTACTAAAATTCCTAAGTCACTTTGTTGTATTTTGTCTATTCTCATATATTTTGTTTATTTTCATTTATTTTTAATCCCACTTCTTCCGCTGTTCCTTCTAATCTCTTAACCAGCTCCTGTAGTTTTTGCCTTGACCTTAATTAAATTATATAATTATTAAGGATGAAGGAAGGTTTTAAAAAAGAAAAACCCCGAAGTCTTGTTCACACTGTTCTTTAATTAAAGCGTGGACCGGTTTCGGTTACTTAGTAACCATCCTCAGCACCGGTTTTTGACTACAATTAAATCAAAACAATATTAAAGCCACACGACACAATTTACAAATAAAAAATATTCAAAAACACAAACACATTATTTAAAAAAATGCCTTAATTTAACAATGAATTAAGGCATTTTTTTTTTTAAATAATGTGTTTGTGTTTTTGAATATTTTTTATTTGTAAATTGTGTCGTGTGGCTTTACTATTGTTTTGATTTAATTGTAGTCAAAAACCGGTGCTGAGGATGGTTACTAAGTAACCGAAACCGGTCCACGCTTTAATTAAAGAACAGTGTGAACAAGACTTCGGGGTTTTTCTTTTTTAAAACCTTCCTTCATCCTTAATAATTCAACTTCACACTTGGGTGTATCTTCATTCATTATAAATTATATAAATATATTTGAACCGTGTATGATTCAAATAATAAATACTGAAGTACGATCTTAATACTACCTACTAATAATAGTAATAGTAGTTTAAAGGGTTTTGATTTTCTGTTCACATTTTAGTACTCAATGGTTCGTTTATATTATTACAGCATTGTTCATCATATAAAAATTATTTGAAACTGTTTAAATGGAATATATGTAGTTATATGGGTGATGACAAAATGTTTACAGTAAATAGCACTTCCAATTTTTAATAATTTTGGTCGAACACAATTAGTTATAATAAATTATTTAAATGTGATTGTTCGCTTAAAAAAACTATGGTGCGAGAGTTGTCAGTGTTTAAAAAAATCAGTTTCTTCGATGAGTAATATAATTTAAAAATTCCTCCGTAAAATATTTCTTATCTCGCGTCATAAACCTTTCAAATATCCCGGAAATTCCTTCATCCTTTCTTACACAGGGGATTTCCCTATCAAGGACAATAACATCCTCGCATCGTGCGGAGCCGAAGCCATCCGATGATTATCGACTCTGACCGACTGCAACTGACATAAGGGCGTTATCGAACGTAGTGTGAAGTCTACAAGGAATGTGAAGTTATCTACATCTAGCCTTTTGATCTTGGTATCTTTGATGTTTTATCGTTTGACGTCTGAACCCATGTAGTAAAGTGAGAACTGGGGGGCATGTTATCACAGTCCTTTAATTGTAGTTTTCGTTTTTGATGAAGTGATTGTCTTTTTGTGACAAAAGGAAGGTTATTTTTCAGGACGCGAGTTATTTTCAACAATTTGTTTTGGGGTCTCATAGGAATACCTTTATTATTACCTTCTTTTTTGTTAGGTCTAGTTAGACCCGTACGACTGTAAGCGATGCCTGCATCATCAAGTGATACACCAGCTGGTTGTGGTACTACGTAGCATGATATTTTTGGGATTTAGCACTTAAGATGTGTAGGAAAATAACGCCTTATTAGGGATGCGTTCGATCTCGATCTTTGGCCCGGCCCGAAGCCCGCCTTGATTTAGAATCGATCATCGAGCCGGGCCGAAGATATTTGCAAAAGTTGAGGCGAGTTAGACTTTTGATTTTGGCCTACTCGAAGATTCGAGATTTTCGGGCCGGTCCAAAAATCTTATAGTTCAATCAAATGAACAGTTTCCTTAATATTTTAATGAAAATGGATGGAGTTAACAACATACTTCACGTCTTAATAAATAAAAATTGTTACTACTCGTATACTTATACAGGATGTCTCACAACTCGCGCCCCAGACGAAACTGACACTTGCCGAAGACAATAGGTTGCCAACAAATAGAAGAAAATAATTTGCGGCTGCTTGCATAACGGAGTTAGAAGACTTTTTAATCCACCAATCCCGGACGGATATCTTGAGGTGTGATGATATTATTACAAAATAAAACTAGTTGCTAGGTTTTAAAAATACTACTAGTGAGTTACAAAATTTGTTTGACTTACTGTAATTTTGACACTATAGAGTTGACTTTTCACTGTCAACAAATTTAGGTTGGCAAAGGTGTCATCCGAGATCATCACAAGATTTCTATCTGGAAAACGTTCCGAATAGACTCGTGCTGCCTCTCTGGCGTTACGTCCACATTCTCCCAAAATTATAATCATTTCTAAGTAATCAGCGGCTGAATACATGGTAAGAATTTGCCTTTTTTTATTTACCTTGTCAAATTTAATTTGACACTGACATTTTTCGAAAACTACAATCGCCCACACATTTTAAAGAAGATTTGATTTGTATAAAACCATAGTAACGTAAAATTACGGCAAACACACGTTAAAGGTGTAGATCTCTGATTGGTCAATTTTAAGACGCCTTTTCTCTAATATCTTTTAAGCTTTTTTTCTTCGAAATTACACATCTGAGTGCAGTCTCGTGTGTCCTCATTCGCTCTGGGGCGCGAGTTGTGAGACAGCCTGTATAAAAGTGATTATTCTTGCTACCATAATGATTTCTTGTCTTATTTTTTAGCAGAAACATAAAGTTAGATAAAAACCCTTGCGTAAATGATCTTACAGTTTTTTGTATAAGATTTGTGAAAAAGTTATTTAAATTTTCGAACGCCTTTGGCAAACAAAACGGTAAATACTCCTAGGTCTGTAATTTTTATAAGAAACGCTAGAAGCGTTTTTAAGTCTAACACGAAAAAAGTTAAACATTTCGCCTGATATAAAAATGAACGATTTCTATAGTGAAAATGAAATGGCAGAAGACCTACGTCATAGATCTGAAAAAAACTTTATAAAATGAAATATAATTTGTAAAAATTATTTATTTTTAAATACAGAAGAAAGAAAAATACTAGTATTAAGAAACGTATATATTAATGAAGTATTACAAGTATTTCTGAATTAATCTCTTTTTCTTTTACGCAATTTGAAATTATTTGAAATAATTGTAGTTCATTTTTATACCGGTACGTTGGCATGACAATGTTTACATTAAATTTTATATCGATCGAATATCTGTCCTTATTGTTACTTGGTTGTCAGTTTACATTCATATAAAGCTTAAAAAAGCAATTTCAGAAACTAACCTTGTCATGAACTATTTCGAATGGGAATTTGTGGGCCATTAATTCCGTTGAAAGCCGTTCAAAAGATTTTTTTTTTAATATTTCTCTTGTTATCAATCTTTAAACTATGTATTTTGACAAGCAGATATGGGCACCCGTTTCAGAATGACAGCTAGTAATCATGTACATAACTTACAAATGTCATAAATTTTAATTCAAAATATCAAGATTTTGTAAGTTCACGTGGTTTCTTTGTCACATGAAATTTAGAATGAAAAATATTGACATTTGACACCTATGTATGTACATGATTACTATTACTGTTCTAAATAATTTTCATTCTTTGATCTCAGATTTTCGCCAAACATTTCCAGATTGTCTTCATCACTAGAAGAAAATTCCCCCGATTCATACGACTCTTCAGATGAAAATTCGTCAATCATATATATATATAACAGAAAATGACGCCAAATTACAAGGTTAATTTTTAACAAAACAGCTGACCAAAATCGTACTACTGCGCAAACTCGAATCATTAGTAAGAAGATAAACCACCTGAAATTGGAAAATATTATGAAATTTGTCATTTATATTACTAGCTGTCATTCTGTCACGAGTCCCCATATCTGCTTGTCAACACAGAACACTAACCTAAACTTGTCAAGAAAGACGAACAAAGTAACATGACTGCTCGCGCCTTATAAATTTGTATCCTATGTAAACTTAGTTGTATATGACGTCATTACTTTAGGGATATTTTTTGATGACATGTCTTCTGCCATTTCATTTCTACCATAGTCAATTTTCGTAATAGGGTCGGCTAATTTTTTGTCAAGTCGATGTTCGAATCGGGCCGGCAATTTTTATTTTCGGACCGAGTCGATCCAAACCTCAAAACCCGGTCTGGCCCGGCCCGAATGCATCCCTACGCCTTATTAACCAGTGATCCACCGGAGCAAACATGTTAAAAATTACTGTAAGAACAGTTTGCAATATATTTATTTTGTTGGAAATGTAATGAGATCTTATTTCGTATATTCATGCTGTCTATGAGTAAAATATTAGAACGAGGAGCAATAATACTTTTATTTATATTTTGAAAACAAGAAGTCCAATAAAAACCGTAAATAAATAAACAACTTTTCACTGCAGCTCATCCTTTTGTGTCATGTATCTCGCGTTGCGCGTTTTCCATGGATCAATTACTGAGTGAGAGCCAGTAAACAACAATACAAATCATCACTGGCGGATAGAAATAAAAGCAGAATCAGAAATCAATTGGAATCTGGAAGCTGCAGTGCAACGCTGTAAATCTGCTCTGCTCTCCGCAGTGAAACCGAGCTATCGTACCGCAGTTGCTTCGTGTCAGAAATGCCACGGGATCGGGATTTTTTTTGCTCAACTTCTCAACTACTTATAACTTACAACGCATTAACGGATAAGTAAGGATGAATCCTAGAGTAATTTAAAAGTCTACGGAGGAGATATACGTATTTTGTTGCAAACAAAACGAAGAAAAGAATTTGTAATTTTGCTCCTAATAGTGTACAACGTGAACCCAAGACCTTTTGCGGTTTAAATAGTTAAACACTATTAATAAGAAATGTATAACCCGAATTGGACTTGAACCGGAAATGACCCTTGTTGATAAGTTTGCTTATTTCCTTTTCTGAACATAATGCAGAAGTTCAACCTGTTTCGTTGCTGTTTAATGGACCTGGTTATCAAGTTACTGCATTTGCAATTGCAAAGGCTGTAGAGAATACTGTTCTGAACCCAATCAGCTACAGTACCTCTTCATTCATATTTTAGTTAAGAAGTCATCGTTTGAAACATTGAAACACTTCTGTTGTAAAATTATTAATAGCAGTTACCTGCAGGACGTTATTTAGTAGGGCTCCACCGATAGTGTTTTATAATACTCTATACGTACAGTTGAAGTCGAAAAATCAAGTAAACTTGCTTCTATAAGTTTTAGTTGCTTGAATTTGGCTTTACAATTATGACATTTGTTACTTTGATTTGTCGAAACGAAGTAAAAAAATGCCTCGAATTAGCGATATTGTGAAGTGTTTGGTAATTGTTAGAGTGGAAGAAGGAATCTTATCAGACAAATTACCCAGCGCTTTAATGTTAATAAAAATTCTGTCATTAACATTTTCAATAAGTGGAGACAGAAAGGCAAAATAGGAAAGAATCCAGGATCAGGGCGACACAGAGATCAACTGAAGAAGAAGAAGATAGAAGATTGATTGCTAAATAATTAATAATGCATATGGAAAAAGTTGTTACCGTCGAATATTGTATGAATTTGGTTAATTCCATCCCACGCAGACTGACCGAAGTTATCAATCGAAATGGTGCAATGACCACATATTAGAAAAGTTGTATATAATCAAAAAATACTAATTGACAGATGTCAGTGTCAAGTGCCAAATCAAAGATGGAAAGTATAGCATTTGAAAGTGGTATAAGTCATAGTGTGCCTCGCAAGTGACATGCAGTTGCAGCCTCGTCTCAGGATTAGAACTTTCAATGCACGAAAGAGGAATACTGTGTGAAGAAGGAGCGTTGGGCAGTAATGAGTGGAAAAGTAAGAAACAGCAACCCCTAATAAAATAGGGAAAAGCTGAAATGAACTTTTGGTATGGGATTTGTACAAAATACATCGAATTGTCGGAAGGTCCTGTGCTAGCCACAACAAATTTTTTAAGTAGTCATAACTTGACCCCTACAACATTTCAAAATAAGTCCAATTAGTTTGTAGATCTTACTTTCTTTTTACATAATATGTATATTTTGTAATGAATAGTTTAATAGTGTAGGATGTAGCGTTTCACGCGAATCTCATAGTGTGTCCAAGATAGAGTGTCCAGAGACCAGAAATATAGAAGACCCATTCTTCATACAGTCGATACAGCAAGCATCATCCATCAAATGTAAATATATATCATTGAATTATACTAGTCAATAAACTTATTTATAATAATAATTAATATTATTATTACAACCCTTATTCTTCTACAAGAAGCAAGAACATTTATTAGAGTATATTATCTATTATTTTGGCAGTTACTAAATTGTAAAATCAGTCTGGCAGGAACCCACTTATAAATATTATTTGCAATTCGCCCCTTAAAAGGCGGGTTACAATTTTGAGGATTGCTATAGGATCGTCTTAGAGAACAAACAAGACGACAGGACTTAAAAAGACAACAAAGAAAAGTCCAAGACTTACCACGTTTTCAGCTTAGACAGGAACACATCTAAAAGTCGGCCAATATTCGAGACGTCAACAATAGTTTCGAGACCTTTGACAATAGAGAAGAAACGGAGACAATATGAAAATATGTTATTAGTTAATTTGATAGGAAGAGTTGAGAACTTTTGCGGCAGTTGAGCGTCTGTGAAGTTGTTGAACTAGCGGTAGTTATGAACAAAACTTTAACAATAAGCCACCAATGAGGAACAAAAGTCATTTATACACGTCAGTAAGCAAGCCATTGCAGGTTGAAATGACAGCTCGGTTTTATTCTCTCGATACATCTATGAAAATTGGAAAATTTCCTATCAGCGAACAGGAAAACTGACAACTACAGATTTTATAATCGTTATTCAATGTTTCACTGTCATTGTCATACGGAAGAGGAGTTTACGGCTTTAGTTTACAAATTTGTTTCACTCTCTCAAGTCGAACAAATTGAATATTTTGAGTGGATAAATAAAGCATCAATATTATATTGTAGCTAGAAATAAAATAATGGGAAACAAACTTCTGGAAAACAAGACGTGGAAATAAAAAAATTTGACAGAGAGAACGCAATTTTAAAAGCTTTAAAATAAATCTAATAAATCAGGCTATAATATATGCAATACTTGGTGAACTGTTCTAACTTAAATGTAAAGTCACATTTGACACGTTTCACAAGATTTGAGTCACTGAATTAATTTCTCGGTCATTTATGAGACTTTCCCACTTAACCAGAACCAGAGACGCGTTTCGACCATAAATAAAATAAATAAATATATCATCACGGCATATTACCCATTTCTGGGTGTGCCAGTATCTACAACACATGTAGACATCGGTAATGATAACGATATATTTTACCGTGTGGGCACTTACCAGGCGTCACCTCACGGGCACTCATAGCTGGTGTGGAGAGTGCACCACAGGGGTCACTTTAGTGCCATTTAAAATTGGAAATATTTGGCGTCTGTCGGGATCGAACCCGGTTCCCCCAAGTTCGCGACCATACACTTAGGCACGCGGCCACGGGACCCAAAAATATGGTATATATATATATATATATATATATATATATATATATATATATATATATATAATAGTCATTTCACATTTTGTGATTTATTTATTTATTTATTTTTTGAAAGAATAGGCCAAATTAAGTATGTAGGTGTATAAATTATTTAAGAATCTTTCAGAACAGCAATTTTGATGTTTTACACAAATTATAACAACGAACATGATTTATTTAATTAGTGCGCTTCAATTTCAAGGCATAGTGTGCTCCTACAAAATCTTAGGCTGTGTCCGATGTTGCACTTTTATCACCCTAATATCTAAATCCTAAATTTATATGCCCTAAATCTAGTGATTATTTAGGATTTTAGGAATTAGATTTTAGGGTTTTTCAGGAGCAAACTATGCCTTGAAGTTAACGTGCACTAATTAAACAAATCATCTTCGTTGCTATAATTTGTACCAAACGACAAATTTACTGTCAAAAATAGCATTTTAGCTTCTATTTTATGAAATATAATATTAATATTTAATCTGAAGCATCAAATTGAGTCGAATTGTATAATTTATTTTTGTTGTTCTAAAGTGTTGCCATACAAACCAATGGGTGTCATTAGTACGCCATTCGGAGTTGTATTTATGTGAAGACCTAAAATTGGAAATATTTGGCGTCTGTCGGGATCGAACCCGGTTCCCCCAAGTTCGCGACCAGACACTCAGACACGCGACCCCATGTTTAAGAGCTAATTGTATAATCTCTAGTAAAAAATTTAGGTCTGTTACATAAAAAAAATTATTCTGATTGCCGATGATTAATATAGACATTAGAACCCATAGAAAACGTCTATTCTATTACAATTTCCCTGAAAACAACTCTTTCCATTAAGAGCAACTTGTATGAATCAAAGACCAATGTCTTGAAGCAACAATGCCGAGATTTGTTTACCTCTGCTTCGATCTCACTGACTGACAAGTATTAATTAATCGTGGTTCTCTTCGGCCAGGTTTGTTTCCGTTTCCGGCTTAGTGCATCCGTAAATCAAGGGTGCCATGGACTGCGCTTCTACACCAGACGTCCCCCCCTCCCAACAATAGTGGGAAGGACAGAACTAGGTCAAACAGAAACTGAAGAATTTTGGAAATCGATGTACTATGAAGATGGATAAGATTTCGTCACACTAACAAGCTTAAGAGTTAAATTGAGATGTTTTTAAGGCAGTAGATGGATTGAGGTTTTTACCAGCGTTTGGTCTTATGCTCTTTCTGGAAACTACTTCCGTATTACGCGTTGAAATGTTAATACACAATTTAATTTACAAATTTGCAATTAATAATTTACAGCCCGATTATTCCCGGTATTATTAAAAAATCATCTTGTACATTAGCGTCTTATAAATTCATGGCTATGAAAATAAAATTGTAACCCTAATCTGAACTGATCATTGGTGAAACGTCAAATGACAAGCAGTGACAAGTCACGAGATAGATACTGATTGGTCAGATCCAAAATTTCAAATCGAACATAAACCAGAGAAAAAATTATAAATTTTAAATCAAAATTTCTAAATGTAAATTTATAAATTAAATCAGCCCTTACTGAGTCGCTTTAGTCAAGTTTATTCTCCAAGTTTACTGTGCGAAATAACTTACCATAATGTAATTAGAATTGCGAACATGATATATTTATGAAACACACACGTATTCAATTTGTATTACGATGTAATAATTCTCGCTCAATTATAGAGACCTGTATGCATATTCAGTTATAATTATTCACATTCAGTTCCACAGTGGTAATGAAATACTCGAGTGTCGAGTGCTGAGGTTGGTAATGAGTTGAAGGCAGGTTAACAGGAAAATATGTCACAGACGACACAACAGCAGGAACAGGAAATATATAGGCGTATTTCCTTTGTTATACCTCGTTCTGTAAATGGCCTGAATGATGGGTAATTAAAATAAAAGGCCTAAACCATCAATCAAGAACTAAATTAAATAAGGAATAACATCAATAATATTAATAAAATTACACCTTAACCCTCGCCTTAACCTTAAAATTTAATTTTAATAGAACTAAATACGTATTTCGAGAACTAAGGCTATGTCCGATGTTGCACTTTTATCACCCTAATATCTAAATCCTAAATTTATATGCCCTAAATCTAGTGATTATTTAGGGAATTAGATTTTAAGGTTTTGCAGGAGCACACTATGCCTTGAAGTTGACGCGCACTAATTAAACAAATCATGTTTTAATCATAAGTTTATTCATTATCATCTTTATCATCGGTCGGAAAAGAAGCCGTGATGATATAAATAACTTAAGTGTATAGAAATCCATCACTCCGCAGTTTTTTTTTTATACTAAACCTCAGATTCGAATAAACTTATGCTCTTTTAAAAATTTATTACAAACCCTTTTGTGTTCTCAAACAAAAATTCTAAAATGAAATGCTTGAAACAGAAACATTTATACTTAGGCTATGTCCGATGTTGCACTTTTATCACCCTAATATCTAAATCCTAAATTTATATGCCCTAAATCTAGTGATTATTTAGGTTTTTAGGATTTGCAGGAGTACTCTATGCCTTGAAGTTGAAGCGCACTAATTAAACAAATCATGTTCGTTGCTATAATTTATACAAATACAAATTTGCCGTTAAAGAATAGCTTCTTAGCTTCTATTTTATGAAATATAATATAAACATATTAGAATTAAATGGTCATTACTAATAACCCAATATGAAATTGCGCAATACTTGAATAACAAATTCAGTTTTTGGTCTTTATTTCGCGTCGCGTTCAATTGTAAAGCTAGTTGTTAGTGTGCCCTGGCGTATCCAGGATTTTGTTTCACATTGTAAAATTAAAAATTTGAAGCCCACAATGTTATACTCTACAATAGATCAAAATTTTCGACCTTCAATATGCAAAACAAATAATAATATACTCATTTAACCATCAGTGCAAAAGTTACTCTTCCAGCATTTAATATGTACAACTCCCCAAGTCGTATTTAGGACTACGGAGATGGCAAGTTCCACTGCCTAGCGCTCTGCCCCTCAGCTGGGGGGCCATGCTCCACAGTATCGATTAACCCAACTCTTAGCTGACATACAGAGCTCCCAAAAATGTCCATACACCGAAAACGGTTACGTAATAGGGTAGAAACGATTTACGAAAGTGGTAGTAAAGTTTTGAGGTTACTTTGGGGTACATAAGGGCAGGAATAAAGTTAACAAGTATGTGTTGGATGTATGAATACAATGGGTCGAATCCGGAGGGTGTTTTCCGGAAAAACGTTCTTGACCTTGTAAAGAAAACTGGACGTAACACGCTTTAGTATACTCCTTGAGAATAAAACTTAATTGGACTCTAAGGTTAAATAGATAATAGTTAAAAAATCCCTAAACATTAACTTAAAACACTAAAACTAGATACGTATTTCGGCAACTAAGTTGACATCATCAGTAAACTTACGATTTAGAACTTTTTTGGATTACTCAACATGTCAACCATGCTAGAGGTCTAAAAACAAATATGAAAAACAGAGCAGATTTAGATTACTCAGTATGTCAAACATACCAGAGGTCCAAAACTGCCCCTTGAGAAACCAAAAAGTCTGTCACCATAATCTTTCCGTAGAAGGTACAGCCTATACCTTCTTTGGTACAAACCCCCTACTGGGAACCCAATATTTGGATTATTCCTTGATTTTAGTCGTTTAATGGTGTATCAAAACGATGCCTAAGTCTTGTGGATTCCACTAAAATAGCTGCAAATCGCTACACGATTTAATCAAATTTTAGAAATCACTTAACTCTTTCGATTCATCCAACGAGATGCTAATAACCGAAAATTAGCTTGTTCAAAAGGCTGGACATCCCATGATATAGTAATGATCAAAGCATTCCACACAAAAAGTTTCTTGTAAAAAATTCTATATATTTTCAATAAAATTATAAAACAAACATACTATGTAAATTACACAACACTGATATCTATCACTCAGACTTCTTTTAATATAGTACCTGCAGTAACTCAACATCGAATTTTTTGACTAAAGGCAATACCTAAATATGGCGGAAGGTAAAAAATGGCTATACTGATTAATCGAATAATTGGGCAAGATACAAAAATGAGCAATTAACGAAAACATTCAATATTCAAAATCAAGATACGCCCATGTCACTCGATCGCTATTTATTATTAATAGGCATTAAAAATATATAAATTCATCCATTAAGTAGGAATTAGTAGACGTAGTCGATATTTCTATACGAAACAAAAGTGGTTCAAGGATAACACCATGGTCAATTTCCATTATTATGTTTATCATTGCTGTAAACATTTTTATTTTATTCGGATAACTTTTTTTTTATTGACATGTAAGCAAAATGGATATGGGTACGTACTGAAAGGAATCTGTTCTATTGTAAAATGATTGTAGCAGTGAAAATGATTCATTACTCAATAATACCAATGAGATATACAATAATTACATTGCACGTTACGTGTATATAACTGATTTGAATTCCAGAGGAAAGCAGTGCTTCCCAAGCATTGCTAACACAAATAATTCCTAGTACCCTACAAGCTTTATTTGTAAAGGGTGCGTCTCCCTTATTTTGGGGGCACATTAATTGGTCGGAATTTTATTGTCTAATCCCGAATTTGATCCTTTAAAGTTTTGTGCTATTCTAAAGGCTGACACCCATTGAATCTGGTCTTCGTTCATGATAAAAATAAACTGATTTCTGGGAGTCAGCGTGAAGAATTATCAAAAAAATCCTTGAGCCAATATTGGGAGACTGGGAATTACGAAGATAACACAATTCAGAGGTCTACTCTAAAATTAAGAGTCTCTTTGACAGTGCCAGGAAAAAGAGGATAACTTTTTATGGCCATGTGGCAATATTGTCGCTCAATAGACTGTCCACCGACCCATCCTCCTTCTGGCACAATGTCTAATGAAGGCTGAAGTCATAAAAGAAATAAGTCTGACAGTCCTACAGAACAGACAAACTGCCAGTCAGATCCTAAAGAGTCTACGGTTTTTAGAAAAATCTCTGACGAAGAAAGGTTCCCCGTGGTCTGAGAAAAGAAAAGAGCTACTGGTCTTCGTTCATGATAAAAATAAACCGATTTCTGGTAGTCAGCTCGAAGAATTATCAAAAAAATCCTGGACCCAATATTGAGAGATTAGGAATATCGAAGATGACACAATTCAAAGCTCTACTATAAAATTAAGAGTTTTTTTGACAGTGTCAGAAAAAAGAGGATAACTTTTTATGGCCATGTGGCAAGATTGTCGCCCAATAGACTGTCCAACGGCCCATTCTCCTTCTGGCACAATGGCTGATGAAGTCTGAAGTCATAAAAGAAATAAGACTGACAGACCTACAGAACAAACAAACTGCCAGTCAGATCCTAAAGAGTCTACGGTTTTTAGAAAAATCTCTGACAAAGAAAGGTTCCCCGTGGTCTGAGAAAAGAAAAGAGCTACTACACCAGGGCAATATTAGCCTGAGACCAAGGCTGCCATCAGAAAATTTATCGCTCATCATTACCCATATTACGGTATTTTGTATCATACGTATATATGTTGGGGACATTTATTAATTTCGTTTTATCTCGGCAATTTGTAACCATTTAGACATAAGTGAAACTTAACGAGTGTATTGACAGTTAGAACGAAACTGCCGTTTAGTTTGTGACCTCTGGCACAGAACCTTTCGAGAAGTCCATTTTACACCGCGTCATGCCCTACTAAGCTCGCTCACCCTCTAAAAGACTTAGTTAAATGTGCTGAAAAGACCAGGGGTAACACTTGGAAAATTGTTCAGCGTGAAAAGCAACTAACATAGAGAAATTGTAGAAATAACGCTACCCACATTTCAAATTGTAAAAGATGAGAAACATTTTTTGAAAATACGCGCAATTCGTAAATTTTCCTGAGATCGATTTTCATTCCTGCAGCAAATTCCTGCTTTCTGGCAAAGTTCACCTCGTTTCGGTTCATTTCTCCTGCCGGCAAGTGTTTTCACTAGTCAAATGTCACTAGGAAATTTAAACTATTTATTTTAACGTTTTTAGATCTTAAACGAGCTGATAGTCCTCGTTATCTTTCAAAACTTTTTGTGTGAAAAGAAAAACGATTCTATAGGTAGAGCAAAAAAGTTATCATTTTCAATTTTCTTCTAAAAAAACTGATCGAAAAACATTAATCTAAATTTACAGGCTTTAAAGCTGACCTTGTTTTAAAACTAGTTTGATTTAATTTTTATTTTCCAAAGTTTTCTAATTTTGTTCAGCTATAAAACAAATCAGATATTGAATTTGTTGGTGCAATAATTTTTATATTCTTGCAAAAAATCAAGGACACTATACCCAATAAATATAATTATGATCGCGTGGCGAAGTATGTCATGGGATCCTGCAGACTACATTCAATACCGACCAATGACAAACTTAAATATTAATTCCAGTTTTCAAAAAACACAATACTTATTTAAGTATTAAGGACTATAAGTACTTCCTAATGGTTAAAGATGATTTTGGAGAACGAGACGAAGTCGAGATCAACAATACATTCGATACCGAAAGAATAGCACTTACTGACCGTAATACTTATTATATTTGTTGCACGATCGGAGCACAAAATTTTAAAATAATATTTGAAAATTATTTTGACATTTATTAAAAATATTTGGTTGTCATTTTTAAAGTAAGCTTTGATCGTTGTTTTTATTTATTTTCGGCCTCCCGAAGATATATATATCCAGTAAAATTTAACACGAACATAATGCATTTTTTTACAAATTCCATACAGAAAGTTTCTTCACATGAATATATATTATGTAAAGGTATTCATATATAAATGCTTTAAAAATGCGTACACTTACGTAACATTCTCTTTACAATCAAATAATATTACTACCAAGTTTATATCTCTACCCATTTTTGAATTATTGCCCCAAAAGTCAATATACCCCAAATTTAGATAAAAACTTCAAAATTTTCAAAAATCTAATTTTTATGTATCTAGATACTTTTCAATGCGCTGATTCCAAATTTTGAAACCGCAGGTCGATATCTCTTTTCGTTCTCGAGATATTTAGATTCAAAGTTTTGCTCAAAACTGCCCATTTTTGGGTTATAACCCAAAAATGGGTCGAGATATGAATTCGGCGACAACACCATTCGATTCTACGGGCAAAATTACATAAGTATACCAATTTTCAGAATTTTTGAACACCGCATACAATCTCTAAAGCAAAATAACTGAAAATGGCTAAAAATCGCAAAAATCCTAAGGGGTACCCCTTAGGATTTTTTCAGATTTTGACCGTTTTCAAACTTTTATTCATAAAAAATGAACCGGTTGGACAAAAATTATGAAAATTGCTATACTTATGTATTTTTGCCCGTAGAATCGAATGGTGTTGTCGCGAAATTCATATCTCGGCCCATTTTTGGGTTATTACCCAAAAATGGGCAATTTTGAGCAAAACTTTAAATCTAAATATCTCGAGAACGAAAAGAGATATCGACCTGCGGTTTTAAAATTTGGAATCAGCGCATTGAGAAGTATCTAGATACATACACAAAATTAGATTTTTTAAAATTTTGAAGTTTTTGTCTAAATGTGGGTATATTGACTTTTGGGGCAATAATTCAAAAATGGGTAGAGATATAACCTATGTAGTAATATTATTTGATTGTAAAGAGAATGTTACGTAAGTGCACACATTTTTAGAGTATTTGAACAACTGTGTGAATTTTAATATGATGTTCATATCATGGTAGTTGTACGATATTTTCAACTGTTCCGATATATAGATATTATGGTCTGAAGTGGTCGTCTAAAAAATGAATATATTCATTTCGATTTTAAATATTATTTAAAAGAAATTGTGTTTAACATCATATATATTCCAGAGGTAATGAGAAAAAACTCTTGGTAATGTAATTTATTAACAATGTATAAATTCTCCAGTTAATCCCATTTAATCTTATCAGTTTTTCGCGTCTTGAAACGCTCTTAACAAATTTTTCATTCAAAGTATACCGTAGGGATGTAAAACAATGTCTTATAAACAAGATTAGATCTGAAATGTCTTCATCTATTGTGTCATTCGACTCACAGTGGTATGTACAGTACTTGACTGTGTAATAAAATATAACAATACTGTCAAAATGCTACTTTTAACCCTAATGCTATTCTGAGATTATCCGCAAGATTATCCTGTCACAAAGATATAGAAGATGAATACGGAATTTCAGAAGCAGATCTGTATACACTGTATAGTCTGTTCGCTCCTAGCTGAAACAAGCCGATAATTTATTACCCCAATAGTTATTACCACAAACCATAAACCACTTTCTTGAACCTTTCTTCATCAAACGGCGGTCAGTTGTAAATGGAGTGTTGAACAAGGATTGTATTCAATTCGTTTTGATATATGCGTTTGTAAATTTTTAAGAGAATTTTTTGAAATTATTTTGAAATGTATTTGCAGCTAGGTATTATCATTGAATAGGTATAATTAAGAATTACCTGGAAAGACGTTTTCGGCTAATGACATTGTTTTCGGGTTTGGCCATCATCATAATTTCTACGAATTATTTAATCTACTATTCTAAATTTGTATATATTTCCCTGACAGTCCTAAGCCTGTAAAAAGTGTGAAGGAAAGTTGCCATTATTTGATTATTTTATGACGAGTATAACTGTATACTTGTAATAATGACATTTTCCCTTACTTATGCAGATTTCAAATACGTCCCAGTTCCACACTACCTGAGGATTTTCTATTTGTTTGTGGTAATATCTATTGGGGTAATAAAATATCGGCTTGTTTCAGCTAGGAGCGAACAGACTTTATATTGATATTTTTACCTCTGGCTACCCTAAGTAAGATAGGGGTTTCATTTTCTCATCGGAGAGTAAGACTGTGTCCGATGTTGCACTTTTATCACCCTAATATCTAAATTCTAAATTTATACGCGCTAAATCTAGTGATTATTTAGGATTTTAGGGTTTTACAGAAGAACACTATGCCTTGAAGTTGACGCGCACTAATTAAGCAAATCATGTTCTTTGCTATAATTTGTACAAAACGTCAAATTTACTGTCAATGAATAGCTTCTTAGCTTCTACTTTATGAAATATAATATTAAAATTTATTGTGAAGCATTAAATTAAGGCTGTGTGCGATGTCGCATTTTGGGATTTAGGTCTTCTTCACATAAATACAACCTCGAATGGCACACTAGTGATATCCATTGGTTTGTACCGCAACACTTTGGAACAACAAAAATGAATTATACAATTCGATTAAATTTGATGCTTGAGAGTAAATGTTAATATTATATTTAATAAAATAGAAGCTAAGAAGCTATTCTTTGACAGTAAATTTGACATTTTGTCAGGCAAAGAACATGATTTGAATTTCAAGGCATAGTGTGCTCCTGCAAAACCCTAAAAACTAATTCTTAAAATCCTAAATAAAGGCGTTATTTAAAGCACATAATTATAGGATATAGATATTGGGGTGATAAAAGTGCAACATCGGACACAGCCTAAATCAAATTGTATAATTCACTTTTGTTGTTATAAAGCGTTCCCATACAAACCAATGGATGTCTTTAGGGTACCATTAAAAATTACTTACATTTACTATCTGTAGTTCCCAGAATATTTTTTGCCGTCAAAAATTTAATTTATAATGATAATTATCTCCTTCTAGCATAATTTCCATAAAATTATCATAAAAATATTCACCAAGAGACAAAAAATAAGAAAAATGTGATCCATTCTTTAATGAAATTAACGTAGCTATCCGGGGAAATTTATACGGCAGATCAAAACCGGAAAAAAGAAAAAGAAGAAGTAGACGACGCCTACTGTGATGGCATTAAATCCACGTTGATTTTTTTATAAGAAAATGTAGAGGTGCAACCTAAGTTTTCTTTCGTAGCTTTAATAAACAATGGAACGTCAGACGGTAAATCTGACTTGAAAACGTCACTCCTTTATATCTACGTACGTGGGTTGTCAAGAAAAAATACCATTCGAGTTTTTAGGGACTAACAGGCCTATTCTACTAAAAAAATGTTTAACGATATCGTTACTGAACGACTGTCGCTAAGCATTTGGTTAAACGACTTTAATAACGACAAATGCCAAAAACCTATTCTACTAATCATATCGTTATAAATTATCGTTATCAGGATTATAACGATAATATTATAACTTCATGTATATTTTGACAGGATAAATTTGTATATGTTTTTCAATTTAAATTTGACATATCGATTCATTGTTTGTTTATTTAATTGAATTTGACAATGAATATAAAAAAGGGCTTCGAGGACAACTCAAAGACAGTACGAAATATATGTTGAAGAACTTGAAAATAACAGTTCATTAAGAATTAATAAATTGTCCACTGAAGAATTGGAAGAAATATGGAGAAGACTTACAAGTCATTTAAATTCTGTGGGACCGGGTAAAAAGATCTGATGTATCACGCAGTGTACGATTATATACTCTGACATCCCTATACAAATATATAATTTTTAAATGCATAGATGTGCATCTATATTCTATATTATATTATATATCAATATATTAAATAATATTATCTAAGGGTAGAAAAAAGAAAAAGTTTTTTCGTTGCAGAATATATTTGAAAATTATTTATTTATTATTTACATTCTACAACGAAAAAACCATGGATTTTTCTTTTTTCTACCATTATCAACATGCAGAACGGCCTGGAGTCCTTCGTCCACTAAATATTAACTAAATCTAAATTTTTAAATATATTTCTGAAATATAAATAAAATGTCTAATACTAAAAAGTATAATATATATAATTAGTGTACAGAAGTGAATCATCTTTGCAGAATCTCTTTCTCAGCTACAATTAATAAAATATCTTCTTCAGCCATTTTTACTTGTCGTTATTAAACGATATGAAATAACGATATGTAACGATTCGTAACGATAAATAAATTAACAAAATAGGGTTTTGGCAAAAATCGTTATCATAACGACTTATCGCCTAGTAACGAGTCATAACGATACATATTTTTTTAGTAGAATAGGCCTGTAAGTTATAATTACTTGAAAAACAGCTATTTTCGACAGATATCAATCCTTTCAAAATTTCGTTTCGAACATATTACTAAAAATTTATATTCAAATACCTAGAAAGAAAGCTGACGAGTTTCGCGCTTCTCTCTATCTCAGCTATACAGTAGAAGATGTCTCAATACTGTGTCTTCTGGATGTTAGTTGAATCATTTGCATATTTTACAGCAGAGCAATTGTCTCGTCTTAAGTAGATGAATTTAATGCCGAACATTTCAATCCTCTTATGTTAAGATGAAGTGTTACTTTATTGCATTATCCAATTTCGATTTACCAGCTGGAATAGATCTCATCCTGACCTATATTATTTGTTACAAGCTTCATTTGACATTTCATTTCGATGCAATATTGTCAATTTAAGCCGAGTTTAATAAATAAGTTACGTTGATGAAACCGGTCATAAACTACTCAATGGTTGGTCCTTTCAACCCTCAACGACACCTACTACTGTTAATTTTTTAGACGGAGACTTTTATAATATAGCAATATTGTCTTGTAATGTGTTCTAATTGTTATGTTGATGTCCTGTAGGTTACCAGTGCCTTGGTTGCTGTACACCATCATCTACAGGGAGCCGGTGGAAGTGAACTCGACAGGGATGGTGTGCTCCATCACAATACTGTTCATGATGCTGCTGTTCGTCATCCTGTCCATTGCGTGCTTCCGCTGGAAGATGAACAAAGGACTCGGCTTCACCATGTTCCTCCTCTACTTCGTTTTTGTAGCCGTGTCGCTCATGTTCGAGTACGAGATCATGACCTGCCCTGTATAAAGCAACTGCGTCACCAAGACATCCACCAATCACGACCTAACCTAACAAACAAACTCAAAGTGACAGTGACTTATAGAATGTAATGTAACAGCACATTGCTATTGGTGTTCAAATCGGAAATGCACAAAATAATATCGACTTCCATTCTTGTATAGTTTCCTGTGGTGATGTTATATTTTTTTAGAGTTTTTCATTTTGTTATAAAGAAATAGAGAATCCCCGGCCATGATAGCAATAAATAAATATTTAATTATCTATTTATAACGTTTTAAATAGATAATAGATTATGTGACGTGAAAGGAGTAGTTGTTTTTATAAGAGATTCGTATTGTGCAGCGATACTAAGTAACGTTAGCCAAGTAATAGTGTACTTGTAACAAAGAACTATAGTCTCATTTATAATTTTATATGTACATATATAATTCTTTTTAACTTTCAATTTTAACGTCGGACACAGAAATTAAGACAAGCCCTCAAAATCCTCACCTTGTTTCCAAAGTCCTGTCGGTCAGGAGAGGTTTTTACCTTGCAAAGATAGGAAGTTCTGATTTTCATATTTGTTGTTTAGGTTGGTATTCTGAAAAATTTAAGTTTGTGACCTTAGGAAAGACCAAACGAGCCGCTATCTTTGATCAAATTTGCAAAAAAGTGTAAAAAAAAGCTCGTAATTTTTTGTACAAAAGTGTTCTTACATTTTTACCTAGGATGAACTGTCAAAGACAAAAACAAACAATATTTAATACTGAGGCTGCGGTGCACTTTTATCACCCTAATATCTAAATCCAGAATAATGTTTTTATTTAGGATTTTAGGAATTAGATTTTAGGGTTTTGCAGGAACACTCTACGCCTTGTAGTTGACGCGCATTAATTAAACAAATCATGTTCGTTGCTATAATTTATGCAAAACGTCAAATTTACTGTCAAAGAATAGCTGCTTAGCTTCTATTTTATGAACATTTAATCTCAAGCATCAATTTAAATAGAATAGTATAATTCATTTTTGTTGTTCTAAAGTGTTGTCAAACAAACCAGTGGATGTCATTAGTGTGACATTCGGAGTTTAAGTGAAGAAGACACGGCTGTATCCGATGTCACATTTTGACATTTAGTATTCAAGTCTTCTTCGCATAAATACAACTTCGAGTGGCACACTAGTGATATTCATTGGTTTGTATGGCAACACTTTAGAACAACAAAATTGCATTATACAATTCGATTCAATTTGATGCTTGAGAGTAAATGTTAATATTATATTTCATAAAATAGAAGCTAAGAAGCTATTCTTTGACAGTAAATTTGACGTTTTGTACAAATAGCAACGAATATGATTTGTTTAATTAGTGCATGTCAACTTCAAGGCATAGTGTGCTCCTGCAAAACCCTAAAATCTAATTCCTAAAATCCTAAATAATCACTAGATTTAGGGTGTATAAATCGGACATAGCCTTGGTCTAATAAATTTTGCTATTTATAACAGTTTACATTAGACCTGGTATCGATAGAAGTAAATTATTGATAATTTTTAATAATTTTTGTCAACTCTTTCGTAAAAATTCATCCACCAATCTTACCCGATTAAAGATACGATAACGCTGTTTGTAAATTGATTTCATCATAAAATTTTCCTTCATGGTAGATATTATACGATTTTTGATTTGATGCGAGATTCTTCAGTTAATAACAACTTAAAATTGCAATTCCTCTAAAATTTTAAACATCTGTAAATCGGCTTTTCCATCTAAAATTTCGCCACGATTACCGATAAATAATATTACGTATTTAATAAAAGGTTTAATTTAGCATTCTGTTTTTGAGAAAATAGCCAGAAACTTGAAATTTTTACAAGAGTCCCGACTCAAACAACATATATTAAAATCAGAACTACCCTACATTTGGGTCTCCATTGACTGGGCTACCATACAAACAAGCAATATTATCATATCTGTGCATATTTCTTAACAAAGTATTAAAGCTTGTACA
Organism: Ophonus ardosiacus; assembly: GCA_943142095.1. Taxonomy (NCBI): domain Eukaryota; kingdom Metazoa; phylum Arthropoda; class Insecta; order Coleoptera; family Carabidae; genus Ophonus; species Ophonus ardosiacus. Next base: position 2,857,173 of record OW964838.1, on the reverse strand, counting down.
ATTTTAAACAACTTTTTAAATCTATAGAAACAAGGTGAAGATTCTGCAATTCAAAAGAGAGTTAAATCTGCTCTTTGCATCATGATAGCATCCTAGCTCTAAGATACTAAATAACTATATGTACAATAGTCTGTACTTTTCTTGTATTGTAGAACGTATTAGAGTTGTATATATCATGTACTTACTCATTGTTTAAGCAGGGCTTATGCACCTTCGAGCATTCTAGACATGTTGTTGATTTTTGTGACTGAATGCTCGCAGGTGGGGGCCCTTGAATATATTATTTGGGGGCACCGAGATACCCGAGCTAGAGGGGTCTCTGTTAAAGTGCCTGGCATATATAAATATTGTCCTTTAAGTTTCCATAAGAACATTAACGGGGTGACGAAATGACAGATGGATTATGGAGGGAGAGGCAGGACTCGGATAGGGGACTGTTTCGATATCCGAATATGCGCGTACCTGAGGATTTGAGAATTTATCTAAAATATGAACTGGTAGTCAGCATATCGATATTATAACGGTTGCCGTGTTGCTACACAAAGATATGTAATGAGTTTTGATGGTACACTTTTCATTGCAGGAACAAGCGCTTTCCATTTTATCTCAAACTGGAATAAATGAACAAAAATATGTTTTGTCTAACAAATAAAATAAAAATTGAAATAATGCTTTTTATCATACATCTGGGGTGGGATCCCAAAACTACGCTATCATAGCGTAGCGAAAAATACACCTTACGTTTCAACTTCCACGGTTGTTAGGCAAACAAAGTGTTATTTCTCGCTACGTTATCGTAGCGTAGTCTTGGGATCCTACCCCAGAAACTTAAATTATTTAATCGTATATCTGGCATTAACGTATATAACAAGAGTTTTGAGAATAAGTTACAATAAGCTACATCAAAAGGAAATATTTTTTACTGAAACGTTGACTTAAGAGGTTTTTCCTGTAAGCTAAGGAGATACCTAATTTTGCAATACTGTTATCTTCAACGCAGCATAGTTTTTTGATACCTTGTCTAATTTATCTCTACTTCTCGGATCATCAGAAATATTCTTCTCTGTAACTGTTGCTCATTTTGGTATTCCCTTACTGCTAAGATATGCCTAAAAGTCTTCAGTCAATCCCGCCTGAGAAACATTTACGGGATTATACCGTCTCTCTGTTTTCTACAAAAAGCTCTCTATTTGATTACATTATTTCTTTTTGTTTTTGAAATTTTACATAATTTCTGAGTAAAGTTAATCATAAATTGGAGTAACGATGATCGACTGGAGATTTTCGACCATTAGACCCTGAAGAAGATCATTGTAATGGTCGAAACGTAGGTTTCAAATAAAATAAAAGCGTACTGACTGCAGTTTCCGATTACTTTATTTTCTTCTCCACACATTAATCATAAATATTTAAAATTCTAAATTGTTGAGATAATTTGCGCGATGACATTCTAACTTTATCTTTAGCACTTTAAATGAGTCTGCTGATTCGATTTAGGGGCAAAAATTCGGATCGCTCACTTTTTGGTAAATTAATATATGTCTAAAGTCGTGTCGGCTTCGGTGGCTCAATAGTTAGAGCAACGCCTCTTAGTCATGAGTGCGCTCGGGTTTCGGGGTTCAAATCCCACTAAGGCATGGATGTTTGTGTATGTGAACCTACTCAGTCATTGGGATTTGAGAGACTTTAAAAATACAACCCGATTAGACCTTGGAGAGTAAAGTTTTTCTGAAAACTTTGTTACATAAGTTATTACAGAAATGACTGAATGCAGTATCATTTTCACAGCACAACATTTGATATTTGAGTTTCAATACTGATACTTTTGTATCATAGGCACTTATCTACAAAACCAAACGCTGACACTGTGTAACCCTTATGGGTACACGAGATTATAAAATAAAAACGTACCTACACATTACTAAAACAAACTACTAAATCAAAACAAATAACGAATCAAATCACACGACACAAAGCACAAAGATACAAAATTTACTTCACATTCTGTATTCTGTATCGCGTAAGGTGTAGCTCTCTGCTACCTGACTCCCTCGGCCTCGTGAAGTTAGCTGCGCTAGCTGGTCGTTCTCGCGCGAAATTCAAACTTTGTAACTACGTTTTACTTAGAAAAAGTAAATGAATGCATATGAATTGTTCGTATTAATATTACAAATTGTTGTTTTTATGTTCGAGTAGTTGACAATTGCCAGTCTGTTTTAAAAAAATGCATGTAAAGAAATGACTGATTATTTTCATCTAGTACTGTTATAAAATCTTGAAAATATCTTATACTGTTTTCGGAATTATAATTCTGGTATTATTCTTATTGTTCCAAAGAATGCTGTCATTTAATAACAATTGCATTAGCAAAAAAGTTTTTTGTATATATTTTCATTATGAATTTTGTTAATGTTTACGCCTTTAATATAATATAATAATTGTGTACATACATTTTGTAACTTATAAAACGAAAACAATTCACTAATTGTTACTGAAAGATATATAGCAACCTCTGCAGGGTTAATACTACCAACATATAAATGGAAAGCGCTTAAATACCCTAGGGCAAGATCTGAATATTTTTAATTATATCTATTTATTTACTTTTATATATTTAGTAATTTTGTGGCTTAAAAATTTAGAAAAAATAAAAGAATAAAACTTTATTGCTCAAACTAACTTCCTTATCTCTCTGAACATTTATTACAAGTACCTGTAAATTTACTAAATGAATCACAAAAACAGTACAAAAATATGATTATCAAAATATAAATGATTGTTTGACTATCATACAATCCGGGTACAAAATTTGAGAGATATTCAAATTATGTTATAAAACATTAATGAAACAGTATTAAATTGTAAATATATTGTATATAATTATGTATTTGTAATAAGTAGATAATTTTATTAAAATTTCATTTGAACTGACAAAATTTTAAATGTGAATTTGAATGTGTAACAAAATTTATTAATTTTCAAAACAAAGAATACTATTCAATAATTATTATTATATTTACACAAAACCCACACAAATGGTGAGACAATTATACAAAATTCTTTCGACTACTTTAAAAATAGACTTAAAAAAACTGTGGGCCAAATGACTGGTGATAATAGTTCGACCGGTATTTAAAGGATGATCTTCTATTCCAAATTATTTTCTACGGAAATCCTGTACTGTTGGCACAACAAATAACTACTTCGTAAAAATCTAGGGTGTACAATAAATCCTACCTTGCAACACATATGGGGCAATACTGCAACAGAAGAGTGTCCTGAAACAATTGAAGCTGTTATTACTAATAAAGGCGATGTAACCCATTATTAAAATCCATATTTTCAGTTATACTTCATTTCACGTAAGAAAATAGCATTGGTTCAGATAGGGACAAATTCCGATTCTGCCATTTGATTGGTCAGAATACAAACCTAGTTCATTAAAAAGGAAAAAAAATATTAGCTGTCATTTGTCAGTTATCAAATAAAATTTGCTGAATTAAGTGACGTTTAACTATGATTTGTTGTAATTTTTAATATTCAGGTCTTGCATATTTTTACAGATAAAAATATTTATTATTGACAAAGTTTGGTTTCACGAATTTAAATTATTTTCCTGAAATCGTCATGTAATCTACTACTTCACTGCCGCAAAATCGGCAGGGAAATTGAATTTGTTTTAAATTCTTATACAATTTTAAATAAAGTTCCGTAAGTTTTTAATCTGATTTACTTGTTAAATGTTACTATTCAGTAATTTTGAATTCTTAAACGATTTCAGAAAAAAATTAATACAGATCTCATCAATGAAGTTCGTTTTCATGACTCATTATGGTATCTCCATATTCGTCATGAAAAGACGAACTTCACAGCCTTAATAAGTAAATAACTATTATTTAATGTATGTAAAAACGGTCGGCTCGCACGTGCCATCTACTATTTTCTTACGTGAAATGAAAATAGTCGAAATATAATTGTAAAATTAAATATATTATTTGTTTGTTGTAAATCGGTCGAACTATTACGAATTTAGGCTCGAACTTTTGAATAATTATTAGAATTATATGTATTTAATAATTATATAAATATTAATAAGTGAAAAGTCGAGTATCTTTTTAAATGTGCTGCCAACATGGCGACTGTTAACCTCAAAATACAGCCGATTCTCTGACTACCAGCTGAAATTTTTACCCGTTAAACATTCAAAGTCTAAATTTATATTGGCAAATTCGTCCAAATTGTACAAATCGTACAAAGTTGAAACAGTCCAGTTCGGTAGAGAAATGTGAAAGGCGTAACATATCATTTCAAGGGACGGGCGAGTATTCGTGCTCTGAAGGCTAGAACTAGTGAATAAAGTCGATTTGACACCCTTGGATTAATTTCCCAGCGTAACCTGTGATCACAAGTTTAGATAGTTACTGTTCTGTTGTTTATTGACAAGCAAGCACATCGGATTTTACAAAGAACCGATAAATGCGATAGAATAGAAATTTTTGTATCATAGGCTTTTATAGACAAATGAGCTAGCTTGCATTTTACGCATGGTGGGACTCTTACATACTTTTCTCTTTTGTTTAGCTAGCTTTTGTTTCAAATTTGAAAAGGGTGCGGTTTATATTATAATAAAATATTAATAATATAATCACTAGCATAATTTTTAAAAATATTATATAAAAATATTTAATAAACTGCTGCCCTTTGTACACCAAGGAATGCTTGTATTTATATTTATTTTCACTGACCAAAATTTAGCAATAAAATATTAAAATTTTGATTGTAGTGAAGAAAGTCAATTATTGTGAAATGGAAGGATATCCTAGGGTACGTTCTGAATCGCTACAACAAAAAAACCATAATTTCGAAGTGGAAATGGTGGAAGATTTTCACGCATGTATATATTGACTTTTGTAACTTTACAAGCCGCGGTCAGTCTCTAGTGAAAAAGGGGGTTGAATTCAAATCGGGCGCCAGTTACAAAGGCGATACCTCCCAAGGATGACTAACAATACACGGAAGAAACGAAATTTCAAGAACCAAAAACATCGCTTTATTTGCGTGCTGAGGGTATAGCAAAATAACAGGGCAGTGCGTGGGGTAATTTGAAATGTAACAATAATTCGCCGGTCTAGAATAACAAGATATTAACTGCAAGAAAAATCAACATATTAAGAGCAAAGTTTTAGTAACCCTAACCAACTAATTATCATGGATATTATTTAAAAATATATTGGAATGATTGAAAAATAACTGAATTTGTTGTTTTAGTCATAGCTTGATCATCCCTGATTAAGAATAAATGCTACCAGTCATAATTGTTATCTAATTATCATTTATTAACTGCAATAATGGATCTATAATTCTTTTATAAGAATATGGATGAAAAATTACAATGGTATGCATAGTTACCGAAAAAAATATTAGAAAATTTTCTACGTTTTTCATGGGATCTAAGTTCTATCTGCGTATATTTAAAAAAAGAGCTCAATGTGACAGAAAATTATTATTTATTTCTATTAATAAAACATGAAAATAATAAATTTCTTATTGCAAAAAATTATTTAATTTTAATATTGTTTTATACTATATTTGGTTTTCGTCAGTCATTACAATGTTTTCAAAGTACTTCGCTTTTGGGCGCTAATTTCTGAATCTTTTTTAGCTTCTTTGACTCAAGATATACTTCTTTTACAGTATTTCTTTTTGTACTATGTTGCAAATAGAACATCGCCACTAAACGTTTCATTAAATCTTTGGCAGATAGAAATTTATTTCTGTACTACCGCGAAAAAAGTGCGGCAATATTTCAAATCTAATATCAGGTATGCAAAATTTAATTTTCCAAAAATTTGCAGTTGCAAACCTTGCTATTCTTGACCTGAGAACTAACACAGTCAGAACAGCTTATTTTGGTTTTTGTTTTGTGGTATTTTCATTTAGTTTTAATTTAAAATATTGGTTGAATATTTTAATAAAACATTAACCTAGTTTTAAAATTACACACTACACAAACTTTAATAGACCATTCCAGACTGACGTCACCTGCCCTCCACAGGAGTGATTTTAACCTCACTTTTGAATATTTTTAAAAATTATTTAATTATATATCTTATGACAAATGTCGAGAAATTTTGATTTTGATACATTTCATTCATAAAATTTTTCCATGGCTCCATCATTGAGTAAATTATCTATGAAATTTATTTTTGACAGCTGCCCCATTTGCTCTGGATTGATCTATAAGAAGATTTAATAAACAGCAATTTTTATCATGACTAACTCGATTCTGAACGTACCCCAAAAAGTGTGTAAGAGTCCCAAATAAAGCTCAAACTTTAGAGAACCGATTTATGTTGAAATTAAAGCGTTAAATGTATTATATTTGCATCAAATACTATTTTGTTGATAGTACAAGACGTGGTTTAGATATCGAAGTGAAACATGTGATTTAGTTACTGCACACTGTTATAAGACAACAATTTACAATTTTATGAAAAAAACTAAAAAAGATATAGTAATAACGTTAAGATAAATCACAATTAGTTTAGTTTGCTAAAAGTTGTGTGTGCTTAAAATACAGATTTGAATTTTATTGTAGATATAACGAACCATAAAATAATAAACGCTTATATCACAAATTAAAAACTATGCTAAGTAAGTAAATTATAAGATAGCGCAAGTAAAAAATGATATAAATAGAGTAACCGACATATTATTGTCTTGCGATTACTATGGTTACCATAATCATAAATCACTGAACTCATTATTATATTACTGAGTATGCTGTGACGTTAGGTTCCTATATTAGCGTGCAAACACACTGAGAATAAGCCAATTTTACCAACCATGCATCCAAGAAATTAATATATTTTTGTTAATACAAATCATTATTTTAAATTACAATATGGATTTTTAAATTTACGACCAAAATATACGCTTTTGCAAAGCCTAATTAGCTGACGATTAATAACGCAGTTGGCTTGTTTTTGTCGTGTACGCACTCTAACAAAATAGGACGAGAGAGACAGCAACAGAGGAAACTTCCACTTCCCTCTTTTAAGCACTAACACTTCAGCCCTATATTCTGTGTAAAAATTAATTAAACAAAACAAAATTATAATAACCCGTATGACAGTTTTAAAAGAAGTGTTCATTTTATAAGGGCTGATAATTCCGAAACAATATAATGTAATACTAGATTAGCGAATGAAAGTTGACGTTTAAATTATTTTTATTCAATTTTGATGTTTTAAACTGTCATTATTAACTCCATAGCAACAACTATAAGTAACACTTTTTTCACATGTGAATTATTGTTTTTTTTTAAATCACTCTCACAAAATTTTATCTCACTCTGCATCAAAAAATGCATTTAGAAATAACATCAAGAACGAAAATAACACTCACCATAATATTTAGCAGACATTATCAGCCATTTTCATTATTTTTCACGGCACAAATGACATGCAATAAAGCATTTTAAATACATGACTTGACGTCTATCAGCAACGATTGTCATATGCTCAGCCTACTAACTGATCAGTTTTTTGTCAAAATTAAATATTATAATGGTTTTTATTATTATTTCGTTAAAATTGAATAAAATATTGTACAAACCACGTGAGCTAAGAATGTTTATTCACTCGGAGAATTTAACTCTAAACTTTCTTTTCATGAATAAACATTACCGTAGCTCACTTGGTGTGTAAATATCTATTATGATACAACAGAACTAAAAACAAAAGTGAAAAGATAAAAATAACGACCACCAGTCATTATTTTTTATACCAATCGCCTACAAATAAGGATCAAGTGTTCCTAGAAAAATAACAGCATCTTGATAGACCGTTGTCAAGGATAATTTATAAATCAACAAAAAATTGTTCAGTATGACAGACAGAGAAGAATTTTATTATTATTTTTTTACTCCTAACAGCCCGATTCACAAAAAAGTTTAAGCTAATCCTCATTTTTGGATTAGCGAATTCTACTCTAATTTTGACAGTTTATATCTTAAATTACAGTCTAATCTATTCCTAGTATCTACCTTTATTGATAATATCATGGAAATTAAATTTTAAAAACCGGAATAGAATAGAATTCACTAATCCAAAAATGAGGATTAGCTTAAACTTTTTTGTTAATCGGGCTGTAAATGTTTAAATTTTATAACAAACTCAGCTAATTATAAACCTTAGTCGCGTCCGTTATTTGTCTTATATTAGCCTAATGACGTTAATAACTATTATAGAAATGGTTTTTTTTCATAACTTTGTCGTATGATTTAAATTTGAAAGGAAATTGACCTTTATATCTTCCGTTAGAGAAGACTAGAATTGTACTCAACATGATGTATTTAAAAAAATTAATACCGCGAATTATGATTCGTTCATCGTAGGTACAAGCAGTTCTCTAGTCGGAACTACTAATATATTCCTATTTGATATAATTCACAAAGTAAATATGTAGTGTAAAAGTCAAAATATTTTATTATAATCAAAATAAATGAAAAATGTAAGGCATAGTAATGTATTTCTGGGATTTTCTAACCTAGAATTTAAATTTGCAAATCTGTGGCAAAGTTATGAAAAAAAACCACATTTATAATAGTATGTAAAAGAACAAATGTCATACTTGTCATTTTATTTTAAGAGAAGAAAGTTTGGATCGTTTGTATTCGTGTATTTAACAAGATTTGATATTTTTGAAATTCTTAGCCACAACCTTATAAAAAATAATTGTACTATTCCGTGTTTTGAAACTATTGATAGCACTAGACGAAGTCACATTTACACCGCTAGAAGTTACCAAAAAAAGTCACTAGATTTATTTGGCGGGAGAATTGAAATATTAAAATGAAGGCAGCGTCAGCATTTATACTTTCCAGGTTATATTTTCTTTAACACATAAATACATTTTTAATTTTTTAATTATAAATTAATTAATTGTATTTTTTTTTGTAATTCCTTATAAAAAGTTGTTTGACAACTACTGAGAGTTTGACGTTTCAATTACGTTTGAAGGTTAACTTGAAATTTCGTCTGGTTAAACGCGCCTTCACGAAATAGCGCAGTAGCCAATCACAGGCTTTGATTTTCACCCTAGAATTTCTAGTTACTATCTATAGTTTAAAAACAGAGTATTATAGTCTATTATACATCACTCGAATGAGCTATTAGTGAACTATTTTGAGTGCTGAAAAATACCAAAAATGATTTTAACGTCATCTTTCAGTCGCTAGCTGCAATATCTGCTTACTTTAGTCAAAATATGAATATGAGGGCATAATCCAGTTATATATATAATGAATTCAGTATCATAGACGCGTTATTGTTACAGTAAATTATTATTTTGTGACGCAAATGTTGATTTGAAACACTTGACAAACATCGATTACATTTAGAAGTAAAAAATTTCTAGAGTGAATGAGAGGGCGAATGTCTAGACTACAAATGATTGGGCTATTTGTCCAGTAGATTGTGAATAGGATAGAGTGAAGCGACATTAAAAACAAATCACATTTTCTGCTTTACAAAGGAACTAATTGTTACTCTTCTGGAAATACTATATATTATACACCTTTTTAGAATATATAGAGATTATTATACAACTATTCTTAGGAATTCTATAATCGAATCAATTGTTAAATATTGTGTATTCTATACTTTTATTGAATTAATTGTTATAACAGAGCAAGCTGTGGAAGACAACTACCCACGCACCTGTGACGTCACGAATTGATGTGGGGTTGTCTTCCACGCTTGATACTTCCATGGCATGGGATATTGCAATTGAGTGATTAAATATACGAAACTAAAACTAATTTTCAACTATATTCACTTGCCATTCTCAAATATACACTTGTATGAGAAAGTTCCGTTTGGATTCTTGTAAATTTCGACTCTACTATATGCCATACGTTGTATAAAAGTGTTTATTTGCGAGACCATTAGTTTACATATCTGAAATTTAATGAGTGTCCAAGGGGCATGTTACCAGATTGACTCTTTATAAAGTTGTTATTTTAATATTAAATTCATCATTCAAAGATAAAGATTGTTAAACGGTGTATTCTTGTAGATTGTTAATGCTAGAACATTTATTATTATAGGTATGTAATAATTAAATGCCATTTCATGGATTGTTACTTTTTGCCGACAATATAACATGTATATTATAAATTTTCTCTACTTATTTTACCCTGTTTTACTGGTATTTTTTACTCCATAAATTGTGCCTATACCGTTTTTTTAAACTATAGCTTGCGGACATTCATGTGACGAAGCGAATTACCCAATCAGAACTTGGGGAGAAACTGTCACATCGAAGGTCAGAGAGCTGGGCAGCTTTCCAAATTCAAGAGTACCGTAATTTAAGAGTGTAGTGTGTTTTGGAAGAATGAGTTTTGTTGGAGTAAAAAATTGAAATTAAATTTTAAAAATTAACAAAACTACTTATAATTACAACATTAATGTCAAGCCCCCTCTAAGACTAAGGTATTAGTTTTGGAACGATTCCAAAAAAGATATATTAATAATAATAATAATAATAATAATAATAATAATAATATATCATCACGGCATATTACCCATTTCTGGGTGTGCCATTATATACAACACATGTAGACATCGGTAATGATGATATATTTTACCGTGTAGGCGTTTACCAGGTGTCACCTCACGGGCCCTCATATTTGGTGTGGAGAGGGCACCACAGGGGTCACTTTTGTGCCATTTAAAATTGGAAATATTTGGCGTCTATCGGGATCGACCCCGGTTCCCCCAGGTTCCCGACCAGACACTCAGACACGCAGCCACGGGATATTCATTTAAAAAATGTTTAGTTTAGTTTGTCATTATACTGAATAGTATATTACTTTCCAAGTTAAGAAAAGTGAAAGTTTACTAAACTAGTATTGCAAGTTTAAGTACGAGAGATAGCGACTACTTAAATGCCATACGAGTACAGTAAAATCACTTTTCTGACGCGGTGGGTCTACTATTTTTTTGTATTTTTTATTAGTATTTTTTGATGCACAATATTCTGAATTAAAAAAATCGAAAAAACATAGTAGTCTGATTCTCAGTAACAAAATGACTTGACAGTTATTGTTTTTTGTATCTTACAACCTCCAAACAAATTAATTTTTGGATATCGATTTGCCAAACGATGGATCTAGATGATGAAGAGACCATTGAAAACGATTTAGAAGATAAACAATAAAAAATAAAAATAAACAATTCCTTGTGTCAAAATGTATTTTAATGACGAAACCGGTGCTATACAGAACCGGTTGCTATGTTGTAAAGTAACCTATTACTATACGATTTTGAGAATATTTAAATAGTACATTACTATACAACATTATTTGTATACAAAAATTGAATTTCTTTATGCAGATAAAAGTAGAGTGTATTAGCCATTGTATACAGATTATTATTATAAAACACTATCGGCGGCATCCTACGGAATGCTTTAGTTTTACGCTAATCTTTATCTTCATCTAATCCAAGTTTAAGACAATTAGCCAACGATTTTGAGAAATTACAACTGTTCTCTCCATCTAAAACATATACTCATAAAATTTCATCCATTTCTAAGCAAAAGAAAGACATTTAATACCTGAAGAAGCAAGTGTACCAAAACATTTTCGTATTTCTTTAACAGCAGATTGTTTCAGCTTTTCATTTTTGATTTTGTCTTGTGCCCATTTTATCATACCAGCTTCAGAAGGAATGCCATCATCTTCCATCTAAAACGGGGAAGAAATAACCAATAAATTTATTTTTAATTGGGAGGTACTCACAATTTCCATATTGTTGAAAACGCATTGACTTACACACTGCAAAATAAAAATATTAAGGTTATAATTGGCGCCCAACGTGGGGCCATATTTGTTTTAATAAAATCAAAAACATAGTCAAATTATGAAGTTTATAAATGTACCTCTCCTTCACTGTTGTCATCTCTATTCTTATTTTTCTTATTTCGTTTATGTTGTTGATTTCTATTATTTTGTCTTCTATGACCACCTTTTCTATTATTACTATAATTGTCATCATCATCATTTTCATCCTCCCAATTATTATTTTTGTTATGTTTTCTTCTATTCGAATGTCTGTCGTTATTATTATATCTGTCTTCTTCTTGAAAATTGTATCTTTAAAACATAAATATTAAAAAAAGTGTACAGTTTTATAAATCTGTCGTACCGGTCTCTATTTTTATTGTTATAAGTTGTTGGGTGTTGATTAAAGACATCTCTGTCTCTATCTCTGTTATTGTTTCTTCTGTTATTGGTTTGAGGAAAATATTCATCTTCATTGTTGCCATAATAAGGACTATATTGATTCTTGTTACGATTGTTGTAAGGATCGTCCCATCTTTGTTGAAAAGGATTGTCTAAAAATATATGTTTTATTTAAAAAATTGTCCAGCTGTTTAATTAAACAAGTTTGCAAGAAACTGTGCTTGTTTTTCTTCAAGGACTTTTGGTCAGTTGCACTGATTTAAATATAGATCATGTGCACAATATATATGTTCCAAATACCTGGTCTACTGTTATAATCGTCTCTGTGTCCAGCGCCAAACTGTCTATTATCTTCAAATGATCTTCCATACACCAAATATTCTTCCCGGAACCCTCTTCCTCTGTTTCTTCCATTATTCTTTCTTTTATTCCTTTTGTCTTCTTCGCTATCATCATCATCGTCATCATCATCACTATTCTTCTGCCTATTTTTATGTTTTTTCTTATTGTTCATTGGTTCTTCCGAACTATTACTTCCACATTCTGACGTTTTATACTTCAAAACTTCTGTCTTCAATGAAGAAGGATCTTCAGATGGTCTTCCATTACCTAAACCGATCTTTGTCGCTGCTTCGCAAAGAAGAAGTATGATGCAGATAGTATAAAATTGTAACAACATTTTGAATAGAGATACAAATTTTGTATTGTATTTATAGATTTGTTAAAAGTTGTTAAAGTATTGTTACAATAATTTAGGTTATTAATTTGTCGGATATGTACGTTAAAATGACTAGGAAATTATATTTGAGTGACGTTATTGTTTACCCGTTAAAATTTCTAGGAATCTCGGACGATTTTTTATTTATTTTAGAATTTTTTACCTGTCCGAAAATTATGGGTCGATAAATATTTGCAGATATATAATTATCGATTATAAAAGTATTTTGTGTGCCTGAGTGTCTGGTCACGAATCTGGGGACTCTCTACACTAGCAATGAGTGCCCGTGAGGTGACGTATAGTAAACGCCAGTACGGTACAAATATGTCAACATCATTAGCGATATCTTTGTACAAAATTGGCACACCTAGCAATGGATAATATGCCGTGCTGATATATTTATTTACGTCATCTTTAAATTAGTTTTGTATTTAACAATTCTGGTACACAAAAAAAAAATTAATTACATCTATTCTTTAATTTTCAATTCATTCTATGAACAAGTTTCCTCCTACTCTTCCAATTCATTGACAAAATTGGCGGTATTTCTAAAGGGTATATGATGAAATATATGTATAGCAAGTGCGTGTTTAGTTGACACTGCTACTGTACATACTTTGGCTTATAAATAGTTCCCCTTTCTTTTTATACCAACTTCAGATGTTGACGGAGACTTTTCCTCGTTATAACAATAACATCATTCTCAACTTAACATGCGGCAGTTATATCTATAATTTTAAATATTTAATTATTGACAAAATAAGAAATATTAAATGTACTTGCCAAAAAAAGTCTTCAGTAATGTCTCTGGATTTTTGACACTGGCATTTATGTCAATTACAAACATTATAATTTTTCAACTGTTTCCATGGGCTGTTTGAGTCATTATACAATGCATTATTTTATATATTTAAAATTCTCTATCTCTAAATCTATACAAGATATAATACAAATGTTCAATGTATTTCATAGAGAATATTATATTCTTTAATTATTGTAATGACATAAATTTTCAAAAAATAATATTTAGAAGATTTGTGTAAGAAACTACTATTTCCGGTTGTCCAATTGTTACCAAAACCTTTTCAGCCCTTCCCATTAATGTCAGATTAAGGAATACGTAGTGTAGTCTTATAGAATTTAAGAAACCGTCCCTCCAACATCCTTACACACACACACACACACACACACACACACACAGACACACTTATTCACACACACAGACATCATTGTAAAAATGTTAAAATCGGATTATAGGGACCTTAAAACGTGCTTAATCACTAAAATCTAAATATGCGATTATTAGCATGAATCCAATACCTCTCTTAGCGAGTTGTAATTATTGTTAAGGTTAAGGGACTTTTCTTTTTTAGTTATAATTTAACCTTAAGGCTCCATTTTAGTTTTTAGATATATTTTAAGGTGAACTTGTAATTTGCAACGTATTTAAATCGGGGATTTTTTCTATCATTGCCAATTCCTATTTAATATAAGCTAATATGTCACGTAAACATGTTATTCTCTTCATCTATGATTCACTGTCTTCAAAGGTATTTTAAATATGCAGAAACGTAAAACATTGTGCAATGTTAAATAGGAAGACCCATTAAACTTTTGGGACTATTCTGTTGGAAAAACCAATGTTATATATTTACATTTATCCGAAATAAAAATGTAAACAAGTTATAAATTATGTCGTTTTCGTGAGTACATGGGAATCATTTTTGTACATATACGCACAACGCACAGAGTAAACAAAGAAATCGCTTATAATTGTTCTTGAGAAATGACTACAGATTCCGCAAAAAACGACCACAAATTTAATGGCAAATTATTTACGTCAATCATGGCGAAATAAAGTAATAAGGAAAAATATGAATGAAACGTCGTAAAACATTTTCCGGAATTTTGAATATACAGTGTGTCCCCGGATGGACCTTCCATTTTAGGAAGAACAGTCATTCTTCATATAAAGTTTTGCTTCATCTATCAAGTCCGCAGCCACTACTAACTACATCAAACGGCTGTAATTCGAGATCCAAAAAGTAAAAAAATCATGAGTGACATAAAAAGGAAGAGAAATTCATGCTAAATTTAAGCTTTTATCGTCCATTATTCTATCTTCAACCGTGTAAGAGTGGTGTACGAAAATATGAAAAATAAACTAAATAATTTAATTAATTTTTCATATTTTTATGCACCACCTCATACACGGTTAAAGATAGAATAACAGACGATGAAATTGTTAATTCAGCATAAAATTCTTTTTCTTTTCATGTCAAACATGATTTTTTCGCATCATCGGATCTCGAGTTACAGCCGTTTGAAGGTACATGATTTTTCATCGAAATTTTGTATTATTGAAAATACACAAAATTTCGATGAATAATCATGTGAATCATCGTCCGTTATTCTATCTTTAACCGTGTGTGAATGGTGCATGAAAATATAAGAAATGAACTAAATAATTTAGCGAAATGCAATTCAATACTTATACAACATAAAATGGAAATGGTGAGAGGTATTGTGCTGGCCACAACAAATTTTTTGTAAAATGAGCAGGAATCCCATGTTAAATCCTTGTATTCATCCCTAACCCACACCACCCATATATTTAAAGTGTTTTGTTAATTAATTTGATAATAAATTTGCTAACAAATTGTTTTTTTCTATAACAGATTTTAAAGTGTGCTTTGTTCAACTCGAAATAGTTGACTAAGTGATATTTTAACCGCAAGGATAGATAAAATAATACTTTAACAGCAAGGGTTGATAAAGAACTTTAATTTTTATTTAAATAAAAACACATTATACATTTTGGCGATTCATATTATATATAACTTCAATTTTATAAACATGAATAAAATGAAATTGTTTTCAAACAAATTCTATAACTACCACGCTGCTGAGATTTTCAAATTGTTCTTAAATAATTTAATTTATAATCGGTTTTTCTAATTTTTGCTCTTTAAAATCTGCTATAGAAAATAATAGAATTTTCCACACGACGATAAAATTAAATTATCGACTCGCTAAAAATAATTCACTTGCGAAATCGCTCGTGAATTAAACTTTCCGCTTGTCGATAAAATACAATTTTATCGTCTTCTATAAAAAATAACTATTATACTGTGAGTATTTTTTTAACGTGAAACATTGGGTTTGTCATATCCATGATTGACTTGACATTTGATTGACAGCAATGTATTTGCCCGTTCCATTTAAAATTAAACACAGGGGGAACGAATTTGACATTTGATAAAACGTCAATAGAGGTTAATTTTGTTTAAATAATTATACTTGCATTCTAAATGAAAATTGGTTGTAGCAAAAATATAGTGTGCACCTTGTGCCCGAGTGGATTTCTGACTCGGCTAAATTTCTTACAATATTTAAATATAATACTTCTATCAAATTCATTCCCCATGTGTCATTTTAAATGAGATAGACATATACATTGCTGTCAATCAAATCTCAAATCATAACTTATAGGAAAATTCAACGGTTATCTGTCATATTGACAAGATGTCATTAGAGGTTAATTTTGTTTAAATAATTATACCTGTTTTCTAAAAATTAAATTTAGATGTAGAAAATATACTGTGTGCATCTTGTGCCCGAAATATATTTAGTTCTCATATTTAAATATAATACTTCTGTCAGATTCGTTCCCTATGTTTAATTTGAAATGGAACAGGCAAATACATTTCTGTCAATCAAATATCAAGTCGTAACCATGGATATGACAATCCCAATGTTTCACGTTAAAAAATACTCACGGTAGAATACTAATGTTATCATCTACGTAAAAGACAACCGAAAATAACAAATTGTTTTATTGAATACTAATGTTATCATCTACGTAAAAGATTTGACCGAAAATAAAGCAAACAATAATTTGACTATGTTTTTCCCATAATACTAATTCATATTCCTAGAAAAAATATCTGCGCAAGAATGTAGATATAATGGATAAACAAGGATATAAAAAATCTGGAAGTTATAAGCGTAGTCTATTTCGCTATCCATAATTTCTTTTCTTCGTGTATGTCTCAGCATCAACAATGCCCTTGACCATCCGGTCAAAGACTTCTCTTTCTTCAGCGACCCTCAGACAGGTATATAAACAGATCTCATCATTGCTCGACATCAGTGTCTGGCAGATCTTTGCAAGATGGCCAAGCAGACGGTAAGTTGACTATGTTTATTTATTTTGAAACACTTCACACACATACACAATTAACATACGGACATACGGAAACCGGGCCGGGAAAACAGTTTTTTTCTTGCGCACAAATGGCCTATTAATTTTGGACAAAAATTCTTCAAATAAATGTTGCAAAGAATTAAATTCTGCATCCAATTCGATAATCTATTTTTCTTTTGCAAGTTTGGCAACCGAGTAAACTGAGTTTAAAATTTTATAAAAGTTACTTCTATTAGTGCTAGACATAGTATTCAAATAAAGTCTAAAACAAATTTTATGACATTTTGCCTGTCAGAAATTATAAAATATAATAATGCTACTAATTTGTATCTTCCCTTCTTCATCACTTTTAAATTCTGTAAATATTCTCGAAACTGAAGAAGAATTTGATGTAGGACGTTCAGGAGTTGAAACATATCACAAACATTTCTCAAACTATAACCACCATTGTAACAAGTAACCATTCGATTTTTTTTTCTTTAGTAAATATCTTTATCCACAACTGTCAAATAATAATGGTATCAAATGAGAGGTATCGGTGAGGGCTATCATGCAGAAATGTCAAAAATTTGACAGTTCCATCGGCTTTTGTTTTTTTGGTTAAAGATGTCAGAACCATGTCGTGTTTGATATCAAATGAGAGGTATCGTCAAGGGCTGCGAGGTAGAAATGTCAGAAATTTGACAGCTCGATCGGCTTTTGTTTTTCGAATAAATATAAATCGTTTGTGTATGCGTGAAGCATTGTGAGTTTAAGTTGTACCTAGACGGACTGGGCGTACGTAAAACTATTCTAAAACACTAACGGCGGAGCCCTAGGGAGTTTTCGCTAGTATACCCATATTTCAATTGATTTTTATCCATTAATGACCTTCGTTACTGTTGCTAATTGAATAATACTGACAGTTCGATAATAATATTCAATCGTTATGTCAAATTCAAATCTTACCTTTCAGAGAGTACGAACAAAATTACTTTAATAAGCATTTTTCTCACATAAAAAATCAAAGTTCTAATCACTTCATAATTTTGTTACTACGATAACTAGATTTCCCTACGTTTGAAAACATTTTTTTTTTGTAGTTGTCAGAGAAAAAATTCTAATTAATTTTCGATACAAATACCGTGAGTATTTTTTAACGTGAAACATTAAGTTTGTCATATCCATGGTTACGACTTCATATTTGATTGACAGCAAGTTATTTGCCCGTTCCATTTATAATGAAACATAGGGAACGAATCTGACAGAAGTATTATATTTAAATATTGTAAGAAATTTAGCCCAGTCTGAAAACCACTCGAGAGTACTAAACATATTTCGGGCACAAGGTGCACACTATATTTTTCTACAACTAATTTTAAATTAGAATGCAGGTATAATTATTTAAACAAAATTAACCTCTATTGACGTCTTATCAAATGTCAGATTCGTTCCCTATGTTTCATTTTAAATGGAACGGGCAAATACATTACTGTCAATCAAATGTCAAGTAACCATGGATATGACAAACCCAATGTTTCACGTTAAAAAATACTCACGGTATATCACTGATATATTATTCTTTGACAGTTGTGGATAAAGTATAGTATTCTATTCGCATGTAATGGCTATTAATCATTCGAATGATTAATAGCATACATTACATGCTCATTGAATAATATACTATTGAAGCGTAATGTTAAGTTCATTTGACATTGACAACTTTGACAACCTACATTTCATTTTATTTGGAAAGGTGCAGTATGTATAACTAGTTTCCATAATAATATATTAATAACAAAATATCGGTATTGATGATGACTAATTTCTGCGGATGTTTAACGGGAGTTACTGTATGGACACTCTTAGCTGGTGTGGAGTTCGCACCAGTTAATATTCTTAGCTTCCCGACCAAACACTCAAGCACACGGTCATTTCAATATCATTTACTTTTGTGTGATGTTTCTGCTGAATTATTAACGATTAACAATTTTAGGTTCTCTTCCTATTGGTGCTAGCAGTCAGCTGTTTATCAGCTCCAGCAGATGAGGTCCAGGTCCCGAGCGTACCTTCAAGTACTCAAGTATCTGGATCAGTGAATGTAAAACCCGCTCTTGTTCCTATACCGGTTGACCAACTGCAAGTGCAGGATAATAAAGCTCAGGAAGATGTTCAAAGGGTGCAACCAAACCAAGAAGAAGATGTTCGACCACCTCCTGGTGCTGTAATCGCTGAGGTATTTATATTATTATTATATTTATTCTTGCCTAATTAGTTTAGAGATATTTAAGAAATAACACGACATATTTCACAAGATTTCAGTCTCTGAATCTACCTCTCGGTTATTTATAAAAGACTGGGTCACTCAATTAGAACCACAGATACATTCAGCCGACTCAATGCCTCCTAAAGGCGTTAGTGCACCACACTGAAGAGTTCAATAAAAGCGAAACGCGTCTGTAGTTCTGGCTGAGTGAGCCAGTGTCTGATAAATGGCAGAGAGTTGATTCAGAGACTGAAATTTGAGTGTTCAGTGTTATTTTTTAAATATCTTATTTAAACTGTTTCACCAAGTGTCGCCATCATAGTGTATTTTATTATACTTTTATTATTTTACAATTGGTTTGTGGAAATATATCATATTAGCTTAAATTTTCTTTAATACTTCTTTCATCCAGTCTTGTCCTGACCCTAAATCGTCTAATGGAACGTTTCAATTTGTTCCTTTTCTCTGAACTTCCCTGCACGATGTCCTTAAATTCTTAAATGTTTCCTCTTCTTTTCCGCATAGCCTACAACTTCTCTCATCATTTGATAACCAGTATTTATTGTTTCTCTCTTCATTACCACATCTGAATCTGGAAATCATCTTGATATTTTTCTTTTCATCCAATAAATGTTGTGGTATTGAGTAATACGGCATTTATTCGATACACATTTGAACCTTCATCAGGATAAGTAAAATATCAAACATTCTGTTGTCGATTAGCTAAGTTTATTTTTTGGAAATCTATTTTGTCATTATACAGAAAATTTTGTACTTCAGTATATTTTATCTGCCTCACTCTAGTAAAAGGATATGTGGAGATCGAACTAATAATCTCTTACAGAGATTTTGATATATAAGAATGTTTTAAAGTCCCTAATCCTGTCTATGTTTAATGTGAAAAGTCTTTATGAACGGCGCGAACGTAATGTAGTGAGTTACCTGTCTAAGTTGATAGATAGTACCGTTGATGACCCTCAAAGCCTGTCCCTTCTTAATTTCCAGTTTTCTTCTATTCTTCTATTCCTTTTGTTCGCTCTAATGTTCTGATGATCTCTCCTATTTACCGAATGTGTTTCTTGTATGAACATAGGTACTCACATGTGGATATTTTCCTTCACAAATCTAGTTACTTTAAAAAATTAATTGCTTAATTTCTAATGTTCTTTTTTACTCTAATTTCTATGCTTTAAATTTATGTAGTTTTTACTTTCAACCCTATTATTGGGCTTTGCCTGTTGGGTTTTGTATTTAAATAAATAAATAAATAATATCATATCACATGATAAAGTCTATGGGTGTGTGCGTAAGTGTATGTATGTATGTACGTATGTATGTATATGTGTGCCCAAATCCTCCTAACGCTTTGACTCAAGAACTATAATTCAGAAAAAATTTAAACAATTTATTCCTGCTGTATTCTAATGTATACCCCCTATTCTGTAAGAAAGTTACTAAATCTTAACAATATTGTTAGAAAATTTAGCCAGTGGAAACAAATGTTAAGCCTGTCATTTTCATATTTTCTTCAGTGTTTGTAATTATTATTAGTTATTTGCTATGGCAATGTTGCTCAGAGTTAGCAAATTGTTACAGAATTGAGATGATAGAAAGAATCCATTACTTTTTTTTTGTAAAGCAGAAATGACACTTTTCTTGAAACTCACAACTGTTATTTGAAGTATTTTTTTCTAAAATAATCCATAAACAATTGACAGAGATAAAAGATTGCGTGTCATCTGCTCGCTAACCATTTGTCCGTGCTACCAGCCAATGAAAGTAAATCGCAGTAATATTGCAAGTCGCGAAACAATACTAGTACAGACATCTTTTGTAAAACTACTGAACTGTAAACTTGTTAATTACATAATAACATTTATAGGAGCAATAATATAGATTTCTGTAGTTGGGTTGCATATCTATAAAATTTTGTAGATACCTAGAACACCTTCATTTTTATATACAGAGTATAACACCATGATATGTCACAAATACGTGGACGTGTTTTAGTAACAAAAACAAGAAAAAAAGTCCTTTAAACTTTTGCCTTACCTTGATTTGTTTTCAAGTTACAGGGTGTTAAAATTTTTTGATAAAAGCAGATTGTGTTCTCGCGCGCTACAATGTATTTGAATCCGGTAGGCCATTAAAACAAAATTCAAGTTATTAGACAAGTGTCAGTTTGCTTAAGCTTAATACTTATTGTGTAAGGACGTCACTTTGAACAATTGTTGTAAATATTAGATGTCAATAAAATAATAGATGTTATAAAATAAAGCCTTTTTTATCGAACAATTTTAACGCCCTGTAACTTGAAAACGAATCAAGGTAGGGCAAAATTTAAAGGGCTTTTTTCTTGTTTTTGTTACTAAAACACGTCCACGTATTTGTGACATATCATGTTGTTACACCCTGTATAGTTCGTTAAATCTTCTACCCTTATACAGTGTGTTCAAAAAAAGTCCTAACTCGGAGTTGGCTATGAAAAAAAACGTATGTCAATTTGAAAGTATTTAATTAAATGTCAATTTGAGACGAGATTTGTCAAAAATCTAAAGAAATCAAAGATTTTCTTCTTGAATCCTTATTTTAGAAAAGGGTGACTAGCAATATTCTGTATCCTCCTTTATTAGCTTTTCTCCTTAAAATTACAATCACGATCAATTTTGACAACTTGACTTTTGAATTGAATAATAATCAGACATTCGTTTCTGTGTTCATAGCCGACTCCGAATTAAGTATTTTTTTTTAACACACTATTAGGAGGCGAGAACTTTATTTACAAATATCTCTCTTGCAGGTTGAAGGAGGCAACGCACCCCCCGATCTCCTAGACTCAGCTGCGCCTCCCGCTGATGGCACTTCCGACTTAGAGCCCGCAGAATCTTGGGGATGGGGCGGTGGATGGGGTCGCCGCCATTATGGATGGGGCGGTAGAAGATGGGGCGGCTGGGGAGGCGGATGGGGTGGATACTACAAACCTTATTACGGGGGGTGGGGACGAGGATATGGGGGAGGATGGGGACATGGATGGGGGGGATATTATGGATAAATTATTTTTATAGTGTAATTAAGTTAGTAAATAAAGATGACT
The DNA here is from genome assembly GCA_943142095.1 of Ophonus ardosiacus. Lineage (NCBI taxonomy): Eukaryota > Metazoa > Arthropoda > Insecta > Coleoptera > Carabidae > Ophonus > Ophonus ardosiacus. The sequence continues at coordinate 2,834,659 of OW964838.1, read as the reverse complement.
GAATATGTATATGAGTATTTTTTAAGTGAAGTCGGGACAGTAGATACAGCGTTATAACGAAGAAGGATTCGTGAAAATTTGATGGACCTCAGTAGTATTATTGAACCCAGGAGGGTCATCCTATATATATTAGGAAGCTCTAACGATCCAAATTTTGCTTTCCTTTAATTTTATGTGTTTTTATACCCGCAGAAGTTTATTGCTTATGACATGCTTTCTACAAGAACTAGAGGCCTTTAAAACTGGCCAATCACGTCATAGTTCAAAATTTTGTAAAAAAGTAAAAATCAATGTATTCTCTGGAAAAACTATTGATTATCAAAACTGACGTTAAACGTTTTTGCTAAAGTTGAATATGCGTATGTACATAATATCTTGTGTACCTCATAAAAACTATGTAAACGACACTACTAAATTTGACAGCATAAAATCTTAATTCATAGATGCAATTCGTAGATGGCCTTGATCGGACTTCTTTCAAAATTTTCACTGTATACATGTTTTCTAGATATTTCAACAATAAAAATTATTTTGAATTATTTTATACTCATCTATTTTATTACTTATATTCAGTACTCCTAAACATATTGGCTCGTACCATGATCACGGTTTTAAGAAATGTCAAATTCAAATTTAAATATTTTATTTCACCCGTATGTTTAAAGAACGAATTTTTAAAAATATTTGTTTGAGTACAAACTATGTTCTGCTTTAAAATCATATTTTGACAAATTTGATATTATTTCTTATTGTTATTGAGACTGTGTCCGATGTTGCACTTTTATCACCCTAATATCAAAATCTTAAATTTATATGCCCTAAATCTACTGATTATTTAGGATTTTAGGAATTAGATTTTAGGGTTTTGCACAAGCAACATGCTTGTAATGTTAATTTAGTTACTATTTCTAATTATAAATTCGAGAAATTCGAGACTCTCGAGTCCAGATCGAGAGAAAGTAAGGAAAAATATGACGAGACGAGAGTGGAGTGTTTCTCGACATATCTCGTTTCGGGGCAACACTAGGCAAGACGCTACGCTAAAGATGGAGGTGGACAAATTAATTAGCGAAGTATTTGTTAGATCTCCATTATGGGATCAAACAAATAAAAACCATCACAACAGATATGTGTTGGATAAATTATGGGATGAAGTGGCGAGTAATTTAAACTCAACAAGTGGATGTTTATTTATATTAATTGCAGGTTACAGTACTTTTTGTCAAAAATGATATGTCATTTATAATAGGATTGTGACACAAGTAAGTTTTAAATAAATCACGAATATTTTGTGCAACCAGGGTTGGTCTACCATTATTAGTAGTGATATTTGATTGTTTTGGAATATTTAACGTATCTTCTAAATGATGTTCAATACCTTCCATGTCAATGATTGTGTTATGTAGGACACAAATAGCTTTAACAATATTGTCAGCAACATTTATATCGCTGCTCTTCTCGTCGCTCTTATAGCTTTTATCGTAGCTCCACTATAAACACATCAAAGAAAGATAGATTTGATTCGCTTTTATCGCTGCTCTTATCGTCGCTCTTATAGCTTTTATCGCAGCTCCAACATATTCACACCCTTATACATATGTCACTTATGACATGTGTGACAGTTTTCCAGAGAACACATTGATTTTTACTTTTTTACAAAATTTTGAACTATGACGTGATTGGTCAGTTTTAAAGACCTCTAGTTCTTGTAGAAAGCATGGTAAACAAAAATTATTGCCAATTTTACCACCTATGAGGTCAGTTACCATGGGTCAATCGTTGTACACTTACATAACCCCCATATATTGGACTCCAAACTTGTAGATAATATTCCAGCTTAGAACAAACAAATGCACAATACAAACTTTTAAGTGTAGGTATTTTGCAGAAAGACCGACAATTTTTAATCACAAATCCAATTAAAGACAGTCTTATGTTTAAAAGAAGCAAGATTATTCTAGATCTTTATATAAACCAAATTCTGATTAAATACTTATAAATATATCTTATTCATTCCAGAAATACCTTGAAATTCCCATACATAATTTACAAAATAAATAAACAATCTTCAAATTTGTTGATTTTTGACATTAATGTAGTGTTACTTGCGTCTGTACTATATAAATATTTTCATGAATCGAAGCTTTACGGTATATTTTCTTGAGTCAATGTTATAGTACAATTGATTAATTTTTTGTTATTAGCGCTGATTTACGTCCGTAGGTGTGAAGTACTTTGGGTATATAAGACGAAAAGAAGACAAATGATAACATAGTTGAAACACATAGTGCTCCAACAAGTATACTACAACTACATACATATATTTTGAGATTTCTACACATATATTCGTATAAAAATGGTGAGTACTACTAATATATTATTTAATAATGATTTATACACTTGTATTTGAGTGTAGTAAATCAGTTTTTGTAAATAATTCATCAATGAATTTTGTCACAATCTAAATTTACCAATTTCCTAAAAAATCTGATTCTAAAATTTGAAACTACCGTTTGATGTCTCTCTTCATTCTCAAGATATTTACATTACCTAAAAATGGGTAAAAATGCTAACTTACCGACTTCACCATTCTATTCTATAGGCAAAATTATATAAGTATACAAATTTTCAAAATTATTGAACCCAGTATACAATTCCTAGAGAACAATATTTGAAAATGGCCAAAATCGCAAACAATCGCTGATTTTGGTCATTTTCAGTTATTTTGTACTAGAAATTGTACCTATCCATTGTTCAAAAAATTTGGTATAAATACTTATGAAATTTTTCCTGAAGAATCAAATTGTGAAGTCGCCAAATATATATCTACCCATGTTTTTTGAGACCCAAGTTTTAACGCAAATATCCCAAAAACCAAAAAGATATTAAATTTTGAGAAAGGGTTTATTTCTTGGCTGGAAATGGTGATGTAAATAAAGGAATTTCTGGATATCAGCCACTAAAATTTATTCAGTCTCGACCGTTTCGACCCCACATGGGTCTTCTTCAGGAGATGAACTTTGTAAACCAGTAGCAATACATGTAGTGTGTAATGTAGTTTAAAAAATAAATAAATAAATTAATAAATAACATGGAAATTCATGGAAATAAAATTGTTAAACATAATATTTAACACAGTTGTCAATATAAAATAATACATATAAAAATATGATTGTCTAACATATATAAAAAATGAAAATATAAAAAAATATAAAAAATTTATAATTTATAATTTCATATATTTTTTATATTTTCATTTTTTATATATGTTAGACAATCATATTTTTATATGTATTATTTTATATTGACAACTGTGTTAAATATTATGTTTAACAATTTTATTTCCATGAATTTCCATGTTATTTATTAATTTATTTATTTATTTTTTAAACTACATTACACACTACATGTATTGCTACTGGTTTACAAAGTTCATCTCCTGAAGAAGACCCATGTGGGGTCGAAACGGTCGAGACTGAATAAATTTTAGTGGCTGATATCCAGAAATTCCTTTATTTATATTAAATTTTGTTTTGAAAATTTGGAATCAGCGCATTCAGATGTATCTAAAGGTATAAAAAACACATTTTTGAAAACAAATCTTAACAATTTATTTTACAAACATATTTTTTATTTGCAGTTCCTACAAACAATCTTCTTGACAACAATTCTCGTTGTTTTCACTGAACAACGACCGTCTATCTTCGTCGAGCAGGAAGAAGATCTTCTTCGCCCAGTTAGAAGCATCCAAAATGAAGAAGAAATCACAACGACAAATACAGAAACAACAGCAGCATCTGAAGACACCCCAACGAGTACCTCAGTTGATTTTCTCGCCAAATTCTTGAAGATCTCTGCTCGAGCAATGGCAGATCCCATCGAGAAGAGATCAATAAAAGAAGAACAAAATAAAGAAGAAGATAACTTGGAAGATTTGGACACAGCAGCGAATACTGTCTTCAGACCGTTGTTCGCCTACAGGCAGCAAAATGCGCAACGTAGGAGGCTTCGTCAATTGAAATATTCGTAAACTTATTTAGTGTATTTTGTATATATGTGTATATAATGGTGATATATTTATATATTTGTAAATATTTATAACTTTTTTTATTAAATATATTCATTCATTTCTAATAATATTGTCTTAATTTATTATTAAGTACTTGTTTTTACATTTGTTTTGTGCAGAATTACTTACATACTTTTGACGAAAATTTCCAAATTTAATTAGGAATTTCACAGGTAATTAGTATAGGTCAGCAAATACGCATTAAAAAAAATCTAAAAATATACATTAAAATATACTAAAATAACTATAGATATTTGCAAGAACAAGTGATTAAGTATAATTAACGAGAAATGGACTAGAATGTTTTGACTCTGTCAATCGTTTATGGATCATTTTAGAGAAAAAATACTTTAAGTAACAGTTATAGAAAAATTAATTGTGTAACTTTTACTAGAAGTATTTTGTTTCTAGAATAATCCATAAACGATTGACAGTGATAATTACTGCTAGTCATCTCCTTGCTAATCACTCGTAATCACTTTTTCACACCTTACGTGTTTTTCTTAATTGTCTAATCTAAGAAATTATAATAGGGGTGTATTTAAATTTAAATCAATATAAGTATAAACATTTACGTTCAATATTTATAGTGCAATTCTGTAACTTTCTGTAATGCTATAGAAATGTAAAAGTGAACAAAATCGCAACAATTTCGTTTACTAATACATTTATTATCGTTTGGCATTAAAAAATGATGCGCTTTTGTTGAGAGTTACAGTTCTATAGTGGAGTAGAAAATTACAGAACTGCACCTTTAATATATTATTTATGTAATTTTTTCAAATACAGCATTTTTTTTTAATACACATTTATGTATCTCTATTAGTTTCTTTTTCAACAAACGTTCAAAAATAAATATAGTCAGTAAAAATTACTCTATCGTGTCTAGCAATAAAACTATAAATATATTTTTTTGAGAGTTTTTTTTATTAAATATTAAAGAACATAAAATTCTCCATCTAATACACTTAAAAATTTTATTATATCTTGTATAGATTTAGAGATAAAGACACTATAATTTATAGAGTAAACTAATCGCAGAGGCTAAGGCACTAAGGAAACCAATTGACAAATTCCAATGTTTATAACATAGTTTGTAAATGACACATGTTAGTGTCAAAAATCAACAGTTTTAGTGACATTCTGATAGCTTTTTCTGGGAAGTATATTTAATCTTTTTTATTGTTTTATTAATTAAATATTTGAAATTATACGTAAAATTGTAGGTAAAGTGCATATATCCATCAGAAATACCGCCAATCTGGTTAATGAATTGGAACAATCTCTGACATTTAGAAGAAGTGCAGAAGACATGTTAAATACAATAAAAAACAATATTTGGGCAAAGTTCTGTAATATTTTGTTATAAAACGACGGTTCGGAAGCGAAGTGCAATACAATACTTATATAGCCTAATATTGAAATGGCGAGAGGTCTTGTGCTGGCCACAGCAGATTTTTTGGAATGAAGACATGTATCGCCTGGTACTTCTACCTACCCTGAGTGTTCTGTATAATAAAATAATCCTACTATTTCTCTAACATAAATGCTATTTTTGTTTGAAACAATTTTTGGAACTACAGTTTTCATTCTCATAAGAAATTATTTCAAAACAAAAATAGCAGATATGTTAAAGGAACAATAAAATTATTTTACTGTATTTTACTATACAGAGCATGTCTTCATTTCAACAGAGCGGCACAATAATGACACCCAATGTTATAAAGCAAGCGGTGAGCGATATGCCGCTTTGTCATAATTACATTATTTATTGTTCTATTTCTGGACCCGACAATATCTAATTTTCTGGCTATAATGAGAAATTATATAAAATTCAATCAAAAGAGAGCGTTAAAATTATTTGAAAATAGGAAATTTCGGCTAACTATAAAATTTTATTGTAATCTCTTCTTCAAGTACGAACCACCAGTTTTTTTTTAAGTATATAATAATTTGATATTATTTTATTTTAATTTTGCATATGAATTATTCGATTATGTTAACAATATGCAACATACTCGTAATATGCATTTTGCATATATTCCGAAGACTAGTAATTAAAGAAAATTTTTTTAGAAGAATACAAACTTTTATTGAAAATATAACATAGAATAAATACATACAAAAATATTATATATTATAAATATGGCAAATTTCAATCAAAATATTAATAATGATAAGGATAATAATATGCTCCACGTCTATTATACACTGGATAAAAATACTGAACGTTAGTTTGTCTTCGCACAGAATTTGGGCTGCTGGTAGAAGTTCGCTTATTTCCATAGATTCTCTTGCGTCTTTCTTGCATTTGTCGGTAAGAAAATAGCGGCCTGAATACCAAATTTTCAGCTGTTTGCATTGTTTCTTTGTCCTGAAATATTTCTGCATCTTTGGAATGACGTTCTTCAGGAATCTTTATATTTTCTTCATTATTATGAAGAGAAATTGGTGATGAATTTGTATAGGAAACGTACAATACCTAAAAAATTAAGGTTAGAATGACGTACCGTCGTGGCCCGGTTTCTATGTGACACCCGGTATATATATATATATATACTATATACTTACAATTAACAACAAAATCGTCTTCATTTTTAATGTTTATTACAGACCAATGTACCTACTGTGAATGAGTACAAAATTTTTACTGTTCTGAGCAAAGATTCAACGTTATTTATACATATATATGTCCCAAATTTATGCATTGTTTTACTTATCAATTAGTATATGTTTCCAGAACACATGTACTGTCATTTTTTGATCAGAATTTTGCAGGACAGTACTCAAATATATTCACAAAAACAAATAACAATTCATATATTGAAATATTTTTAATACATCTTTCCATTAACACACAAGATTCATATTTTTCTAGTAAAACATTACTCATTAGTGACTAAGATGTAAAAGGATGATTTAAAGAATTTATTAACACCCTTGTGTGATATATGTTGCTGTTATTTCCTACTAAAGTAAACCATACATAAAAATGTAGTAAAATGTGTGCCATTTAAGTTATATTTGGAAAATAATGTCTGAGAGATTTGGTTCCAACAAGATGGTGCAACAACCCATACTGCAAGAATATTCATGGACTTGCTTCCGTGTACCTTCCCCTTTTCGCGTTTATGTGCACAAACCCTGTACATTACAGGAACTTAAAGATGCCATTTGTCGTGAGATCCTTCAAAGGAAGAGTGAAAGAATGTATCGTTGAAGCCGGTCAACATCTCTCAGACATTATTTTCCAAACATAACTTAAATGGCATACATTTCACTACATTTTTACGTTAATAAAATGCAAAATTAACGGAATAATATTTTTTCAAAAAAAGATTTATTCCCCGTGGTCACTCTGTATTTAATAATTTGAAATAATTTTATTTTCTGAAAAATATACAAGCATGCATTTTACATATATTCCGATTTCTATTAATTAAAGAATCTTTTTTAGAAGAATACAAATATTTATTGAAAATATAACATAGAATAAATACATATAAATATATTATATATTATAAATATGGCACATTTCAATTAAAATATTAATAATGATAAGGATAATAGTATACTCCATTTCTGTTATACACTGGGTAAAAATACTGAACGTTAGTTTGTCTTCGCACATAATTTGGCCTGCTGGTAGAAGTTCGTTTATTTTCATAGATCCTCTTACGTTTTTCCTGAATTTGTCGGTAAGAAAATAGCGGCCTAAATACCGTTGTTTCTTTGCCTTGAAATATTTCTGTTTCTTTGGACTGGCGTTCTTCAGGAATCTTTATATTTTCTTCATTATTGTGAAGAGAAATTGGTAATGAATTTGTATAGCAAACATACAATACCTAAAGAAATAATCTTAGAATGACATATAGTCGTGGCCCGGTTTCCATGTTACACCCAGTATAGGGTGTTAATATGCACTAATTCCTTTTTTAATAAATTAATACAAAAACTTTTAGCGTCTAAAAACTGTTTTCTATATTATAGCCATATGACCCGTTTTAAAATTTACACCCTGTATATATATATATATATATATATATATATATATATATATATACCGTGAGTATTTTTAACGTGAAACATTGGGTTTGTCATATCCATGGTTACGACTTGTCATTTGATTGACAGCAATGTATTTGCCCGTTCCATTTAAAATGAAACATAGGGAACGAATTTGACATATGATAAGACGTCAATACAGGTTAATTTTGTTTAAATAATTATACCTGCATTCTAAATTAAAATTATAGTGTGCACCTTATGCCCGAGTGGTTTTCTGACTCGGCTAAATTTCTTACAATATTTAAATATAATACTTCTGTCAAATTCATTCCCCATGTATCATTTTAAATGAGACAGAAATACATTGCTATCAATCAAATGTCAAATCATAACTTATAGGAAAATTCAACGGTTATCTGTCATATTGATAAGATGTCATTGGAGGTTAATTTTGTTTAAATAATTATACCTGTTTTCTAAAAATTAAATTTAGATGTGGAAAAAATACTGTGTGCACCTTGTGCCCGAAATATGTTTAGTGCTCTCGAGTGGTTTTCTGACTCCGCTAAATTTCTTACAATATTTAAATATAATACTTCTGTCAGATTCGTTCTCTATGTTTCATTTTAAATGGAACGGGCAAATACATTGCTGTCAATCAAATATCAAGTCGTAACCATGGCTATGACAAACCCAATGTTTCACGTTAAAAAATACTCAAGGTATATACAGAGAATTTATTTTAAAATGCAACATTATAGTTCATCACTTCCATGGTTACTCACTATTGTCAAAAAATGACAGCAATGTAATATTTGTCAATTTTAAAATGCAACATTATAAATAGTATTGCAGCACAGGAGATACCTCCAAAGTACATCACAAATGGTGTCAATTCTTATTACGACCGACTAGGATATTGCCTCAGTGTGAATGGGGGTATTTTCTTAACATTTATTACATGAAAGTTATGAATTTTTGTAAGCTAAAGTTTGTTAAGATGTACAACATTCATGTTTTGATTATTTGTTAATCGTCTGTAGGCTAATTTATTGGAAATTAGTTTTGATGATACAAAACTACAAATTTGGTATGTTGCTTTTTAAAATGGACAAATATTACATTGCTGTCATTTTTTGACAATAGTGAGTAACCATGGAAATCAATGACCATATGTTGCATGTTAAAATAAATTCCTTGTATATATTGTAATAGTAATATACTTAAAATACTTACAATTAGCAACAAAATCGTTTTCATTTTTAATGTTTATTACAAAACAGTGTACTATCAATGATGTGCAAAATTTTTACTGTTCTGTGCAAAGATTCAACGTTATTTATGCATATAAATGTCCGAAATTTATGCATTGTATTACTTATCAATTAGTATGTTCCCAAAATACATATACTGTCATTTTTTGATCGACTTTGGCAGGACAGTACTCAAATATATTCACAAATAAAAACAACAATTCATATATTGAAATATTTTAATACATATTATCATTAACATACAAGATTCTTATTTTTCTGGTAGAACATTACTCATTAGTGACTAAGATGTAAATTCTTGAACTACAAGGATTATTTAAAGAATATATTAACACTTTTGTGATACATTTTGCAGTTATTTCCTATTTAAAGTAAACTATTTTATTACTTAACTGGGGAAACATGTACTCGTAAGGGTAGTAATTCATTCTAGGATAAAATTGATAATAGTAAGGATAATTTGAATAGTTTATCGGATTCGGAGGAATAGGAATTTCGTTTTCATGATGTTTTTCTTGCTGTTGTTTATATGCGAATAACGGACGATATACAATTCGTGGACTAACTTGGTCTTGACTTAAGTATTGATTATATGAATTTCCATTATTATACGGAACCGTTAATCCGTGAATACCAAGAGCAAAATATAGAGTGATACACTGAAATTACAAATAGGTAAATATATAGCTAATATGATTTTTTATAAGTTACTTACCAAGTATGTGGAATACATCTTTATAGAGTTGAATGAACAAAATACAAAATTTCTGGAGTACTTATATATGTATATCATTGTGATGTTATTTTTTAAAATTTACAATGTTTGTGTAAATAAATGTAACAGTTATGCATATAAGTATTTATTTGTCGTATATCATGTATCTTTATTACAACAATAAATATGACTAATAAAATACGCAAAATAAGTAAGTAATTTTTTCCCATATTACGTTTTATAAACATTGTAATTAATTTGTACTAAAAATATAATTTTTTACCTTCCGACGTCTGCAGATAAGAAATATATTGGCTGGCAGTAGAAGCCTTGTTTTAAAATATGTCAAATTCATTATTTAATAATAATAAATAATATCAAATTTATCAAAATATGGTTTTACAGCAGAACGTAGTTTGTATTCAAATAAATCATTCTTTAAACATAAAGTTGAAATGAAATATTGAAATTTGAATTTGACATTTCTTAAAACAGTGTTTTAGTTAAAACAGGGCTTGTGATATCAGCCATTGTCTTTAATTAAAGTCATAAGCAGATTGTCATGCCCAAAAATGGGCAATAAGTCTTGTCGACATATAAAAGAAAATAGGTACTTATCATCAAATTTGTATCTCTGTCCATTTTTAAGTAAAAATTTTCTACCCAAAAATGGGTATCAACTGTGACTTTAATTTTATCACCAATCGATTTCAAAGTTCAAACTGTATATGTGTCCAAATTTTTGTTAGAAAATTGCCGTATGTATTGTACTATTTAAAGAATTTTTTCTTATTTAGGTACTTACCTATGACATTGTTGAATATTTAAAATTTCCCCAAATCAATTGAGCAAAATTTTAGTAAAATGGTATTCCTATGTATGATTTTAGTAGCATCGTTATAAGGACCCTAGATTGAGATAATTTTTAAAATTACATGACATGTCACACAAACTTTCAATTGCTTGTAGTTTTCGAACGAATTAATATTTGAACATTTTTTTTTTCATTAATACTCACACAAAAATAACGCGATTACAATTTTCTTTTAAGACTTTAATTTCTAAAAATTCAATCAGTTGTTCAAATGCTCTAAATATGCATACACTTACGTAACATTCTCTTTACAATCAAATAATATTACTATCAAGTTTATATCTCTATCCATTTTTGAATTAATGTCCCAAAAGTCAAAATACCCCATATTCAGATAAAAACTTCAAATTTTACAAAAATCTAATTATTATGCATCTAGATACTTCTCAATGCGCTGATTCCAAATTTTGAAACCGCAGGTCGATATCTATTTTTGTTCTCGAGATATTTAGATTCAAAGTTTTGCTCAAAACTACCCATTTTTGGGTATTAACCCAAAAATGGGTCGAGATATGAATTTGGCGACAACACCATTCGATTCTACGGGCAAAATTACATAAGTATACCAATTTTCATAATTTTTGAACACCGGATACAGTCTTTAAAGCAAAATAACTGAAAATGGCCAAAAATCGCAAAAATCCTAAGGGGTACCCCTTAGGATTTTTTCAGATTTTGACCGATTTCTGGAATTTTCAAACTTTTATTCATAAAAAATGAACCGGTTAGTCAAACATTATGAAAATTGGTATACTTATATATTTTTATCCGTAGAATCGAATGGTGGTGTTGCCAAATTCGTATCTCGGCCCATTTTTGGGTTATTACCCAAAAATGGGCAGTTTTATGTAAAACTTTGAATCTAAATATCTCGAGAACGAAAAGAGATATCGACCTGCGGTTTCAAAATTTGGAATCAGCGCATTGAGAAGTATCTAGATACATGAAAATTAGATTTTTGAAAATTTTAAAGTTTTTATGTGAATATGGGGTTTATTGACTTTTGGGGCAATAATTCAAAACTAGATAGACATCTAGCTCAGAAATGGGTAATTTTGAAAAAATATTTGAGGTTGAATATCTCCAAAACTAAAAGAGATATCTACCTGCGTTTTCATGATTTGATACCGAATTTTTCTAGTACTACACTGTTCCTCATGCCTCATCGGGATTTTAATTTAACAAAACAATCTTGGATTCGGGACTGTCCATTTTTATTCTGGTTATCCAGTGTATGCCTCAACAAAAAGAGTCATACAGAATATTTCAGAATAAAAGACCATGTTTTATTATATCATGCTTATTTAATATTAAGGAAACTGTGCATTTGATTGGATTATAAAATTTTTCGGGCCGGGCCAAAATCAAAAGGCCGACTCCCCTCAACAACAAATGATTGGCCTGATTCGGCCCGGTAAAAAATATCTTCGGCCCGGCTCGATGATCGACTCGAAATCAAGGCGGGCTTTGGGCCGGACCGGGCCAAAGTTTGAGATCGAGTGCATCCCTAATTACAATTTACATAATAATTTTGTTTGTAAGAAACTTTCTGTATGTATTTAAAGTGTAAAGAATTAACGGAAGATAGTGTGATGGTCATATGTCATATTAAGATTTTTATTTTGACATATCGTAAACAAATATATTAGCGTTTGCTAATGAGACGTCACCAGCAGTTTTAAATATATGATGCGCATTGTTTATCGTAACTATAGCAACTTAATCTTCAAATTTGACATTTACAGTACATTTGCTTCAATGGAAAAATTTCAGTATGTAATAAAAAATCCGGCTTTAATTCAATCATACGTGATCAAAATGGTTTATCCAGAAATTAGATTCCTTTTTGTAATAATCCCAGCACTTTTTTGTAAAATTATGGCACAGGTAAATTATGACAGTGAACTACAGGATCTATTAATATATATTTTACTAGTTTTTAGCTCTATTTTGCCGAAAAACGTATAATTTTTTGTCAAACAGACATACAAAGATTGTAATTTGGAGTATATGTGAAATATTTATAACAATAGCCTTATTCATTACTTTGTCTTTAGCTACATGTTATTTAACAATTATTATAAATATAAAAGAAGCTACAAACGGTGGCAAAACAGTAAAAGAAAAAGAAAATAAAGAAAAAATTAAAGGTAAATATGACTATTTGTATGATCAACTGATTAACTATAATTAGCGAGCACATGACTTGCAATAGTTTTATCTCTGTCAACCGTTTATAGATTATTTTAGAGAAAAATTGTTTAAATAAAAGTTATACAAAAATTAATTGTACGTATCTTTTATTTAAAGTATTTTTCTCCAAAATAATCCATAAACGATTGAGAGACAAAAAAGACTAGTCGACTGCTCACTAAACACCCTTAATAGATTGATAATATAGTCCATTCGCAAAGACGAGAGAATGTCGACCTAATTCTTGAACAGAAATAAGTCATTCTATTGGCCGAAAGGGGCAAATTTTGAAGCCTTGTTGACTTGTTTCTGTTCAATAATTAGTTCCAATTTTTATCGTCTCATCGAATAATACCAGCCTATATATTTTAATAAACAAACTATAAAATAATATTTTACAGATACTAGTACAAGACCAAAGACACCAATAAGTGTTAAGTGATATTTTTTGACGTAAAACCCTTTACTTTCTATTGCTAATGACTTTTTGGAATGTTAAGGCCACTTTCCCTATTAAAAATTAATATAAAAGCTATGCAGAATGTCCAAATTATAATCATTGTGTTTTTCGCTGTTCAAACGACTTCTGCAATGAGTAAACTCAGCATTATTTTTTTGGTAAGTAACAAATTTTTAATTTCATTAATATTATTACAGATCGTACAGAAATATGGGTACAACTTAGGGAATTAATTTTTTTATTTATTATTTTCACTCTTTTATGGATTATTTTATAGAAAACTTACTTAAATTACAGTTATAGAAAAATTAAAAAAGTATTTTATAATTCATTTATGGGGTCGCGACATCGTGTGCGTATAGTGTCTGGTTGTCAATCTGGTGATCCGGGTTCGATCCCGGCCAGTGCAGAGTTTTAAACGCACAAAAGTGATCCCTGTGGTGCACTCTCCACACCAACTATGAGTGCCCGTGAGGTGACGCTTGGTAAACGCCCACACGGTAAAAATTACCGATGTCTACATATATATCTGCATATATGTCTACATATTGTAGATACTGGCACACCCAGTAATGGGTAATATGCCGTGATGATATTTTTATTTTTTTATTTAAAAAGGATTGACTGTGCTGGCGTTTACTAGGAGTTACAACATGGGCACTCATTGCTGGCGAGTAAAGTGCACCACAGGGGTCACTAATCCTTATATGATTTTAATGACACTGATTAATTTGTTTTATCTACAAAGTTTGCCAAAATGTACCTATATTTTTGGACAGTGCTGTATACAGTCTAATTCATCGGGCTGTTCTTTTTAAATAACTCGATTATTTTAAATATAATGGAAAAAAGTGTCTATAAATTTGCAGTACAGGTTTTTCTATAGGGTGTTTCAGTCTTGCTCAATGGTATTTATTTTTATATTTTCGAATGTAACCTACTACATATTTATTAAAATTTGAAAAGTAGATGTAATTTACTATCCAATAGTATATAAAAAATTATATGTTATATTATTAAAAATCTGTTGTGGCCAGCACAATAGCTCTCGCCATTTCAATTTTATGCTATAAGAATTGTCACTTAGCTGTCGAAACGTATTTTATAATAAAAAAATTATATTTCTTTTGCACATAAAAAAATCTAATTCTTTTATTCTAAATGTTTCTAAATCAGAGATTCTTCCAATTCATTTACAAGATTGCTGGTATTTTTTCATGGATAAAACAGAAAAAGCGTTCACTAATGTGACTAAAATTGTTGATATTTGATACTGACATTCTGACATTTATATGTCAATTACAACTACGTTAGAAACTTTTGAATTTGTCAACTGGTTTCCTTGGTGTAGTTTGGACTGCAATTTATTATATCAGATTATTCATCTTTATCTTTATCTCTAAATCTATAGAATATATAATGATTAATATAATAATATACTAGATTTTATATGATATTCATATTATTTCTATTCAAAAACCCTAAAAAGGTTAATATTTAAAATGATTTTTCATTATTTTCTTTCTAAAAATTACTTTATTTACTTAAGAACTCTGAGAATTGGTATAATTATGTAGTTATATTCGCGGAATCGATTGATGATTTTCCCAAGTTGGTATCTCGACCCATTTTTAAGTTACAGTCCCATTTTTAGCTAAAACTTCAAAATTTTCAAAAATCCAATTTTGACTCTGTTAGATACTTCTCACGCTGATTCCAAATTTTGAAACCTCAGGTCGATATCAGAATCCGTTCTCGAAATATTTGTGTTCAAAGTTAGATCCCAAAAACACCCACATATTTTTCCATAATATTTAAAATAATCGAGTTATTAGAAAATAGACCAATGAATGACCCTACTTATAATTTTTTTTCTAGGCTTTGTGCCTTTTTGGTTTCACATCCGCCTACAACACCGTTTCCGTTGAACCCCACTCAACATACTCCGCCCCTGACCACCACGTTGAAACTGTCGACCACTCCGAAGTATACTATGGCCTAGCAAGTGGAATCTTAGAATTCTTGACCAAATTGATCCGCGTAAAAGTTGATCTCCTACTCAAAGTTAAAAAAGTCCTTTTCGAAGCTGCTGTCAGAGGGCTCATTCATCTCAAACGTCTGTTGGCCCACCGTAGAGATCTCGTCGACCGGGTTGTTGATACCATTGCAGAGCTGGTGAAGATTTTGTTGACCAAGCAGCCACACTTCGCTGTTGGACATATTCAGAGAGTCATCACGGAAGCTGAGCACGAATACATGCCGAGATATGGACAGTATTAATTTGTTAATTGTTTTAGGTAAATTATTTATGTAGTGAATTGAAATAAATTATTTTTTTGGTGGTATATATTTATTTATTTATTTATTCTACAAATGTACTACAATATTTTGCAGGTCTATAACATCAAAGTTGTAATTGCAAGTTTTTTATAAAATGAGATTTTCGTATGGCTAAGTATCAGCCGTATTCTATCTCTTTTAATATTAGTTTTTAATAATTGTAATTCAACCTAAAAATTTTAACTATAGAAATGGGCTTTAGAGATGAAGGAAATTTTAAATAAACGAAGAAAGAAATTGTGAAAAATTCAAAGACACCACAGGGATTTGAAGCCCAAACCTCCTCATATCTAGTTGGTTAGAGCACCTTACTAGACAAAAGAGAATGTCCGAGGTTCAATTCCCTGCGGTGTCTTTGAATTTTTCCCAATTTCTTTCTTCATTTATTTAAATTCTGTTTGATACCTTAAGCCCATTTCTATGGATAAAAAATAGTTATTTACGTAATCAGTTATAAAAAGAGTGATATTGTTTGATGAACATAATATTTGCAAATTATGTGAGTCAAAAATATCACGTTTTCATCTATTATATACAAAAATTTATCTAATTTCGCTAAAATAATTTTAAAACACTCAAAATTCTAGGTTGTTTTATGACGACAGCTCAATATACATATTTCAAAATCATTGCCGTAAAAATAAAGATTTTTACAAAATTTATTTCGTAATAATTATGTAAAAAGTGACAATTTCATAAAGTCATAAAGTTAGGTAAAATTCAACTTTTTTTAACGGAATTAGATAAAAGATATTAGATTTTGGATATTGTTGTCCATTTTCGAGATAATACAGATACAAAGTTCTATCTGCCAAAAATTGAGTCATATGTAGGGATGAAGTTCTATATGCAACATAGTACAAATAGAAACACTTTAAAAGAAATATTTCCTGAGGCAAAGAAACTACAAAGAGGTTCAGAAATTAGTCTCGAAAAGCCAGCTATACCATAAATCAATATTAAAATTTAATTAGCAACTCGATTCTCGAAAAAGTTTAAGCTAATCCTCATTTTTTGATTAGCAAATTCTACTCTAATTTTGACAGTTTATATCTTAAAACAAAGTCCAATCTATTGCTAGTATCTACTATTTTTGGGCAATATTGGGTTATTTTCTAAATATGCACAGATAAAACTTTGATCCTACGAAAGATGCGAATAATTTGAGGTACGTAGTTGTAATTGCCTATTTTATTAATATTTTTTTCGGTAACTAAACATACCATTGTAATTTTTTTTCCATATTCTTACAATAGAATAAAATCCATTATTAGAGTTAAATTTTCAAATCAGTTTCCTCGCCATATTTACTCTTTTGCCTTGTTGTTCCAGACTAACGATTTGTAAGTAAACATATTTCCTACTTTCCAAATGAATACCTTGGGTAGAACCCTCTAAATTGAGGAGTTTGTTGAGGGTAAAATTGATACTGATATTGGGGTACCTGTGGAGGAATCTGTGGAGGTGCTGGAGGACTTGGAGGTGGTGGAGGTGCTTGTGGTGGTGCTGGTGGTGCAGGTGGCGCTACAGGGGGTGGTGGATACCCGGGGTAGAATCTAGGGTAGAATTGCGGGTAAAATGGGTACTGGGGAGGTACTTGAGGTGGTGGTGGAGGTGGAGGTGGTGTAGGAGGAGTAGGAGGAGCAGGAGGTGGCGTTGGAGGTTCTTCGCGTTTTTGGGGCTTGTCTGGTTTGTCCTTTGGAGGTTCTTCCTTAGGAGGGTCTTTTGGAGGTTCGGTGGAAGGTTTGTCTTTGTCCTTTGGATCATCCTTGTCTTTATCCTTTGGAGGGTCGGTCTTTTTAGGAGGTTCCGTTGAAGGCTTGTCCTTGTCTTTGTCCTTATCATCCGGCTTGTCTTTATCTTTGTCCTTATCATCCGGCTTGTCTTTATCTTCGTTCTTATCATCTGGCTTGTCCTTATCTTTATCCTTTGGTTTATCCTTGTCTTTATCTTCTGGTTTATCTTTTGGTTTTTCGTCTTTTGGGGGATCTTTAGATTCTTCCTTATCATCCGGCTTGTCCTTGTCTTTATCCTTATCATCCGGCTTCTCTTTATCTTTGTCCTTATCATCCGGCTTGTCCTTCTTGTCTTTGTCCTTATCATCCGGCTTGTCCTTGTCTTTGTCCTTATCATCCGGCTTGTCTTTATCTTTGTCTTTATCATCCGGCTTATCTTTATCCTTTGGTTTATCCTTGTCTTTTTCCTCTGGTTTATCTTTTGGTTTTTCGTCTTTTGGAGGATCTTCTTTAGATTCTTCCTTTTTGTCAGGTTCTTTAGTTAATATGTAGCCCACAAGGCACATAAATAGCAATATCTAAAGAAATTTTATACGTTTTACAAATAGCCATATCTATAGCAGTGGTTCTTAAATTTTTCAATACAGCGGTACACTTTTGTGAGAAAACACTTGTTAATTAAAACAGAAAATAGTAAATTCATATATAATCTTCAAATTTTTTCCAAAGAATAATCTTTAATAATAATTTGTCTATCGTAGTTGAAATATTTTCATTCTTATTAAGTATATTTGTATTGATTGATGTTGTTTAAATAATATCTTTTAAATACATAGTTCCAAAAAATTCAATTTTGTTTTTGTGTAAAACTACAACTCCTAGTATAAATTTCAACACGTTTTATATGACACAAAATAGTATATTGTATAACTAGTGCTGAAAGTTGGATATTTCACACGAACGTGAAGTTTCAGCCACGAGCCGAAGGCGAGTGGTTTAATCACGTGAGTGTGAATTACCCTTTCAGCACGTGTTGTACACGATATTTTTCCGACGACCACAAAAAATAAAACAATATAAAATTTTCATAAAAATATTAAAACAGATTGGCTCGTAGTATGATCACGGTTTTAACTAAAACACTGTTTTAAGAAATGTCAAATTTCATTATTTAATAACAATAATAAATAATATCAAATTTATCAAAATATGATTTTAAAGCAGAACATGGTTTGTATTCAAACAAATATTTAAAAAAAAATCGTTTTTTACATAATAACGGTGAAATGAAATATTTAAATTTTAATTTGACATTTCTTAAAACAGTGTTTTAGTTAAAACCGTGATCATACTACTAGCCATTATGTTTACATCATTGCTATCAGAATTCATCAAAAATTATGTTAAAATCTGATAAATCAGGGTCCAGCCTTCTTAATTCGTGTAAATTTAGCAAATTATTTGCAACTGTCAAATTTTTAGGTTAGTTCGCTCAGTTATGGCAGCGGCAGTTGCGGACGCATCTGTTTGGCTAACGAGCTTTCATTTCACACAGCTTTGGTAACTTTCAGTAATAGTTTAGCGTGTCAATTTATGTACTTTTTGTAGTGGTCGTCGGAAAAATTAATTTTGTTGCAGTTTTCACGTGGTTCATTGATAATAATTTTTAATTCATTAAGCATAAATAAATTAAAATTACCAAAAAATTGGGCGGAACATTTTCGAAGATCTTACGAAATACCGGTTGAGAACCACTGAGGAAGAGAATATGTGTTGCTTTACCTTAAATATGTTCTTCATTTCGGAGCACTTTCTTAAACAAATTTACGATGATATCTGTCAATATTCTATTATTTCTGTTTATATACCACTGAACACCAACCACTAATAAATGTTTATAGACATTATCAATCACGATTTTTGCAGATCCGTGTTTGAAACACATTATTACTGCTTATTTCCAATCGCCATCACATAATTGCTAGTCTTACTGTATCATTTGAATATTAAACAATTACTCATTCAAATTTCTCATTATGTATATATTATTTCAAAAAGTTTATACAAAATCACAATCAAGAATACTTATATTTAATCCATATCATTTATCTATAACCAAATCAGTATCCGCTGGATTTGTATCCGCCTCCACCACCTCCGGCTCCTCCGCCATAACCACCTCCGCCACCACCACGGCCTCCACCACCGCCACGGCCGCCACCGCCTCCTGGAGGAAAAAACAAATACTCAAATTTGGGAACACAAGAGAAGACTGAAGATCTAAGCTATCAGAATTACATATCAAGAACCTTATTGTTTGACGTCCTGATAGGTACTTTACAACACTATTTTTAACATATTTTATTTAGGTAGTGAACACAATTAAAGAATCTGTGAATGAAAAGAAATGATCGAGGAGGGCTGTTGAAAATGCAGGATTGAAGATTAGCAGTACAAAAACTGAACGGATGTAGTTTGAAGGAGATGGCAAGATTGGATAGAGATAAAGGTCGATCAGAAGAATGTGGCTAAAAGGAAAAGTTTAAATATCTCTGATTTTATGTTGATCAGAATGGGGTAGGGTAAGATAAATAAACCACAAGTTTCAGGCAAAATGGAGAAATTGAAAAAAAATATCTGGGGTTAATGGTTGAATACGATGATGGACTGGTTACAGAATGGAAAGTAATCGGATTTATTTTCTCCGTTTCGCGACAATACTGCAGTCTTCTTCAGGGCTATAAATCGTCAGTTTTAAAAAGTAACACAGGGAACCTCCATTTATAACTGACCACTTCAAGCCTTGAAGACGACTGTAAGTATAGTCGAAACGTAAATAAAAATAAATATTTTTTGCTTAACTACGTGTCTTATTATTTTCCATTCTTCCATTATCTGGAATGTTGTGTGACCGAAACATTAGACAAACAGTCAAAGAGAAAAAATTTAAAACAATGATAAAGCCGGCTATGATTTATGGCAATGAGAACTGGCCTATATTGGAAATCAAAGAACGAAAAGATAGAATAAGGAATGAGAGGATAAGAAAAATGGCAAGAGTGATAAAAGTTTCTAGAAAGAAAGAGAGACGACTAAATGAGTCATGAGGTAAGATGAAGAGTATATTGGAAGAGGAATAAACTGTTTAGTAATAGTAGCAAGGAAAAACGTAGGAAGACCACAGAGAGGATGAAAGGACTGTATTGGGAAGACTTGCGAGTAGAGCTAGGACTTTGAACTGAGTATTTAGTTAAAAGGGCAAAACCCATCCACCCGGATCAAATGGAATACGGGTCGGAGTCGATTCTTCACCCATAAGTCCAGTAAGACCCATAAGAACCGTATTACCCGTAAGACTTGACGTTATTTGTAAAGTTTCATTTTCTTCGAAGTAGATCCTTTAATATTATTGTTAAAAAAAAATTTGTAGGCTTTTTGTTTATTGCAAAATACAATTTAGTTTACATTTATTGGACGTTTCGATTGTGTTATCACAGTCATCATCAGCTATATGTTTGATGTTACATTTTTATAAAAATTAGTTGAACATTAAAACGAAAAATTTTGTAATACATAAAGTCAAATTAAAATGTAGTCAAAAAATATGACTTTATGAATTACAAAATTTTTCGTTTTAATGTTCAACTAATTTTTATAAAAATGTAACATCAAACATATAGCTGATGATGACTGTGATAACACAATCGAAACGTCCAATAAATGTAAACTAAATTGTATTTTGCAATAAACAAAAGATCCAAAAAGCCTACAAAATTTTTTTTAACAGTTATTTGTAAAGCGTAGACGGAGTACATTATTGGATTTAAATACACATTCAAATTATTCATAATGGTGCCTCTTTTACAAATAAAGATTTGTTTTACTTCTATTCTTGTACAAATTACTAACTTCACTTGCAAAACTAATTGTATTTATATCAAATATTTTTTAATCAAATAAATCAACAACGGTATATGAAGTCGAAAGCGGTCAAATACTTCTTAAGTGTTTTATAGGTAATGGTTGATTACGATGATCGACTGATTTCAGAATGTAAATTATTTATTTCCTGGCCGACGTTTCGACTTTAACAAAAGTCTTCTTCAGGGCTAGAAATAGTCAAAATTGTAAAGTAGCACGGTACTTGTGGTGATACACGTTTTTATTTTACAATTTTTCAAAAGTTTTTTTGATTTTACATATTTCATGTGTTCAGGACGCTCCAGTTTAATTTATTTTTTAAAAATTGACCAGGACACAACATATTTATTTATTTATTTATTTTACTATTTTCACCTGGACTTTCCAATGGGTCGTATAGGGGATCCACTTGCTACTTTACAATTTTGACTATTTCTAGCCCTGAAGAAGACTTTTGTTAAAGTCGAAACGTCGGCCAGGAAATAAATAATTTACAAACGACTGCATGTCTGATTATTTTTCATTTTTACATTTATAGGTAATACTCGGACTGGTATTCGCTGAAATACGAATGAGCGGATGGTCTTTTGGGGCCACCGGTATTCCGAGAGAAAAGGAATTGAATGAGGGCGACACGCAAAACAGAAATGAGTGAGAGAAAATCAACGAATGAGAAAATAATTTATTAAATTAAAGTCTTACCGTAACCACCACCGCCGCCGCCTCCCTTTCCTCCGCCTCCTTGCCCGCCGCCTCCATATCCTCCACCGCCACCTCCTGCAAGTCCACCGCCTTTTCCTCCTCCTTGCCCTCCGCCTCCATATCCACCGCCTCCTTGTCCCCCACCTCCTTGTCCACCACCTCCATATCCACCGCCGCCGCCTCCTAGTCCACCACCCTTTCCTCCACCCCCTCCTTGTCCACCGCCTCCATATCCACCGCCGCCGCCTCCAAGTCCACCACCCTTTCCTCCACCTCCTCCTCCTTGCGCACCGCCTCCATATCCGCCGCCGCCGCCACCGCCGTAGCCGCCACCGCCCCCGCCGCCGGCATACGCAGCACAAACGACAAGAGATACACAGAGAGCTATAACCTAGAAATATGATAAATTAAAGATTTGAAGAGGCGAGCAGCTAAAAGTAGTCTCATTGAAAAGGAGAGTGGATTAATTTAAGGGCAAGGGACGAAAAATGAATTTCAATAACTGCAGCTAGCCAAAGAGGTCATAATCTACGACGAAAAAACATCTCACGAGTCTCTTCAACACCGTCCAAGAACTAGGGAACGAGGACTAAATCTTTCAACAGCAATGAAACAGCGCAAACTATGTTGGGTTACTAATGCCCGGTTTCTCCACAGCAACTTAAGTTGTTGATTATTAAAGTGCTACTTAATTGTAAGTAGGACTTATATCTCAATTGCGTTGCACCAGCAAATTCAAATGCGAACTTAACTTATGTCACAAATTACATTGGCAACAGCGTAATGTTGTTCTATGATTGGTCAATTTGAAATTTAGCGATTCAAAATAAAATACCGGCTGTCAAATGTCAAAGCTGTCAATGTGTTTAACAGGGTTTATATTTGTATTCAGTAACAATATTCGATATGGATTTACAGGATTTCCCTAATTTTAACGACGTTAACGTCGTGGATACTGTGATGAAAGTCGATATTGTCGAAAATGGTCGGACTCCGTGACAAATAAGTAACAAAATTGATTTGTTCCAAATATATTATTTATTTTTAATATTTTTATGTGGACCACCGCCAGTCCTATAAACTGAAGCCTTTTTCTTCGATGTCGTCTTCCTTGCGTCAGTCTACATATTTGCACACATTTTATTGCCAATGCTGCGGCAATTAATTTCCAGGTGTTATCTTTTTGAATATTGGACATGGACACCGCAATGATTTTTTTATTTTTAATATTCTCTTTAAATCTTTGTTTCTACAATATAACAGACCAATTTTCTTCCTTCTTTTAAGTGCTACTTACGTCTCACATTTTGACATTTTTGTGTGGTGCAACAGTTTAAGGTGAAACTTAGGAATAAACAACGACTTAAGTCGTAAGTTGCTCTGGAGAAACCGGGCATAAGTTACGGTGGAAATTTTGACCGAACCAACAAATGTATGTATTAACTAGCTATGCTGTACTGATGAGCTCTAATAAAAGCGAAACACGTGTCTACAGTTCTATTGAACAATTACCCTGCGAACAACGTTTCTCTAATTTATCTAGAAGGTTTACAAAAAATAGTTACTAAGACATATTGTTGCTCTCGACGAGTTTTGTCACTGGTTAAATTTAATACAGTTATTTCTATTACACTCTATGTAGTTAGATAAATAACCACCATAAAATTTTAGTATGAATAAACCCCGGATACCTAAAAAATACCAGTAAGTAATCCACTGAGTGCGAACAACAGAAAACCGAACTTATTGTGTAGGTAATTGATTTTTTACAGAGAATATCAGAAGAAGATAATAGACTAATACCGGCTCGTTACAATTTTTGACAATTAGAATCAAACTGTTTTTACTGGATAAAAATTATACCGAACCGTTTAAAATTTTAGTGTTTATGAATATGGGCATAAGGCCCGGTATTTTCATCTCCGGTTAAACAGTCTGTTAACTGTCAGTTAAAACAAAACTCAGCATCGATGTCATAGCTTAAATTCTAAAAATTACACATGTGTCAATTCTTTGATGCCACATTGTTCTTATAACCAACAGTTAATTTAATCGACAGATTAACCCGAAATGAAAATATCGGGCCTAAGTAACTAAGTAAAAATATAGGTAGTTTTCGGGCTGGTACCAAAAGTAGAAGACTTATATGTCTGCATGGATAGTTTGACTGTAATAACTTTAATATATTTACGAGTATTAGAGAACTTAATAGAATTATATTTAAAATATCTAAAGAGACGCGAATTTAACACCCCTTACATAGTATTATAGTAAAAATTGAATCTTGTACTATAAGTTTTCGAATAAGGGCCGCGCGCCTGAGTGTCTGGTCGCGAACCTGGGGAACCGGGTTCGATCCCGACCGACGCCAAATATTTCGAATTTTAAATAGCACAAAGTGACCACTGTGGTGCACTGTCTACGCCAGCAATGAGTAACCGTGAGGTGGCGCCTGGTAAGCGCCCGCACGATACAAATATGTCATCATTACCGATATCAGTAAAAACAGACTGGCACACCCAGAAATGGGTAATATGCCGTGATGATATATTTATTTATTTATTTAAGTTTTTGAATAAGACATTAATTTTGCAAAGTTCTTAGAGAAAAATTAAAAAATTTAGGTTAAAAATAAAGAAATCTGGCGACTCTCTTTGAAAAGAATTATTGTTGTTAATACTTACTGTATATTCGTAATATATTAAAATAATACTATACAAATTGTTAAGTTTTTGAATAAAACTTTTGCAAAATACTTAGAACTTTTCACCCACAAACAATAAAAGATTCCACTACATCTTCAAAGTTTTAAGTTCACTAATACTATGTTCAAAGCAGTAAATAACAAGAAACAATCTTAGTCTTACCAGTAGTTTAGCCATGGTCTGTAGTTGACTGATTACTCTCTTTCCTGATCTGCTTTATATATGATTTCCATCAGTAGATTTCTTTTTGTTCACGTAATGTTTAATGGGGATAACCCTGGTAGAAAAAGATAAGACTCTAGAAGGGTCAAAGTAAGCCTTGACTTTGCTAAGAAACAAATGTTACGTAAGAATTAAATGATCTGTGAATATAAATAAACATAGCATCAGTTGTTACTTCCACTTTTTATTAAAGTAAAACATTGTATTCTATTGCTTCCGCAAACATAATACAGTAATTGCGAAGGTATATTTTGCTGATGCATTTTAAAAATGAGCTCAGGCATTTTTTACAAATTATATAGCCTACACAAATGGTGAGAAATTTCTTCAGAATTCTTTCGACTGCTTTAAATATGACTTGGGCTGTCTCCGATGTCACACTTTTATTACCCTAATATCTAAATCCTAAATTTATATGCCCTAAATCTTGTGATTAGGTAGGATTTTAGGAATTAGATTTTAGGGTTTTGCAGGAGCACACTATGTCTTGAAGTTGACGCGCACTAATTAAACAAATCATGTTCGTTGCTATAATTTGTGCAAAACGTCAAATTTACTGTCAAATAATAGCTTCTTAGCCTCTATTTTATGAAATATAATATTAGCATTTACTCTCAAGCATCAAAGTGAATAGAATTGTATAATTAATTTTTGTTGTTCAAAAGTGTTGCCATACAAACCAATGGATATCACTAGTGTACCATTCGGAGTTGTATTTATATGAAGAAGACCTAAATCCTAAATACTAATTGCCAAAATGCGACATCGGACACAGCCTTAGGCTGCTCTAAATAACGTCATTATTTAGCATTTTAGGAATTAGATTTTAAGGTCCAATGTCGCATTTTGAAATTTAGTATTTAGAATTTAGGTCTTCTTCACATAAATACAACTCCGAATGGAGTACTAATGACACCCATTGATTTGTATGACAACACTTTAGAACAACAAAAATGAACTATACAATTCGACTCAATTTGATACTTCAGATTAAATATTAATATTATATTTCATAAAATAGAAGCCAAAAAGCTATTTTTGACAGTAAATTTGTCGTTTGGTACAAATTATAGCGACGAACATGATTTGTTTAATTAGTGCACGTCAACTTCAAGGCATAGTGTGCTCCTGAAAAACCCTAAAATCTAATTTCTAAAATCCTAAATAATCACTAGATTTAGGGCATATAAATTTAGGATTTAGATATAGATAGAACCTGGGGGAACCGGGTTCGATCCCGACAGATGCCAAATATTTCCAATTTTAAATGGCACAAAAGTGACCACTGTGGTCTCCACGCCAGCTATGAGTGCCCGTGAGGTGACGCCTGGTAAGTGCCCACACGGTAAAATATATCGTCATCATTACCGATGTCTACATGTGTTGTAGATACTGGCACACCCAGAAATTGGTAATATGCCGTGATGATATGTTTATTTATTTATACGTACCATATTTTGGACCGTACGGTATGGTCCAATTTTACATTATTTACAACGTATTATTTATAAATAACTAGGTCATATGTTATCATCTTGAAATTTATTCTTATTTTTATTTACAATTATTATTATAAATTTTTCCGTTGGCCCGATAAAAATATCAATATATCTTTCCGAAAATATAGTTTTTTATATCAACAACTTTTTATATTAACATCTTTGTTTTTTATGATTCACAAAAGAATAAATTATTATCGATAAAAAAAGCATGAAATATAACACCAAGGCTAAGGTTTTAACGCATGGATGTTTTATTATTTATTCTCTTGGAATAATTGTACTTACAATTCCTGATTTGTTGATTAACTGTTGTGTATTTTTTTCTTGAATTATTCATTCTTGTAGGAACTATGATTTGCAATATGTCAGCTAAAAATTGTAAAATATAAAATGTATAACTCAAAACCACACACATGATTGATTATATTGTTTACCAGTTAGCCTTTATTTTTAAAGATGTGTAATTGCATTATTTTTATCTTAACAAATAGTATTTGCATTTTATAGCTCAATTATGATAAATAAAAAAAAACTGGATCATTCGTCGAAGATCTAATATTTCCGTGATTACGGGGGGAATAACTTTATCCGAATAATTTAATTGCTTCAATTTGCATATAGTAAAAAGTAAAAAAAACTATAAAAAACTACTGGAAAGGTTAAACTTCTATGCATACAGTTGTGTGAAAAAGGTTTGAACCAACAGATTTTTAAACCATATTATATATAAAGGTGATACAAAAATCAAACAGTTATATTTGTGGGGTCCCGTGGTCGCGTGCCAGAGTGTCTGGTCGCGAACCAGGGGAACCGGGTTCGATCCCGACCGACGCCAAATATTTCGAATTTTAAATGGCACAAAAGTGACCCCTGTAGTGCACTCTCCACGCCAACAATAAGTGCCCGTGAGGTGACGCCTGGTAAGCGCCCGCACGGTACAAATATGTCATCATCATTACCGATAGCTGCGATAAAGCAGATTGTGGCACACTCAGAAATGGGTAATATGCCGTGATGATATATTTATATTTATTTTACTAATGGCGTCCCGTGGCCGCGTGCCTGAGTGTCTGGTCGCGAACCTGGGGAACCGGGTTCGATTCCGACCGACGCCAAATATTTCGAATTTTAAATGGCACAAAAGTGACCCCTGTGGTGCTCTCTCCACGCCAACAATGAGTACCCGTGAGATGACGCCTGGTAAGCGCCCGCACGGTACAAATATGTCATCATCATACCGATATCTGCTATAAAGCAGATTGTGGCACACTCAGAAATGGGCAATATGCCGTGATGATACATTTATTTAAATATGTAATGGATATTTCGCGATATTTTCAAATTTGAGGCTCTTCAAAGAACAATATCTTTTTAAATTTAATATTTAGAAGTCATATAAAAATTCTTGCAACAGCCCCATTGGTTTAATTAATATTTTTAGTAACGATGCCAACTTTTAGAATCCTACAGCCCGATTCACAAAAAGGTTTAAGCTAATCCTCATTTTTAGATTAGCGAATTCTACTCTAATTTTGACAGTTTATATCTTAAAATATAGTTTAATCTATTCCTAGTATCTACCTTTATTGATAATTTCGTGAAAATTAAATTTTAAATACCGGAATAGAATAGAATTCACTAATCCAAAAATAAGGATTAGCTTAAACTTTTTTATGAATCGGGCTGTTATTGATATATCATCAGGGTTATGTTACATAATTAAATAAATAATTTTTTGCCCTCCTGAAGTGTAATGGGAACTTTACAATTGTATACACAGCAAGTGTAACCTACATTTTACGCTTACTGTATTGTAACTTGTCTAACTATGCGGTAAAATAATCAAAATACACTGGACGTTTATGGGCATTTAGAAAAGAAATCATCTTTACTATAATAAAGTTCATGTAAAAAAGTACTACCTACTTAAGTTATTTTTTTACTTTAACATTTCCTATATTTAAAATTAATTTATATAAACCAAACTCACGGTAGCGACATCTGTCATTATTGTAAAAATCCGCCGTTACCGACATAGTCACCGATCGATATACCTGTCAAATACGCGAGCATTGCTGAAATGTCAAATATCGACACCTACCTATTATTTATTACGAAAAAAACATAAGCAAATAAATATATTATCAGTCATAAACAACGTCTATTATTACAGATAAATTTTTGCTAGAAGAAGTACTCTAATGAAGGTAAGTAAAATCAAATTTGGAAATTGACTTAACCACAGTTTTTTAAACTAACCCTTTTCAGAAGTACAACCTATCTCATTAAAAAAAGTGATTTTCATTATCGTCGGCCAAAAAATTTGATACAATTCTCGTGCGTGAAGTATTTTACAGCGCTCCAGCTAATAAGGCCCTCGCCTTAAGGGCTCGTGCCTTAAACAAAGCTGTCGCGCTGTAAAATACAACTTACACGCACTCGAATGTAAGTAACTATTGAAAAACAGTAAATAACGTATTTTACAAGAATTTAAAAATCCTATGAGTGAAATAAAACAAATTTTAGTTGCTGACAATAAATGTATAAAAAAAAGTGCCATAGAATTTCATTTTGCGTAAAAATAGATAAACTTTGGTCAGAAATTTTCCATTTCAATAAAAAAAACAATTTAATATAAAACAATATTTATTAATAAACAAATATCATATACAATCATTCATTCTCTTTAATAGTGTCCTTGTTGTTGTCCACCATATCCTCCACCGCCTCCATATCCTCCGGGTTGTTGTACTTTTCCATAATTCTGGTCATATTGTCCTTGCTGGTATTGACCTTGTTGGTACTGTCCTTGACCCTGGTCGTAGTATCCTCCATCATTAGGTTGCCCATATCCTCCAGCTAAGGCAATGGCCACCAAACCCAGGAAGAAAAATGCCAACTAAGAAAGACTTGGTTAGCGGCTTCAGAGAGTTAGTTTAAAAAAACTTACCAGGAGCTTAGACATGGTGATTTGATGATGTAGGATTAACTATGAAGATGAGAAGAGATGATGGCTTTTATATGATTCTTAGTGGTGTTAAAATATACCAAAAACTTGATTTGCAAATAAAAAAAGTGGAAAAAAGGATGGAATCTCGAAATTCTGGAATTTGTTTTTTGTAATTTATTTGTTTTTTTGTACATTTTTCACCGCGAAACTATAAATAGACTGTATTTTTATACAATATCTGCGGCTTAAAGAAAAACAACCCAAATTAACGTGTCACAAGTTTTCGGGAAAAAATTAATGAACGGTACTGTCTGTGATTTAAGGACAATGTATTATCTGTTCTAACTTTAAATTTTATATTGAAACTTTTTGGGCGTTACTTACATACAGGGTGTCTGAGTGTCTGGTCGCGAACCTGGGGGAACCGGGTTCGATCCCGACAGACGCCAAATATTTCCAATTTTAAATGGCACAAAAGTGACCCCTGTGGTGCACTCTCCACACCAGCTATGAGTGCCCGTGAGGTGACGCCTGGTAAGCGCCCACACGGTAAAATATATCGTCATCATTACCGATGTCTACATATGTGTAGATAATGGCACACCCAGAAATGGGTAATATGCCGTGATGATATATTTATTTATTTATTTATTTACTATTGGTAACTTTTTTATTTGAAGAGATACGAGGTTGGTTAAATAAGCAAAATTGTGCCATTTTATATTAGAAAATTGGTCATGTAGACAAAATAAAAATTGTGTCAGCGGTTCCCAAAATTTGGGACAGAATATATATATTTTTTAAATGCAACTATATATTTTTTATTATCTTATTGGAAAGAGTATTTTTTCTCTTTCCAATAAGGTAATGTTGTTTATGTACAATTTTTTCAAATAAACGAGTTATGTACGTTTAAAGATAAAAATTATCTTTTATTAGTTTAGGTCAAGTAAACTATGGAAATAATTGTCTTTTATAAAATTATTATTTTATTAATTTATTCTACAGTAATAACAAAACAAAGAAAATATTCAAATTGAAAGCCATTATTTCTTTCGCACATTTAAACTCTTTTGAAAAAAGAGCCGACCGTTCTACGTAACTGGTGTCTAGATATAACTTTCCATATAGCAAGATCATATCTAACTTTTCTTCATTTGTAAAGTTATTGAACACAGAGAACTTTACTGGAGAAATTATTAAACGTCAAACAAACAAAGAATCAATTGTGTCCATGGCTTACTTGACTAAAAAACTAATAAAATAGTTTACAGAATTTAAATTTTTAACCGTAAATAACTCGTTTATTTGGAAAAATTGTACATAAACAACATTACCTTATTGAAAAGAGAAAAAACTACTCTTTCCAATAAGATAATAAAAAATATATATGGTTCCATTTAAAAAATATATATATTGTCCCAAATTTTGAGAACCGCTGACACAAATTTTATTTTGTCTACATGACCAATTTTCTAATATAAAATGGCACAATTTTGCTCATTTAACCAACCTCGTACCTCTTCAAATAAAAAAGTTACCAATAGTGAGCAAGTTTATTGAGACACGCTGTATTTTCCATAGTTTATCTTTCATGTCCCGTACTATACGTATTGTCTATTCAATTTTTTTACGAAAATTTATTAACATTTGTTATTCCAGCTAGTTGGGAAGTGAAGTAACTAATACTATTAAAGGATTATGAATCACTACATTGATTCTTATTGCAATAAGTATTTTTTTATTAGAAACATGAATAATAATACTGTACGGTAACTCATGTTAATCTTTTACTTTCGTAGGATAAACGCCATGGCCAACGTAGCTAGGTGGTGGACTTTTCGGTGGTGCTTCATATTCCGGTACTTCTTTTGTGGGATAAGCACCTTTTTCTTTTTTTTTACCCTGGACTACTGTTGTAACCACAGCAACCAGTAACAAACAAAACTAAACGTAACGCACTTGATTAGGTACTTCAAAGAGTTATAATTTATAATCATTATTTCTTACCAATATTTTGTGCATTGTATATGGAAAATATGTAATTTGCTAAGGAAATCAGCCTTTTATATGACTTTCTCGAGAAAATTATACAGTAAACTTGATTTTCGAAGGCTAATCTATGCATATTTGATACGGGGGAACACGTGCAATTACAATTAAAGAATCGATGTGATTAGCCACCTATATTTGTGTAGCGCGATTTTAAATTTGAAATAAAAACGCTTTATTTTTATATGCAAGAGCTCCCAAAGTTCAACTGTAAAAAAATTTATAGTTATAGCATGAAAAACGGAACAAACATCGAATTATGGGGTCCCGTGGCAGCGTGCCTGAGTGTCTGGTCGCGAACTTGGGGAACCGGGTTCGATCCCGATCGACGCCAAATATTTCGAATTTTAAATGGCACAAAAGCGACCCCTGTGTGCACTCTCCACGCCAGCAATGAGTGCCCGTGAGGTGACGCCTGGTAAGCGCCCGCACGGTACAAATATGTCATCATCATTACCGATATCTGCGATAAAGCAGATTGTGGCACACTCAGAAATTGGTAATATGCCGTAATGATTTATTTATTTATTTATTTATTTATTGAAACTAAACAGGCACAAGGGCCTAATTACATAGTTTCATTAAAAACTAACTTATACACTAAATTAACTTACTCTGAAAAATACTTTCAAATACTTAACTAATGTAACTATATTATCTGTATATATATCTACATTATTGTTATTAATATTATTACAAATTAGGCAACATCTTATTAAAGGGGAATTTTTCCTAATTTCTAATTTATATCTTTTAATATAAAATATATCTTTTGGTTTCGAAAAAATATACATTGGAACATAAAAAGGTAATTTTGATAGTAAGTTAGGACACTGAATAATATTCTGAACTATTTTACAAATAAAAATAATATCTGAAATGTTTCGTCTGGTTTCTAATTTCAAGAAGTTAAAAATGCTTAGTAGTGTGGTATATGGCATGAAAGTTGGATAAGTTCTAAATTTCTTAAAGTACAGATATCTTAAAAATTTATTTTGAACTATTATATCTATGTGATTATTAAATTTCAAATTTTCTTGGAAGTTTATTCCTAAATCTTTAATGTCGGGTTTTTTGTATATTACTCGATTATTTATTAAATAATTATAATTGCTATTAGTTTTCTTTGTGGAATATTTAACATGGTAACATTTATCTAAATTCAATAGCAAGTTATTCCGTACGCTCCACTCGTAAACATTATCTAAATCTTTTTGTAATAATTCGGCGTCATTTTGATCGTTTAGTGCTCGAAAAATTTTGAAGTCATCAGCAAAAGAACTTTTTGCACATGTAGGTAGATCGTTTATATAAAGAAGAAAAAGTAGGGGTCCTAAGTTGGACCCTTGCGGTACACCTGATAGAACCTTAAATTTTTCAGAATAATGACTTTGGTAGGTTACGAATTGATACCTTGAGTGTAAATATGATTTCAATAGTGACATTGTATTATGTATATTAAGCCCAAACATCGAATTTACTCAGTGAGCGAAGAAAAAACAACCACAACGCGTTGTGGTCGATGTAGAACAACCAACCACCGAAATCTGATTATTTTTCCCGTTGCGGTCGTGTTTTTTAGGAATTGCCAGTTAGGTTACGTCACAGAGTTGTATGGATTGCAGGGATTATAGGAGTCAAAGAAATGTTCTTGAACTAATCTATACACAGTTGCTTTTACACTGTAAATCACTGATGTAACCAGGGTAACTAGCAGCATTGAAAACTCTACACTTCGTTAGCTACTTCAAGAGTTATAATTTATAATAATTATTTCTTACCAATATTTAGTGCATTGTGCATGGAAAATATGTAAATTAATAAGCAAAGCTACCTTTTATATCTTTCGTAAGAAAATTATACGGAAATTAAGATTTTTGAAGAATTTGAAGGCTATTATGAATATGATTATTTGGTATGTATTACAAGGTGTACTTATATTTTCTCATTAGAGATAATTAAACACTCGGTGTTTCACAAACTGTATCATTAGTAATGACAGGAACTTATTTAAATAATAAAATATGAGGTGTTTTGCTTAAAATAGTTGGCTTCATAAAGTATTTTTTACATAATATAAGAGATATTAAAGAAAAACTTTGAACCAAGATGATATTTCCTGATGCCGGGAGCTAATGGATCACTCGCCGATGTTGCATCAGCCAACTTTACGCCTAGGTAATCTATATTGTATGGCATCAATTCCTTTCACAGACCACGTTACAATACAGGCAAAAAAATTGTAAAGCTTGATGCAAAAAATCTGTTGTGGCCAGAACAAAACTTCTCGTATATCCATATTGGGCTACATAATACATAAGTATTGTATTTAACATATCTGCGGTACTCTCAAAAAATTCTAATTAGGTATAGGCCATCCAGCGAATCAAGCGGTTTGCGTCATAAATACAATATAACTAGAAACAATGACGTCATTTGTTAAAAAGTTTACATGAGCATGTAAAACGGATTAAAATATGATCTGTGGGTTGTCTTCATAAATCCAAATCTTTCTTAAAAAGGTAACACGTCTGGTATAATTTTTTTCCAGCGATATCCAATTTTATTTAAAATATTCTGAACGATACTGCTTACGCCGTTATAAATACTTCATTCTTGTAGTATATGCAACAAACTATCTAGTATTATGTGAGATCCTTAAAAGAATACAGAATACTGCATACCATACAATTTCTCACTGTTTCTGTACATTGCGTATAGCGTTTGCTACACGCTGTACACAAAGATTTAATTTTTAAGTTATTACTAACAAAATATTACCTCAATAATACAATTCAGTGTAAGTGAGAGCCCACCATTCTAACTTTCATTTTCAAAATAAGTCAATAAATTAACTACAAGCTCTTTAATTTGACATGACAGAGCATTTGACGTTTTGTCAATGAGAACGAAACCAAAAACAAAATGAAATCACAATACATCAATACAGATTGAAAAGTATAATATAGACATATAATATTTAGTAATATACATGTTCAGAATTACCAATATTAAAAAAATATAATCAAACGTCATTTTGCAAAAAATTACAAAATTTGGCATAATAATAATATATTCAAATATAATTATTTTTATTAAAGGTGTCAAATGCATAATAATTATAAAAAAACCAATAAAATACCGTTAATAAAATATATTTAAAAAAATAAAGAAACTTTAAAAAATCCCTAAACGATGACGTAAACCGCTTGATTCGCTGGATGGCCTATACATCTATTCTTTTTCTCCTAATGTTCTAAATGTTTTAGTTTCAGCCAATACATTGACGAAATTGGCAGTATTTCTAAAAGGTATATATTATACATAACATGTATCTAAAATTTGAAATATTTAATTAATAATAAAATAAGAAATATTTAATACACTTCCTAGAAAAAGCCTTCAGCCATCAATTACAAACCTTTAATTTTTTGAACTCGTTTTTGTGGAGTTGTTTGGACTCCGAGATTCATTGCAACAGAATATTTTATATATTTATATATCTTTATCTATAAATCTATCGAAGATATAATAAAAAATTTAAATGTATCGGATTAAGAATTTTATACTCTTTAATATTTATAACATAAATTTAAAAAATATATATTTAGAATAATTTTTTTAAGAAACTACTTTTTCCACTTGTCCAATTGTTACCAAAACCTAATGAGATCTCCAATTAATGTCTGATTGAGAATTCTATATTTAAACAGGTCATAAGTCGTAAGTGTTAAAGGGGTCTTAAAACGTGCATATTCATTAAAATATGGATATGCAATTTTAACATGAATTCAATACTTCTTTTAGCGAGAGGTAAAAACGTCTTTTGAATTCTCTCAATATTTTTAGGCCTATATTTTCGTACTCTTTAGGCTCTTAGTCTAGAGGGCCTATATATACGTATACACATCCGGATCTAGGTCCAACATAGGCAATGATGTTATAAAATAATATATGTTAGAATAATTTATACGACTTACAAATCAATAAATAATTGTTGTTGTTATAAAACTATAAATATTTTATTGTATTTCCCTATTTTTTATTTATTGTATATATACACAAATAAATACACCACAATCCACAACAATACTTTAATGATATTTTTATGTATTTATTCATTGCGAAACTACGCAAATAAAAATTCCATATTTAACAGTAAAACAAACAAAAATTTGTTTCCCAATCCTTGTAAAGTTGCAAACAACAAAATTTGGACGTTTATAGTCACGGCTGAGTGACTTAATTGTTTAATCTCATGTTTTTCCCAAATATTATTAGCGTTTGACGATTTTTAGTGGTTTAAAAAATAGTTTACCAGAGGTCAAGATCATTCACAAATTATTATGGAAGAGGTATATATTTGCTTAGAAATTTGCAAAAATTTAAGAAGTATTCTCAGTCTGCCAATAGTCAAAGAAGAACCAACAAAGTTGATAACGACACCATGTTCTCAAAGGTAAGAATCAAACATTATGTATACAATTACGTGTATAGAAATATTAGACATATAAAATATGATAATATTCTCGTATATCACTTTTCCTCATTTTTTTATACGAAAAATCAAATGTAGCTCTTTAATAAATTCATCCTAGGTAAAATATATAAGAATCTTGTTTTATATAAAATTTTGCACGCTTCTAAAATTTCAATACGGATCACTGTTTTTAAGAAAAAGACTATATGTCGCCTTTCCCAAGATGGTAAGTGATGTTCATCCGCACATTTCTCTATACAGGATTCCGTGAAAAAACTTTTACAGCCCGATTCACAAAAAAGTTTAAGCTAATCCTCATTTTTGGATTAGCGAATTCTACTCTAATTTTGACAGTTTATATCTTAAAATATAGTCTAATCTATTCCTAGTACCTACCTAACTTTATATAAACAAATTTTAAACATACCTATATAAATACGCCATTTTTTATTAACAAATTATTTCCCTAAGCACACCATCATGGTTAAGGTAAGAACTTATAATTGCTTTTCTATAAATTCGAGTAAAAACTTTAAAGGCATATACTCAACATTTATATAGATCATTTTGTATTAGAATAGAAGAAAAATTGACAAAGATCGAACAAAATTTAGTCTATGCAATTGTATCGAAAAGAATTTGTCCTCGTACATCCAGTATCTAGTGTTGCTATGAAAGCGGAAAACAACAGTTTATTGTTTGTTTATTAGTTCTGTCATTTGAGTTTTATTTTGTGTATCTCCAAGCTTTCCATATTAATATCATAATATTAATTGTCATTTTTCATTAAAGAATATAAAAAATTTCGATTTGTAATAAAATCTTTTCATGTTGCCTGTTTAAATTGTTTATATTGTAGGTTATAATTTGGTTTGATGTTTCATTATAGCCCGGCGAGCTATAATGAGGCCCGCGGGCTATAAAATGACGTTTATGTCAAAGAAATTCGTATAATTGTCAAATTATGATACGTCCGTGCATAAACACATAAACGTATGTCTGATCATTATTCAATCCAAAAGTCAAGTTGTCAAAATTGATCGTGAAATGTAATTTTAAAGAGAAAAGATAATAAAGAAGGATACAGAATATTGCCATTAACCGTTCTCTAATTTATTTTTCTTTCTAAAATAAGAATTCAAGAAGAAAAGCTTTGATTTCTTTAGAAACATTTTTGACAATATCTTGTGTCAAATTCACATTTAATTAAATACTTTGACATATGTTCTTTGTGCATAGCCTACTTCGAGTTATGATTTTATTGAACAGACTAATTGTATTGTTTGTAAATATTAAATATGTATTTTAAATATAGTAACATGATTTTTTCAATACATATTATTTTAATCATTAATATATTTTTTCAGTAACGTGGCCATCCATTAATTTCTCAATTTGCGATAAAAAAAAATTACTAAATTAAGTTTTTAAATTAATTTTCAAAAGTTCATCATATGCTTGTTATTTTTCAATTGTATTTAGATTAAAAATAAATTTTTCAATTTACTTTATATAAACAAATTTTAAACATGCCTATATAAATACGCTATTTTTTATTAACAAATTATATTCCTAAGAACACCATCATGGTTAAGGTAAGAACTTATAACTGCTATTCTATAAATTCGAGTAAAAACTTTAAAGGCATATACTACTGACCAAAATGAGTAAAAAAAATAAATTTAATCAACATATATATATATATATATATATATATATATATATATATATATATATATATATATCATAGATCATTTTGTATTAGAATAGAAGAAAAATTGACAAAGATCGAACAAAATTTAGTCTATGCAGTAAATAAGCTATAACAGCCCGATTCACAAAAAAGTTTAAGCTAATCCTAAGTTTAGTTCGTAAAATATAGTCTAATCTATTCCACGTATGTACCTTTATTGATAATATTATGAAGATTAAATTCTAAATACCGGAATAGAATAAAATTCACTAATCCAAAATGAGGATTAGCTTAAACTTTTTTGTGAATTGGGCTGTTAGTTTTTTACGTTGAAGGGGGGGGGGGGGGATCTATTTTTTCAGTAGATATGACAGGTTTAAAATTGAAAAATGTTCCAAACCCATATTTCATTATGAACGACTTTAATCTTAAATTATGTCTATGTAACCGGAGTAGATATTACCTTTTAGTTGAGCTACAAGCCGAACGGTACTTGGAAAACAATGCGGAATCCGACTTACCTAGAAGAGAAAAACATAATTAGTATAATTTAACATAATATGAAATTTGTACAAAAGATATAAATCATTATCTCGTTGATCTAATGAGAAACAGTAGAATTAATAGTGGAAAGCGTAAAATTTGTTAGCAGTACCCTATGATTAGAGCGCCAAGTTTGAATACAAATAATGTTTAATATTTTGACTTTTTTGACATTTAGGGGCCTGATTAATTCGAACTGGTGAAATTCAGATGAAATTACAAAAATTTCACAGTTTTATGCCCGTATTCATAGCCAGTACGCCTCGACTCATATTTGAGTATGTCTTGAGTACCAGATTTCGTTTCATAGTCGCTGCTTGTTTCTTTATTCGTACTTCGATCGAAGGTTTTCTTAAGGCGAGCTCCAAGCAACCTTGAGTAATTCTCAAGTTGATGCTTTTTTTTTAATTTTGGGAAACTTAATCAATATATAAAAAAACCTTTATCGTCACTAGAATTCAATGAGATCTGGTTGACATCTTTCAATATCTGGTCTTCGATTCACTACCATTATATTAACAAACGAAGTCTTTAAATTTTTTCTTGTCCTATTAAAAAACACATTTACATACGTCTATTATATACATATTTCTACAATTTTCTGAAAATAGGTGTTTACCATGAGGATAAATTTTACAGAGACTTAACAGACACTTGCCAGTACATTGAAAAACCGGACCTTAGTAGATCACAAATAGGATTTAATTAATATAAGTTTGCTTGTTTTATAGCTCAGCTGTTACTGAAATTGTATATATTATGATTAAAGTAACCCACAATTTCGCCCTTCGGTGCTGAAAACTTATGATTTCATTTTTAATTTATTTTGCAATAAAATACACTGAATAAAAGTCGCCCTAAATCCATTTTCGCCCTAGACAGGCGGTCACCTGTCTTGCCTGTAGTTTGGGTCCGCCCTGTTAAAGCGTAATATGACAAATTTTATTTTAATCTGACGTCTAGTTGCTAAAAAAATAATTAAATTAAACATTGCTAAGTGGTCGATTTTTCTGCAAAGTGCCTGACCTTTAATCATTATTTGTTTTTTACTTGTTGCAGCTTTTCATTTTGACTGTCGCAGCCCTGATGATGATATTAATGATGATACCATCCACCATAGCCGTCCCTCATGATTATTTGGGGGGCGGTTGGGTGTATGATAATGGATATGGTAATGGATATGGTCATGGTTATGGGCGTTACGGACGCGGTTGGGGTGATAACAGATATCATTATGGACTTCATCATGGTCATGGTCACGGCGGATGGGATGGATGGTGACAGTTTTCATCCCCCAATGAATGGAGATAAGTCCGCCCTATTGTATATGTATAGTTTGTAAGATAGAAATACATGTATATAGCACATTTATATATTAAAATGTATGTATGTGTCAATAAACTTGTATATTGAATAACTTGATATTTTGTATTTAGTTTCGTATACCTATTCCAAGAACCCTAAAACTTGCTTATACATTAAAAACTTAGCACCGATTTTTTTGACCAAAGACAATACCTTCCTTACCTAAAGGAGACGGAAAGAAAAAGTTTGATGTAAGAAATTACAAAGATTGTCCTAATGAAACCATTAAAGTTGCTATGAAAGACGTTACAGAGGATGTTTGGATATTGCGAAGATTCGAATAATAACTTTCACGGTCGTCATACTCATATTAGTGGGGGCAATCAGTATTCACTTTTATTAAAAAGAAGGCTTCTGTTTCAACCGCACGTCTTTATAGTGACTGGGGATTTCCACAGGAAACCTGACATTGTTAGGCGAGCAATTAAGAATTGCTAGATGTTTCGCACTTTTTACCGTATTAATTTTATCAATATTTATTTTGTAAGTAAATTGTTCAACAGTTTTAATACAGATGGCTATATTAGTATCTTTACGATTTGGTATTGTATAGTATTATTATCGTAATCATTGAGTTTTACTCCTAGATCTCTACTTAGTTTTGAATTATTGCCCCAAAAGTCAATATACCCCATATTCAGATAAAAACTTTAAAATTTTCAAAACTCTAATTTTAATGTATCTAGATACTTCTCAATGCTCTGATTCTAAATTTTGAAACCGCAGGTCGATATCTCTTTTCGTTCTCGAGATATTTAGATTCAAAGTTTTGCTCAAAACTGCCCATTTTTGGGTCATAACCCAAAAATGGGTC
The DNA here is from genome assembly GCA_943142095.1 of Ophonus ardosiacus. NCBI lineage: Eukaryota > Metazoa > Arthropoda > Insecta > Coleoptera > Carabidae > Ophonus > Ophonus ardosiacus. The sequence continues at coordinate 2,794,041 of OW964838.1, read as the reverse complement.
GAGATATGAGTTTGGCGACAACACCATTCGATTCTACGGGCAAAATTACGTAAGTATACCAATTTTCATAATTTTTGAACACCGCATACAATCTCTAACGCAAAATAACTGAAAATGGCCAAAAATCGCAAAAATCGTAAGGGGTACCCCTTGGGATTTTTTCAGATTTTGGCTATTTTCAGAGGATTTCAAACTTTTATTCATAAAAAATGAACCGGTTAGTCAAACATTATGAAAATTGGTATACTTATATATTTTTAACCGTAGAATCGAATGGTGACATCGCCAAATTCGTATCTCGACCCATTTTTGGGTTATTACCCAAAATTGGGCAGTTTTATGCAAAACTTTAAAGCTAAATATCTCGGGAACGAAAAGAGATATCGACCTGCGGTTTCAAAATTTGGAATCAGCGTATTAAGAATTATCTATATACATAAAAATTAGATTTTTGAAAATTTTAAAGTTTTTATCTGAATATGGGGTATATTGACTTTTGGGGCAATAATTCTAAACTAGGTAGAGATCTAGTTAAGAAATGGGTAATTTTGGAAAAATATTTGAAGTTGAATATCTCCAAAACTAAAAGAGATATCGACCTTAGTTTTCATGATTTGGAATCGCTGCATTGGGAAGTACCTAATCTACGAGATACAAAAAATTGGATTTTTGAATATTTTCAATTTTTTAACCAAAAAACTTAAAAATTAGAACAGTTATGAACTTGTTGGTAGTATTAGTCAATTTTACACACAATATTAGATATGTAACTAACCAATTTTTATGAGTATGAAACAAAAAGTTTAACAACGCTTTAGTATTCACATGCTTCGGGCGAATCTCATGTTTTATATCATTTTCAGGACTGCTATAGTATCGTCTTAAAAATAATAATTTAAGTTACGTTGGTGTAAACGGCCATTAGACAGTTACATATTTCTAAGATACTTGGATCGATATTCGGAGAAAAAACGGACCGATATCAATACATTAAGATGATTTATGTAAAAAATCGATAAAATAAATGTTTATAGTAGATATAAAAATATAAATATATATCTGTAACTGTTTATAATTATCTATTTTGTAATATTTCAATGATGCTATGATGCATCTCTTAAGCGTTCAAGTTCAATGCACTGGTGCACTATGTATAACTGGTTTTTTAAGAAATCATTTACATTCTTAGGACTTAGAGACGTAAGAGACGTACCTTAAAAAGAAAATACTAGACTAGGGACCTATATAAGCCTTGAACTATTTTTTAGGTATACTATTTTTGTGTAGTTGGTCTTAAGTGCAACATAAAATGTTTAAGGTAAATTTTACTATTTATATTTTAACATAATAACACTTTTTGAACATTTATTCGGGTATGGAATCTGTATAGAACTTGTAAGATATTTAAAATTGTTTACCTAAGGATGAAAATGATTTCCAAGAAAAAAGTTCGATATACAAATTCGAGGTCAGATTATAATGAATGGCAAGTAAAAAAAGGGAAATACCAGTTTGTTCCTCACAACATAGAAAACAATTCGAGAAAACGTGTAACGTAATTTTAATTACAATAAAATTATTAAAACTAAAAATCTATGCCCAAAATATCTGTAAATCTATTATATACTTAATTTAGTCCAGTCTTAGGTAGAAAAATCTGATGTGGCCAACACAAAACCTCCCACTATTTAATTTTTATTAATTTAAATACATACCTACCTACGTATTTACTAACGCTGCAAACTGTTCCATTGCAGAAAACTATTGCTTTATTTACTATTTTCTTTTTAAAATGTCACTATTATTAATTTGAAGTGATTAGTTTTTTGACAGTGATAGTTACTGTCAGTTACATTCATTTGAAATATGAACTGTGTAACAAAGGAATTGTATTTTTCTTAGGCTTCGGGACTTGTAAAAAAAAATTATTTTTATATTTATCTGTAAAGTATATAGAAAAAGTATTAATGTATTCCTGTAGAAAATTCAATAATCTTTAATTTTCATAACGACAAAATCCAAAAGAATGGTATTTAATGGTATTTTTTGAAGAAAAACCATTATGAGCTTCAGGTAAAGTTCCATTTCCGGTTATCCCATTTACACCAAAATCTAATGGCTTCTTTTCATATTAGAATACATACACACACACACACACACACACACACACACACACACACATACACACACACACATACATACACACATACAGACATCATCATGAAAATGTTAAATTTGGATTCTATGGACGTTATAAAGTGGTCATTTACTAAAATCTCGATAAGTGATTTTTAGCACGATCCCTATACCTCCCTTACCAAGGGTAGCGGGAGGTAAAAATAAGGGTTTAATCCACAAAAGGTTGGGTATTTTTGATTTTTAGATATATATTCAGGGGGTCCTTATAAAAAATGCAAGTTTTCCCCCTCGGGGCCTTCGGGAAGCACCGCCAACTTGGGAAAAAGGCGCAAAAAAAACGGTTTTTTCTAAATTAGGGCAAAATAGTTATTTTTGAATTTGTTGAGAATAAAATTCCTACAACTTTTACATAAAAATCATATCTCTCATTCTAAAGACTTGTGAGGTGTAAAACATACACCTACATATTTAATTTAACCATTATTTCCAGAAAAAAATAAATTGAAAAATTTGAAATGACCCCATTGTTATTTTAGTAAATTATTTTAAAAGTTTATCGTAGGTTAAAAATGCAAGAATCATTTTTTATTATAAAGAGCGAGCCTCAATATCGTTGTCTTACACTTTTTGTCTGGGAGATACTAAAAAATAAATATTGTAAAAATCTGATATTGGTCGCCATTTTCTCAATATGACTGCCAATTTGCAAAACTCCTGGATTTCTTCCAGGCAAAACTGCCTATTGCCTCGCCTATTAAATAATGAATTAATTTGTAATTTATTTATATTATCTTTTCCAGGAATTCTTCCTCCTGATTATCCTTTTACTAGGACTAACATCATCCAGTCCCATCCCTCCAGAAATTCTGGAAACGGCCCAGACGAAATTCCTAGGTGGCAACTGGAAACACAATTTTGGACTGCCGAGTTATGGAAATTACGGAAATTATGGACAATATGGAACCCACGCTTCTGTACCCGTGTTTTCTGGATATCCAGGACTGTATTCTGGAGGGTATAACAACAAATTTGGATGGAAATTTGGATAAGATTTTCGGCAATAAGGAAACCGAAAATGGAAATTACGCCTAATTGTTATTGGAATTTAACGATTTTTTTTGTAAGGAAATTTATTGCTATTTTTGGTTGAATATTAAAAGTTGTTTGCCAGAGATGGATTTAAAAAATTGTACCTATTAAAAATTTATAATATTTTGAACCTGTATTAGATATTATAAATGTATGAATCAATACGATATATTGTGTGACAATGTATGAGATGTGTATGGACCTATAATACATTAAATATTTTTTTGCGGTATCGGTTTTTTCATGTTTGCCCTAGGCTTTATTTACAAATTACTTATCTGTAAGACATGTGAATCATTTACCGATCTGGGGCCGGAAACGGTAAGTAAATAACGACCAAAGCTAACTTTAAAAATCTGAAGCGGCCAGCACAAAACTTCCCGCCATTTAATTTCTATTAATTTAAATACAAATCTACATTTTTATTATTGCTGGAAACTATTAATTTCCTTTCCAATTAACTATTGTTCCACACACACACACACACACACACACACACACACACACACATTCCCTTAAACATCATTGTAAAAATGTTAAAATCGGATTGTGGGGACATCAAAACATGCTTATTTTCTAAAATCTCTATATTCGAAATATTTCAAGGTACATATTATATATCTTTTATATATTACTGAATTTTATTTAGTTTTTCTAATGTGTAGGATATCATATTTTGAAAAAGATCAGGCGCATTTGATGGCCACGTGGAAAGAAATAGATACTGAAGAGAAAGTCAATAAATAAAATTTGTGATGATAACAATGAATAACCACCGCAGAAAAAATCAAATTCAAAGCTAGGTCGCTGCATAGAATCTCCTAGGGCGAGAGATAGAAAAAGAAAATACGTCTGCAAGTCATGTGAAACATATTTATATATGTAGAGCACGCGATAATTTACTGTGAAAATTGCAGCACATTTGAATCTTCATAACTTCTTTGTAGATAAACGCAACTTAGTAAATGTATTTTAGATCATAGGTTCACTTCTCAAGTTTAAAAATGTTATTTATTTTTCTTTGTAATATTTACATATTTCTTTGTTTTTATAATATAACTCCAAAGAATATTTTCAGGGAGTTTTTAAAAGTTCTATTTTTTTTTTTTAATAAATAATGAAATAATTTTATTGTTTCTTATTTCCATTGAACCAGGAACTTCTAAAACACCAACTAATATAATAATATCTAAAAAAAAATTACCGGATGTTTCATAAAATTAAAATTAAATTGGGGTTTGTCACACCCCACCTGCCCAAATTTGTAATTTTTTTCACCTGCCCGCTACCGGGTTAACTTACAAGAAGCACTGAATTTGATGTTCTTTAAGGAATGTACAAAAATTACTGACAATAATCACCCGATGATTTACTGCCCTTAATGCTTAAATAGCTATTTAGTATATATTAAGTTTTTTGGAAATAAATTATTTTGGGTAGGTACAGCTCTGTATTGACCATGGCCACACCATTTGAAAGGGTAGGGGAACATAAAATAAACAAATAACAATAATTTTTCCTTGTTAATTTGTATATAAACTCCTGAAAACAATAATAGAAATCAATAAGTTCTTTATTGACATCAACGTATTAAAGAATTGTGCCACACGAATTTTTTTAATAATGTTAAAGGTAAGAATTTTTTGTTGTAATTAATTTTTCCAAAAACGTAAATTGTTTTTTACTTAGTTAGCTCATAGTTATTATTAATGAATTAACATTTTTTGCTTCAATTCAATTGTTATACATTTTCTCATTTCCATCACTTTTCAACGAATAAATCTCCATGATGATTCCAGGAAATCTTCTTCGTCTTCTCCGTCCTCCACTTGGTCTACAGTCTTCCAGTTGGTGGGCCATCTCCGTCTGGAGCCCTGGATGAAGTTTTCAAAGTCTTACCACCTGCAGTAGAGGTAGAAGATGATCTCCAAGGTGCCGAAGCGCGTTATGGAGGCGGTGGTCATTATGGAGGAGGCCATGGGGGAGGCCATGGAGGATACGGGGGTGGGCATCATGGGGGACATCATGGACATCATCATGGAGGACATGGTCATGGACATTATGGAAAATAATAGGAACTGTAGATGTTCAGGAGATTATATAGTAATATAAACGAAATATATTGTAACGCATTAATGTAAGTGTAGTATTTTTTTAAATAAATATGTATATATTGGAAAATTTGTCTAATATAATGCTGAACTCTTCATTTTTAACTCTAGCTAAGACAGGTATTGGATTCATGCCAAAAATCGCATATCCAGTTTAAGGTAACTAGAATCCGATTGTAACATTTTTACAATGATGTCTGTGTGTGTGTGTGTGTGTGTTTGTAATTGACAGAAAAATGTCAGTGTGAAAAATCCAGATAAATTCCTGAAGGCTTTTTCTAAGAAGTACATTTAATATTTCTTATTTTATTATTAATTACATATTTAAAATTATAGATACATATATTACTTATACGCATTAGAAATACAGCCAATCTAGTCATGAATTTGAATATTCTCGAACATTTAGAAGAGTAGGAGGAAACTTGTTTATATAGTGAATTAAAAAATATAAAAATATATTCATAATAGATGTAATTAGAATTTTTGTGTGGGTACCAGAAATATTAAAACAATATGTACTTATATAGCCTAATATAGAAATGACTAGAGGTTTTGTGGTGGCCAAAACAGATTTATTTACTTGTATTAATTATGTTAATTTGAGTACGTAATTTCACACACACACACACACACACACACACACATATTACACACCCACACACATGCACACACACATACACAGACGTCATCGTGAAAATGTTAAAATCGAATTATGAAGTCTTTAAAACATGCTTATTGTCATTGTTTAATAACATATAATTATTGTTTATTATTGTTGAAACCACAATTAATGATTAGACATACATAAATCTATTTATAATTGTTATAATAAACTACTATTTTGTAGCAAAGGAAATAATAAAATATTTTTTATATTAGAGGTGAAATTTAATATATGTCTCTCGGTAGTCGGGTCACACAGAAAATGCGTTGGCAGGTCTATGTCTGGTTACGCAGATATATATATTTCTAAGAGTTGGTCATTTGAAAATACCATTTCATAAAAATGGAACACCATGGCTACGTTTTAAAATCAAGATTACCAAATATCAGATAGCGTAGGAATTAGAGTACGATGACATTATTTGAGTATAGTGTGTTTTGGAACGAATAACAGTTTTATTGGAGAAAAAAAATTAAACTATATAATTACAACATTAATGTCAATCCCGTATTCCAAGTGCACTTTTATAATAAAAGCGCTTTTATGGAGCACTTTCCTCATTATAATGTGAAAGTACGCTCCATAAAAGCGCTTTTATTATAAAAGTGTGCCCATAACTCGTAATGTGTTTACTTATATATATTTTCAACCAAAACCGTGTTTTCTTCCTCAAGAAATTTCATATGTTGATTATCAAGAGCATCCATGTTTGAAAATATTGGGGAGTTATTTCTGTACCCTCCTCGATAGTAGAGTAAGTAGAGTATCACTTTGGAGTAAACTCTGGCTGTTTTTGAATATGTTAAAAAAAAAACTCCGAGAGTAAGGTTATTAGTTTTTGAACGATTTCATACTCTAGAGATTTAATTTTAAATTAAATTTCGTTTGAAATGTTTTACCATAATATTTAAAATAAACGAGTTATTAACAAATAACAAACCGATGAATCAACCAGTATACTACATTAAAGGAAATATTATTTATGAAAATTAATTTTCTATAACAAAAAATATGCAGTAGTATTTTATCTATAAATAACGTAATATGTCATGCATATAAAATTTCATACAAACACTTATAAGTAAAACGTATCGTCGGCTGATTATTAAAATATACCAAGTCCACTTTTTGAAAAAAAAATAAATACTTTCAAATTCGGTTTCCCGGTATTTTTTGTACCATGGCCAGTAGAAAGAACAACAAATTCAGTGCTTCTTGTACTTTAAACAGAATTATAGTTTTGTACCATGTCCCTTAAAATAACAAGCAAGAAGAATTGTTTTGAATCAAGTCCAGAGCCAATAAGATTTCATGATTCTGTCACGTGCTTCAGAACATAGTACAGAAAAAATAATAATAAAAAGTGTAGACATGGTACAAAAAATCTCTTTATTGGATTTTTACCTCCCGCTACCCTTGGTAAGGGAGGTATAGGGATCGTGCTAAAAATCTAATATCGAGGTTTTAGTAAATGATCACGTTTTAAGGTCCCTAGAATCCAATTTTAACATTTTCACGATGATGTCTGTATGTGTGTATGTGTACGAATTTTGTTTGCACTCTAACTCAAATACTATCACTCAGAAAATTCTGAAACCTTGTATTTTTACCCTATTCTAATAGAAATAGAAGCCATTAGATATTGGTGTAAATCGGATAAACGGAAATGGTACTTTACTTGAAGCTCATAATGGTTTTTCTTCAAAAAATACCATTAAATGCCATTTTTTCGCATTTTATGTCTTATGAAAATTAAAGATTATTAAATTGTCTACTGGAATACATTAATACTTTTTCTATATATTTTACAGATAAATTTAAAAATATTTTTTTTTTATTAGTCGCGAAGCCTAAGATAAACACAATAATTCCTTTGTTATACAGTTCATATTTCAAATGAATGTAACTGACAGTAAATGTCACTGCCAAAAAACTAATCACTTCAAATTAATAATAGTGACATTTTAAAAAGAAAATAGTAAATAAAGCAATAGTTTTCTGCAATGGAACAGTTTGCAGCGTTAGTAAATACGTAGGTAGGTATGTATTTAAATTAATAAAAATTAAATAGCGGGAGGTTTTGTGTTGGTCACATCAGATTTTTTTATTAATTTACTATGTTATTTTGAACCATGGCCAACTAGGTCCTTTTATATTTAGAAAATATTTAAAATTTATAAATTAACAAATTTCATACGAAGTCAAGGAAAATGAAACTATACAAACAAAATAATTTCAACATGTGTGATAATTATTCATTCTTTACAATCAAATTTTAAATATTTGAAGCAGTTTTTCCAATAGTAGGTCGACGATATGTACATAGAAATTTATTTAAAATTGTCAAATACAAAATATTAGAATATAAATAAATAAATCTAAGTTTGTGGTTCAATGATGACAACTGCTCACCGAAACAAATTTTATTTATTACAGGGAACTTTTTCCCACAAAACGATTTAAATATTCAATATTGAAACAAGTCATTGAGTTCTTTGTTAACATATTAGCACATTGCTTTTAAATAAATGACCTTTACATCAGTAAAAAATTTACCACGTCCATCCAAACTGACGTGTGGGAAACGGTGTTTATCTTAAATTAATTATGATTTCTTCAAGTAATTTTTTACTTACTTGCTCATCTTAGACACATATATAAAGGACCTAGTTAAACAAATTTGTTAGTGTTAATTTACATGTATGTGAACGAAGCATTCAGGAAGTAAGTTTTGTATTATACAACAATACACCATGAAGGTAAGTTGAAATTTTTGTTTGCTTTTGGGTAAAAAATAGTGCAGGTATTCTAATTTGCATTAAATATTTGGAATTCTGGAAGATTTTTTTATAAAATACATTTTCTGGTAGTGCAAGCTCGGTTTTAACTAAAATTCTGTTTTAAGAAATATCAAATTTCATTATTAATTATAAAAATAAATAATATCAAATTTATCAAAATATGATTTTTAAGCAGAACATAGTTTGTATTCAAACAAATATTTTTAAAAATCGTTCTTTAAACACAAGGGTGAAATTAAATATTGAAATTTGAATTTGATATTTCTAAAAACAGTGTTTTAGTTAAAACTAGTGCTGTGAAGATCCGACAAAACATGGATCCGAGTACCTGGATTTTAAAATATCCGGTTCCTCGGATATCCGATGTTCGGATATTGAAACGGATATCCGTAAATTTAATTCGGATTTGGATGCGGATCCTGGTTTGGGTACCATATCCCATTCGGATCTGGATCCGAATTTTAATTCTGGATCCGTTTCATCATTTTGAATGTAAAGGCAAACATTTGAATGTAGACGGTTGTAGAGACAGCGGTCTGTAATCAGCAATAAATTTTATAATACCCCTCTAAAATAGCCAAGTAGTTGGTGCAAATACAAGAAGGATATTTCTTAGAATATTGAAAATTCTGTAGTTCTAAAATTTTAACATTCAATATAACAAATACTTCAAAGAAAACGAAATTAAGAATAAATTTGAGAAATAATGGTTATCGGCAGTCACATGTTTTAATGCATCCATAAAAAGTTTTTTCACATTGTCCAATTTAAAAGTGGTATTGTTTCGCGCTACTTCACCTTTAACTTGAGCCCAAACTAATTCAATTGGATTGAGCTCGCAGTGATAGGGCGGTAAACGAAGGACAGTAATACCGCGATTCGCTGCCCTATCATCAATAACATGATGAATAAATTTATGTCTATGTAATTTAGCTATAGCCAAAAGCTCAGTTTTGACAATTCCCATCTCAAAATCAATATTTTTTGACGATAGCCACTGTTCTATGTCATGTTTTCTCCACGCACTTGTTGGAAGTTTTTCACTTACTCGCGAATGATAACTGGCGTTGTCCATAACTACCGAATTTAGTCATTTCGACTATCCCTGTGCAAACAATTATTGGCGCGCCACTGGAATGTCTTTGACAGAATGATTTATTACTGCCAGTCATTCTCAAATAGACTATAGACCTTCAAGTATGGTTCAACAATTGTTATTGTAATAATGTAGAATTACACTAAAATAATAGGCTGATGATGGGCGAATTACTTTAGATATTATTATTTATAGAAATAGTAAGCCGTGGCGGTATTTTCATTTGTTTCTCTTGATTTCAGTCCGCAATCTTCTTGGTATTCCTGTCCCTTGTGGCGACTTCAATATGCCTACCAGCCCCTAGCATCGAAGACCAACCTAACAACCAACCCATTGAGGAATCCGATTCATCATTAGAAGTCTTCGACACAGCTGAATCTGGCTATTATGGTCGTGGGGGCGGCGGAGGATTTGGTGGTGGAGGCGGCTTCGGAGGCGGCGGCGGTCACGGAGGGGGTGGGGGTTTCGGAGGAGGTGGCGGTTATGGAGGAGGGTTCGGAGGGGGTGGTGGGTTTGGTGGGGGAGGCGGACATGGTGGAGGACTTGGAGGCGGTTATGGAAGAGGGGGCGGTTTTGGAGGCGGATACGGAGGCGGTCGAGGTCATTATGGATAAAAATAAATAAATTGTAATGACTGTTAATTGTATGTACATTTGTGAATAAAATATTGTAATAAGTACATGTATTTATTTGTAAAGAAGCTAATCCAGATTCTCCAAATGGCGAGAAATTTCTTTCGACTAGATTTTAATCTTAAAAGAACACAATATGTTATTCAAGTATTCCGCCATTTAATATTGGGTTACATCGCTTTTATTAGTATAACATCTTTAATTTTATTAGGCACTGTATCCACAATTCCAGCACATTATTCTATGAAGAGTATTAATTGTTCCACGCGAATAATACTTACTTACTTAATCCTTCACCTTTCTACCCTCACGGGTGTAAGGCGTTCCCCCGGTTTGCGGGGGAGGGGGTTGAGTTCTGGTTCGTTGGTCTTCTCCATATTTCTTTCCACTCTGCTCTATCTTGTGTTGCTGTCTTCGTTTCTTCCCAAGTTAAACCTCTTCTTTGCGCTGCCTCCTTTACTTCTTCCAGCCACGTTCTTCTTGGTCGTCCTCGTGGTTTCTTTCTTCCAATTTTTGCTTCAAACACTTTTTTAACTATTCTCTCCTCTCCCATCCTTTCTACATGACCATACCATCTCATCTGTCCTTCTGCTATCTTATCTTCTATTGCTTTTACTTTTAAGTTTTGTCTGTAGGTTGTGTTTTCAATTCTGTCCAGTCTTGTTTTCCCCTCTATTTTTCTCAAGAATCTCATTTCTAAGCGTCTTGGGGAAACATGTGTGACTTTTTTCGTACGTGGTCTTTGACGTGTTCAACAATTTTATAAAAAAAGACATCAAACAGAAATGTTAAAATCGAGTTTTGTTTCTTAATAGAGAAATCAGCAGCAATACTTTGGAGAACTTATAAAAAAATCCGAATCGATTTTTGACTGTTTTCTTAATTTCTGGCACATTTCCAAATGGTTTGCTCTCTGGTCGTCAAAAAGGACGTTTCATCTTCAAATATGCAGTCAAAATTCGTTGGCACAAACTCCAAGATATTTCAGTTAGATCCCTCAATTCATCGATTGTAACATGGATTTTTCAATGCTTTTTTCCATTTTGGAGGTCGAGAGACGTCCCGATCTAGATTCATTTTTAATTGACATTTCGCAACTTGTAAGACGAAAAAACTAATCGTAAACCCTTGTTGGTCTCAAAGCTTCCTTTAGACCCTCTGAAGAACAGTTTCCGCTGCTGATTTTCGTAATAGGAAACAAAACTTTAATGTTGACGTCAAATAGCTCTTACAAAATAAATAACATTGACCGGTCAAATGTATCCCCAAAGATGACGCCTGAAAACATCTAAAAACGAGCCTAGTAAAGGCACTAGCGGAAGAAGTTGGACTCGTGCCCAACCACCCGTCAGAAAATAAATCCGGTTATTTTTGGGTACCATCTCGTACACCCTAAATTTTTAAGAAGTTGTTATTTATTGTGCCAAAAGTAAAGGGTCGTGGTAGAAGATAATTTTGGACCTACAAGATGACCCTAGCGACGAGGCAATATCTGCGCTCAGAAATATGCAGATGATTCAACCACAGTCCAGAAGATACAAGACACAGTATTGATACGTCTCCTACCGCACATCTGAGGTAGAGAAACATAACGAATTGAAGGTATGAGCCCAAATTAATAAGAATTCTAGAAAATAGTGTTTATCGAGCAAATCATCTGAGCCTCTTTTTCTCGGAATGTGAGTATGAATTATTATTATGTTATTATCATATGGGGTCCCGTGGCCGCGTGCCTGAGTACCAGGTTCGATTCCGATCGACGCCAAATATTTCGAATTTTAAATGGCACAAAAGTGACCCCTGTGGTGCACTCACCAGCAATGAGTGCCCGTGAGGTGACGCCTGGTAAGCGCCCGCACGGTACAAATATGTCATCATCATTACCGATATCTGTGATAAAGCAGATTGTGGCACACTCAAAAATGGGTAATATGCCGTGATGATATATATTTATATTTATCATAAAACCAATGAACAATATATTACGAACAAAATTTTGAATTTTTGTGGAGGACTGATGATATCAGCTATCAAAAATAGCTGTTTTTCAAGAAGTCCTAACTTGGCCCATAAAAGAGATTTTGAAAAAGTGTACGGTTAATTTGTAGATCATTCTTTCTTTTTTCATAATATGTATGGTTTGTAATGAATAGCGCAAATCTTATGTTTTACATCATTTTGTAAATTGCTATAGATCCTATAGATGATCTATTTTAAATACCGGTCGAACTATTATCACCCGTCATTACTATTGTTATTACAAAAATCCAAACATGGGTGAGATATAATATTGAAGTCAGTTTTATATGAAATAAATTATAATTATTATGAAAAACTTAAATTTGCAATGTAAATTACATTATAATTATATAGTGTAAATATGTGAATGGCACATAAGTGAGATAAGAATTAAATTTAGTAGTTGCTCATACTCATATTCTAATTGAAGACTAGCGTAAATCCCCAATTATTATAAGATGAGAAAAAAATAGGATCTCACATGCGTATATAATAAGAAGTAAAATATAAAACTTTTCAGTCGTTTACAAGTGTTATGGGGAACGCATCACTATGATTAAGGTACGATATTATTAGTAATTTATCATAATTTATATGGTGTCGGTGTTATAATAAATTAGTTCGCATAACAGTCAGAAACTGTCACAAACCATTCTGAACATACGCATCAGTTTCAAAATTAAGTGGCCTATTCAGAAAAACACAGTCATAAAGATTGTTACGGATATAAAGATTGTTATCATAAAGACATTTGTAACAATCTTTATGAATTAGTCATTTCAGAACCTACGTCGGTATTATTGACAATCTTTACAAAATAATACCTGAGAATGAACCAGATTATTTGACAATAGCTAACTACATTATGCATATATGAACTTAACCTAACCTTATATGTCAACGCTTTATTCTTTTAATATTGTGTTGCCAATTTTATTTAAAATGCAAACATTCTGCCAAAACAACTAAAGAACAATATGATATTTGTGTCATATTTGAAAACTTCTAAATTATTTAGAACGGATATGTTAATTCCTACCACTGACCCCAACGTGACTGAAAAGTTATGGAAAGATTTTTTTATTATTTTGATTTAAGAAAAAGCACACATTAGCACCAGAATAAATAACAAGGTTTTCACGAATACCTGTCACAGAATATAATATTTTCAAAAAAATATGTATTTACGTCAAAAGTAACTTTCGTCCACGACGGTTTTTATCGTTATTATCATTATTTAAGTTGAAGCAGGATCCATGCGAATAATCAACTGCATCCTGCTAATATTTAGCAGATAGGCCATTATTAATAATATTTGATTGATGTAATAATCTGTCACATGTCAAATATTAAAAATAACAACGTGATAACAACCATAAATACATAGTTTTGGCAGTCGTTATGATAAAGACTGTCAAAACACGTAACAATTGTTGATGGTAACCACCTTCAGTACTGAGAATACCAAATTTGATTTTAACAATATTTACAGTACATAACAACCAAAAAGACCATAACGACAACACAAATATTGAGTTCTAAATAGACCCCTAAATCTTCTATTAAAAATCATTTGTTCGTTCGGCAAAATATTTCAATCCCTGATCAGTTTCCATCCATCAGAATAGTCCGTGGATTCTAAAGAAATTTTTAGTTTGTGGCATGCGTACTGGAACTTCTAGTTATTAGCTAGTTTTGTTGTTCCTACATGCACTTGTACTAGCCAAAGCAAAAAAGAAATATTTACATTTATTATCACAAAAGTGCACTCTCCATGCCAGCAATGAGTGGTCGTGAGGTGACGCCTGGTAAACGCCCGCATGGTACAAATATGTCACCATCATTACTGATATTTGTGATAAAGCAAATTGGCACACTCAAAAATGAGTAATGTACCATGATGATATATTTATTTATTTATTTTTAAATTTTTATTGGAACTCATCAGTGTGGTAAATAAAACTTTGCCTTGCTTTTTGATCTTCACGACTCGTACCGTAATGATAGACGTTAGGATCCTTAGTACATAAATAACTACTATCGAGATTAATATGTTATTTATTTTATTTTTGTTATTGCAGATTATTTGCATAGTATTATTCTTCAATTTGTGTTCAACATTTCCAACAAAAGACAATGAAAATCTCAAAGAAGGAACGCTCAAAATATCACAACCAAAAACTGAAAATTTCGACAACAATATAATAAAAATAGACCCTTTAAACATAAAGAAAACTGATAAAATATTTGAAGAAACATCAACAGTATCTTCTCAAAGTACTTCAAAAGATTTCGACGAAAGCCATGAAGAATCTACAACTCCTGATGAATTATCATCATCCGTATCATCATTATCATCATCAGTATCATCCGACTCCAGCGATTTGGAAACAGCAGCAAGTTATGGTTGGGGCGGCAGTAAAATATATGTAATAAAAGTACGCCCTGTGTATAGTCATGGTTACGGACGGGGGTGGGGTCATAGAGGATGGGGCGGCGGTCATGGTGGGGGCTATGGAGGCGGCTATGGGGGCGGACATGGGGGAGGTTGGGGTGGAGGCGGCGGTTATGGGGGCGGAGGGGGATTTGGTGGTGGAGGGGGTTATGGTGGCGGTTATGGGGGCGGGGGAGGGTTTGGATTTGGAGGCGGGTTTGGCGGAGGGTGGGGAAAATAAAACAGCAAAAAATATCGCGGGTCGAGAATAACAAGGTTTTAATAACTGGCGAGGAAACAAAATTGAAATTTTATATCGATATTATTAGTTTGGTTCAATTTTTGGAAGATAGAACTTTGTTTCTGTATTCTCATCAAATGAACAATATCTAGAAACTAGTATCAGAAAGAGATAGAATATGGCTGATAAAACCTTGCCACACAAAAATCGCATTTTTCCAAAAACTTTCAGATGCTACTTTGTTATTCTAGAACCTCCTATAAATAATTTGATTGTATTGTACATAATGTGTTTATAAATAAAATATTGTATTATATTCGTACTTTGTACTACATATATTATTTTAATCTACCTCAATAATTTGCAGTGATAATTATGTTTTAATTATACATACAACGGTACATAAAATTAATTGTAAATTAGTTTTGTTATTAGTCATATGCTCATTGAAGAACAGCGTAAATCCCATAAATTATATGACATGTAGAAATTATATAGTATTCCACATAAGTACACTATATAATGAAAAATAAAAGTTAAAGTATTTCATTCTTTTTAAAGTTTTATGATAAAAAGATCATCATGATAAAGGTAAGCTTATACCGAGAGTTTTTTTTATCAGTGAACATGAGCGTATGTCATTACCATAGTTACATTTAAAATGATTGACAGCAATGCATTATCGCGTTTTTTTAAAACTGGACATAGGACGTGACATTTAGTATATCTGCCAATGTCATCAAATTGTCATACTTCAAAATGTATACAGTTAAAGAAAAGTTCGAATTGTAAATTGGAGTAATTATAACGAGTCTACAACAAGTTTCTGACTTATGTGCATTAACTTTTAATAAGCGACCCAGTCCAACAACTATAAGAAATATTTACAATGACTACAGAACTAAAGGATGCGTCAATAAACAGCACAAGAAGAAAATCAGACCAAGTACTGTAGTTAATAGTAAGAAACAAGAAATTATTCAATTAATTGAAAGTGACAACACCCTGTCAACAATTTTTTTTTTCTGCTATTAAGAGTACTAGTATACAAGGTTTTAAGACAAGAACATTTTAAGAGTTTTAAATATCAAAACCACCAAGAGTTATTACACAACGATATAAAACGAAGAAATATCTTTTGCGAAGATATGATGAACAAAATTAATAGTAGGGAAATATTACGGGATCGAATTTTATTTACGGATGAAGCGACATTTTATATTAATCGGGAAGTAAATTCACAAAATTGCAGGTATTGGAGTCGTCAAAATGTTCACTTATATCTGCACCAGGTATTCCCCCAACGCTGGATAGGACATGGTGGAGAAGTGGAGTGGCCTGCAATGCCACCAGATCTTGCACCAAACGATTTTTTTTTCTTTGGGGCCAAAATTGTATTTACAATGGTGACAAAATAAATATTGATCAATTAAAAAATAGGGATAAAATATAATTTATATTAATTATTTCTTGCCTTAGGCTTATGTCAGAGTATAGAATTATACCATACAATTTGAACTTTTTCTTCAACTGTATACATTTTGAAATATGACAATTTGATGACATTGACAGATATACTAAATGTCACGTCCTATGTCCAGTTTTAAAAAAAAACGCGATAATACATTGCTGTCAATCATTTTAAATGTAACTATGGTAATGACATACGCCCATGTTCACTGATAAAAAAAAAAACTCTCGGTATCAGTATTTTATAATAATTTATAATAAAATAGCACTCATTGAAAATGCAACACCAAAAAATATTAGGAATAAATAAATGAGAGATTCCTAATAATTTTTGGCGTTGCCTTTTTAATAACCGCAAGTATATTTACTAGCTCATAGTTATTGCAGATTATATGCGTAATATTGTCCTTCAATTTGTGTTCTACATTACCGACCAAAATCACCAAAAATCTTGAAGAAACAAACAAAATATTACAATCCAAAAATGAATATTTGGCCGACAATATAATAAAAATTAACCCTCAAGAAACAAATAAAATTGATAAAATATTTGAAGAAAAATCTATTGTATCTTCACCCAAGACTTCCGTCCAAACCAATGAAGATACTCCAACAACTATCCCCCTATCTTCTGTACCATCTGCATCATCACTGAATATATCATCACTGAATATATCATCAGTGAATGCATCATCCGATTCCAGCGACTTGGAGGCAGAAGCAAGTGGTTGTTGTTGTTGCCAACAACAAAATACGGGTACTACGTATGTATTAGTACCAGTACGTACAATGCCACGTGGCCATGGTAACCGCAGGATGAGTGGCCATAGAGGGATGGGAGGCAGTCATGGTGGGGGCGGAAAAGGGATGGGTGGGGGACATGGTGGGGGATTTGGCGGCGGAGGTGGTGGAGGGGGAGGGGGGTGGAGGAGGTGGAGGTGGAGGCGGTGGTGGTGGCGGTTTTGGTTTTGGATTTGGGGGAGGATATGGTGGAGGAAAATAAATTTACTAAAAAATGGAAACTTTTAAATATACTCAATAAATTAATATGATCAAATAATTAAATAACTAATAACTTGAAACATTAGGTTAGGTTACAGCAATGTATTTGCCTGTCCCATTTAATATGTTTATTACGAATTTTGCTCGATCGACGCACAAAATTTTTAAAAATAAGATTTATAAATTATTTTTAGCAGGGATGGTAACCATAAAAAATATATGTTTGGGTTACGGTTTCGGTCATCGTGAAAATAAAAATTCGGTTTTGATTTGCGTTTCGGTTTTTATACAGCAATAGGTTTTGGTATACCGGTTTTACTAAAAGGGTTTCGGTTTTGCAAAAGTAATATACGAGAATAATAATATTATTAATTTTGAACAATTATTATAGTGATGCAAAAAGTGTCCACA
Organism: Ophonus ardosiacus; assembly: GCA_943142095.1. Taxonomy (NCBI): domain Eukaryota; kingdom Metazoa; phylum Arthropoda; class Insecta; order Coleoptera; family Carabidae; genus Ophonus; species Ophonus ardosiacus. The sequence continues at coordinate 2,775,929 of OW964838.1, read as the reverse complement.
AACACGTGAACAATATTCTAATTTCCCATGTTAAATGCCTATATAAATGTAACATGTAACGGATTTCGAGCGCCACCCGATTGAGGTACTACGTTGACTACGTTGTAAATTGAAATACTTTTCGACAAAAAATAATAAAAAATAAATGGAAAATAAATTTATATTTATACTTTTTATACATAAGTATTTTAATAATAAAAATTTACAATATTTAACAACTAACAAGAGACCTGTATATAATGCGGTTAACCGATAAATAAAAAAGGGTTTTGCTTTCGGTTCCGGTTTTGTATCTGTTTCGAATTTCGGTACAGGTTTCGGTTTCGGTTCTCATTTTTTTTCGGTATTTTTCGGTTAATGGTTTCGATTCTGGTTTCGGTTGCCATCCCTGATTTTTAGACACTCGCTTCCTGATCGGTAAGTGATCAATAATTGTATATTGTAGGCTATAATAGTTATTTATGTATTAAGAGCGTAAGGAGTCTTTTATGGCCTGCGGCGGGATTTTGAGCCCGAGGAGTAAGCCGAGGGATAAAAACACGTCAAACGCCATTAAAGCAAGTTACGCTCGTGGTACATACAAAACTTTATGCACGGACGAAAATTTTCAAATTATGACTGTTAGAAAAATTGTATCGAAAAGAATTTGTCCTCCTACATCCAGTATCTAGTATTGCTGTGAAAGCGGAGAACAACAGTTTATTGTTTGTTTATTAGTTATGTTATTTCAATTTTATTTTGTGTATCTCCGTGCTTTCCATATAAATAGCATAAAATTAATTTTCATTTTTCATTAAAGAATATAAAAATTTTCGATTTGTAATAAAAACTTTTCATGTTGCCTGTTTAAATTGTTTATATTGTAGGTTATAATTTGATTTGGTCCGTCCATAAACACATAAACGTATGTCTGATCATTATTCAATCCATAAGTCAAGTTGTCAAAATTGATCGTGAAATGTAATTTTAAAGAGAAAAGATAATAAAGAAGGATACAGAATATTGCCATTAACCGCTCTCTAATTTATTTTTCTTTCTAAATTAAGGATTCAAAAAGAAAAGCTTTGATTTTTTTAGAAACATTTTTGACAATATCTTGTGTCAAATTCACATTTAATTAAATACTTTCGAATTGACATACATATGTTTTTTGTTCATAGCCTGCTCCGAGTTTGGATTTTTTTGAAATTATTATAATCCAAAGAAAAAAGAATAATAAATTATTAATTATTTATTGTAATGGTTATATATTTGTTTAACTGTTTAAAAAGCATTGGGGTTCTGTATCAAATCATTTTAATTTTAAGGGCCCGTTAAAATTCATAACGAATAAAAACAAATTTATAATATGTCATTTTAATTTTTTATTCAGTGTCTTCTACTGTTATTATTTAAAAATATAAACTTAACAATTAACAATGTTAAAATTAAATTGATAAGATATTAAATACACCCCATTATATATATATAAATATTTGTAAAAATATATAAACACCCTAAATACAAGAAATATTTGTTGTTATAGTGGACCAAAAAACAAAAAAATTCATAAAATAAAAACATAATATTAACATCTATTCGGAAACTTCACGATTTTGGATGAACTTAATCGAAACAAATCCATGTCCGATGAAAATTAGCAATAAATTACAAATCTTAACTCCAAACGAATACGGTAGCGACACCTGTATTAAAATTTGTTAATTACGCACAGAGGCGAATCTTACAAAAACCAGACAGTGTTTATGTTTAAATATAGAATATTGTTAGCATTTTAAGTCAGAAATGTATGAAATATTAAATAAATGTTTTGTTTTGAATTGTTGGATTTAAAATATGAATAAAATAAGTTATAAAATATGTACTTATATTTGTAAATATTAAATATGTATTTTAAATAAAGTAACATGATTTTTTCAATACATATTATTTTAATCATTAATATATTTTTTCAGAAACGTGGTCATCCATTAATTTTTCAATTTGCGATAAAAAAAAATTACTAAATTAAGTTTTTAAATTAATTTTCAAAAGTTCATTATATGCTTGTTATTTTTCAATTGTATTTAGATTAAAAATAAAATTTTCAATTTACTTTATATAAACAAATTTTAAACATGCCTATATAAATACGCCATTTTTTATTAACAAATTATATTCCTAAGCACACCATCATGGTTAAGGTAAGAACTTATAACTGCTTTTCTATAAATTCGAGTAAATTCTTTAAAGGCATATACTACTGACCAAAATGAGTAAAAAACAAAGATCGAACAAAATTTAGCCTATGCAGTAAATAAACTATAACAGCCCGATTCACAAAAAAGTTTAAGCTAATCCTAAGTTTAGTTCGTAAAATATAGTCTAATCTATTCCTAGTATCTACCTTTTTTGATAATATTATGAAGATTAAATTTTAAATACCGGAATAGAATAGAATTCACTAATCCAAATATGAGGATTAGCTTAAATTTTTCTGTGAATCGGGCTGTAAAAGTTTATATGAAACATTTTTCTCAATTTCTAATAGTTCCAAAGTTATTTGAAAATTAAATATTTCTAGATAGCCAATTATTTGATCTAAAATTACTTCTTAAAAGTCTCATTTAATCGAAGTCTGTAAAAAGTGAACAAAATCACAACAAAAGTTGCCAGTTTTATGTATAATTTTATATTAATCAACAATAATAGATGCGTTTTTGTCAGTTTTTCACAGATTTACAGAACTGTAAGACTAAGAGAGTTGAATTTACTGTCCACAAATATTACTTTCGAGAAAAACTGCTTCGGAAATTTAAAATTTTCTTGTAAAGAATAGATAATTAATACACATGTAATTTTTTGTTTGTATAATTTCATTTTTCTTGACTTCATATAAAATTTGTTAAATTATAATTTTTAAATATAAAAAGACCTAATTGGACATAATTCAAAATAACAGTAAATTTATAATTAAAAAAAAATTAAATAAAGAAATGTTTTGTAGAAAGTCCATACTTTTTACTTCTCGCTAAGAGAGGTATTGGATTCATGCTAAAAATCGCATATCCAGATTATAGTGTATAAGCACGTTTTAAGGTCACTAGAATCCGATTTTAACATGAAATTCTCCATCTAATACACTTAAAATTTTTATTATATCTTATATAGATTTAGAGATAAAGGCACTGTAATATATAGAATAATTTAATGTAATACATCACAGAGGCTAAGGCACCAAGGAAACCAGTTGACAAAATCAAATGTTTATAACAAATTATTAAAATATCGTTCAGAACTCATATTAATAAATGGAATAATACTACCTTTTTTTGTTAGTTTAAGTTCTGTATTTATTTATTATTAAAACCCAACGTTTAGGCACCATAAGAAGGCACCAGTTTATGGTGCCAAAACGTTAGGTTTTAATAATAAATAAATACAGAACTTAAACTAAAAAAAAGGTAGTATTATTACGTTTATAACATGGTTTTTAAATGACAAATGTCAGTATCAAAAATCAACAGTTTTAGTGACATTCTGAAAGCTTTTTCTGGAAAGTACATTTAATCTTTCTTTTTGTTTTATTAATTAAATACTGCCAATTTTGTTAATGAATTCGAAGAATCTCTGACATTTAGAAACTTCCTCATACAATGAAAAATAGATATAATTAGAATGGGGGATTACACCATTTTTCTTTTATAATTTCATTTGAAAATATTAGGAAAACTAAGACTATTGATGAAAATCCGGTGAAAAAATTCCTATTAATAAGCGAGTTATGGTCTCCCGAATTTTGAAAAGATTGACGTGACGTCACATTTATGTGTTTTTTTATCAAACTGTTTTCATCGTGGACCTAAATGTTCTTAAAATATATGCTATTTTAAGTTATATTTACATAAAAATAAATTAATATTATAACACTGTATAAGTCTACATACTTTATAATTACTGGTGTATTTAAATTATTAAGTTTAATGCAAGAAATTTATGTTAAAATAAAAACTGTTTGAAAACTGCTGTACAGGAATGTTAGCCCCTCCTTTCGAATTTGAATTTCTTAACTTCCATTGGTAGTAATCCCCACCTCCTAACACGCTATTTGTAATGCATATACAGGTGGTCTCTTGATCGCCAATCAAAATATTTTCATATTAGTGTCGAAGCGCTATAACAAAAGACCCTTTATTTCCGAAATATCCCAATTATACCATTTCATTTTTTTATTAATATTCGTTATTCAGCATATACATTCGTATTTTTTTACTATTTTCCTTTAATTCGATTGAGCCGTAATCCCCCATTGTATGTGTGCAGGAGACATGTTAAATACAATAAATAAAACAATATTTGGGTAAAGTTCTGTAATTTTTTTGTTATAAGACGACGTTTTGATATCGAAGTGCAATACAATACTTATATAACATAAGAGATGTTTTTTTTTCAAAAAGTGGACTAGGTACAATTCAATAGTCAACCAACATTTTGCTCAGAATTGGCCTACACGCTTTTGTTATACTTATTTTGGTTATTATTATATGCCTTTAAAGTTTCTCGCCAAAGCTGTGCAACATATGGTTACATTTTATTTAATTTTTCATTTGTGCAGATTACTTTTACCGTCTTACTCTTCGTTTTTTGTTCATCTCAAAGCAAACTTACAAAAAATTCTTTTGATGAGCTGTATAAATTTGGTAAAGCATCGACTCCTTGGCCTGCTGTAGTAAAAGTCGACCCTGCCCCCTCCCATGAGGTTACAAATGACAGACCACAGATTATTAATCAAATCGCAAAACTAGCACTTACAGAACTTTGTAAACAAGCTGAAGTTTATCGAAATAATCAAATTAATGCATGTTATGAAACAACATTATCGATGCAAACAGCTGTTACAACAATATGTTCTCTTCATTCTATTGGTGCTCTAATTCGCGATAATAGAGAAAACCCATATGATCAAGGAACCAGACGTGGTCTTAGAAATTTCTTCAAAAAACTAGGCCGAGGAATTAAGAGAGTAAGCCACAGTGTGAATGCAGGTATAGATAAATTTGCGGAAAAAGATTACGAAGTTCAACAAAAATTAGACAGAGGATATAAGAAAATGAAGGACGATGTAAATGAAGAATTAGATGAAATGGAGGATTAGATGAAATGAAGGAAAACAAAACACTATTAAAAAATAAAGGATTAATTTTAAGGCTTCTCTTGCTGGTATTGGATTTAAATATATAATACATGCATCCTATTATAATGTATTACTGTTATATAATATGTGTAAAACAATTTATTCAATTTTGTTCCCAGAAAAATCAATAATAACCACAGATTATTCAATGTACTATTATGTGTTTTTATTTTTGCCCTCCTGAGGTGTAATGGGAACTTTACAATTGTATACACAGCAAGTGTAACCTACATTTTACGCTTACTGTGTTGTAACTTGTCTAACTATGCGGTAAAATAATCAAAATACACTGGACGTTTATGGGCATTTAGAAAAGAAATCATCTTTACTATAATAAAATTCATGTAAAAAAGTACTACCTACATAATTTATTTTTTTACTTTAACATTTCCTATATTTAAAATTAATTTATATAAACCAAAATCACGGCAGCAACATCTGTCATTATTGTAAAAATCCGCCGTTACCGACATAGTCACCGATCGATATATCTGTCAAATACGCGAGGCGAAAATTGCTGAAATGTCAAATATCGACACCTACCTATTATTTATTACGAAGAAAACATGAGCAAATAAATATATTATCAGTCATAAACAACGTCTATTATTACAAATAAATTTTCGCTAAAAGTACTCTAATGAAGGTAAGTAAAATCAAATTTGGAAATTGACTTAACCCCAGTATTTTAAACTAACCCTTTTTAGAAGTATAACCTATCTCATTAAAAAAAGTGATTTTCATTATCGTCGGCCAAAAATTTTGATACAATTCTCGTGCGTGAAGTATTTTACAGCGCTCCAGCTAATAAGGCACTCGCCTTAAGGGCTCGTGCCTCAAACAAAGCTGTCGCGCTGTAAAATGCAACTTACACGCACTCGAATGTAAATAACTATTATCAAACACCTCGACACACCTCAAATACCGTGAGTATTTTTTAACGTGAAACATAGGATTTATATCAGAGAACGATTGTTTTACTGCTACCGAAATAAGGGGTGTTTAAAGAGTTGAGGTAAAATAAAATATAAAAACTGAATTTACTGTATAAATTGATAATATATTTTACTTTAAAGTTCTGGTCGTGATTTTTATATTAAATCTGCTATAGGATATGTAGATCTATGTCGAGAAAAAAATATCTGTATAGTCAGATGTAAAGTTTGCCCCGAACAAAGTGAAGCAACAAAAATATACTGTTATTTTGAAGGTGGATAAAAGTTGAAATGATCTTCACAAAAATGAAGACATTGCTTCAGCCACAATTTTCTTTTCTTTTGGCAAATTTATAAACTCTATAGTAGGTTTGTTTCTAACAGTATTTTTGTAAGAAGGCACAATACAATATCGTATATTACTCATTTTATTTTGAAATTTTATTACCTACATATTATACAACTTGAACCAATCTTAAAAATTTGACACTTGTGTGACAACTTTGATAATACACGACACCAAACCCAAATTTTTTTACATTATAAACGGACCAATTAGAACCTCTGAAAATGTATGTACTCTGACGTCACATTCTGTTTCAGACCACGTGACTTATTCAAAATATTATCCAAATTTCAAAAATTAATTGTACAATATCGTGATATTTTCAAATTTGAGGCTGTTTAAAGAACAATATCTTTTAAAATTTAATACTTAGAAGTCATATAAAAATTCTTGTAACAGCCCTATTATTTCTATAGTAGTAAAAATAAAATATAAGATAATCTTATAGAAAACAAATGAGGAACTTCCGATCAAAGAAGAATAGTTATTTACATAACCAGTTATGAAACGAATGATATTGTTTTAGCAAGCTTTGCAAATTATGTAAGTCTAGAAAATTTTATATAATTTTAAAAGACTCAAAATTCTACGTTTTTCTATGACAACACAATTTTTTTTAGTGGCATGGTATAATTTTGCCTCTTTCAATAGATTTTTTCTGAATTCAACCATCAAACCCACAAAAAAATAATAATAACCAAAGATTAGTTAATGGACAATGTATGTTTTTATTTGTCAAAAACCTCTACACACATTCTTAAATATACCTAGGTACGTTTACAGGTTTAACGATTAAACGTGCTACCTCTACTACAAACACAATAAAAATACTATAAAATAATCTTATAGAAGTTCAAGAAAGACAATTAGAGAAGAAAATATATTTTTTAAAAAACAAAGGGGTGGTATTATGAACAAGTGATTAAGGGTGATTAGCTAGGAAATGACTAGCAGTGTTTTAGCGCTGTCAAACGTTTATGGATTAGTTTAGAGAAAAATACTTCAAATAGCAGTTATAGAAAAATTAATTGTACACAACTTTTATTTGAAGTATTTTTCCCTAAAATAATCCATAAACGATTGACAGCGATAAAACTCTGATAGTCATCGCCTAACTAATACCTAACCCTTAATCACTTGTTCATACATTTTTTTTTCAACGCTGTAATCATTTTTATCTTTAAATAACAAAAATATTGATAAAAATTTAATTGAAATTGAAACTAATTTTGTTTTTATATAGCTATTTTTCAGTGGGCAGACCATCCACTAATTTTTCAATTTGTGATAAAAAAAATACTTCTGTAGGCAAAACAATTAAAAAAATAATTTTCTTTTTAATTTATATTTAAAAATTCATTACATGCTTGCTAGTTTTCAATTGTATTTAGATTAAAAATAAAATTTTCAATTTAAAATAAATAAACTAATTTTAAATATGCCTATATAGATGTGCTATTCTACTTAATATTAGCAGAGTATTTTTCTGAGCACACCACCATGATTAAGGTAAGAACTTAAAACGGACGTTTTATAAATTCGAGTACAAACTTTAAGGACAATAATGATAACGAAAAACTTAATCAGCATTGGTCTGATCTTCAAATGTTTGCGAGAAAAAGGCCATTTTGCATTAGAATCGAAGAAAGACTGACAAAGATAGTGATTGAACAAAATTTTGTTTATGCCATTAAATAGACTATAAAATACAATAAAAAAAAATTTATGACTCATTTTTCTCAATTTCTAATAGCTGCGTAGTTATTTGAAACTTAAATATTGCTCAAAGTCGCTACAACATTTACTTAATACTATTACCTATTTGTTTTTTTAAAAAATATGTTAATAATAAAACGGGTCATAGGGCTATAACATAGAAAAACAGTTTTTTAGACGCCAAAAGTTTCTATATTAATTTATTGAAAAAATAATTCGTGCCTATTATAAAGAAAAAAATTACGAATTTTTTAATACCAAACACATTACATTTCTGTTTCATATAAAGCCAGAAAATAAATTTAAAAATTTGTACAATTAAGAAAAAAATATCATTAGCCATGAAACAGACAGTAACAAAACATTGTCATTTTTTACTAACATGATAGGGGACAATTAAAGATTAAAGTTACTAATTTTTGAACTAGGACAAAATAACAATAACAAAATAAAGTAAACAATTAATGATGATCTGCATGTAAATAAGAAATAAGTTATAACAAATGAGAAAAACTGTAAGCTACAAGGGAACAATTAAAACCATTTAATAATTTGTAATTCTTCTTCATGAGACAAATTATCCATGATTTCTTCTTAATAAAACGAAAATAATAATAATTTAACTAATAATATTTAAGACTATGAATACGGGCATTAGACACCCGACTAAAGTATATCTTGTAACATTATGATAATCGGGCGACTAGCTACCAGACATAGTATTTACCAAAATGACCCGTTGATTAATCTTTTTTATTTATTTTGGTCAGAACTATATGCCCTTTAAGTTTGTACCCGAAATTATAAAACACGCTGGATATTTCTAGAAATGTCTACAATCTATTTAATTTTTCATTTGTGCAGATTATTTTTGCTACAGTTTTACTCTTCAATTTTTCTCCATCCCATAGCCAAATAGGGGTAGAATGGTATCCTGGTGGATATAGAAGATTTGAAAAAGATCACCGGCGTGTACTAACTACCAGATCGGTTTTGATGCTTAATGATGTCGCAAAAGCAGCATTTATTCAACTTTGTACAAATTTTGATGAAGAATTTGAAAATATGAGATTTATGTCTAATTCTGAAACATCACCGTTGGAGTCGGCAGTTAGTACAATTTGTTCTCTTCGGACTATTAATAACCTTATAATTCAAAGTAGAAATATCCAGGATAGCAGACGTTCAATTAGAAAAATTTTGAAGCAAATAGGCAGAGGAATTTTGAAAGTAGGCCATGGAATAAAATACGCAGCCAAAGGAATCTATAATGGAGTTAAGACAGTAGGCAAAGGAATAAAGTATGTAGGCAAAGGAATCTACAAAGGTGTTAAGAAAACAGGCAAAGGAATTTCCAAAATATTCAAAAAATACCTGAAAGAGAGTAAGTCCGGGAATGAAGCTTCGGGAGAGAATGAGCCCGAGAATGAAGGAGAGAATGAGCCCGAGAAAGAAGGAGAGAATGAGCCCGAGAATGAAGGAGAGAATGAAATTTCAGAAGATAATAAGCCTGAGAATGAAAATTCAGAAGATAATAATGCCGGGGATGAAGGTTCAGGAGAGAATAAGCCCGAGAATGAAACTTCAGCATAGAGCTGATCCAGGAATGAAATTTATAAGATAGATTAAAATGTACTATTTTATAGTATTATTGCTATGAAATGCTCTGTAAAACAATATTTATTTATAAGAATAACTGAAACCTTTGTTCCCAAACAAAAACAATAGTAGGTAACCATATATTATTCAATGTTCTATATGTTTTTCCTTCTTACTAAGAAAAAAAATCTTCTAGATATTATTTTATGAAAATAATAAAGATCATTAAATTCTAAATCTGATATTTTTTTACCTTCCGTCACCTTTAGGTAAGGAAGGTATTGTCTTTGGTCAAAAAATTCGGTAGTGAGTTTTTAATGAATAAGCACGTTTTAGGGTCCCTACAATACGAATTTACTATTTTTAAGATGATGTCTGTATGTATGTGTGTGTGTGTGTGTGTCCGTGTGTATGTGTGTGTGTGTGTGCGTGTGTGTGTATGTGTGTCCGTGTGTGACAATTTTTTCTCCGACGATAACTCCAATACTACAATTCTAAAAATTATAATTCTTTCGTATTCCTCTTCTGTACATCCATATGAAGAGTTGATTAGATTTTGGTTATAATTGATCCACCGGAAGTACCCTTATTTGAAGTTTTTTACAGTTTTTCTTAAAAAAACGCAGTTAAATATTTTTTTTGACATTTTGTTATTATATTTATTAAAGAAAATACTCTTCTCTATGTGGTTTGATTATTCATTTTCCTTCATATTCAATAGATGTAGAGTTAAAGCATTATAAAGAAATTAATTTTCAAAAATTAGTTAGCTTTGTTATTTATCATGGAAACAGCTGACATAATTATTCAAAAAAATGTAATTGACAGATGTCAGTTGCAAGTGCAAAACCAAATATGGAAAAAAAGTATATAGGATCTAAAATTGGTATGTCATAGTGTTGCTCGCAAGTGACACGCAGAGAAAGACCAAAGAGAAGATGGAAGGACATTACTTAGTGTAGTTTATGTTATAATTTTATTGGATTTATAGAACCTTATTAAATGAACTTTTGGTATGGAATTTGTAAAAAATAGTTTGTGTTCGTGTTCGATTTTACATGATATTATATAGAATCTGTTCCAAGGACCTTTTGGTATGGAATTTGTACAAAATACATGGAATTGACGGAAGGTCTTGTGCTGGCCACAACAGATTTTTTTATTATATCTTACATTTACAAAGCTTTAATTAAAAAGCGGGCCACAGACGTTTAAAATGGGAAATCAGTTTTCCTTCCCATTTAAGTTTAGACAAAAAAATCACTAATCTTATTTTATTTTGCATGTTTAGTAACTTGCAGAATTCAATTTGAAATCATATAAATATTGCTCTTTTGTAGTGACAGCCATGGAATTTGAACAAAATTACAAAGAAATGCATATCGGTTGAACTGTCAGAATTTCTATTTTGCAGGTGACAAAATAAAAATAAATAAAATCTGTGCAGTGATTTAGATGTAGATTATTAAAAAAATACATATTTTAGGGCCGGTATTATAAATGTCCAGTTAAATTTAGTTCCAAATTAAATTTAATAAAGTGAACAAATTCGAATCAATTTCTAGGTTCTTATTACATTTAAAACATTGCTGTCATAAATTCGCGTTGCATTTGTTTATTTATTTAAATTTACTATGGAACTAAATTTAACTGGACGTTTATAATACCGGCCCTTAGGGACTTAGATGTAGAATTAGTTATCTGTAATTTTTATTTGGAAATCGATTTTTTGACAATATTTATAAAATTTTAATATGGATTTTGATTTTACATGTTACCAAACATGCAAAATAAAATATGATTAGTAATTTAGGCGTAGAATTTAATTCTCTATAACATTTACTTGACATATTTTTGTCTAAAATTAAATGGGCAGTTTTGCCCTAGAAAAAAACTGATTCCCTACGGTAAACGCCCATGGCCCCGCTTTTTACGTAATTATATATATATATATATATATATACAGGGTGTCTCTTAAATAGGGGGACATGGCTTAACCACAGATTCCTGAGGCTAAAATAAGACGATTTAACCAAACTTGCTTCTACCGGAAAGTGTACCATTTAGCCAGAAATCTGCTTCAAAGTTCTTCGAAAAAAAATTAATTTTGCTTATAATAAACGGACGCTTCATTCGATTTGGATGAAATTTGTAATGACAGTTTATGTGGTTATAAGTCATCTTTTAAGGTGAGACTTGTTATTATTAGTGAACCACTAGTGTATGAAACTTAGGTCTCCCAACATTAATTAGACCGTAACTTTTTAATGCAATGCCGAAAACGTGAAATTATTTTTCTTCAGAAAGATACATTCAATAGTAAACTTTTCTCTCTCTGTGTAATTTGTGATATCTGTTACGGTTCACCCAGAAAAAAATAAAATCTAAGTGTCTACACTGCTAAATTTTTAAAATAAATTTAATCTAGCAGTCTATCCAAATGTCAAACAAATAATTTTTAATGACAGTAACAATTGTTTTATGGGTTTCTTCGCAATATACTAAAATTAGGAACATACGTTTGTTCGGCCTTATAGTATTTTACTATCATTATTATAAATAAGACGATCACTTATCTCAGCTTACTCCTAAACAAGTTGTGAAGATTGACAACTCGTTACTGTCATTAAAAATTACTTGTTTGACATTTGGATAAACTGCTAGATTAAATTTATTTTAAAAATTTAGCAGTGCAGACACTCAGATTTTATTTTTTTCTGTGTGAACCGTAACGGATATCACAAATTACACAGAGAGAGAAAAGTTTACTATTGAATGGATCTCTCTGAAGAAAAATAATTTCACGTTTTCGGCATTGCCATTAAAAAGTTACGGTCTAATTAATGTTGGGAGACCTAAGTTTCATGTACTAGTGGTTCACTAATAATAACAAGTATCACCTTAAAAGATGACTTATAACCATATAAACTGTCATACCAAATTTCATCCAAATCGAATAAAGCGTCCGATTATTATAAGCAAAATTAATTTTTTTTCTAAGAACTTTGAAGCAGAATTCTGGCTAAATGGTACACTTTCCGGTAGAAGCAAGTTTTGTTAAATCGTCTTATTTTAGCCTCAGGAATCTGTGGTTAAGCCATGTCCCCCTATTTAAGAGACACCCTGTATATATATACATAATATTTCAATTTTTGCACGTGGACTATCCACTAATTTTTCAATTTGTGATAAAAAAAAACTTGTGGGCAAAACTATTAAAAAAAATGAAATTTTTAAATTAATTTTCAAAATTTCATTATATGCTTGTTACTTTTTAATTATATTTAGATTAAAAGTGAAAATTTCAATTAAGCAAATTTTAAACATGGCTATATAAATATAGATGTACCATTTTTCTGTACCTACTAACAAAGTATTCTCATGAGCTCGCCATCATGATTAAGGTAAGAACTTATACACAATGTTCAGGTACAAATTTTAAATACATACAGTACCAAAATTAATATAAAAAGCTTAATCGACAACTTTTTCCGAAAAAGAAACCATCTTTTATTAGAATCGCAGACAAACTGATAAAGATAGTGATCGAACAAAAATTTTGTTTATGTCAGTAAATAGACTATAAAAATACAATAAAATTTTTATATGATTTTTTTTTTTCAATGTTTAATATTAAGTTATTTGAATATTAAATATTGGTCAAAGTCGCCACAATACTTAGTACAATGTGGGATTCCACGATTTTTTGATTTTTTTATATGTTATAGTATTTTTAAATTCAGAAATTCCCTAATTTTTCTTTTTTTAAAATTCGGTTTCTTACGGCCTAAGCGAACCCAGTGGTGGAGAGCAATAGCATTATATCGTGCTTTTTTCTCAGCAGCTGCTGTCTTGGCTGCTGTTACCAAAGGTTCTAAGCCATTTGTTAATTTTAGAGTACTATATGCCCTTAAAGTATACAGGGTGATTCTTGACCTATACGCATAAATATGAAGTATAATAGTTTGTGATAGGTAATAACAGATAATGAAAAAAAAATTTAGTAAAAGTTGTTTATTTACGGAGATAATGAATAAAGTTTAAAATTATTTTAGTAGCACCTAGGGTGCTGTGCATTAGTGTCATAGCAATTGTTTTCAATCGTGTCTTGTCATTATTTCGTAATCTTTCGTGTATTTGTGTTTTTATTATGGCGCATCATATTTCACCAACGCAGAATTTATGGATATGATATTAGCGTACGGAGAAGCAGAACAAAATTCAGTAGCTGTATCTCGCCTTTATGCACAAAGCTTTCCCCAAAGACATCATCCGGGACGAGAAGTTTTTCTACGAGTGGTGCAGCGTGGTAGAGAAAGTGGTCATTTGCAACCGAGGCTCGAACAGTTGCTATGATACTAATGCACAGCACCCTAGTCAATTAATTTTTTATTAGTTTATTGCTACTAAAATAAAATAAAAATAAATAAATATAAATATACACACATGTAGACATCGGTAATGATGACGATATATTTTACCGTGTGGGCGCTTACCAGGAGTCACCTTACGGGCACTCATAGCTGGTGTGGAGAGTGCACCACAGGGGTCACTTTTGTGCCAATTAAAATTTGAAATATTTGGCGTCTGTCGGGATCGAACCCGGTTCCCCCAGGTTCGCGACCAGACACTCAGGCACGCGACCAAGGGACCCCATGCTAAAATAATTTTCTTTATTCGTTATTTCCGTAATTAAACAACTTTTACAAATTTTTTTTTTTTTTTTTCATTATCTATCATAAACTATCATTTCTCACATTAATGCGTATAGGTCACGAATCACCCAGTTATAAAACACGCTGGATATTTCTAGAAATGGCTACAATCTATTTAATTTTTCATTGGTGCAGATTATTTTTGCCACAATTTTGCTCTTCAATGTTTCTTTATCCCATGGCCAATTAGTGGAAAAATGGTATCAGGGGTATCCAATTCTACAAGCAGGATTTAAGAGAATTGAAAAAGCTCACGCGCGTGGACCAAATACCAGATCATTTTTGATTCTTAATGACGTCGCAAAAACAGCATTTATTCAACTTTGTACAAATTTTTATAAAGAATTTGAAAATATAAGAAGTTTGTCTAATTCTGAAAAAGTACCATCATTGGAATCGACAGTTAGTACAATTTGTTCTCTTCGGGCTATTAATGAACTTACAAATGAAAGCAGAAATACAAATATCCAAGATGGCCGACGTTTTCTTAAAAAAATAGGCAAAGGAATTATGAAACTAGGCAGTGGAATAAAGAACGTAGGCCAAGGAATCTACGAAGGAGTTAAAAAAGTAGGCAAAGGATTCTTCAAGGGAATTAAGAACGTAGGCCATGGATTCTTCAAAGGTGTTAAGAAAGTAGGCCAAGGAATCTACGATGGAGTTAAGAAAGTAGGCCAAGATATCTACCATGGAATTAAGAATAGATTCAAAAAAAAGGTTAGAACTCGCCAGAAGGTCGGCCCAGGAATGAAAATTCGGCTACCTCCAATAATACACCGCGAGAGACTACCTCCAATAATATTCCGCGAGGGACTACCTTCAATAGCAGTCCGCGAGAAACTACCACCAGTAATATTCCGCGGGAGAATACCTCCACGAATATTCCTCGAGAGACTACCTCCAATACCACGCAGCGAGAGACTACCACCAGTAATATTCCGCGGGAGAATACCTCCACGAATATTTACCGGGAGACTGACACAAGAAATAAATCCCGATCTACCTCCAAACATGATTTGGTGAGAGTAATAGGTTAAATTAAACTTTTTGTAATATTATAATGTATTACTCCTATATAAGATGTATAAAACAATATTTATTTATAAGAATAACTGAGACCTTTGTTGCCAAAAAGAAAAAACAATTTTAACTATATATTATTCAATGAACTATATGTTGTACTTCTTGCTAAGAAAAAAAATCTTCTAAATGTTATTTGCAAATCTATGCTACTACAAATAATAAAGAACATTAAATTCTAAATCTGATTTTTTTTTTAAATATATCAACCTATTAAAAAATACTATCAATTGTAGTACCTACCCCAATTCCTAAGCTAGCAGCATTCAGTGTCCGTTATAGAAGGGCCGTTTTAAGTATAAAATCGATTGACAAATTCAAATGTTTATAATATAGTTTGTAATTGACAGATTAATGTCAGTGTCAAAAACAATTTTTTTATAGTTATTTTTCAGTTTGATGTCCTACTGTACTTAAAAGGTTCATTAGGTACACGTAAATATACTTTTTTTTAGACCAATAGTTTGATCGAGTCAAACTTAACGTAATTAGCTATGTATTTGTAAATATATATGTTGCGTCTTACATTGGTCAGATTCGGCGTCGATCGAGTATTTTCGTTCTTCGCCCTTATCACCAAATATTAGTTCTAACATTAATTATTTAAGTATTTTATTCATTTCTGACTTATTTAAAAGTTTAAAGCAACAAAACAAAATTGATTTAACATGTCAGTGTCTCGACGAAAGTTTTATTTCAATCTGTAGTTCATTTTTTGTTTACCTGGGACAAGCGCATCAAATGCTGAAATACTGAAATGTTCTATTTACTCCAGAGCAGTCCTCAAATTTTAAAGGCGATTTTAAATTCCCAAAAGTACTGGTATCAAAAGACTGGTACAAACATGATGAGGAGCGTAATAGGATTTTTTTGTAACAATCAATTTTTGTATTATTTTGTTATATTTTATGAAATATGTTTTACTTGACTTTTATGTGCTTATTATTAATTACTTTTTACATCAAAATTGAACTAAAACGAAATGAATTTCTCATTTTTATTTTCAATTCTGCCTCTAGTATTTTTGTACTTTTTATTCTAAAAAAATTATGGTCACTCTAGCTATATATGAAAAACAACTGAGCTTAAATTACGATACAAGAAAAAAATTGATATATATATATATATATATATATATATATATATATATATATATATATATATATACAGTGTGTCCCATTTAGAGGTGCCACCATTGGGATCTCGAGAACTATAAGAGATACGATGTCGGTTAAATGCAACTTTTTGTGCGCCTTTGGGAGGCCATCTCAGATGTGCTTTTGTTTTTCCAAAAGTTTTCATAGGGCACTAGATAATGACGAAAAACTGAATATTGTTGATTTTTTCTTTTTCAAATAACGTCTAAACTAGTAGTAATTGAGAAAAACATTTCAAATATAAAAGATAGATATTTTTATTAGCTAACCAGTGACGTACGAAATAAATTTTTATATCCGTAAATTTTCGAGATATAACACAAACTTATATTTTTTTAAATGGAACCCATATCTGATATCAGTCTCAAAAAAATAATTATTTTTTTCTATTTTCAATGATGTAAGGCTTATTATGTTTTATTTTTGTTTTGCTCCTAATATTTAATTTTTCTCTTTATTTTCCTGAACTTTCTTATTATTTCCCAAAAAAACATTATTATTTTTATTAATTATATTGTATTTGATCGAAATAATTTGTTTTATGCCTTTATTACTTAATATTTTTATTCTAGACTCATAATTACAAATTACACTATAATGTGCCAAGGGCGACCAGATACAAAATATTATAAAAATTTGTTTGGTACGAGTTTTGAGCAAAATTTTCTAACGAAATAAATTATTTAAATAGAAGGAGTATTTCCAAATAGAAATCTACCAATACTTTCAAAATAATTATAAATTTAATACAAAATAAGGAAAAAATAATAATTTTGAAGGCAAAACAAATATAAAACATAATAACTTTTACATTGTTGAAAAGAGAAAAAAATTATGATTTTTTTGAGACTAAAATCAGATATGAGTTCCATTTAAAAAAATATAAGTTTCTGTTATATCTCGAAAATTTACGAATATAAAAATTTATTTCGTACGCCACTGATTAGTTAATAAAAATATCTATATTTTGTATTTGAAACGTTTTTCTCAATTATTAATAGTTTAGAAGTTATTTGAAAAAGAAAAAATCAACAATGTTCAGTTTTTCGTCATTATCTAGTGCCGTATGAGAATTTTTGGAAAAACAAAAGCACATCTGAGATGTCCTTCCAAAGGTGCACAAAAAGTTCCATTTAACCGACATCGTATCTCTTATAGTTCTCGAGATCCCAATGGTGGCACCTCTAAATGGGACACACTGTATATACTATATATATATATATATATATATATATATATATATATATATATATATATATATATATATTAATAGTTCAATTATTTTCTATTTGTGATTAAAAAAAACTTGTGGGCAAAACTATTAAAAGAAAATATAGTTTTTAAATTAATTTTCAAAATTTCATTACATGCTTGATACTTTTCAATTACCTAAATTAAAAACTATAATTTTAATTTATTTGAATTAAACAAATTTTAAATTTGGCTATATAAAACAAAGAGGTATTGTTTTTTTTTTTTTATATTAACAAAGTATTTTCCAGAACATACCATCATGATTAAGGTAAGAACTTATATAGAATGTTGAGGTACAAATTTTAAATATATATAGTAGGTACTTACTGATATGAATAAGTAATCAACAACTTTTTCCGAAAAAGAAAATTAATATTGATTAAAGTCACCACAATATATAACTGAGTACAATTATTTGATTTTCATATCACAAATTACAGAGAAAAGTTTACTATTGAATGTATCTTTCTGAAGAAAAATAATTTCTTGTTTTCGGCACCATTAAAAAGTTACGGTCTAATTAATGTTGGGACACCTAAGTTTCATACACTAGTGGTTCACTATTAATAACAAGTATCACCTTAAATGATGACTTATAACCATATAAACTGTCATACCAAATTACATCCAAATCGAATAAAGCGTCCGATTATTATAAGCAAAATTATTTTTTTTCGAAGAATTTTGAAGCAGAATTCTGGCTAAATGGTACACTTTCCGGTAGAAGCAAGTTTGGTTAAATTGTCTTATTTTAGCCTCAGGAATCTGTGGTTAAGCCATGTCCCCCTATTTAAGAGACACCATGTATAATAGAAATAATAGGTTGCTTGATTTAGTGTTATCCAATATTAACAGCCCGATTCACAAAAAAGTTTAAGCTAATCCTCATTTTTGGATTAGTGAATTCTATTCTATTCCGGTATTTAAAATTTAATTTTCATGATATTATCAATAAAGGTAGATACTAGGAACAGATTAGACTATATTTTAAGATATAAACTGTCAAAATTAGATTAAAATTCGCTAATCCAAAAATGAGGATTAGCTTAAACTTTTTTGTGAATCGGGCTGTAAATGTTTAGTTCATTAATCTTTCTTACTCATTTTAGTCAGTACTATTTGTTTTTAAAAGTTTGTACCTGAAGTAGAAAAGACCCTGGGTATTTCTAGATATAACTACAATCTATTTAATTTTTCATTTGTGCAGATTATTTTTGCTACAATTTTGCTCTTCAATATTTGTCCATCCCATAGCCAATTTTTGGCAAAATGGTATCAGAGGTATCAAAATCCACCACCAGGATTTAAAAGAATTGAAAAAGCTCACGCTCGTGGACCAAATACCAGATCATTTTTGATTCTTAATGACGTCGCAAAAACAGCATTTATTGAACTTTGTACAAATTTTGATAAAGAATTTGAAAATATGAGAAGTACGTTTAATTCTGAAAAAATATCTTCGCTGAAATTAGCAGTTAATACAATTTGTTCTTTTCGAGTTATTAATGAACTTACAAATAAAAATAATCAAGACGGCCGACGTTCTCTAAAAAATTTTTTCAAGAAAATAGGCTCAGCATTTAAGAAAATAGGCCGAGGAATAGGCAAGGGATTTAAGAAAGTAGGCCAAGGAATCGGCAAAGGAATTAAATTCGTAACCAACCATTTTAAGAAAAGCAAAGGAGTTAAGATCGTAGGCCATATATTTAAGGAAGTAGGCAAAGGATTCGGCAAAGGAATTAAGGAAGTAGGCAAAGGAATTAAGGAAGTAGGCATAGGAATCGGCAAAGGAATTAAGGAAGTAGGGTCAGGAATAGGCAAAGGAATTAAGTTAGCAGGCAAGGGACTCGGCAGAGGATTTAAAAAAATAGGCAGTAGAATAGTCAGAGTGGTTGAAACCGTAGGTTAGATATTCAAAAAAAGGGGTTAGACTTAAAGTAGGAAAATTAACATTAAAGTGGATTAAAAAATATTTTTTTTATAGTATTTATAATGTATTACTGCTATATAAAATGATGTGTAAAACAATTTGTTCCTAGTTCCTACAAAGAATGACTAATAAACTGTAGATTACTCAATGCACCATATGTGTTTTTTACCTCCCGCTACCCTTGGTAAAGGAGGTATAGGGATCGTGCTAAAAATCACAAATCGAGATTTTAGTAAATGACCACAATTTAAGGTCCCTAGAATCCAATTTTAACATTTTCACGATGATGTCTGTATGTGTGTATGTATGTATGTATGTATGTGTGTGTGTGTGTGTGTGTGTGTATGTATGTATGTGTAGGGATTTTGTCTTCGCTTTAACTCAAATACTATCATTCAGAAAATTCTGAAACCTTGTATTTCTACCCTATTCTAATATAAAAAGAAGCCATTAGATTTTGTTGTAAATTGGACTTTAGTTGAAGCTCATAATGGTTTTTCTTCAAAAAGTTACATTAAATGCCATTTTTTCGCATTTTGTCATTATGAAAATTAAAGAATATTAAATTTTCTACAAGTATACATTAATACTTTTTCTATATATTTTAGATATATTTAAAAATCATTTTTTTCTTTTAATACTGAAGCCTAAGATAAATACAATTCCTTTGTTACAAAGTTCATTTTTCAAATGAATGTAACTGATAGGTAAACGTCATTGTTAAAAACGAATCACTTCAAAATAATAATAGTGACATTAAATAATAAAGAAAATCGTAAATAAAGCAATAGTTTTATTGTTATATGCAAAGGAACTTATATAGTTTGCAGCATTAGTAAATATGTAGGTAGGTATGTATTTAAATTAATAAAAATTAAGTCACTGTCAAAAAACTAATCACTTCATAGTGACATTTTAAAAAGAAAATAGTAAATAAAGCAATAGTTATATGCAATGGAGCAGTCTGCAGCATTAATAAATACGTAGGTATGTATTTTAATTAAGAAAAATTAAATTGCGGGAGGTTTTGTGTTGGCCACATCAGATTTTTATTTATCAAATACCTTAAAACACACATTCTTGTCTATAATATGGCATCACTTCACAAATTTATTTTTTAGAAAATTATACCATATATAAATAAATAATAACATAATAATGATAATATTTGCCGTTTCTCAACTTCAACTTACCTAAAAATGTGAATACGTTTCCTAGCTTCCTTGGATTTGAAATTTTATAAATATTACTCATTTGTAGTGATAGCCATGGAAATTACATATTGTGTTATAAAAATAGAGTTTGTAATTACCATACAATAGTTATTTTCATAACAAGTTATGAAAAATACCAAATATCATGCGAGAGTAAATTGACGCACGACGCGTAGCGGAGTGCAGTCAATACACACGAGCTAAGATATTTGAATTTCATACAAGTTATGAACATTATTTTTTAGACGAGCTTAAATAAATTTTACTTTTTTTACAAAACTGAAATTTAGGTTCAAACGTACGGACAGCTGACAAATGAATAATGTATACATATAGCCAGAAATAATGACATAGTAACCTAGCAACCGTGTCAACTATTACGATATGAAATATATCATAACACTAATGTGATAAGATCAACTTTCAGTGTTAGGATACTACATTGATATGTCATACTTATTACAATGGTCGTCTAAAAATAATATAAATAAATATGTAATATAATAAATAATAAATAAATGTTTTATACGTTACTATAGTTATTTGTATTTCTATGTGTATTGTATTCATCCAAGACAAATTTTTAATTTATTGACGATTTTCTCTCTGTGATATGTTGTTTTTAACTATTTATTTATTTATTCATATTTATTTATTTATATTTTTAATTATCCGTGTTGTATGTTTCGTTATCCACATGTGATTTCTTATTTCAACTAAACAATTCTAGCCCTGAGGAAGACTATTGTATAGTCGAAACGTCGGCGTGAA
Organism: Ophonus ardosiacus; assembly: GCA_943142095.1. Classification (NCBI taxonomy): domain Eukaryota; kingdom Metazoa; phylum Arthropoda; class Insecta; order Coleoptera; family Carabidae; genus Ophonus; species Ophonus ardosiacus. The sequence continues at coordinate 2,754,039 of OW964838.1, read as the reverse complement.
TAAATTTTATTAATTGACTTCAAGTCCGAAGAATTTTTACTTTCCCGTATCTACCTCCATCCTAACATAGTCAAATATTGGTTTTTCAACAATATAAATAAAGATTATAAATATTAAATTCATAACAGTGTGCATGATTTTTTTCCTAATTTTTTTTTTAGCAATTCGACTTGTAAAATAATAATTTTGAAAATTGGTATACTTATAGAGGAAAACACATAGAATTCAATAGAGATCTTTGAAATTAAAGAAGAACCAACAGAAGTAATTCTCAAATGTTTATCTCTGCTAATTTTTAGGTAATAAAGTATTATTTCATATTATAACCAATCGATTTTTCGGATCCAAAATTATAATGTTTGTTAGATTTTAATTAAATTTCGAAAATAAACGGAACTACTTAAATTAACTTGGTGGGTGGAATTTTTAAACGAAAATTTGATTCAAATTAGTATTTTTTAAATTAATTTCCAAAAATTCATTACATGCCTATCAGATTTCAATTGTTTTTTGGCTAAAACCTAAACTAACACAATTAATTTGGTGGGCAGAATTTTTACAAGAAAATTTGATTGCAATTAGTATTTTTTAAATTAATTTCCAAAAATTCATCACATGCCTATTAGATTTCAATTATTTTTGGCTAAAATCTACACAAACAAAATACTTTTGTGGGCAGAACAATTGAGAGAAAATGAATTTTCAATATTTCATTACAAGTAAATTAATTTTTTTAAATATGCCCAAAATGATGTACAGCATTTTATATAATACAACAACATTTGTTCAATGACATGATATTGCAAAAAAAAATCATAAAACACTATTCAAACGTCTTGGTTTTTACTCTATCCCGATAACATGGGGGGATATATCCCCCATATCCCCCCTGCAAATACGCCACTGGTTCAATTTCAAAATTACTTAATGGTGTTACATACGCATTTTAATGGTATTACTTAGCAATTTCAAATGTTTACTTAAGAATTTCATAGGTATTACAATGAAAATTCAAGGTAGGTACGAGTATTACGTAGGTTCCAATTGCACAGTATTAAATAGCGTTCAAAGTTACTTTGGTTACTTATAAATTACCCTTCTTTAGGTTGGATATACACCTTTAACAATACATTAAAAAGTATTCATTACTATCCTACCTTCACAGCATCACAGACCGATACTCTGTAACAACAAGAAAAAAAATTAGTAAACTTTAAAATAAACATCAAATTTCAAAAAAATGTTTTAAATAAATCCTACCCAAATTAAAAGAAACAAATATTCTTTATAAAACATTTATCAAATCCCTTTCAGTCAGGCAGAAATCACGTGACCTACTTATTGATGTATGTGTACCTACTCTTAATATGAAGGCGAAAATCCGGCCAGGGATCCAAGGCACCACTGAAATTTTGTCCCCACACACATTTCGACCCGTGAAACGCACAGAAACTACCGAAATTTTGTCCACAAACAAAGAAAACACTAACGAACATCAACTTGCTATGAATAACTTAACTGCCGGCGTGAAATTATGGAACAAACAATATATTTATAAATAAAAAACATTAAATATTTATCTCATAGTTCTATTACATAGTTATAATCATCTGCTAAGCTGAAAATGACCTTAGATAGTCCTGAAAACTGTCCTTCCTGAAAAACTATGCAGCAAATGTCAATCTAATGTTTAAACAAATGCCAGCCATTTTGATGTGTGATCCAAACGTCAAAATAATCAATAATATCTGTTTTCTTTATTGGGTTATTATAAATTCTGAAAAATTATATTTAGCAATAAAATAAATAAACATAAAATATTTTGAAGTTAGATTTTGGTATTTCTCTTTAAAAATATGATTTAATATTCCAAATCTACCAAATCAGTATTAGTATCGCCATCTGTTAGTAGTAATCTAAATACATATAAATAATAAATATATGTGTTTTGTTTATTTAGTGTTTATAAAGTGTGAGAATTATTGATATTTAACAATAAAATAAATAAAACTTATTTTTTGAAGTTAGGTTTTGTTATTTCATTTAAAAAAATGGGAAAATTTTCTATAGGCCAAACATGGTCATCTTGTAAGAATGAAAAAAAACTAAAAATTCTATTGAGAAATAATTTAAATAATTTTAATAAGCATTCTTGAATTACTTGAATTGTAGAGCCGGACTGACAATTTGTAATTATTTAATTAATAGTTGTTGCAATACTCTAAAAATGCGTACACTTATACGTAACATTCTCTTTACAATCAAATAATATTACTACCAAGTATATCTCTACCCATTTTTGAATTATTGGCCAAAAAATCAATATACCCCAAATTTAGATAAAAACTTCAAAATTTTCAAAAATCTAATTTTTATGTATCTAGATACTTCTCAATGCGCTGATTCCAAATTTTGAAACCGCAGATCGATATCTCGTTCCGTTCTCGAGATATTTAGATTTAAAGTTTTGCTCAAAACTGCCCATTTTTGGGTATTAACCCAAAAATGGGTCGAGATATGAATTTGACGACATCACTATTCGATTCTACGCACAAAAATACATAAGTATACCAATTTTCATAATTTTTGTCCAACCGGATCATTTTTTATGAATAAAAGTTTGAAAACGGCCAAAATCTGAAAAAATCCTAAGGGGTACCCCTTAGGATTTTTGCGATTTTTAGCCATTTTCAGTTATTTTGCTTTAGAGATTGTATGCGGTGTTCAAAAATTCTGAAAATTGGTGTACTTATGTAATTTTGCCCGTAGAATCGAATGGTGTTGTCGCCAAATTCATATCTCGGCCCATTTTTGGGTTATTACCCAAAAATGGGCAGTTTTGAGAAAAACTTTGAATCCAAATATCTCGGGAACGAAAAGAGATATCGTCCTGCGGTTTCAAAATTTGGAATCAGCGCATTGAGAAGTATCTAGATACATAAAAATTAGATTTTTGAAAATTTTGAAGTTTTTATCCAAATGTGGGGTATATTAACTTTTGGGGCAATCATTCAAAAATGGGTAGAGATATAAACTTGGTAGTAATATTATTTGATTGTAAAGAGAATGTTACGTAAGTGTACGCATTTTTAGAGTATTTGAACAACTGTGTGAATTTTTAGAAATAAAAGTATTGAAATAAAAATAGATAAATGCTATAAAAAAGTTCCTTGGAAAAGATTCTATATATCCGATAAAATTATAACACAAACACATACTATTTTACATGAGTATACATAATGTATATTCATGTGATAATTTTATTGGATTTATAGAATATTTTTCAATGAATTTTCTCTATGGAATTTGTAAAAAATTGTATTATGTTCGTGTTACAATTTTACTGGATATACAGAATCTTTTCCAATGAACTTAACAATGAAATTAACGCTAGCCACAACAGATTTTTTCAAATAAACTTGTTTAAAAAATGAGAAATCAAGCCGTTATTTAATAGATATGAATCAATATTTCCAGTAATATACAGCCACCTATTGACAAAAATTATAAATAATAATTGACTGCTGAATATTATGTCGATGGTTTTCGGAAATTATTGTCTCAAAAATGGGCAGTCCAATCGAGAAAAGTTTCAAATATAATTTGCTAATAATGTTCTGTTTTAATTATTTATATAATAATCTTAATTACATATTTTCTATTTTTGGAGATAATTTAAATAAATCGTTTTTAAATTTGTTATAAAAATTATTTTGTAAAAATATCTGGGAGAAATGTATAGATTTTCATTTTATATCCATTATCTCTGAAATTAAAGAAGAATCAAATGGAGTAATTCTCAAATTTTTGTCTCTGCCCATTTTTAGGTAAAAAATTGATACCCAGAAATGCGTACAAGCTACGTTTTTAATTTTATCACCAATCGATTTCTCGGATCCAAAATTATAATGCTTGTTAAATTTTAATTAAATTTCGGAAAAAAAACTAAACTAATTAATTTGGTGGGCGAAATTTGAAACGGAAATTTGGTTCAATTAGTATTTTTTAAATTAATTTCCAAAAATTCATTACATGCCTTTTAAATTTCAATTGTTTTTGGCAAGAATCTAAACTAACAAAATTACTTTTGTGGGCTGAACAATTGAAAGAGAATTAATTTTCAATATTTCATTAAAATTTGTTTATTTAAAGTAAATTAAAATTTTGAAACATGCCTATATAAAAAAAAGATGTTCTCCTTTTTTTTCTACTAACATGTACGGTCCTGTAAGTACCATCATGCTTAAGGTAAGAACTTATATTAGCTCTCAGCTTTATTCTTTTTGGAAAAAACTGCCACTTTTTCATCTTTATTGTTTTGTTTTTGAAATATTTTAATTACCTAGAACTTTTAAATGTACTTATTCACTAAAATCTGTTAATGCGATTTTTAGCATGATTCCAATAACTCTCTTTTTTATATAAATCCTTCCACTCCTCCAAGGAGCATAGGGCTTCAGTGAATTTCTTCCACCTAGTTCGGTTTTGGGCAGTTATTTTAGCTTCTTGCCATGTTTTCTGTTTCTCTGCTAGTTCCCGATATATGGTTCTTTGCCATGTTATTCTGGGCCTCCCAACTCGTCTTGATCCTTGTGGATTTCATTCCAGTGCTCTCTTTGCGATGTTGTTATTCTGTCTTCGTAAGGTGTGGCCAATCCATCTCCATTTTCTTAATTTAATATCTTGTTCTATTTTCTTCTGCTTTGTGAGTTGCAATAGATCTTTATTGCTTATTGTTCGTGGCCAAAATATATGCAACACCTATTTGCGAAAGTTTGCAGTTTTGCCAACAGTGGCTTTGTAAGTTTCTATGTTTCTGAGCCATAAATACATAAAATAAAAATTTTGTTAAACATTTTTGAAATGTTAGGGGTGAAAACAGCTCTGATCTAGAGTCGTTCATGAATAAAATTAAACATTTTTATTTTATATTCTATTTTTTAATAATTTGACTTTTCATTATTTTAAATATTATTTATTTATGTTTTTATAAAATGCGACGATCAACTCTGTGATTATTTTAATTGTTCCTCGTGGATGGTTGCGACTAAAAACTTATTAGACAATTTCTTGCCCTGAAGAAGACTAACGTTTTAGTCTAAACGTCGGCTTGAAATAAATAATTTCACTCTACAGACTGCTTGTCCTATTATTTTTCCTTCAGGAACCCTCATCCATTCCTCAATCGATTATCGCTCAAGTTATTCACCCCAATTTTATAAGGAAGTTGTTAAGTCTTAGCAACGTTGCTAAAAATTATAACCAATAGAAACAAATGTAAAGGCTGTCCACTGAAATATATACTAACTGGAACTCGCATACTCTACCTATCAGCGTACGCTGTACTGAATCCTCATTGAACAATAATGACTGGTCCTGTTCCTAGCCAAATAACTCGTATCATAGCTGATCGCTTTGTTTTCATATTATGTTTCATTTATTTAAACATGCGCCACACGAAATAATTTCCGTCTACTCCCGAACTGTCTCGATGTTTGCCGACTACTCCAGCAGCAGGCTTTCAATATGCTTCACACTCACGGTTAGTACGCGCATTCCAGTTAGTACATATTTCAGTGAGGCTGTCATTTTCATGTTTTATTCAGTGTTTGCCATTATTATTGGTTATTTGCTATAGCAATGTTGCTAAGTCTTACCAACTTTCTTACAGAATTGGGGGGCATATCTCTTTTACTGAACTAAATGGCTTATATCATAAAAAGAACAATAATTTACTGAGTGAGTTGAGACGAACTGTGATTTTGACCAAAAATAATAGGTGTCTCTTAAATAGGGGGACATGGCTTAACTACAGATTCCTGAGGCTAAAATAAGACGATTTAACTAAACTTGCTTCTACCGGAAAGTGTACCATTTAGCCAGAATTCTGCTTCAAAGTTCTTCGAAATAAAATTAATTTTGCTTATAATAACAACGCTTTATACGATTTGGATGAAATTTGGTATGACAGTTTATATGGTTATAAGTCATCTTTTAAGGTGATGTTATTATTAGTGAACCACTAGTGTATGAAACTTAGGTGTCCCAACATTAAATAGACCGTAACTTTTTAATGGCAATGCCGAAAACATAAATATTTTTTTTCAGAAAAATACATTCAATAGTAAACTTTTCTCTTTCTGTTTAATTTGAGATATCTGTTACGGTTCAGACAGAAAAAAAATTAAACCTGAGTGACTGCATCGTGAATTTTTTTAAAATAAATTTAATCTAGCAGTCTATACAAATATCAAACATCTAATTTCTAATGACAGTAACAATTGTTTATGGGTTGTCAAAAAATTTCTTTGCAATATACAGAAACTAGTAACATCTGTTTGTTCGGTCTAATAGTATTTTACTACCATTATTATAAATAACACGAATAAATATGTTAGCTTACTCCTAAACAAGTTGAGAAGATTGACAACTCGTTACTGTCATAAAAAATTAGGTGTTTGACATTTGACTAGACTGCTAGATTAAAATTATTTTTAAAAAATTCGCGATGCAGTCACTCAGGTTTTATTTTTTTCTGTCTGAACCGTAACAGATATCACAAATTAAACAAAGAGAGAAAAGTTTACTATTGAATGTATCTTTCTGAAGAAAAAAATTTTTATGTTATCGGCGTGGCCAAGTTACGGTATAATTAATGTTGAGACACCTCAGTTTCATACATTCAGGGGTTTCATCCTCTTCTCCACATCCTCTGCATGTTGGTTCTTGTTTGAGGCCCAACCTATGCAAATGTTTATTTAATTGACAGTGTCCTGTTACCAGTCCTGTTATTAGTCTGACATCTTGCTTGCTCATTACAAGTAAGTTGTCTGTTCTTTTCTTGGATGGCTCATTCAGGAAGAGCTTGGAATGTCTTTGCTGTCCAATGCCGTTTGTGCCATTGCCAAAGCAAAGTATTAAGTTCTTGCTTAACGTTTGCGCAGTTATTCCGCAAGCAGGTTCTGGTCCTGTAAAAGGTATATTTGTCCCATCTTTTGCAAGATGGTCGGCTGCCTGGTTTCCTTCAATTTCTGAATGCCCGAGTACCCATATCAATCTTAATTTATTCGTCGCTCCTAAGGCATTCAATCTGTGGATGCAGTCCAGAATTAGTCCTGAGCCTACCTCACACGAGTTTAGTGCCTTAAGTGCGGCTTGGCTGTCACAGCCAAGAATTCTGTCTAAATGGTACACTTTCCGGTAGGAGCAAGTCTGGTTAAATCGTCTTATTTTAGCTGTGGTTAAGCCATGTCCCCCTATTTAAGAGACACCCTGTATAACTATTATTAGTTTACATGCTCTATTTAATTCTATTTTGTTATAGATTATTTTATGTACGCTGTTGTTCTTCAACCTCGGTTCAACATTGCCTAACAATCACAAAAAAAATGCTTTAGGAAACTGGCGACAAATTACTTTCAAAAAGGATTCTTTCAAAATAGAATTTGCGAAACCTAAGGAAAACGCTAAAGACCTGGAAAACCCTACAGACTTAGAAAACGATTCGGACGTAGAAAACGCTGCAGATTATTATGGGAAACATGCTCCTTATGGTCGACGTTCTACAAAAATAAAAATACCTATTCTTCACTGGCGCGTTATTTTACGTAATCTTAAACGTCAGAGGGATAGGGAAGGAATGTATGGAGGCGGGAGACAAGATATGTATGGAGGCGGGAGACCAGATATGTATGGAGGCGGGAGACAAGATATGTATGGAGGCGGGAGACAAGATAAATTTGGAGACTGGGCACAAGCCACATATGGAGGCTCCAACGCCAAAAAGAATTATAAAAATAAGGGAGTAGAAGGAAATGGATGGGGTAATGTAAATACAAATACGCAAGGAAATAATTATGGTTATGGATACCCTGGTGGAATGTACTCTCGGCGAGCAATTATTAATAGAGTCAAATTTGGCGGCCAATACACAGGAAAAGATAGCACAAATGAGGGAATATATGGCAATGGAGAAGGTAATATAAATACAAATGAACATGGTAATCAATACGGAACTGAACCATTGCCGGGTTATGGTTATGGTTATAGTTATTATCCAAACATAGTCCGTTTCAAAAATCGTGGTACTTACCCGTGTGATAGGTTCCCCCCTACGATAGGAAAATATCCATGCTGGAAATATGTAAAAAAATTGAGGAACCCTAAATATGGAGCCGTGAGGAACGCTAAATATGGAGCCGTGAGGAACGCTAAATATGGAGCCGTGAGGAACGCTAAATATGGAGCCGTGAGGAACGCTAAATATGGAGCCATGAGGAACGCTAAATATGGAGCCTTGAGGGACGCTCAATATGGAGTCTTGAGGGACGAAAGATATGGCGGCGTATACGTCGGAGGGAATGGTATAAATAAGGGAATACATGGAAATGGAAAAAATAATGTTAATAATAATAGGGTCGGGAATAAATACTTAATATAATATGTAGACGATAACTGAAAAGTTTAATAACATTATATTATGTATACTACAATATCATGTACAGCACTCATGTGTTTATGAATATAATAATAAAAAATTGTTGCGTCCAGCATAATAATTTCAAGTATTTTTATCTCCCGCTACCCTAGGTAATTTATTTATTTATTTATTTAATTAACCAAGACCAACAGGATACTAAGATCCCAATTACAGGTCGGTTTTAAATACACACAATTATAACAAAAATTGTCTCAAGCAAGAAAGAACACTTAATGTAAACATACAAATAATACAAATAATAAAGAAGTATGTTGTTTCAAATTACAAATACATAATAATTGCTTAAATGAAACAGTATTTAAACAGAACACCATTTATTGCATTAATAATAATTGCTGAATTAAGCCACTTTTAAATTTAGCCATGCAGTCACCAAAGATGTCAAGAGTACTAGAGACAGTATTGAAAGTAGAACACATAGTTTTTATGGGAGATTTTTGTTCATAATTTGTACGTGATGTACTACAGTAAAATGTACGGGTGTTCCTAGAAGTTATTCTAGGTACAAATATAGAAAGCGAGAGTGACTGGGTCATTGATGCTGTTGTGCAGTAGTTTGTACAGATAAATACAGGAATGAATTTTTCTACGAGTAACTAAAGGCAAAAGACGCTGTTCACGAAGTAAGACGTTGTGATCAAAATCAAAAGTAGGATACTGTTTATTAAGTTTCAAATATAAAAATCTTGCAAATTTACGTTGGATAGATTCAATTAAATCAACATATTTGTTATAAATTGGATTCCAAACTTGAATACAATATTCTAATTTCGATCGTACATAAGTAAAATACAACTTTTTTATTGTACGTATTTTAGTAAACGACTGCGAACAACGCATTATGAATCCCAAGTTTTTATATGCAGATCTTACTACAGTACATATGTGCTCGTTAAACTTCAGTTTTGTATCGAATAGAACTCCTAAGTCTTTAAACTGGGCGACTCTTTCAAGAACATAATCTCCAATTTTATACTGAGCAGTGTAAACAAATTTTCTAACAAAATAACTCATTAATTTACACTTACTGAAGTTAAAAAATAATTTAGAGGATAAAGACCAAGCGTAGATATTATCGATATCTTTCTGTAATAATAATGTATCTTCAAATGACCTAATGGACTTGAAGATTTTCAGATCATCTGCACAAAGTAGTACTTTAGAGTTCTGCACTGAAAGTATAGGGATCGTGCTAAAAATCGCATATAGAGATTTAAGTGAATAAGCACGTTTTGATGACCCCAAAATCCGATTTTAACATTTTTACAATGATGTCTGTGGATATGTATGTATGGGTCATAGAGCTATAACATAGAAAAACAGTTTTTTAGTCGCCAAAAGTTTCTATATTAATTTATTAAAAAAATAATTGGTTCCTATTATAAAGAAAAAAAATCAATTTTTTTAATGCCAAACACATTACATTTCTGTTTCATGTAAAGCCAGAAAATAAATTTAAATATTTGTACAATTAAGAAAAAATATCATTAGCCATGAAACTGACAGTAACAAAACATTGCCATTTTTTACTAATCTGATAGGGGACAATTAAAGATTAAAGTTATTAATTTATGAACTAATACAAAATAACAAAATAAAGAAAACACTAGGATATTTATTTAAGAAACATTTATTATTTATTGTAATAGGTATTTACAAATTAAAGATGTAAAGTAAATTAAAATGTATGGATAAATAATTAGATGTTACGCTGTTTTTACTTATTCTTAACAATGTAGTCATGTAAGTACCATCATGCTCAAGGTAAGAACAATATATTAGCTGTTAGCTGTATTCTTTTTGGAATATTTTTGCCCAGTTTATAAGTGAGTTGAGATGAACCGAGCAGGGAATTTATTTTAACATGCAACATATGGTCAGTCACTTCCATGGTTACTCACTATTGTCAAAAAATGACAGCAATGTAATATTTGTCCATTTTAAAATGCAACATACAAAATTTGTAGTTTTGTATTATTAAAACTATTTCGTTTACGTAGTATATAAAATCAATGCCTTAATCATAATGAAAATGATATTTTCAACAAAAAAAAATTATTAATAGTAATGAAAAAGTGTGCCACATTACTTTATATAGTAGGATGAATAAAATTAATTAATTTAAAGTAAATAAAAAATTTTTTATATCCTAAATATAATTGAAATTTAACAACCATATAATGAATTTTTGAAAATAATTAAAAAAGATACACATATGCACACATACATACAATAAGTTTTATTAAATTAAATCTATTAATATTTTAGTCAACGATAAAATCAGCTGTTGGGGGCGGGTCCATTAAACGAAAATGAATTTCATGATTAGAATTTAGTTTCAATAAATTAATTTGCAAAAGTTCATTATATGCTTATTACATTTCAACTGTATTTTATTTAAAAATTGAAGCGATAAATTTAGTTGTGTAGGTAGAACTATAAAAATACCAAAATTTTGGTAATTTATACTTACCCTTTTTTAATTAAATTCAAAAATTCATTATATGGTTATCAGATTTCAATTATTTTAGGATATAAAATAAATTTTTAATTTACCTACATTACATTAATTCATTTTATTCATCTTACTATATAAAGTAATGTGGCACACTTTTTCTTTACTATTAACAAATTTTTTGTTGAAAATATCATCTTCATTATGATTAAGGTAAGAAATCATCAGTACCTGTATTATATTTTTAGGAATTCATTTATTTATTTATTTATTTATACTCGTATTATTATAACCTTTTATTGTGGGTTGTGTAGGTTAGCGTCATAACTTGCGGACATTATTTGAAGGGAAAGAATTGTTTGTGAAAACGCATTATTATTCGAATACTATAATTCGGATTTAAAAATGTTAAATAATCTTAATCTTACAAAATTAATATGTTATAGTTGTGAATGAAATTCTCCAGTTCAGAATGCATGTTTAATTGCAAGGTAAGAAAAGTGTAAGCAGTCTGGTGTTTCTTATTTATTTAAAAAAAAAAATCCTTAGAGGCGATCGATTTCGGCTTTTCAAAATGCCATCATCAGGCCACAGCTAAAATATAAATTACAATAAATAATCTGTTATAGTATTTTGGTTTTTTGTTTTCTAATGAAAAAGGTAAGTAGCAGTACAAAACTAGCTAAATATTTTTTGGCCTGCTGTTGTCCCACCCTACAAAAATATCCTGGCTTCGTCCCTAACGAATAGTGACCCAAATATTATCAATTTTGTCATTTAAGCAACTTAATCTTCATCTGTTAAATTCCACATTGTTGCAGATTATTTGTTTGGTTAGGGCACATAAATTTAGGATTTAGATATTAGGGTGATATATTTCAACGACTAGTTTTTAAACAATCATACTGATAAAACCCCATTACCCCGATAATTTTCCGCTACCAAGTAAATAAACAGTGTGACAATCAGAGCTGGGCAGTAACTAGTTACTTCAGTAACTTAGTTACTAACTAGTTACTTTTACGTAACTTGTAACGTAACTTAGTTACTTTTTAAAATATGGTAACTGTAACTTAACTTGCTGCGGAAAAGTAGTTGGTAACTTTACAGTTTTTAGTTACTAGTTACTTGAGTAACTTAAGTTACTTAAAGTTATTCGGAAATTAGAATGTAACTTAAGTTAGTCAAAGTAAAAATTAATCATTATCCACTAATAAGTCTAGGAAATAATGTCTGCATGTTTTATACATTATAATGGTCATGTCATGTTAGAAAGAAAGTAGATTCTTTATATCTTGGTATAAGAAATCAAAATTGAAAAATAAATTAATAAATTTTAAAAAAATCACAGCAACCGGGCTCTGCGGGCCCCTTGTCAAAGCGGGCCCTAGGCCGTGGCCCGCGGGCCTAGGCGGTAATAAAGCCCTCTAGGTCCGTTAACATTAACAATAATAATCTTATTGGGTGTTGCCAAGCAATAACGTTAAAATTTAGGTTAACGTAGTTAGTGCAAAAACTCCCTGATATGAATACTACACAATAACTAAGTCAATAGTCTAAGTCTACACTTTACGCCATTAAAAGTAGTTAGAAAGTAACTCAAGGTAACTAAGTTACTTTTAATAAGTACCTAGTAAATAACTTAGTTCTTTCGCCAAAGTAACTGGAACTTAAGTAACTTAGTTACTTTTTTTTGGAAGTAACTGTAACTAGTTACATTTTAAAAGTAACTTGCCCAGCTCTGGTGACAATTAATGACAAGTTTCATTTTGCGTTGTCTTTGGAATTTATCTCACCAAATACCACACGACCTCTCAGATTTTCTCAGATGAACTTTTATTTTGAAGTACTCATTTTATTTTGCTTTTAAGCAAAATCACTCAAGCAAACTGACATTAGGTAAAACCCCTCCTCTTTCGGAGTCGGGATTTACCATGCAGTTTGCTTTTATGTTTGTTGCTAAGCAAAAAAAATTCGTGCAAAATAAAAATTTATCGATAAAATCAGGAAGTCTTGCAACATCGCACACAGCCTAAAATAAAAATTTTATAATAGAAACTCGCACGCACATTACTTGGATACCAAATGTTTCTTCCTACAGGCCTATTCTACTAAAAAATTATGTATCGTTATGACTCGTTACCAGGCGATAAGTCGTAATGATAACGATTTTTGCCAAAACCCTATTCTGCTAATTTATTTATCGTTATGAATCGTTATTTCATATCGTTTAATAACGACAAGTTCACATGCATCGTTGAAGTCGTAAAGTTTGACATATTTTGAGACCAAAGTAAAAATGGGTGAAGAAGATATTTTATTAATTGTAGCTGAGCAAGAGATTCTGCAAAGATGAGTATTTATTCTCTTTTGTACACAGTTATTAATAATATATTTCAAAATTTAGATTTAGATAATATTATTTAATATATTGATATATAATATAGATCTATGTATTTAAAAATTATATATTTGTATAGGGATGTCAGATTATATAATCGTACTCTGCGTGATACATCAGATTCTTTTACCCGGTCCCACAGAATTTAAATGACTTGTAAGTCTTCTCCATATTTCTTCCAATTCTTCAGTGGACAATTTATTAATTCTTAATAAACTATTATTTTACAGTTCTTCAACATATATTTCATACTGTCTTTGAGTTGTCTTCGACACCCTTTTCTTTATATCCATTGTCAAATTGTCAAATTGTTCTGTCAAAATATACATGAAGTTAGATATTATCGTTATAAACCTGATAACGATAATTTATAACGATATGATTAGTAGAATAGGTTTTTGGCATTTGTCGTTTAACCAAATGCTTAGCGACAGTCGTTCAGTAACGATATCGTTATACATTTTTTTAGTAGAATAGGCCAGCTAGAAATGTCGTTTTGGTCATTGACTAAAGTTGCAGATCACGTGACGATCACTTGGTTTTGATCACTCTGTACCAGGACCGGATTAAGGTATTTTCGGGCCTTAGGCGCTAACAATTTTCGGGCCCCTAGAATAACATATAAGACCCCAAAAATATAATTTATTTCAAAAATCAAACAGAAAAACAATTACAACAGAAATAAACTCATATAGTAAATAAAATATAACTCTAAAAAAATAAAAACTCGACAAAATGGTGCCGTATCCGGGCCCCTAACAGGCCCGGGCCCTGAGGCGCGCGCCTCATGTGCCTCATGGTTAATCCGGCACTGCTCTGTACTTTGTTGTAGATTATTTTCTGTACTTTGTTATTCTTCAACATCTGTTCAACGTTTCCTAACAATCACATAAAAAATGCTTTAGAAGACTGGCAAAACAATAATAATTTCATAAAAGATTCTGGGAAATACTCTGCAGACTTCAAAAACACTGAATATAATTATGGGGTATACGTTCCGTATTTTAAAAAACTATCTGAAAAACATGAGAAAACCTCTGCAGACTTAGAAAACGAAGATACTTTTGGGGAAGAGGACCTTTATTCTCGACGTGGTTTTGGTATGTTATTAGGTACAGCTGTGAAGAACTATGTGAAGGAGATTGCGAAGGAGGCTGCGAAGGAGGCTGCGAAGGAGGCTGCGAAGACGGTTGTGAAGGAGGTTACGAAGGGGGTAATTAATGCAGCTGTAGGCTTAGTAACGGCTAAAAATACTGTTGATGAAAATCCTAATTCTCGGCGTGCTCTTACATACCTAATTGAGAAACCTGAGGAAAACTATGCAGACTTAGAAAATGATGAAGATACTTTTGGGGAAAAGGAGCTTTATTCTCCACGAGGTTTTGGTAAGTTTTTTGGTACAGCTATGAAGAAATTTGGGAAGGAGCTTGGGAAGGAGGCTGCGAAGACAGTTGTGAAGGAGGTTACGAAGGAGGCTACGCAGGGGGTAATTAATGCAATGTACTAAAATCATATGTTTATGAATGTAACAATAAAAAATCTGTTGTAGCTAGCACAAGACCTTCTGTCAATTTGATGTATTTTGTACAAATCCCATAAAAGTTCCTTGAAAAACATATTATAAATCCAATAAAATCATAACATGAACAATGAACATACACTTGACACTTCCTTTTTACTTCTTCACATTTTCTTCTCTTCTACTCATTCCTGTCATCCTGTCCGTCGCATCTTCTTCACACAGTTCTTCCTCTCTCAAGTCTTCTGCGATACAGTCCTTCCATCTTCTCTTTGGCCTTCCCGATATTGAAATCCTGAGGCGAGGCTACAACTGCATGTCACTTGCGAGGAACACTATGACATACCATACTTTCCATATTTGGTTTTGCACTTGACACTGACATTTGTCAATTAGATTTTTTTTAATATATCAGCTGTTTCCATGATAAATAGCAAAGCTGACTGATTTTTAAAAGTTAATCTGTTTATAATTCTTTAACTCTGTATCTATTGAATATGAAGGAAAATGTATAATCAAACCATGTATAGAGGAGCATTTTCTTTAATATTTATAATAACATAAAATGTCAAAAAATAATATTTAACTGCGTTTTTTAAAGAAAAACTGTAAAAACTTCAAATAAGGGTACTTCCGCTGGATCAATTATAACCAATATCTAATCACCTCTTCATATGGATGTAAAGAAGAGGAATACGAAAGAATTATAATTTTTAGAATTATAGTATTAGATTTATTGTCGGAGAAAAATTTTTCATACACACACACACACACACACACACAGAGAGAGAGAGAGAGAGAGACGTAATCTTAGAACAGTAAATTCGTATAGTACGGACCCTAAAACGTGCTTATTCATTAAAATCTCACAACCGAATTTTTTGACCAGACAATACCTTCCTTACCTAAAGGTGACGGAAGGTAAAAATTTGTTTTGTCCAGTATACAAATTTCAAATATTTTTTGTCCTATTATTTGAATGCATTTTTAATCCTCCTGCTCTGTTCGGGTCTATGCGACCCAAACACGTCTTTAAAGTGCTATATTATTGTTTTAGTTAATTATATACTTATGCGCTTTTAAGACAATTAATATTTAATAGTAGGTACACTACGTCTTACAATAAAATTGAAACATATATTTATATTAGTTTTTATAAAAAATGAAAAGTGACATTCACTATGATGGGGTCAATATGACCCATTATACTGTTTTATCATTCATTTCGGAACATGCTTCTACCGAAAAGTGTACCATTTTGCCAATATTCTACTTCAAAGTTCTTCGAAAAAAAAAAAATTGCTTATAATAACCATAACGCTTTGTTCAATTTGGATGAAATTTGGTATGACAGTTCATATGTCATCTTTTAAGATGATACTTATTATTTAGTGAACCACTAGTGTATGAAACTTAGGTGTCCCAACATAAATTATAAAAAATACTGCAATGTTCGCATGTTTCCAAAGCGTCAATTTAAATATACTTATCAACATATTAAAAATATTTCATTATCCTACCTTCACAGCATCACAGACCGACACTCTGTAACAACAAGAAAAAAAATAGTAAACTTTAAAATAAACAATCAAATTTTGAAAAATATCAAGTAAACTCTATCTCAAATTAAAAATGAAACAAATTTTCTTTATAAAATATTTATCAAATCCCTTTCAGTTAGGCAGAAATCACGTGACCTACTTATTGATGTATGTGTACCTACCCTTAATATGAAGGCGAAAATCCGGCCAGGGAACAAAGGCACCACTGAAATTTTGTCCTCACACACATTTTGACCCGAAAAACGCACAAACACTCCCGAAATTTTGTCCACAAACATAGAAAACACTAACGAACAACAATTTACTATGAATAACTAAACTACTGGCGTTAAATTATGGAATAAACATTATATTTATAAGTAAACTAACATTAAACATTTATATTATAGTTCTATTTCATAATTATTGTCATTTTCGAAGCAGAAAATGTCCTTAGATAGTCCTAAACAGTGTCCTTCCACGCCCACGCCTCAAATGTCATTTACTAATGTTTAAACAAATGCCAGCCATCTTGATATGTAAACTAAACGCCAAAATAATAAATAATATCTGTTTTCTTTATTTGGTTATTATAAATTCTGAAAAATTATATTTAGCAATAAAATAAATAAATATAAAATATTTCGAAGTTAGATTTTGGAATTTCTCTTTAAAAATTTGAGTTAATATTCCAAAAATACCAATTCAGTATTAGTATCGCCATCTGTTAGTAGCAATCTGAAACGTATATATAATCAAATATATTGCCTGAGTGTCTGGTCGCGAACCTTGGGGAACCGGGTTCGATCCCCACTGACGCCAAATATTTCGAATTTTAAGTGTCACAAAAGTGACCCTTAGGTGCACTCTTCACGCCAGCAATGAGTGCCCGTGAGGTGACGCCTGGTAAGCGCCCGCACGGTACAAATTGTCATCATCGTTACCGATATCTGCGACAAAGCAGATTGTGGCACACTCAGAAATGGGTAATATGCTGTGATGATCTATTTATTTTATATTTATTTATTTAATTAAAATATTTTATACATATTCCACGAATTTTGCCATTCGCCGGACCAATCTCTTATTTCGTATGATGTAAAAATATGATATTATGTAACTTTAAATTTTGAGTAACTTTTTTCAAAAAAACTTTTTCAAAAAATAAGAAATAAAGCCGTTATTTAAGATTTTTTTAATCAATAATTCCAATATAATATATGTATTGCCACCTATTGACAAGAATTAGAAACAAATTGACATTTGTTGAATATTATATTATTTATTTTCAAAAATTATTATCTCAAAACTAAGCAGTTAAATCGAAAAAAATTTCAAATATAATTTGCTCATAATATTCTGTTTTAATTATTTGTATAATAATCTTAATTATGCAATTCCTATTTCTGAAGATACGGGGTCCCGTAGCTGCGTACCAGAGTGTCTGGTAGCGAATTTGGGGAACCGGGTTCGATCCCGACCGACGCCAAATATTTCGAATTATAAATGGCACAAAAGTGACCCCTGTGGTGCACTCTCCTCACCAGCAATGAGTGCCCGTGGGGTGACGACTTACACAATGGACGGACACAGTCGAAGTTTATATTTATGACTTACAATTCTGAAATGTTAGTGAGATAATATTTTTTTCTAGCTGTAATGAATTTCCCTGATTTGTAATTAAAATTTAGTAGAAAATCCTGCCAAACGGATAATGTACTGGCATTGTTGCAAACTATAAATTTGTTGATTACAACAAAAGATTTTACATTGATTACAACAATGAATTTGACAAAGGAAATTTTATCAATTTTTTAAATCTAGCATTTTTTGAAGAATAAAAATCTGTTGTGGCCAGCACAAGACCTCTCGCCATTTCCATATTAGGCTATATAAATATTGTTCTGCACTTCGCTTTCGAACCGTCGTTTTATAACAAATATTACAGAACTTTACCCAAATATTTTTTTATTGTACTGTACACACATATAATTCTAATTACATATATTTTTCATTGTATGAGGAAGGTTCTAAATGTCATAGATTGTTCCAATTCATTAACCAGATTGGCGGTATTTCTGATGGATATATGCATTTTACCTATAATTTCAAATATTTAATTAATAAAACAATAAGAAAAATTAAATATACTTCCCAGAAAAAGCTATCAGAATGTCACTAAAACTGTTGATATTTGATAATGGCATGTGTCATGTTATAAACATTTGAATTTGTCAACTGGTTTCCTTAGTGCCTTAGCCTCTGCGATTAGTGTACTCTATAAATGATAGTGCCTTTAACTCTAAATCTATGCAAGATATAATAAAAATTTTAAGTGTATTAGATGGAGAATTTTATGTTCTTCAATATTTAATAAAAAAAAAACTCCCATAAAATTATATTTAGAAGAATTTTTCTAAGGAACTACTACTTCCAGTTTTTCAATTGTTACCAAAACCGTTTCAGCTCTTTCCAGGAATGTAGGATTGAGGAAACTGCAGTTAAATATTTTTTAAGTCTTATAGTTTTTGAGGAATCGTGTCTACAACATCCAGACAACATACACACATCCACACACACACACAGACATCATTTTAAAAATATTATAATCGGGTTCTAGGGACCTTAAATCGTGCTTATTCAATAAAATCTGCATATGCGAATTTTAGCATGAATGCAATACCTCTTTTAGCGAGAGGTAATAAGTATTGTTGTAAACCGGATTGAAGTATATATTCTAATGTAAATAGGAATGAACTATATATTCCAAGTCTTTGTATGGAAAGTGCGATCCTTGCACTCTGTAATCAAACAATGTAGTGGGAGAGATGCAAAAGGGTTTTTCTGCTCCGTTACCGGACCAGTGTTGCAAGATGGGAGGGAAATTCCCTTTTTCGTGGGAATTTTTGAGTCAAGAGGGAAAAAGGGATTTTTCACAATAAAGAGGGAAAAATGGATTTTTTTTGTTTACATAATATAATAAGAAAATAAAACATATCTGATAGCGATTTAAAGGAAAACTAAATAACATTTAAAAGCAGTTCCTATAATTGAATCGCTAAGTTCAGAAAAGTAAGTATTACAAAATTATTTTTGAGATAAATGATAAAAACTGAATAATTTTAAATACCTCTGTACACATATGAAACTCAAAATAACAAATTGACAGTACTTTCCTGTCTGAACAAAGCGATTCAATTAGAATACTCATATTAAATTAATTTAAATAAAATGTTATTATATTTTTATTGTATATTTTGTGAAATAAAATGCAATACTATTATTATTACTACAATAATTTTTTCTGGCTGTGAATGTTACGTTACAATAATTGCAAAAGAGGGAAATTACAAACAAAAGAGGGAAATTTTGAACCACAAATAGGGACTTTTGATACAAGTCATCTGGCAACACTGTACCGGACAGTAAGTAGAAGTTAGTCCGTAGAGAGTAGTAAGAAGTTACTTGTAAATAGTCAAGTTAATAAGTAGACAGCAATATTCAATAAGCAATAGTCAATATTCGATATTCAATATATTAATTCATAATTGTATTATTTCAACATTAATAAACTAATAAGTAATACAAGATACACTTAATAATTTAACAACCCTTAAAACACAACCCGACGTGAGAACCCTAACACGTTACAACAGTATAGTTTAAACTTGAAAGCGTGTGTTAGTTTGCAATTTATACGTTTTGGGGGGCCCTGAAATATAACTTTGCACAAAGGCATCTAATTAGCAATCCAGTCAAGAAGTAACTATAAGAAAAGAAGCCACAAATATTTTATTAATTATTAAGAGTTTTGTACTTGATAATTCATTTTATTGTTTGAAAATTCTTTTACAAATTGACATAATTTAATTTTGTTTTTAACATTACTAAATCAATTTACTAATACTTTATAAATGTGCACCCAAATGAAATAGTTTTACACATAATAAAATCTAGGTATATATCGGTGGTGGGTAGTTGTAGATTGATGGCTCTGCACCATACTTCGAGTCATTCTTCGAGGAAATATTCGGCATTGGTTTTAAAAAGGCAATACGCACTTTCTCTTTGTTGTATATTATTTTCTGCCACTTGCCCATTTCCATGGCATGGTTTTTGTCTATAGAAGGAGCAACTGTAGAAGGCCCGTAGTAGGTGCCATCGGGACCATAATCTTTATTTGGGATGGGGGCGTCTTCGTAGGCTTGATTAGAGCAAAAATTGAAGAATAATACCAAACAAATAATCTGCAACAATGTGCAATTATAAAGATTAAGTTGCTCAAATGTCAAAAATGATAACATTAGTGTGATCATTCGTCTGGTTCGGCTGGGACAATCCCGGATTTCACTGATTGTCCAGCAGGGTGTTGTAATATCCCGATTTTTATTAAATTATTAATTTTCTTTTGTAAATTCTGCCTTATTAACAAAAAAGTAGACATCTGGTATACGTACATCATTCTAATTTTTACATTTTTAGGCCTTTACTGTCGCCTTTTTAAAATCCGGAAGTTGTTGATTACAACAAACGATTTTGTATTGATTACAACAATGAATTTAACAAAGGAAATTTCATCAATATTTTAAATGTAGCATTTTTCGAAGAATAAAAAGTATAGTTTATAGTTTATTTTATTAAATTATTAATTTTATTTTGTAAATTCTGCCTTATTAACAAAAAAAGTAAACATCCGGTATACGTACATCATTCTAAATTTTTACATTTTTAGGCCTTTTTAAAATCCGGAATCCATTTTCAAGTAAATGAATTTCTTAAAATATAATACAGGTACTGATGATTTCTTACCTTAATCATAATGAAAATGATATTTTCAACAAAAAAAATTGTTAATACCTAGTAAAGAAAAAGTGTGTCACATTACTTTATATAGTAGGATGAATAAAATTAATTAATTTAATGTAAATAAAAAAAAATTTTATATCCTAAATATAATTGAAATTTAACAACCATATAATGAATTTTTGAAAATAATTAAAAAAGAGACACATATGCACACATACATACAATAAATTTTATTAAATATAATCTATTAATATTTTAGTCAACGATAAAAATAGCTGTTGTGGGCGGGTCCATTAAACGAAAATGAATTTCATGATTAGAATTTAGTTTCAATAAATTAATTTCCAAAAGTTCATTATATGCTTATTACATTTCAACTGTATTTTATTTAAAAATTGAAGCGATAAATTTAGTTGTGTAGGTATAACTTTAAAAATACCAAAATTTTGGTAATTCATACTTACCCTTTTTTAATTAAATTCAAAAATTCATTACATGGCTGTCAGATTTCAATTATTTTAGGATATAAAATAAATTTTTAATTTACCTACATTAAATTAATTCATTTTATTCATCTTACTATATAAAGTAATGTGGCACACTTTTTCTTTACTATTAACAATTTTTTTGTTGAAAATATCATCTTCATTATGATTAAGGTAAGAAATCACCAGTACCTGTATTATATTTTTAGGAATTCATTTATTTATTTATACTCGTATTATTATAACCTTTTATTGTGGGTTGTGTAGATTAGCGTCATAACTTGCGGACATTATTTGAAGGGAAAGAATTGTTTGTGAAAACGCATTATTATTCGAATACTATAATTCGGATTTAAAAATGTTAAATAATCTTAATCTTACAAAATTAATATGTTATAGTTGTGAATGAAATTCTCCAGTTCAGAATGCATGTTTAATGGGGTATTCCACCATAACAACAAAATTAAGAAAATTTCAATTTAACATAAAGTATGGCTCAATAAATAATAGTTAAAACAATGAAAACATTTTTTAAATAATTACTTTACGAGATATTTCACATTTGCTAAAAGGGAAAATTGACGTCATACAATTGTTATCCTTCTCTCGCATCATACTTAGAGCAGTGTGTGTGAGAAAGACAAGTATAGAGGAAATGTGACGTTACACTGATTTTTCGAAAATAAAATACTCTGAAACTAGGAACAATTAAGATTTTTTAATACTATGAATTGCTTCAAAACTGAATGAAGTTTTATTTAAAATAATAAAAAAAATTGAGTGGAATACCCCATTGCAAGGTAAGAAAAGTGTAAGCAGTCTGGTGTTTCTTATTTATTTAAAAAAAAATCCTTAGAGGCGATCGATTTCGGCTTTTCAAAATGCCATCATCAGGCCACAGCTAAAATATAAATTACAATAAATAATCTGTTATAGTATTTTGGTTTTTTGTTTTCTAATGAAAAAGGTAAGTAGCAGTACAAAACTAGCTAAATATTTTTTGGCCAGCTGTTGTCCCACCCTACAAAAATATCCTGACTACGTCCCTGACGAATGGTGGCCCAAATATTATCAATTTTTTTCATTTAAGCAACTTAATCTTCATCTGTTAAATTCCACATTGTTGCAGATTATTTGTTTGGTATTATTCTTCAATTTTTGCTCTACTGAATGGGCTACAACAAGTCCAGATTATACTCCAGTTTACAACGACACGCCTCTTCTTGACAAATACTCTACATTTCCTCCTACAGACAAAAACCATGCCATGGACATGAACAACTGGCAGAAAATAATATACAACAAAGTGAAAGAGCGTATTGTCTTTGTAAAACCAATGCCGAATACTTTCTCGAAGAATGACTCGAACTCTGGTGAAGAGACAAAAACCTACAACTAGGCGCAATGGGCTAAACCGGAACCGGAATACTAGATTTTATTATGGGAAAAACTACTTCATTTGGGTGCACAATTATAAAGTATTAGTAAATAGATAGATTTAGTAATGTTAAAAACAAAATTAAATTATGTCAATTTGTAAAAGAATTTTCAAACAATAAAATTAATTATCAAGCACAAAATTTGTAATAATTAAAAAAATATTTGTGGCTTCTTTTCTTGTAGGTACTTTTTAACTGGATTTTCTTTGTGCAAAGTTATATTTCAGGGTCCCCCAAAACGTATAAATTGCAAATTAACACATGCTTTAAAGTTTATACTATACTTTTTATTCTTCGAAAAATGCTACATTTAAAATATTGATGAAATTTCCTTTGTTAAATTCATTGTTGTAATCAATACAAAATCGTTTGTTGTAATCAACAACTTCCGGATTTTAAAAAGGCGACAGTAAAGGCCTAAAAATGTAAAAATTTAGAATGATGTACGTATACCGGATGTCTACTTTTTTGTTAATTCCTTCCTTCCTGACAAATACTCTACATTGCTGGCAACTGGCAGAAAATAATATACAACAAAGTGAAAGAGCGTATTGTCTTTGTAAAACCAATGCCGAATATTTTCTCGAAGAATGACTCGAACTTTGGTGAAGAGTCAAAACACTACAACTAATGGGCTAAACCGGAACCGGAATACTAGATTTTATTATGGGCAAAACTATTTCATTTGGGTACACATTTATATAATTATTAGTAAATAGATTTAGTAATCTTAAAAACAAAACTAAATTATGTCAATTTGTAAAAGAATTTTCAAACAATAAAATTAATTATCAAGCACAAAACTCGTAATAATTAAAATAATATTTGTAGCTTCTTGACTGGATTGCTAATTAGGTGCCTTTGTGCAAAGTTATATTTCAGGGCCCCCCAATGCTAGATTTAAAATATTGATGAAATTTTCTTTGTTAAATTCATTGTTGTAATCAATATCAAAATCGTTTGTTGTAATCAACAACTTCCGGATTTTAAAAAGGCGATAGTAAGGCCTAAAAATGTAAAAATTTAGAATGATGTACGTATACCGGATGTCTAATTTTGTTAATAAGGCAGAATTTACAAAAGAAAATTAATAATTTAATAAAAATCGGGATATAACAATACCCTACCGGGACAATCTGTGAAATCCGGGACTGTCCCGGCCAAACTAGGACGAATGATCACCCTAATGTTATCATTTTTCACATTTGACCGACTTATTTTCATATTTATAATTGCACATTGTTGCAGATTATTTGTTTGGTATTATTCTTCAATTTTTGCTCTACTAATGACTGGGACCACGAACACGACTCCGGCTGGAGGGCTGTAGGACCCGTCCCCGAGCCAGATCCTGGTCCCGATGGCAAGTACTACGGGAATTTTTCAAATTCAACTTATGCTCTTCATGACTACTCTACAGTTCCTTCTCCTCCTAGAGACAAAAACCATGCCATTGATAAGGACAACTGGCAGAAAATAATATACAACAAAGTGAAAGAGCGTATTGTCTTTGTAAAACCAATGCCGAATATTTCCTCGAAGAATGACTCGAACTTTGGTGAAGAGACAAAAACCTACAACTAGGCTCAATGGGCTAAACCGGGACCAGAATACTAGATTTTATTATGGGAAAAACTATTTCATTTTGGGTGCACAATTATAAAGTATTAGTAAATAGATAGATTTAGTAATGTTAAAAACAAAATTAAATTATGTCAATTTGTAAGTTTTCAAACAATAAAATGAATTATCAAGCACAAAACTCTTAATAATTAATAAAATATTTGTGGTTCCTTTTCTTATAGGTATTTCTCAGGACATCGAACCAGAACCTGAACCGAACCAAAACCGGAACCAAACCGTAACATTTTACGGAACCCAAACCGAGAACCGAACCTCAGATATATTTTTAATTGAACCTGAGTCGAAACAGAACCGAGTATTAAAATTCAGGTTCGGGGTTCAACTCCGGTTCAGGTTAATTTTTAGTTCGAAAAGTAAATACAGCCGATAATCGACGTCTCAGACGTTTGCGTTGCTGTCTGGGCTGACTTTTCGTGAAAATTTTGTTCGTTTCTTGTTGCGTTTTGCGTAAATTCCGGCTCTCATTTTACATTATTTCGAATCTGAACCACGAACAAAACCGCAAATTTTATTAATGCTTAAACCAGAACCGCACCCGGACCCATCTTTCAAAAAACAAATTAACCTAAACCTAAACGGAACCAAGTTTTTGGCGGGTTCGATGCCCTGGATTTCTTGACTGGATTGCTAATTAGGTGCCTTTGTGCAAAGTTATATTTCAGGGTCCCCCAAAACGTATAATTTGCAAATTAACACACGCTTCAAAATTAAAACTATTTCCTTTGTTAAATTCATTGTTGTAATCAATATCAAAATCGTTTGTTGTAATCAACTTTATAGTTTGCAACAATGCCAGAAAATTATCCGTTTGACAGGATTTTCTACCAAATTTTAATAGTAAATCAGGGAAATTCAGTATCGGCAGAAAAAAATTATCTCTAATCTTTCAGAATTTTAAATCATAAGCATAAATTTCGATTGTGTGGCCGTCCAGTGTGTAAGCAGATAAAATCAATTGAAGATGATGCAGATTCTCGGTAAACAATGATGAATAATAATAATATGCCAATATGACAACTATTCAACTTGTGCTTTATTTATTTATTTTTTATATAACAATAAAAATTAAACATTTCTGTTGTGTATAAGTTTATTCTACATATTATATATGAACTAGATTTCTATGAGTTATATTCCTCATTGATTATAATTTATTATCCCTTTATGAATCCTTTGCCTCCTGAATATCCTCCTTTTCCTCCTCCTCCCCCTCCGCCACTGTAGTGCCCTCCACCCCCACCACTGTAGTGCCCTCCACCTCCCCCACTGTAGTGCCCCCCACTACTTTGGTAATGCCCACCACCTCCACGGCGAATACCTCCACCCCCAGAACAACATTTTCCACCCCCACCACTCATACCGCCACCTTTTGTTTCTGCAACATCCATGTCTTCTAAAAGTTCATCAGCCCCCTCTACACTCTTTGGAGATAGAACATTGTCTTCAATTGGTGCAGAATACGAAGAAGATACAGCCAAGAAGACGATGGCCAAGAAACAGACTTCCTAGAGGAAATGATTGATTTTCAAGATTATAAAAAATGAAAGGGGTCCATTAACTATTAATTAATTGATAATAGGCTATTCCACAGTAATCAAAAATAGTAAAAGTTTATTGAAAATAAGAATAATAATAGTTAAAGGATAAGGAAAACCATATTTCTTTTATTATAAATTATTCCTTCTAGAAGGCACGGGGAGTTTTGCGTTTGATGATGCAGGACATGTGTACGAGCGTTTGAGCAAATAGGATCCAAGTATGACCTCCGATTTTGAGAAGCCCCGCCATAACGAAGAATATACTTCTTCGGGTGTGTCGGATTTATTCGGTTGCAGTTCGGGTGACGTTCCAATTTCTTTATTTTTATAAAATGAGAAATAAAGTGAAATAAATTAAGTGAAATAATTTATTTTATGTCTCTAATAATGAATTATAGTATTACAATTTAAATATACAATATTTTGTAATTTGTTTAACAATTTTTCGTGGTTTGTGAACCACTGTTTGTTTACTTCTGGATATCCACATTACCTACGTCATAAAGCATATTTAAAATTCGGACCTTAATATCTCGCTTATTTGGAGGAATTTTTACCTCGGACTTTCACATGTGGTCTTATATTTTTCTGTATTTCAAGAAAAAAAATTTTAAAAAATGTCGTGGAATAGCCTATTGCAAATTGTTAAAAAATATGGCGAGTAATTTTAAGTTTGTGAGATTTTGCACAAAAGTGGCTCCTGTGTTGCACTTTTTACAACAGCAATGAATGCCCGTGTGGTAACGCCTGGATAATACCTGCACGGCAAAAATATATTCATCACTACCGATATCTGGGTACAATACAGAGTGGCACACGGCACACCCAGCAATGGGTAATATGCCGTAATGATGTTTTTATTTATTTATAAAGACTTACTTTTATCATTTTGGAACAATGTAATGAAGACACTAAATGATATTAGTAAGATTTGTGCTTATATATGATCATTAACAATTATATTTTTTACTATAAATTGGAAAATAAGTATAGCATAAAGTACACCACAACAAGTATTAAAAACACGAAATTATTGTTTACAATAACATTTTACGAAGAATTTACAATTATTTTTACGACAGAGATGTTCCCAGAAAATAATAATTGTGCATAGAAGAACACGTGTCTTTTTTCATAAGTTTGTTGTAGTTAAATACATATTTTTTCATATTCCAGGGGCCTTAAATTCAAGTTTAATCTCAACAGATTCTATATAGTGTGAGTTCTGTCCACGGGCCACAGATGGCAGTAGTAGTGTCATACTGGGCGTTCAGTCAGTAAGTTTGGACAATAACAATCAGCTGTAAATGTCTTTGAAATGTCAGACTAAATTCCAAGTGCTTTAGTGCGTTCATCAGTATTATAATTAATATAAAATGGAGCAAGTACGTTCTCTGGTGCGTGAACAGGGACGAGAAGCCAGAAATTTACTCGCATTCCACATATCTGTCGATGATTCCAACTTCGGGTCAGGTTAGTATTTAAAACTCAACGCATTTTATGTTTAAAAATCCGTTATTCCACAGGAAAAGTCAACAGGAAGCCCCCTTGTGTTCCACGATTATCTGAGTCTCGTCGAACTTTAAAATCAAGCGCAAATAATAATCAAGGCCGAGTGCGCAGCGCCAGTACAGGTAGGGACAAACGATCAGAACTTCGAGCAAGATATTGGGCTTTGCTATTCGGAAATCTGCAAAGATCCGTTGTAGAAATTTACAACACAGTTGAAACCCATGAAAATCTTGCAGAATGTCAAGAGGTAATATTAGTTTTAGAGAACTATACGCGTGAATTTAATGCTTTAGCCGAATGGTTTCGCTTGAAATGGGATTACGAGAACACTCCCGCACCTCAGAGACCAACTTCCTTGACTTGGGATATATGCAAAACTAACACCATTATAAAAAATAGATCTGGAAAATCCTCCCCTGTATTTTCAGGGAGATCCAGTCCTAATATTTGTGGAAAATTAAGCCCTAGGCCTCAAAGATCGCGAAGTGTAAACTCCACCTCTTCTAGACCACTTTCAAACGATAGATATAAAGATACTGATGCTATGAGCGATGAAAATAAGAAATTACACGTTGATAGTTCAGACGATTCAAGTAATAAAGTTTTAAGTCCAAGTGAAGACCAAAAAACTTACGTCGACATTTTGAGAAAAGTCGGTGTTGAAACTAGCGAGGTCGGAACCATTACTGATATTGTGTATAAATCCACTTTAAACAAGAAATCTAATGCTGTTAAAGTTAGTAAAGAATGCCAAACTGACCCTGAAGAACCTCAGAAGAAAACAGAAAAAAATATTAAACCATTAATTCGTCCAGCTTATGCCACTGCATTATCGCGAAGTTCAACCGTTGTACGTAATAAAACCACTCCTAAAACTGATCAGAATAAATTTATTTCATCGCGAATTATCCCAATTCAACGTTGTTTAAAATCGGCCAGTACTGCTATAGCAAATGTCCATAAAATTCCTGAACGAAATACTTTAGCTCGTAGTAAAACTGTAGGCGACATAAAACCTACACTTCGCCCCTCAAAATTGATTAAAACTAATAATCTACCTTTGAAAAACATTAAACCAATTAATAACAAACAAACACTTGCAGTTAATTCTTTTAAAAACAACTCAGAACCGTTTAGCAGTTCCGCAGAAACAATCATCAACACTTTCGACCATTTAGAAAACACAAAAATCAATCAAAACGTGATTTGTTCAGCCGAGAACTTAAATTCCAACTCAAAAACTGCAGACTTGGACGGCTGGCTGACAGTCAAATGCCGATCCCGCTTCCGAAACGGCAAAAGAAATTCCGATTCTGCCACGTGTTGGGCAAACCGTTTCAACCAAGTTAGTGCCACTGCAAGCCTTCCAGCCTTAGCTTTACTCCCAGAAAACACCGAACCCATTAACAAAAACACTAAAGACAGCCTCAACACTTTAAAATCCCAACAAAAAAACAAAACCATCAAACGATCAAACACTATCCTCTCCCGCGTAACCACTGACAAAAACAAAACCAATCTCAAGCTGAAAACCGACCGCGAAAAGCTGAAAAAATCCAAAAAAGACATCATCGTAGACTCAGAAACAGATTCAGAGTGTAAGGCGAAAGAAACTGCCGAAGACATCGCTTCTGAAGAAGAACACAGGCAGAAAACACAGAAGTTAACCGAGGAAGAGGCTATGTTGACGAAACAAATTGCAGAGCTGCAGTGTTCTGATATAGATATTGATACGGAGACTGATGGGACGGAAACTGATTGTGAATTGCAGAATGAAGCCGATTGCGAAGAGGAGAACACGGATCAAGAAGATGGGCTGAGTTTGGAAGCCCGATACGAACCCATGCTAGCGGGTAAGTCACTATCCACATATTCATCCTTCTTCCAGTATTTATTCTTTATCTCTCCTCATGATTTGTCCATACCAATGGAACCGTCCATCTTATATCTTTCTAGACACTTCTTTAACTGTCTTATATTAACTTATATATGTTTAATCTTAGTTACCCAATTAGGTATCCACTCACCTTTGACTCCTGTCCCCATATAACCCGTGTTCTCTCCCTTATTCCTCAGAGCTGTTTTGACTTCTGGTATGGTTTACATGCTGAGTAATCTTAACTTCTCTGTGTTTACTTTGTAGTTTCTACTGATGATGAGAACTTAGTTCTCGAAATACGTATATAGTTTTTAAATTTATTGTTAAGGTTAAGGGGTTTTTTTCTTTAGTTATGACATTATCTTTATTGAAAACACAAAATTGTTTCACAACGTTTCGGATGCTAAAATCTGCTTCCGTCATCAGGTGAACTGATACTAACCTGATGACGGAAGCAGATTTTAGCATCCGAAACGTTGTGAAACAATTTTGTGTTTTCAATAAAGATAATGTCAGTCCACAAATCGAGTTTTATTCAGAGTATTACATTATCTTGCGAGTTAAAGTTTAAAGACAAATTTTCCTCATCCACTAATTCCTTATTCTATCTTTTCGTGTATTTCCCTGCATTTATTTCAACATTCTGTCTCTGCCAAATTCATTTTCCTTTGAAAGATTTTCTTTATAGGGCAGGTCTCACAACCATAGATACTTTTCCAGTTCTTCCATCTTGTCTGAATTCTGTGGTTTATTTCTCTCTGTCGTCCTACATTCTGATCAATATAAGATCCGAGATATTTAAACTCTTCCACTTTAGCTATTTTCTCCCCAACTTCTTGGGGCTGTTATGCGATAGTTTAACCATCTACAATTATCTTAAGAGTAATGACTGAAACTTTACATATTCTCGGGTCATTCTAGAATACCGTGAGTTGCAGTTTTTAATATTTACTATTCTGTCATTCATCTATTAATATTGGTACTAGTTATACAAACTGCACTGTTCCAGATAAAATGTAACATAGGTTGTAAAAGTTGTCAATGTAAATGAACTAGATATCATGCTTTAAAATTTACTAAAAAAGACAAAAATCGAATGATTACTTGTTACATTGATGGTAATAGTTTGAGATATGTTTGTGATATGTTTCGAGAATATTTACAAAATTTAAAAGTGTTGGATGTTTGGATAAGAATCATAGAAAAGGGCAAGAACAAAAACTGTGCGCTCTGAAGAAAATAAAAATATTTTACAACGTGCAAATGAAGAAAAAAGTCAGTTGTCTATAAAAGTTTTGGCAAATGAATTACATATTAGCAAAATTTCTGTATTTAAATTATTAAAAGACAAATTTCGTTCCTGTCATTTACAAAATCATCAAGAGTTAAAATACTGCTCTTATTACTTTCTTACGACATTTATAAATCAGTAAATTATGAACTGGTATCCATAGAAATACATTAAGACAGAATAGTAAATACAGAGAATTTATTTTAAAATGCAACATTATGGTTCATCACTTCCATGGTTACTCACTATTGTCAAAAAATGACAGCAATATAATATTTGTCCATTTTAAAATGCATCATTGTAAATAGTATTGCAGCACAGGAGATACCTCCAAAACACATCACAAATGGTGTCAATTCTTATTACGACCAACTAGAATATTGCCTCAGTGTGATTGGGGATATTTTTTAACATTTATTACATGAAAGTTATGAATTTTTGTAAGCTAAAGTTTGTTAAGATGTGCAACATTCATGTTTTGATTTTTTGTTAATCATATGTAGGCTAATTTATTGGAAATTAGTTTTGAGAATACAAAACTACAAATTTTGTATGTTGCATTTTAAAATGGACAAATATTACATTGCTGTCATTTTTTGACAATAGTGAGTAACCATGGAAGTGATTCACCATATGTTCCATGTTAAAATAAATTCCGTGTATAGCATCTTAGCTGAAACTCACGGAATATTCCAATAAAGAGTGAATATTTTAAATATCCAATTGCTCGGAAGAAAATTTAGTTCCAAAATGTGCCATAACCCAATGTCCCGATAAGAAAAACAAGTGCATTTAGGCACGGTCAAATATTAACATTAAGTAGAATCATTGCCAACACATTTTTAAAAATTTATTTGGAACCACTTTAGGGGGCTATCCGGTTAGAACACCTGGCTCCTTTTAAGGTTCACCTTAATATATTACCACTGTATATTTATGCTGGCCACAACAGATTTTTTGTTTATTTGTAATAAAAATAAATAAAGACTAACACAAACCACATATGTATATTGTAAAATAGTTGTAAGTTGACACAAAATATACAATCTCTATTAGGCATGTCTTGGGGGGAAAGAATGAACACGTTAGCAGCTTTAGAAGATTTAGTAGCCCGACACCCTGGTCGAGCTTTGCAACTTCACCAAAAGCTAAGCTCACCTTCAAGACGCCGGTCCCTCCCAGAAATATTACGCAGATATCAAGCAAAACAAGCCCGCGCTCAACAACAACGCCAACAATTACAACAAGAAAAAGCTATTAAGCTCCAAGTTTTACTGGCCCGCGTAGAAGACGTAAAAGCCGCCAAGCTCCAACTCATTGAAGAAAAGCGCAAAAGAATGGAAGAACGCTTGCAAAAAGCAGCACAAAACAGACACAAACACATTAAAAGAATCGTTAGGAAAGCTCACGATGAAGAAGAAAAGCTCAAAGAAATAGCTTTTATCAATGAACTTGAAGCCCAAAACAAGCGTCATGACTTCCTAGTCTTATCTTCCCTTCAGAGTGGTAGACTTCGAGATCTCCACGAAGACCGCCGTAAAAAGCTTGAAGAAAAAGCTGCCAAAGAAGCTGCCGTTGAAGAGCGACGTAAAGCTCTAGAAAAATCACGACTGGAACGCCTTGATCGTCTTCAAGACGAACGAAGACAACGCAATCTTCGAATTGGCCAACAGCAACAACAAAGAGAACGTGAACGACTTGAACTCGCCAGAGAAAAAGCTAGAGATCGAGAAGAAAGATTGTCAGCACTTCATGCTCAACAGCTAGCTTCAACTCAAGAATTGCAGAAGAGAATATCTCAGAAACAGGAGGAATCAGCCAGAAGGCATGAAGAAAATATTGAACAAATAAGACAAAGGGCTTTTGAATTGTCTATTTTGAGATGTCATACAGATGAACATACTCCCGAGAATATTCCGTATCCCAAACAGAAGTTCTGCACGCTTTGCAACGTACTGGTAAGTCGACATATCAAAATGTCTCAAATATATTGAAAATTAAACCGATTTACAACCCTTAAAAATATGAAAAATATCTTCTTTCTTCAAGCACTGGTTCTCGCACTAATTTTTTAATTTCACTACTTGAAACATATATCAAAACAACAATAAAGCCTTTGATATATAATTTCAAATTAGTTTCAACAGATTTACCACGAAATACTATTAATATAACACTCGCGAACCACTGACTGTTTGAAACATATGAATTCTAACAAACAACTGACAAAACCATAGCATACTATGCGAATCAAAGATATACCGCCATGAAATCTAGTCAATCACTGACTTTAAATACAAGTTTTCACACTAAATTTTTTGTGTCACCATTTCTAATATACTTAAATATTAGTAGCAATGCCTTACGAAACGATTGATATATTATTTGTTATTTATTTCAATAGACTTAACTTGAAAAACTACGAATATATTACTCGAGAACCGCGATTGTCAATGGATGTTTGAAAACAGATGAATTTGTACTGTACACTCAGCGGATAATATCACCGCCTACTGTGTTACCCAACAAAGTTTATATTTGAATTTCAACACTTTATCCCCGTTTTAAATAATAATATTTAAAACATTATTTATTTAAATATTGTAATAAATATAACACTCGTGAATTGCAATGTTAACGGATTTTACAAAACAAATGATTTTGAATATTCAACTGTCAGGAACAGGAACAGCCGACTTTGTGAATCAACAAAAATTATTTTAAATTCAAATATTCTATACCCATTTTAAATAAAATGATATTTAAACTATATATTTATATGAGTTTTTCAATATATTTAAAAGAAATAAAATCTCTAACTGTTTTGAAGTTCAGCGTTGCATCACAGATGGCTATAGTTGTATAGTAAACACTGTAGACAAGTTCAAATTCAAAATTATGAGTTCGAATTTTTCACTTAAACTACTTTAAATATTTTTAAGAATTGTAAACAGTTATTAATTTTGCCTAGCAATACCTAACACGCCGTTATATACAGGGTGTTACACATATACGGCACACCTCGATTATATTCTTTATTATTGGAAATAGAAGAAAATCACTCAAATAAAATTGTAGACCCGTTGGATATTCGCTTATTGATTTTTTTTTTAATCTGTAGTTCACTAACTATAATATAAAGTGATATTTTTTTAAATGGGATGGTATTTATATTTAAAAAAATTTAATTTAAATTTAAATAAATATTGTTTATAGTTATTTTCCAGTAGGGCTATGTACAAATAATAATTATTGAGCTTAAATTAAAACGAAACAAATATGTATTAATAACTTTATAGTATTCTTCTCTTATTATTAGGAATTATGCACGAAATAATTTAAATTTACAGATAGTAGTTTTTGTTTTTCATACGTAACCTACTGAAAAATTACCACGAAATTCATATTTATTTCAATTGAATTTTTCTCAATATTTTTTTTATGCAAGAATATAAAAAGATTACATGGTTGAATTAAAAAAGATACCCTATCGAATATATATATATATATATATATATATATATATATATATATATATATATATATATATATCGCACCCCGGCGAGAAGAGTGACACAAGTCCAAAAATAGTTTTGCGTAAAACTTAAAGAAGACAGTTCTCGAATGTAAAGTTATTTACATTAGTTCAAAACGAAACGACATTAGCTCCATCTCTCGAAAAATATAATTTTGATTTATGTCACTATTCCTGATTATTAGAAGCATATATTTGACCAATTTTATCTGATAAACTTAAAATTTCTTAATTTTGACTTGTGTCACTATTCTCGCCGGGGTGCGATATATATACTGTTTCTTTTATAAAAATATAACTTTATGTTATAATTTGAAAACGATTGATTTAATATTTTCTTCTCTAATCGTATATCCCCCTTGGTCTCCAACAACTTTATTCTATAGTATGTTTTTTTTTTTTTATAACTATAATAATAAAGAAAATAATGACTGGTCGGTTTCAATTTTGCACCCTGTATATATATATATATATATATATATATATATATATATATATATATATATATATATATATATATATATTCAAATAATCTCTTCTAGCAATTACTTTACATTTATAAAATGCATCAAATTTCGAAGCATTCTCGATTCTTTATAGATAAAATCCGAAGTCTACCTCATGTCTCATCTCCGTGGTCGTCAACATCTTGAATCCGTCAAACAATCAACTTCCACTCCTTTAACAGGCAAAGACCTCGACCAATATAACTTAAAACACATAACAGATGCCCCGGTTGGCAAGGAAGATCCATCCGTCATTGCCGCCAAAGAAAGAACCAAAAGTTACAAGAAAAAACTCAAGAAAATCCGACAGAGAATGTCGCAGAAAGCAGCTGAATATGAAGTAAACTATAAACCGACTGTAATTGACAGTTGCAATAAAAGATCACTGAACAGAAATGTTAATACAATAGGAAGTATTGCCAATCAAGCTATTCAGAATTGGTCGGCGAATACTAGCTCGCAATTGGATAGAATTTTGAACGAAATGTCGAGATTATTTACAAAAGGCAACCAGGAAGATGTTCTTGTGTTTCAAACTGTTGGCGGGTTTCAAATCTTGGGGAAATTACTAACTTTAGGGCAAGATACCAACTGTCAAGTTAGTGTGAAGTAAGGAGCTTATTATATTTTGTCTCAAGGTCATGTATATTTCTTATTTTGTTACAGAAGTCTCATAATCGCTTGTAATGTTTGGCAGTTAACTTGCAAAGGAAAAACTGGACAAGAAAATTGTAAATATGTTATTTTGTCTAATAGGTTGACGCCAGTTTTGGATCTGCTGAACGTCAGATTACAAGTAAGAATTTTTTGTATTTCATATTTCAAATTCAAAATAATGTAATTCTGGCAACTAGTCCCTCCTAGCGGCAAAAAATCAAACCTTGCAGTCTCCCAAATAAATTCTGTTCACCATCAGCCATATCCATTACTTTTCTGGTCTGTTTTCTCGTTTGAAAGTTTCGTTAAGGATTTCAGCCTTTATATTCTCTGTATACAGGGGTGTATATTGCATCCAGTGGCGTAGAATGGCTGGGTTTTAAGGGCTACGGAGAGGGGCACGGGGGGAAATGCATTAGCGCGAAGCTTTTAGCATAGGAAGGGGAGTAGATGTTCAACTGTCATTTGGGAGGGGTTCGAGATTGATGCCAAAGTTGGCCTGAATGTGATTTTCTTTTGTTTGAACGATAGATGGGGAATACCCACTTTTGGGTGGAGAAATTGTAATACGTTAAAAATTGTTGATTTTAAATTACTTTTTTCATTCCAAAATAAGGAAATTGTGACATTGGTTGTTCTCCAATTTTGAGCAAGTCTACTAAATATACGCCCGCAAAGGGCAAAGTTGTTAGAAATTATTGCATATAAAACTTTTTGCATTTTTTTTGTTACAAGTTTCTTCACAGTTACAAAAATCAAAATAAATCTCGTATTTTTCAATAACCATTTCTGGATAGCATCACGACTTATGTATTTCTCATACATACATAAAATCACGCGAGTCCCACTTAGTGGGTTAGCAAAAACCCGAAAACAATAGTAACAATAAGAAAAGGGATAAGAGTAAGAGCTCAGCTGACTCACTTCACTCTTAACAACATTCTTCTTTCGCCTTGTCCACAATCATCATAGCATTCATGCATAAGAACATATTAAAGTGACCGATTTTCGGTAGCGAATAACCGCATCCGGACCACAATAATAGTTACGCAACAATCATCCTTCGCCACACATTTCTATCCATGCACACTTCTTTCACCTCAGCCACATTCACAAACGTATTCATACATACGAGCATAAGAACATATTAAAATAAAAATCATCCTTCGCCACACATTCCTGTACAAACATACTTCGTTCACTTCGTCCACATAAAAGTTCAGCTGTATCTCCATTCTCATAAAACATTCTTACTAACCATACATCTTCACACCACAATAGTTACGAAACAATCATCCTTCGCCACACATTCCTATCCAGGCACACTTCTTTCGCCTCAGCCACATTCATAATCGTATTCATACAGGCTCTTCTCTTTCCATTCGGAAACTTACGCTCCTTCAAAAGGAGTAAATCTTGCCCATGAAGTTGGCGCGTACCGAAATGGCCAGATCCTTTTTTTTAATTGTACTCCGGAGTGTACTGTCAGCCATCTTGTCTAACGGTGCATAAGTTAAGATTTGAGCATTTCCATACGCGCCAACTTCATGGGCTAGATTTGCGCAGTCGAGAAATGCATAAGTCGTGATTTGAAGAAGGCTATGAAAAAGTTTTCGTGTGTCGAGACCCTAGCCACTATTTCCATCATAATAATTTTTTATGTTAAATTCACGTCCGTTATTGAATAAAAATTTTTGAATCTATTATTTACAAACATATATATAATTCCGTTCAACATCATATATCCGTGCATCAACATGGATTTTTTAAAGGCAGATCAACCACTACCAATCTAATTAACTTTACTGAAACTGTACTGAATTCATTACATGATGAAACGCAAGTTGATGTTTTTTTACAGATTTTTCGAAAGCATTTTATCGTATTAACCATAATGTCTTACTGCATAAGTTAAATGATAACTTTCAATTTTCTTCTGATCTGCTTCAACTTACCTCTTCTTATCTCAGTGATCGGGTTCTGTCTGTTTCTTATAATAATTATAAATCTAAGTCTTTTACAGCTACTTCTGGTGTTCCTCAAGGTTCCAAATTGGGTCCTTTACTGTTCTTGCTCTTTATTAATGACATTGTTAATTCAGTTCAACACTCTCACGTCTTGTTATATGCTGATGACTTAAAGATTTTTAAAACTATTAATTCTATTGCAGATGCTAAGCTCCTATAGGCAGATATTAATAACATTTCAGCTTGGTCTGTAACCTCTAACCTTTTTTTAAACTACAGTAAATGTAAAATAATGAGCTATTTCGTCAAAAAAACTATTTACAAATATGATTACAATTTAAAGATCTTGGTGTTTTATTTGATGAAAAGCTCAATTTCATTAAACACATATTACAAACTGTTAAATCTGCCTACAAAAATTTAGGTTTTATTATTAGAAATACACAATACTTCGTTCATATTTCAACTCTTAAGAAACTATATTTCTCGTTCGTAAGAACAAAACTGGAATATTGTCAGCAAGTTTGGTGTCCTATATGTAATAAATACAGCCATGTTATTGAATCTATTCAACGCAAATTTATTAAATTTTGCTTCTTCAAGCTTCACAGATATTATCCTAGTTTTGATACTGATTACAAAGATTTGTTGTGTGAATTTAGTATTGTGTCTCTTGATACTCGAAGAAAAATACAATCATCATTGTTCCTTTATAAAGTTTTGCGTTGTATTATAAATGATCCCGTAATCCTAGGTAAAATTCCTTTTTTAGTTCCTAGGCATAATTCCCGATTTAAATATACATTCTACTGTAACACTCCTCGAACGAACTATGAAGTAAAGTCACCTATTCGTATGATTTGTTTTAATTTTAACAATTTACCTGAATATTTCGACATTTTCGTGTCATTCTATTTGTTAACTAGTTGTGTCATTAAACATGTTAAATTTATGTTTTATTATAGTCAACCTGTAATTGGGGTCTTGAACCCTGTTGGTCAGACTAACAATAAATAAATAAAAAAAATAAATAAATTACTTAATATAGTTCATACAAAAAATGACAGAATATTAACTAGCGAAAACTCGAGCCTCCCCTAGAACTCCCCCGAACTGTATTTTAACCCGTCAGCTGGGCTACAAATTTTATTGGACAGAAATTGAGAAATAGAATTCTTCCAGTCAATTTAATTTTGATTTCCATAATAAAATCTTACGATTCCAATTTACATACGTTGTCCAAAAAAAGAAAAATATATGGTTGTCCATTTAATTTTATTCATTTTCAACCAATAAGATTTAATAATGCATGCAAAAATTTAATCGAACATAAAACAGGGGTGTACTATTTTTTTTTTGTAATATCTGTTCCAGAATCTCCCTGTAGAAGAAAACAACTTACCAACTGATGCCCTGTGCGCAAATTTGATGCGTCTCCTGGCCTGTATCCTGACGAATGTGCCTGAAGACGTTCCTGCATCCAGAGTACAGGACGTAGTAAGGTAATATTTTTAATTTTTGTTGCTTGATTTTTGATTTACGCTACTTGGAATGTAAGTTGATTCTGGCTCCTAAAATCGGCGAGACGTACGACTATGTGTTCAGAGGCGTCACATCAAAATTAGATTAGGGCGCAAGCATAAATCACAATTAGGTAGCATTGCCAAACGGAGTATAATGGAAAAATTGCCCTGGAAAGCCAGGGGGTGTATTTTGAAACACTACCCTACCGAGAAAAAGATATGGAGCCCTCCACTATTTTTTCTTAATCTTGTTCTAAAAAATCATTGTTGTATTTTTTTTTTAATATTCTTGTTTAATTTTCGTGGTCAATTAGGAAAATGCGTGGATAATAAACTATTTAATAAAATAAAAAAAAAAACTAAGTATTTTCTGCCTGGCATCGTAAATTTCTGCATTTATTTACTTGATACAGAGCTGGGCAAGTTACTTTTAAAATGTAACTAGTTACAGTTACCTCCAAAAAAAAGTAACTAAGTTACTTAAGTTCCAGTTACTTTGGTGAAAGAACTAAGTTATTTACTAGTTACTCATTAAAAGCAACTTAGTTACCTTGAGTTACTTTCTAACTACTTTTAAGGGCGTGAAGTGTAGACTTAGACTGTTGACTTAGTTATTGTGTAGTATACATATCAGGGAGTTTTTGCACTAACTACTAAATTTAAAGTTATTGTTTGGTAACACCCAATTAGATTATTATTGTTAATGTTAACGGACCTACAGGGCCTTATTACCGCCTAGGCCCACGAGGCCACGGCCTAGGGCCCGCTTGACAAGGGGCCATCAGGGCCCGTTTGCTGTGATAAAAATCTGATAATAAGGCCCTGCGGACCTACATTATAATATAAAAATTAAAAGTATCATTTTATCTTGTGAGAAGGGAATTTGCAAAAATAAGACGAATTCAAGTCTTGCAACCCTTGGAACAACGAACAAAATACACTATTTTTTGTATAACCTGAAAATTGGAATAATTTTGATGATTTAGTGGCAGTTTAATTATAATTTATTAAAACGTATCATTTGTAAGCGAGGAAAACATTTGGAAATAATACATTTTATAAGTCAAATTTAATATTTAGTGACTTTTTAATTCTAGAATTAAAAGTTAAAATAATGTGTTATTTTTAGTTTTTCTGTTTAGCGTACAAAAAACTCTATTATTAATGAATATAATTACTTATATTTACACATTACAGAGGGTATGCGCGATGCTGCGCTCAACACTCCCACTCTGGACAGACATTTATTTAAAACAAAACAGTTTTAGTTAGTGTTTCTAAAAAAGGCATCAGCCTCAACAAAATATTTCTTAGAAATTTTAATCCCCCCGTTACTTTTTATGACTAAGTTACATTCCACTTTTTAAGTTACTTTGACTAACTGAAGTTACATTCTAATTTCTGAGTTACTTTAAGTAACTTAAGTTACTCAAGTAACTAGTAACTAAAAACCGTAAAGTTACCAACTACTTTTGATTAATATACATACGTTTCTGTGTTAGTTTTTTCTGAATACTCCGTATTATTGCTCCTTGCTATTGTTACGTGAATACTACAGTAAGAATTTGGAGTAGTATAAATGTTAATGGCATTAAAAACTAGAATATTTTAAAACTAATAATTTCGATAATTTCTATATTAGTTTTTATTTTATGGATTAAATAACTAAAGAAATTAACATAAATTTAACAATATTAAATTTCTTATATTGTACGCCAATATGTATAGCATGTCTCTGCCTATGTAGGGTTTGTGAATACGCCTTCCGCCCGACGACACTTTTGGAAAATTAGATTATGATCGCCAGTATTCACATGTGGTATTTTCACAAACACATGTGTCTTATAGGATGGATGTATCTTGAAA
The DNA here is from genome assembly GCA_943142095.1 of Ophonus ardosiacus. NCBI lineage: Eukaryota > Metazoa > Arthropoda > Insecta > Coleoptera > Carabidae > Ophonus > Ophonus ardosiacus. Next base: position 2,712,975 of record OW964838.1, on the reverse strand, counting down.
TTAGATTATCTTAACGGCACTGAGGGCATTTTGGCTTTGGTACTGACTATGTAGTTTCATAATTGAAAATTGGCTGAAATCTTCGAGAAAAACTGACAAATAAACTGGTGGTTACAAACTTAGAAAATTTACTATGCAGGTTTAGAATAAATACAAATTTTGATTTCAAATTTTTTATTCCTTTATTCAAATGGTGTATTTGTATATCCTTTACATCACAGTCACAATAATTAGACACTAATTATGAAACTATTAGTTTTTATTTTATTACAAAAATAATAATTATCGTTTGTAGAATGTTGTATAATCATTTCGGGTGTTGTTAATTTCATTGTCTAAATAAATTTTATTAATTCACTATAACAGTCGTACTTTGAGAGTATATGCTGGTGTAAACAATTAATGATCGTACTCGGCCACAATATTCATTTATATATTGCTAGGTAAGTTCCCTTTTTGTATATACTTATATAATATACCGTGAGTTTCAATTAAGATGCAATATTTTCGATTTTGTCATTAATGTATTACTATGTTACACATACTACATCGTTCCCAGATAAAATGGAACATACATACCGTTAGTATCTTTTAACGTGAAACATTGGGTTTGTCATATCCACTGTTACGATTCGACATTTGATTGACAGCAATGTATTTGCCTGTCCCATTTAAAATGAAACATAGGGAACGAATTTGACACAAGTTTTATATTTAAATATTGTAAGAAATTTAGCCGTCTGAAAACCACTCGAGGGCACTAAACATATTTCGGGCACAAGGTGCACACAATATTTTTTCTACAACAAAATTAAATTTTTAGAAAACAGGTATAATTATTTAAACAAAATTAACCTCTAATGACATCTTGTCAATGTGACAGATAACCGTTGAATTTTCCTATAAGTTACGACTTGACATTTGATTGACAGCAATGTATTTACCTGTCTCATTTAAAATGAAACATTGAGAATAAATTTGACAGAAGTATTATATTTAAATATTGTAAGAAATTTAGCCGAGTCAGAAAATCACTCGGGCACAAGGTGCACACAATATTTTTTTTGCCCTCCTGAAGTGTAATGGGAACTTTTCAATTGTATACACAGCAAGAGTAACCTACATTTTACGCTTATTGTGTTGTAACTTGTCTAACTATGCGGTAAAATAATCAAAATACACTGGACGTTAATGGGCATTTAGAAAAGAAATCATCTTTACTATAATAAAGTTCATGTAAAAAAGTACTACCTACATAAGCTATTTTTTTACTTTAACATTTCCTATATTTAAAATTAATTTATATAAACCAAAATCACGGCAGCGACATCTGTCATTATTGTAAAAATCCGCCGTTACCGACATAGTCACCGATCGATATACCTGTCAAATACGTGAGTCGAAAATTGCTGAAATGTCAAATATCGATACCTACCTATTATTTATTAGGAAGAAAACATGAGCAAATAAATATATTATCAGTCATAAACAACGTCTATTATTACAAATAAATTTTCGCTAGAAGAAGTACTCTAATGAAGGTAAGTAAAATCAAATTTGGAAATTGACTTAACCCCAGTATTTTAAACTAACCCTTTTCAGAAGTTTAACCTATCTCATTAAAAAAAAGTGATTTTCATTATCGTCGGCCAAAAAATTTGATACAATTCTCGTGCGTGAAGTATTTTACAGCGCTCCAGCTAATAAGGCACTCGCCTTAAGGGCTCATGCCTTAAACAAAGCTATCGCGCTGTAAAATACAACTTACACGCACTCGAATGTAAATAACTATTCTACAACTAAATTTAATTTTGAAAGTAGGTATAATTATTTAAATGAAATTAACCTCTATTGACGTCTTGTTAAATTCGTTTCCTATGTTTCATTTTAAATGGGACAGACAAATACATTGCTGTCAATCAAATGTCAAGTAGTAACCATGGATCGAACAAATCCAATGTTTCTCGTTAAAAAATACTCACGGTAGATTGTCAAAGTTGTCATTGTCAAATGAACTTACTGATTTATGAACAACGTAAAAAAGTAATAAGAGCAGTTTCTCAACTCTTGGTGATTTGGAAAACGACAATAGTGAATTTGTCGTCTTTAAATGCAGAAGTTTTGCTAATATGTAATTCATTTGCCAAAACTTTTATAGACAGCTGACTTTTTTCTCCTATTGCACATTGTAAATTATTTTTATTTTCTTCAGTTCGCGCAGTTTTTGTTGCGCTTTTCCTATAATACCTAAACATCCAGCACTTTTAAATTTTGTAATATTCTCGAAACTGTAGAAGGATTTGATCTAGGACGTTCAGGAGATAAATTAGCAAACATATCACAAACATTTCTCAAACTATAACCAGCATTGTAACAAGTAACCATTCGATAATTATTTTCTTTAGTAAATATCTTTACAGTGTGATATCAAGTTCATTAGACATTGACAACTTTAACAACCTAAGTTGCATTTTATCTGGGAACGCTGCAGTATGTATAATTATATTATCCATAGTAACACATTAATGGTACAGTAGTAAATATTGTATCGTAGCTGAAACTCATGGTATATCTACAAACAAAATTTGATATTTCTTCGCTTACAACAGCGGTGAGAAATATCTTTTGTAGGGCGGTAGAGTTTATCTAGTATTGGGTATATTTACGTAGGCGTAAGTTTGCACATCTCTCAACTTTCACAGAGGGTAGAGGGTAGATTCCCTCACAGAATAAAAGCGGTTGACAATTGTTAGTCTTAGTACAGCACTGACAAAACCGGCCCACTAAGAATTATTTACAATTAATACTGTATCCTAGACAATATTCAAAGTTAATTTTCTAAGATTATCGAGTAAAATTCTTTAATGGAAAACATAATATTATAATCATACTATACACAAATATATAGCAAAATAAACACAAACTTAATTAAAGATTTTATCCGCCGTTACAACTTCTTATGTAGGGATTATGATATGTTTGTCTTAAGGGAAGAAATAAACTTTAGCAATTTCGAAGGGAGTCGAATCTTATAGTGTCTACCAAAACACAGACAAACATATTTTTTTTGTACTCGCATTGAAATATGCTGTTTCGCGCGCCTAAGGCTGTGTCCGATGTATTTTGGCATTTAGTATTTAGGACTTAGGTCTACTTAACATAAATACAACTCCGAATGGCTCATTATACAGTGTCCCACACTCTATGTTTCATTATTGTCGGGAGGTGGTTCATTCTTGCCCCTGTACTGCGACCTTTCTGGTCTATTGTACCCTCCGTGTTTCCTCCTATTCTAGGAGCCCTGTATGTTTTGTAAACTCCAAGATTTTCTTTAGACTAATGTCCTTTAGTGTCTCAGTGTGCAATTTCTTTGCTCCTAAAAGACTCCTCTGCATGTTGGTTCTTGTTTGAGGCCCAACCTATGCAAATGTTTATTTAATTGACAATGTCCTGTTACCAGTCCTGTTATTAGTCTGACATCTTGCTTGCTCATTACAAGTAAGTTGTCTGTTCTTTTCTTGGATGGCTCATTCAGGAAGAGCTTGGAATGTCTTTGGCCTTATGTGGCTGTCCAATGTCGTTTGTGCCATTGCCAAAACAAAGTATTAAGTTCTTGCTTAACTGTTTGCGCAGTTATTCCGCAAGCAGGTTCTGGTCCTATAAAAGGTATATTTGTCCCATCTTTTGCAAGATGGTCGGCTGCCTGGTTTCCTTCAATTTCTGAATGCCCGGGTACCCATATCACACTCTACGTTCAGTATAGGGTCTTATGGAGTACCCTGTTGCCATATTTACCTACTGTAAGCCTACAAGATAGAAAGAGCAAAATAGATGCCCAAAAAGAGATGAAATATACTATTTATACTATTGTTGATATATTGTATAGTGAATTTTACATTTATTTTCTGTTTAATTTTGTTTATTTATCTGTTATTGAAATGTATTAAAAGTAAATAGATTTTTAATTTCATAAAGATTTAAAATTATTAAGCATTAGTTTTTTATTTAATTTATATCTTCTTATTTGATAATTTACTAATATTTAGACTTGATAGAAATACTGTATATATTTTACATAGTTCATAAGTCTTTATTCTTTCTTTATAATTTCCAATTTGAATTTATAATACTTTAATATTCTAATCTCTAATGCATTTGATCAAGATTAGTATGCCGGGCGGTTTTAAAATATTGCATTGAAATATTACAGATTACATGTACAAATAGCTTCATCATGTTTTTTACACCCCGGTTCCAACGCATCTTTTCGCGGCCCTTTGTATAAAACTATTTAGAACTGCAGACAAAAAAATTCAGGTGAATAAAATAAGCCCTTGGGTAAATAAGAGACCCTCATAAAACTTAAATTGTACTGTGTTAACTAATTTTGGTATAGCAATGAAAATTTATGAATGTCTCAATATTACATTACATTGAAAAATTGACAACATGGTACAGAAAATGTCCATAAGAATAACATTGGCTATTTCCGCTACACTGAAGATAGAGTTTGGGACACTGGATAGTAATATCCATTGGTTTGTATGGCAACACTTTAGAACAACAAAAATGAATTATACAATTCGATTCAATTTGATGCTTGAGAGTAAATGTTAATATTATATTTCATAAAATAGAAGCTAAGGTGCTATTCTTTGACAGTAAATTTGACGTTTTGTACAAATTATAGCAACGAACATGATTTGTTTAATTAGTGCGCACCAACTTCAAGGCATAGTGTGCTCCTGCAAAACCCTAAACTCTAATTCCTAAAATCCTAAATAATCACTAGATTTAGGGCATATAAATTTAGGATTTAGGCTGTGTCCGATGTTGCATTTTGCCATTTAGTATTTAGGATTTAGGTCTTCTTCACATAAATACAACTCCGAATGGTACACTAGTGATATCCATTGGTTTGTATGGCAACACTTTAGAACAACAAAAATTAATTATACAAGTCAATTCAATTTGATGCTTGAGAGTAAATGTTAATATTATATTTCATAAAATAGAAGATAAGATGCTATTCTTTGACAGTAAATTTGACGTTTTGTACAAATTATAGCAATGAACATGATTTGTTTAATTAGTGCGCGTCAACTTCAAAGCATAGTGTACTCCTGCAAAACCCTGAAGTCTAATTCCTAAAATCCTAAATCATGACGTTATTTAGGGCATATAAATTTAGGATTTAAATATTAGAGTGATAAAAATGCAACATCGGACACAGCCTAAGGCTTGTACTACATTTGAGGTGTATCTGGGTTGTCCTCAGGGTTGTCGCTTGTCGTATCGTTGGATCACGACTTGACCCTTTACGATAGTCGCAAGTGTCGTAAGGTGTCGTAGCGATCTGTTTCTTTTAATCGGCAAGATACAGCACTCGATAAGTCGGTAACAGTCAAATACATAACACTCATGCGGGAACCACTTGATATGTAAATGTGTATGAATTTTGAAAAGATGAACTATATATACTTTCCCATATTTTAGTGCATTTTCTACACCCAATTATACCCCACACCCTTCAGAAACCACCCCGTATCATCCCTTATATTTGTAGGACAAACAATTACCCCTACTGCATATGGCATGAAGTAGTGCGACGCACTTGCGATTCCCGAGTGTTTGCGCGATACTCAGCGTATCACATTACCTCCCGTGGGTTCTGGGGTGGGCTGCTACCCCACACGCACGCCCATGACGGCGATGCTGGACCCGAGGGATTAGAGAGAACTCTGCGGGATTAGCTCTGTTTATTTGTGGTGTGATTACATCATTAAAAGTAGCTATATTTTGACTTTGAAGATTAACAGATTTAAGGAAATATATTCGGAGTTGTTACACCCAAAAATGGGGGAAAACTAAATAACAGAATTGATTTGTTCCAAATATATATTTTTATGTGTACCACCGTCCTCTTTCTTGCATCAGTCTTCATTTTTTATATTTTCGCGATTTATTTTAAAACAGAATAATGGATGAATTTTTCTTAGGGTGCAGATATATGAAAATAATAACAAGAATCAATTCTTTTTTATTTGAGTATTTTATTGTTTCCTGTGTTGACAAGAAAAAAGTATGGAAAAGTTTAAAAGTGTTTTTACGTTTAATTTAAATTTGATTCCATGTTTTTGTGTTTTACTACGAAATTAACATTAAATTGAATTGGGAAAATTAATAGAGGTTGATATTTGTTCGAATTTGAAGTTTTTCGGGCGTTAGCTCTATTGGATGGGGCCAACGTCATATAAGATTGGGGAACTTGGTAGTTGATCTCAGTACTATAGGACGAGTTTTAAGGAGGTTTAAAGAGACTAGATTCAACTTTAGGAGACACAGAAAGGTCGTCCGAAACCACCGACCGAAAGAGATGACAGATTTTTAACTCTAGAAACTCTGAGAGAACGACAAATTACAAGCAAAATGCAAAATAATCATATTCCTGAAGCCCGTGCTGCGTGGAGTTCTACTCGTGTGGTAAGAAGAACACTAGAGGAAGCAAGACTGGCCAATAGATGTACTAACACAGGACCGTGTCTCACCAGAACTTATCGAGTAACTCGCTTATAAATTGTAAGCCAACATATTCCCTGGAATTCGGCTGATTGGAACCGTGTTTTGTTTTCTGATGAGACATGAGTCAGCTTAAAATTACCAGGCGAAAGAGATCATACCTGGAGGAGACCTGGACAGTGATATACTCAGAAATTACTCCACGAGAGCCCTGCTTTGGTGATTCGGGGAGCTAATTGTTTTAAGGGACGCACAGAGTTGGCGATGCTTCGTGGAAGATCAATGAATGAACAGAAATACGTGCAGGATGTCATATAAGTCCATATCACTCCTTTTTCGCCGGTAATTAGAGGTATTTTCATATTTATCCATGATAATGTAAGATCGCATCGGACTCGGGGCGTAGATGAATATTGAAATACGGTAGGAATTAACCGTATGGAATTGCCACCTAGCAGTCCAGAATTAATCCAATAGAGCATGTATGGGATATGCTGAAAAGAAGCGAAATAGGTCTTGTACCCGTCCCATGCACTCTAGATGAGCTAGAGAATGCTGGGCTACAAGAATGGGAAAATATACCTCACCATGCAATTCAAAATTTATTTCGAAGCATGGGACGAAGAAAGCAAGCCATAATTAATAGCTTTGTTCGATGACATGTACTAGGCCGCCCTAGTGTTAACTTTCTTACACTAACATGTTTTATGAGAAACGGGCAGCTTCTGGCAGGCTGTTCGATGACAAAAATTTTAAGAACTAGTGCTCACGTTTCTGACCTGACTCGCGAGGTGGTGTAGAAAGTGCAGAGTAGGAGTGGGGGTAACTAAATGTTGTTCGGTAGACATTTTAATTCTATCCTATCCACACATCTGTTTATTAAACTAAAATTTTACACATTGAGAAAATAAAATAATGGATTCAGATATAGTATATTCTCTTTGTTTTGTTATATAAAGAATTAATTAATATATCTGTCTCTGAATCTGATGAAGAATCAAGTGATGATTGATCTTCGTCAGAATCGTTTATTAGTTCAAACATTATGCTCTTTAAAACAGACATTTCTACAGTCACTTCTTTGCAGCTTTATGATATGACTGTGTTTATAAACAACCTAACCTTTTATACCTTTGGCTACGCTTGGCTTGATTACTCACAACTGAGCAAACTTGCCCAAATATACACTAGTGTGTTTTATGAAACCACAAGAATTAGACTGAACTAGTGTACACTACACTGCACTGCACTATTCTGCTCTGCACTTCAAGCACTTCTCATCGAACAGAGCTATTGTCTTCATTTTGTATAATATTGTTGTTTTTAATTTACAGGTATATTTTGTTGCGTTATTTTCTACAAATTTTTAATTACCTGTAAAGGGCTAATTTAAAAAAACCATAAAACATGCCAAAAATAAGCTAACTTTGTGAAATAAACGAAAAATTAAAAGTGATGTATATATATATCAAGTCGAGTGTCACACAGATTGAAACCCTAACTACTGCGTCTTTGGGGGTGAAATTAAAACAAACAGTAGGCTGTGACAGGGCGTGAATAAATGAATTATAAAATAGTTTGTGATTGAAACATCATGCTGCGCTGTGGGCTAAAATAATCGGGGATTATAGCCATTGTTTGCACATGTCAGTTGGGAGGGGGTAAACATGTAACATGTGCACATGGGGATGCTCTTTTCCAGCGCAGACAGATGCGACACAAGAGCAAGATAGCCCTTGAAATGTACAGGGATGTATGCGGACAAATCATCCCAAAACATAATAAAAATTTGTAAATTTGAAGAATTAAAAATTACCAAATTGTGCACCAAACAGTAGCTTGTTGAGAATAACTAAGAGAACTTTTTATAAATAGGGCTTCTAAGTATTAAATTTAAAAAATATTCTTCGTTAAATAGCCTCAAATTTGAAAATATCACGGAATATCCATTAGATATTTAACAATTAATTATTGAAATTTGTGTAATATTTTGAAAGAGTCACGATGACAAAACGCGGAGTTTCCAACTATGATGTAGTTTTCATTGGCCAGAAATGATGTGTTTTTTAAAAACCTGAAACTGGCTTATTGTGCAACTACATAATTTTGGAAATCTGTTGTGGCCAGCACAAGACCTCTCGCCATTTCCATATTAGCCTATATAAGTATTGAATTGCACTTCCCTTTCAAACCGTCGTTTTATAACAAAAAATTACAGAACTTTACCCAAATACTGTTTTTTTATTGTATTTAACATGTCTTCTGCACACAAATAATTCTAATTATATCTATTTTTCATTGTATGAGGAAGTTTCTAAATGTGAGAGATTCTTCCAATTCATTAACCAGATTGGCGGTATTTCTGATGGATATATGCATTTTACCTATAATTTCAAATATTTAATTAATAAAACAATAAGAAAGATTAAATATACTTCCCAGAAAAAGCTGTCACAATGTCACTAAAACTTGATTTTTGACACTGACATATGTCATTTAAAAACTATGTTATAAACATTGGAATTTGTCAACTGGTTTCCTTAGTGCCTTGGCCTCTGCGATTAAATTACTCTATATATTATAGTGTCTTTATCTCTAAAACTATATAAGATACAATACAATTTTTAAGTGTATTAGATGGACAATTTTATGTTCTTCAATATTTAATAACAAAAATTTCCAAAAAATTATATTTCGAAGAATTTTTCTCAGAAACTACTACTGCCGGTTGTTCAATTGTTACCAAAACCTTTTCAGCTCTTTCCAGGAATGTCAGATTGAGGAATCCATAGTTAAACAATTCTTAAGTCTTATGGATTTTGAGGAATCGTGTCTACAACATCCAGACATACACACATACACACATCCACACACACACACACACACACTCAGACATCATTTTAAAAATGTTATAATCGGATTCTAGGGACCTTAAATTCAATGAAATCTGGATATGCGAATTTTAGCATGAATCCAATACCTCTCTTAGCGAGAGGTAAAAACTATCAACCTACTTATGGCAGACCCGGCGAAAAATTAAAAAAAAATCTATGAGAAATAAACGCGTATTTCTCTAGGCTGTTAACTCCATGATTTTAGACTGGGTACGTCCCTGTGTGCACAGATACAAAATAGAGACAATATAATGCCCTTAGCATTACCATGTGATGATAATAGTATTATAAGTATTATGAGTATTCAATTGAGTTACTACTGTGCATATAGGGCGTATGTATAGTATTATGTTTGCAAACATGAACAGGTGGACGAAATCGAACTAGTATTTATTGAATTGTGAACCATGCGGTCTTATTTCTTAAAAAAAATGATTTTAATACTTTTACACTGTTAAAAATAGCATATCCTGATTTGAGTGAAGAAGCATCGTTAAAGGACCCTAGAGTTTTTGCGATTATTTTTTTAAATTACATGACATGTCACAAACTTTCAATTGCTTGTAGTTTTCGAACGAATTAATATTAAAACATTTTTTTTTTCATTAATACTCATACAAGAATAACGCTATAACAATTTTATTTTAAGACTTTAATTTCTAAAAATTCACTCAGCTGTTCAAATGCTCTAAATATGCGTACACTTACGTAACATTGTCTTTACATTCAAATAATATTACTAGCTAGTTTATATCTCTATCCATTTTTGAATTAATGTCCCAAAAGTCAATATACCCCACATTTAGATAAAAACTTCAAAATTTACAAAAATCTAATTTTCATGTATCTAGATAATTCTCAATGCGCTGATTCCAAATTTTGAAACCGCAGGTCGATATCTCTTTTCGTTCTCGAGATATTTAGATTCAAAGTTTTGCTCAAAAAAGCCCATTTTTGGGTAATAACCCAAAAATGGGTCGAGATATGAATTTTGCGACATCACCATTCGATTCTACGGACAAAAATACATAAGTATACCAATTTTCATAATTTTTTTCCAACCGGTTCATTTTTTATGAATAAAAGTCTGAAAATGGCTAAAATCTGAAAAAATCCTAAGGGGTACCCCTTAGGATTTTTGCGATTTTTTGCCATTTTCAGTTATTTTGCTTTAGAGATTGTATGCAGTGTTCAAAAATTCTGAAAATTTGTGTACTTATGTAATTTTGCCCGTAGAATCGAATGGTGTTGTCGCCAAATTCATATCTCGACCCATTTTTGGGTTATTACCCAAAAATGGGCAGTTTTGAGCAAAACTTTGAATCTAAATATCTCGAGAACGAAAAGAGATATCGACCTGCGGTTTCAAAATTTGGAATCAGCGCATTAAGAAGTATCTAGATACATAAAAATTAGATTTTTGAAAATTCAAAAGTTTTTATCTGAATATGGGGTATATTGACTTTTGGGGCAATAACTCAAAACTAGGTAGAGATCTAGCCCAGAAATGGGTAATTTTGAGAAAATATTTGAGATTGAATATCTCCAAAACTAAAGGAGATATCGACCTGCGTTTTCATGATTTGGAATCAGTGCATTGGGAAGTACGAGATACATAAAAATTAAACTTTTTAACCAAATACATGTATTTATGACTCTTTGGGGTAAAAACTTAAAAATGAGAAGAGTTATGAACTTTGTGGTAATATTAGTTAATTACATTATTACGCATTGCACTTAGTTATTAATTATAGCTCTTACCCAATAGGACAATCGCTGGAAATGAGGCTTAAGTATGTTTGTACTCCCCTTTTTTGATACTAAAGTCTTTTAATTCATCCCCTAACATACGTAGTTAGACCCGATTTAAAAATGTAAATATGTACCTACCCTTGTCAATATGTTAATGAATTATTTGATCACAAATGCTTGTTCAGCAATTATTTATTGACTAATTAATTTCCGAAAACTCCATACCCAAAAATATGTAGATTTACTACTACATATCTCTTTAATATAATTTAGTGGTAATTCATATATTATGTTCACCCTTCTTGGGTTAGGTATTAGAGAATATTCTACATAAAATCATTTAATCGATTATCACCATATGTAGTCAGTGGAATAAATACAACCCCATTTCAATATTAACAATTCATCTCTATATAATATTCCATTTATGTGTTCACAACCCTAGTTGAAATGAGCGGACAACCATTTGAATAAATTATTAGCAAAGGGCGGAGAAAAGTTACCCTTACAAAAAATATATCTTTCTTTAATTTATCTCATAATATGCAGCACAAAGAAAAAAAAAGTGACATGTCTGTCAAAAATATTTGCAGTTTACTCTCTTCTAAGCACCTAGGTAATACTGGTAATACCCTTACTAATATTCATATTAATATTAGGTTTATTTCATCCTTATTTTTTTTTTTTGTTCGTTTTTTATTTTTGTGACAACAGTAAATAAAATAGAAAAATCCGTTAGCTGTAACAATCATTTTTTAAAAAACTATAAGTGTATTTCGAGAACGTTTTCAACAGTAAATACTCAACATAATAAGACAGAGAATTTAAGATTACTCAGCATGTAAACCGTGCCAGAGGTCAAAACAGCTCTGAGGAATAAGGGAGAAACTCGGATTATATAGGGAGAGGAGTCATAGGTGACTGGATAAATAAAATTGAACAAGTAAATTCTTTAAGTAATCTAATTAATAACTGTGATCATTTGTATTACGCAGATGATTTAAAGAGTTATTGTTCAATCACAAACTAACATCAGGAAAAAATTATATTTTCAATGTCCTAAACTAAGCGAATGTCTATGATGATATGTGAATTTTGGCATAGTCGACATGTGTAGCTTAACAAGCCTTATTCATCCCTCATCTTATCAGATAATCTTCATCCCCCAAATGTTGCTCTCCAAGGGACATGGGATGGGACCTTTCTAAATACGCGTCCGGGGTAATTCTATCTGTATGTTTGACAAGAGTAGCAGTTTTGTTTTAATTACAAACTGTATTTGTTTTACATGGCAACAAACAAACAGCGGAACGTAGTTAGTATCTGTGGCAATTATACCCACTTAATGGGTGGGGTGTTTATTCAACTTTGTGAATAAATAAATTGCATTAGACAACTTGTAAATAATAAATTATTGCTTTTTGTAAATACCATTAGGGACATGAAATGAAAGCGCCAACATATAGGATAATATATTTGCAAAATATAGTAGTGACATTTCTCGAAAAATGTTGGTAAAATGGGTATATAATTTGGGTTTCGATCAATAGCAAGACTAGCAAAAACACAAAGGACAATTGCTCTAATAAAAAGAAGTTGTAAATAAACTTTAAAGGGCAGACTGACTTGTCGAATAACTTCTGTTTCAAATAAGTGATATACATAATATGTAAATTAGGTAGATAATTTTTAGCTCATTTATTGTCTACCCCATTAGGCATGTATTAAGAATAAATATGCCGCAATTAAAGGATATGGAAGTGAACCGCTTTTTTATCTGAAAAGATAATATATTTTTCGGAATATTTCGTATGTCATGACAGAGTACAATTGCTGAAGTAACACCATTCCTTTAGGATTAGACAACACGCAGATGGTATTTCTTATTAATTGAAGATATATAAATCACTAAACTAAGTAATAAGCAATAAAAAGTAGAAAATACTTTTAGATTCAAGCTGCATTTTTTTTTCATATTTCTGGCAGGTATTTGCTTTTCTTTTCGCCATATTTACTGTGAATTTGAAGTAAATTAGACGTAAATGATGAAACAACTCTATTTGTCACACTTGTCATTCATAAACAAAGTAAACAAATCTTAAACACTTCTACCACCCTTACAATACCAATGCGAGCATTAATAGTTTTTATAATTAGAGATTTATTAGTTAAAAATGTTTTCGTCAGTTTTAAATATTATACTATAATAAACGTATCTTTAATAACCCAAATGAATTTAAAAACTCATTATTTTAAATAAGAAATGTTTTAATTTTAATATCCTAATGGTTGCAACACTGCAATTTTAAATAATGACAGCTGTACTGAATACAACTTCATGTTAAATGATAACAAGATTGTTACTTAACAATAATTGTTATAGCTCATCTAACAACGAGACACGTGAATACGAAATTTTAACAATATTGTTATCAATTCTTGTTAAGTAACAATTTCTTGTTTAATAACAATGTATACGTGAATAAAACCAAATATGTAATATAAATAAGAATGAGCATAATACCGATCCCTGTGGTACTCCAGATGTAGGAATGTAGAGCCAGAGCACACTAATAACATTCATTGGTTTGTATGGCAACACTTTATAAAATAGAACCTAAGAAGCTATTCTTTGACAGTAAATTTGGCATTTTGCACAAATTATAACAACGAACATAATTTATTTAATTAGTGCGCGTGCTCCTACAAAACCCTGAAATTTAATTCCTAAAATCCTAAATATCCACTAGATGTAGGGTATATAAATTTTAGATTTATTGGGATTTATTAGGGATATATTAGAGTGATAAAAGTGCAACATCGGACACAGACTCAGAGGAGCAATGAACTATATAAACCACGTTTGATTTGTCGTTCTTGTCCACTTGGTCGTTCAACTTGCTACTGTCGAAATAGGCTACCTTCAATATCAACGTTGAGTTTATTCTTTCTTTTCAGCTTCACGGTTTGTACAGGTCTAGTGGACACCCTAACCCACCATTTATCAATCCATTCCATCCTGCACGATTCCTCCCCTTGTTATACCTTCCTCCAAGCCTCCCTTAGTTTCCTGGGGGCCCTTGCGTCCAGATGCCGCGCTGACGGAGAAGGCGACGACCCTGCCCACCTGGTTCAGTCTCTGCACGGGGCGGGTTGTGTAGGAGTCGTAGGCATGCTTTATGGGGCCCTACTACCCAGTGGGTGCAGCCCTAGAGTCAAGGGGGAGACGCACCACCTAGGGGAAGCCATGGTGATGCTCTGTACTGTGACGATGAGACTGCTGACTCGGATGGGAGAGTTGGACCTCAACAAGTTTCAAGTAAGTGGATGTTCTGTCTCTTTTTAAGGTGGATTATGTGTATATTAGAGAGAGAGGTATGTGTTTTCGGTAGCAAACCCTTGTTCTGAAAGCCAATTTCGAACTGCAAGCAAAATCATTCAATTAAACTGTAAGTCGGTGGTAAACAGATTCACTTCTGTTGGAGATGTACCCTTGTTCCCAGAACTTTACATATTTACTCACAGGGCTGTATTAGAAAATTTAATTAAAGACAAATTTTATAGGATTTATAATAGATCTGCCTTCCAAAATCAGGAGTATCAAATTTTGGAGTTGGAGTTAGAGTATAAAGACGTAATTTGAGTGTAGTGTGTTTTGCAACGAAAGAGAGTTTTGTTGGAGTAAAATCAATACTAAATTAAAAATAATTTTATAAAATCAACAAAACTACTTATAATTACTACATTAATGTCAAGCCCGTATTACAAGCACACCATAAAAGCGCTTTTATGGAGCGCTCTCCTCATAACATAATGTGAAAGTACACTCCATAAATAAAGGATACATTTCAATTTCAAACTTTTAATTAGAGTATTAACACTAACAAAAAAAAATGGTTAATTATTATACTTCCAAAGGCTTCGAGCTTTTTTCAATAAATATTTTTCTGTTTTACCAGAATCATCAAAATCTTAGCGATTCATTTTAAGATTTATAGTTATTAATAATGGGGATTTCACCCTTTTTTTATAATTTCATCTGAAAATATTAGGAAAACTAAGACTATTGATGAAAATCCGGTGAAAAAATTGCTATTAATAAGCGAGTTATGGTCTCCCGAATTTTGAAAAGATTGACGTGACGTCACTCTTATGTGTTTTTATATCAAACTGTTTTCATCATGGACCTAAATGTTCTTGAAATATATGCTATTTTAAATTATATTTACATAAAAATAAATGAATATTATAACACTGTATAAGTCTACATACTTTATAATTACAGGTGTATTTAAATTATTAAGTTTAATGCAAGAAATTTATGTTAAAATAAAAACTGTTTGGAAACTGCAGTACAGGAATGTTAGCCCCTCCTTTCGAATTTGAATTTCTTAACTTTCATTGGTAGTAATCCCCACCTCCTAACACGCTATTTGTTATGCATGTATAGGCGGTCTTTCGGTCGCCAATCAAAATATTATATATAGATTTCATATACGTGTCGAAGCGCTATAACAAAAAAACCCTTATTTCCGAAATATCTCAATTATACCATTTCATTTTTTTTATTAATATTCGTTATTCAGCATATACATTCGTATTTTTTACTATTTTCCTTTAATTCGATTGAGCTGGAATCCCGCATTCTGTTTATTGAGTTATTGAAAATATAGGAGAATTTATCTTGTTTATAGGATATAGAAGATTTGAACAAAACACAGGAGTCTCCTATTAAGTATCGGAGGTCTGGCAACCCTACTCTGAATTGAGTTTGAATTTGGCGTTACACTTTTCTGATCTATTTTTGCCACACAGGTTATAGAATTTTTATTGGTACGGTTCTGTATCGGGGCCTGAAATAAAATGAGTCTGGATGTGGTGTGTGGACCGCTGATGTTTGTGGCGGTTGACTCACTCTGTTAATTGGTTTGCTTTGGGTTCAGATGCACTTGTTTACAAACCAAACCAAACCTCACCGAAATCTAGATACCGTTTTTTTTATTATTACAAGAAGTACCACCCAATAATTTGGACATTTATAAAAATCAATGCACTCATATTGTTTTCTTTATTTAATTCTTAATAACGCTTTACATTTAGTCTCATTTCTGTAGGATGAAAATAGACTGGCCATTTAGTGATATACAAGGTGTCTCTTAAATAGGGGGACATGGCTTAACCACAGATTCCTGAGGCTAAAATAAGACGATTTAACCAAACTTGCTTCTAACGGAAAGTGCACCATTTAGCCAGAATTCTGCTTCAAAGTTTTTCGAGAAAAAATTAATTTTGCTTATAATAATCTTTTTAACTTTTTAATGGCAATGCCGAAAACGTGAATTAATTTTTCTTCGGAAAGATACACTCAATAGTAATTTGAAGCAGAATTCTGGCTAAATGGTACACTTTCCGGTAGAAGCAAGTTTGGTTAAATAGTCTTATTTTAGCCTCAGGAATCTGTGGTTAAGCCATGTCTCCCTATTTAACAGACACCCTGTATAAAATCAAAATTTTCAAAGAGCAGGATGATGTTTTTTTTAATTTTTGAGATAAGGGTTCATGTTTGATGATACATTATGGGAAAATTTTGGCTATGTCCATATTTATATTTGCTGTGTGATCCCATATTGGCCACGTGCATATATGAGTATATGTTTATATATAAGGGTCGTAGGTCTTATGGGAATTTTGTTAAAATCTCCAGAGATGTGAAGCGTGCCTAATACATCTCTACATAACTTATAGTTCGACCGAAATCTCTACAGAGCGGTAGGATTCCCTAAAGAATACTAGTGTATTCAATCAGGAAGTTATGCATGCGAGTAGTTCCTTACCTTTGTCTAAAAAAAAAAACAACAAACCTATTAAATACTATCAACAATTTGTTGATGAACGCAGACTTTCTCGAGAAGACCAAGAAAAACATGGAAAAGAGTATAGAACCTTCTATGTGTTCTGTTTATTCTAGGAAGTGGTAGGAGCCGAAGGAATATCTCTTCAATTTCGGCATATCTGCGGACATTTACTCTGGTGCTGTTCGCCCTTAGCTGACGAAGAAATCCATAAAGAACTTCTTCATGAGGTCATCCAGGTCATTGGATATTTCGCTGTTGGTAACAAAGACAACCAGGTAGGAAATGAGTCTTGTATCCCCTAATTTTTTGTATGATTTAATTTGTCCACCCATACACGTGCCCCTGCCACAAACGCACGCCCATGCACGCGTGCACCCCCCAAGTATTGCATGTCTACAAAAATTAATCATATGTTAAAAAGATTATCTCTGTATAGAATATATTGGAAAGTTGTACATTTTTATCTGTGACATATCATATATGTATGTAGATAAATATCTTCATTTTATTTAGGGTAAATATATTGTCAAGCTTGCTTCTGCGATCCCATTTTCAAGATGGACAACCGTTTTTTGTTTTGTTTTTCAGATGCTCCTGGTCAGTGGATCAGCGCCCAGCGTCCTCCAACAGCTCTGCACTCTTCCGTTTCCGTATTTCTCTGTGAAGGAACTGTCCGCCATCTTGTTTCCGTCTCTACTAGCCTGTGTATCCGGAAATGAACACACTACCGAGATCCTAAAACAAGAGCTCAGCATTGAGGTTAGTGATTTTTTTGTTTTACTTGGCTTGGTTCTCGCTTGGTGACTTGTGGATTTGCCATACCTAAAAATGGGTAGAAAGGGTATATTTTATTTTAACAGTACTTACTGTAACTTAATTTGTAAAATATTATTGCGGCATGTAGTTTTCTTGTAGGTATGTTAACTCATTTTCTTTTAGTTATTTGTGATATATTTTTGCCGTGAAAATTAGTTGATTCTTTTACATATATTTAATATATATTTGTACCGTGAAGAGTGTTTTTTATTTTTTGCACATTTTAATCATAATAATTCGACCGGTATACATTTTGAACAAACAAATTATTATAATACGTACGCAAATGGTTTATAATTTATTGAAAACGTAAACTCGTATATAAATAAGCATTTATTTAAAACAATAACCAATTAGATTTTTAAGTGAATATTTCTTTCTTTGTTTCATAAAGCCGCGTACAGACCAAGTTCGCGAATAGCTCGCGAACAGCTCGCGAATAGCTCGCGAACCTCTGCAGAAGTCGGTGTGTACCAGAGATCGCGAGCAGTTCGTGTTCGGGTTCGAATTCGGCCAAAGTTCGCTACATGAGCGGTAACTTCAATGAAAATGTTAGCAAACAGCAGTTCTAGTATGGACGTTCATGGATGATGATCGATCTTAATAGTGTAGTTAGCTCTTTTAACAATGGAGTGGAGTGAAGAGAAAATTATTAATTTAATCGAACAATATGAATAAGTGCATCCTAATTTATGGAATCCAAAAAATCCCCATCACAAAAAGCGGAATATGAAGAAGTACTCGCTTCAAGAAATTAGTGCGGCTCTAAATATGCCACAGTTTGCAAATAAATTTTTTCTCCACCACCTTCTTTTTACGGGTTCTTTCTGCTTTCTTCTTTTTCAATGCTGTTATAATTAAGAAGCTTGCACAAGCTACAATATTTTCTTCCTCGCTTGACGACGTGGACATTGTTTCTATATATTTTAAAATAATGAAAATGCAGAACGCGTAGCTTTATAGCGAACTTCTGACGAACTGCCTTCAAACTAAATGACGAACTCGAGTCTCGATTCGAAAACAGTGGTGTGGACGTTGAGCTCTCGAACAGTTCGTGAGCAGCTCGCGAACAGCTCGCGAACTGATCGTGAAAGCTGATTTTGGTCTGTACGCGGCTTGAGGTGCCACTCTTGAAAGTGGCACCCCATATATACATATTTATTTATAATAATAACAATACTAATTATTTAAATAAAATTGTTGTGTATATTGAAGTATCTGCCTGTATTTAGTGCTTTTAGTGCTTGCTCAATGGTTAAAGTGCTTGCTTAGTTCCAAACCTAGGTTCAAGTACCAGAAATAATTTGTATAAATTTTTTCCAGCTTCTTGATGATTTCAAAACTTCTGATCTTGGAAAACAGGATCGTCTGGTTAAAATTTTAAATGGTTAAAACTAAAGGCTGCTTGACACTAATTTTTGTACTTAGCACTTATACAAGCCTTTAGAAATGTGGTCTGTTATGTGATTATTTTGTGATATTTTACTTTATATTTTTTTCAGAGGATTAAATTCTCTTTAATTTATTTCGACCACTCCATACCACAGTTATATATACGCTTACTAACAAGCCTTTTTTAAGGTTGATGAATTTAAAATAATATTTTGAATAATGTATGTATGTATTTAATATATTATATGTATAAATATATATTTTATTTACACCCTGTATCACTCTTCTCTTCTTTTCAAAGGTTAGTACGTTGTTAATAATGATGTATTTAAAATATTTTGACAATAGAGCGGTTGAACTTCAATTTCCGAATCAAATTTGTCAATTCGACGTTAAATTTCCGGAATTTAATCGACTTTTCAAATTTAAAATAAGAGTTTATTTAGGTAAATGACTTTACAGATTTCTGAACATTCGTTAATATAATATCTTGTAAAGATAGGTACAATGTTTCGTATGGCAAAAACACAAGACCATCATTTGTATATACATATACAGTGGCCCAAAAAATTATTCGTACACAATGTAAAAGAAAAGGGTTTCCAAAAAAGAAATTCATTTAAAAAATTAAAAATATAAAATTTTTAAAGAGGAGCCACGAATATTTCCAAATTATCCTGCAATAAGTAGGCAATTGCTGAATATATCATTTAATATTATGTCAAATCGTAACCATGGTTATAACAGACTCACTGTTTCAGGATAAAAAATCTATTGTGGCTAGCACAAGACCTCTCGCCATTTCCATATTAGGCTATATAAGTATTGTATTGCACTTCACTTTCGAATCGTCGTTTTATAACAAAATATTACAGAACTTTACCCAAATATTGTTTTTTATTGTATTTAACATATCTTCTGCACACATTAATTCTAATTATATCTATTTTTCATTGTATGAGGAAGTTTCTAAATGTAAGAGATTCTTCAAATTCATTAACCAGATTGGCGGTATTTCTGATGGATATATGCATTTTACCTATAATTTCAAATATTTAATTAATAAAACAATAAGAAAGATTAAATATACTTCCCAGAAAAAGCTATCAGAATGTCACTAAAATTGTTGATATTTGACAATGACATGTGTCATGTTATAAACATTGGAATTTGTCAACTGGTTTCCTTAGTGCCTTAGCCTCTGTGATTAGTTTACTCTATAAATTATAGTGTCTTTATCTCTAAATCTATACAAGATATAATATGAATTTTAAGTGTATTAGATGGAGAATTTTATGTTCTTCAATATTTAATAAAAAAAATCTCCCAAAAAATTATATTTAGAAGAATTTTTCTAAGAAACTACTACTTCCGGTTGTTCAATTGTTACCAAAACCTTTTCAGCTCTTTCCAGGAATGTCACATTGAAGAAACTGCAGTTAAATATTTTTTAAGTCTTATAGTTTTTGAGGAATCATCCCTCTAACATCCATACACACATACACACACACACACACACACACACACACACACACGGATTCTAAGGACCTTAAATCGTGCTTATTCAATAAAATCTGGATAAGCGAATTTCAGCATGAATCCAATACCTCTCTTAGCGAGAGGTAAAAATACTGACGGTATATTTTGCGGTCTTAACAGTCCAAATTTAAATCTAAACCATTGAACAAATATATGTAAATATTCTTTGCTTTTAAGCATGTGTAACTGGATATATTTGTTTTTAAAATACCATTAGGCTACCGGTCTACAATCTATGTTTATACTTTTAAAAATCGGCATGTTTGAAGTTTAAAATATGAAGTACCAAAAGTGTATATAAATATTTGTCTGATGAATCATAGCCCGTACATTTATTCACAGTTTACGTGTTGCCGTCCACTGTATATATCTGTCAAATTTTAATGTAGCACTCAACATTTCCAATAAATAATATGTGCATGCACATACACATATTTACTAAACAATACTTTTGGAAGATAGACTAATATTTGTCTATTTTGGCTTCAGTTTCTCGTGCAAATTTCGATCCAATTTTGCGAGCTCTACGGTTGTGGTTGTTCGGCTACGCCTTCGTATCCATTACATATATTGCTTGCCCCAACCCCTTGTGAACAGGGGTGGACTTGGAAAAAAATATTTTGCTCCCAAAAGCCAAAGAGCTGCACAGGTTCGAAAATTGCTTTCAAATCACACACACACATAAATTTTGCAGTATTAAGTGTGGGTTTGATTTGAACCCCGTATAATTAAAATATAAATTTGTGCAGTATTTGTTGGACATATCATATCACTGGCATTTTGCTGGGACATGTTAAATAAACTACAAAATAAACCTATTTTTTGTGCTACAATCTTCAGTTATATTCGCTCATCACGACGATCGGCAAAACTTTAAACATCTCTACAGCCTGAACAGTTTAAGCGATTTTAATAAAATTTGTATTGTTGTCGGAAATTATTGTCTTGAGTGCTCTTCTAATAGGTCATAATTTTTGTGTAAAAATTATTAACGGTTGAAATTTGGTACTTTGAAACAATGGGTCGAAAGTGTTTTCAATTTTGAAAATAAATTAACGTAAAAGAGAAACATTTAATCAGAAATTATGATGTAGGTAGTAAAACAATTAACTATATTTTATTGAAAAATCGAATTGGTTGTTCTAAAATTAAGCCACATATTTTGATCAATAAAATCTAGATTTGAATTCATGCATGGTGTGTTCCCTTTTGCTCCTCCTGATTCACCCCTGCAAACTACCCTTTTACGCGATGAGATATCGATTAGCAACCCTCACTACCTGTTCCTGGATAGTCCTGGAGACAACCTCAGGCTCCATAAAGGGTTGAAACAACCCCTATCACATATGTATATACATTCACATGGGGTCACTATAGTTAAATATATCAGGTGTTTCAAAATATAGCACCCTACGACAAAATTATCCGTCTAAATTTTAAAATTTTTAGTTTTATAAGTGCACATAATGGCAATAATGTAGATTTTCTTCGACAAAAATTTCACACCTCATATTTTCTTAATAATTACACAAGGGCTAAAAGTGTGCTTTCTTACATTAGCTTGCTCAGTAAATAATACTGGCATATTTGCTTGAAATAGTGAATATCGTTGAATACCTTTATTTTATACCAAATTTGAGGATGGTATAAATATTTCAACTCAAATGACAGCACTTTATTTTTATCATCCTTCACCTTTAGGTAAGGAAGGTATTGTCTTTGTTAAAAAAATCGATGGTGAGTTTTTCATGAATAAGCACGTTTTGAGGTCCCTACAATATGAATTTACCATTTTTACGATGATGTATGTGTGTGCGTGTATGTAGACGTGTGGGTGTGTGTATGAGGAAGTATGAGGAAGTTCCTTCTTGTCAGAGATTCTTCCAATTCATTAACGAGATTGGCGGTATTTCTGATGGATATATGCATTTTACCTATAATTTCAAATATTTAATTAATAAAAAAATAAGAAAAATTAAATATACTTCCCAGAAAAAGCTATCAGAATGTCACTAAAGCTGTTGATTTTTGACACTGACATTAATATATGTCATTTACAAACTATGTTATAGACATTTGAATTTGTCAACTAGTTTCCTTAGTGTAGTTTCGCCTACTCGACTTATTATATCCCGATATTCTATATATTATAGCGTCTTTATCTCTAAATTTATAGAAGATATATTAAAAAATTTAAATGTATTAGATGTAGAATTTTGTTCTTCAAAATTAGTAATATCAAAAATTTTTAAAATAATATTTAGAAGATTTTTCAAAAAAAACTACTACTTCCGGTTGTTCAATTGTTACCAAAACCTTTTCAGCTCTTCACAGGAATGTCAGATTGAGGAATTCATAGTTAAACAGGTCTCATGTTTTATAGTTTTTGAGGAATCGTCCGTCCAACATCCATCTATATATACACACACACACACACACACACACACACACACACACACACACACACACACACATCAGCTCACGCAGTTTTTGTTCTTGCCCTTTTCGTATGATTCTTATCTAAACATCAATCACTTTTAAATTTAATTAATATTTTTGAAACTGTAGAAGGATTTGGTTTAGGATTTGGTTCTTCTTTAGTAAATATCTTTAAAGCTTGTTGTCAAGTTCATTTGACATTGACAACTTTGACAACCTATGTTGCATCTTATCTGGAACTGTGCAGTATGTATAATTAGTATGCATAGTAATACATTGATGATAAAATAGTAAATATTGCATCTTAGCTGAAACTATGACTGAAGGTTTTGTGCTGACCACAACAATTTTTTTCTATAAAACTTTAAAAGTGATTTTCTAAAAACTTGTGATTTTAAGTTATGTTACTTTTTCCACGGCGATACGATATGTAGTATTTATTAGTATATACATCTTCGGTTTTATATTTATGTTTTCTATAAAATCTCTAGGAATTCGTCAAAAAGTCAAGTGTAAATTCTTCTGTTGTGTACAAACCTAGAGGTATTTTTTAGTATTTGTTTCCTGGTGTGAACCCCTAACCTTTGGTTAAGACTTTTAGAGAGCTGCTCTGTTCTCCGTTAAGCAATTAAGGCCAGCTTGAAAGCTGGTTGAGTGTGTTATGACGCCTCGTACTAATGCGTGTCTATTTATGGCTGTACTGGGTTAGCAGATAGTGTGGAGCATAGGTTGAGAGATGACGATCCGGGGTGAATGTGACAAAATAATGGCGCCAGCCCATTTCACTAAAAGCACGGCTCTTTTAAGAACCGCCGCGTAAGTGCCCAGCACAGCGAGGAACACTCTTATGAACGAGGTGACATCAGGATTTTAAATACAACATTTATATTTAGAACACACGAAATCCTAAATAAATCATACCGTAGGACACTCTCTGCTGCAGTTCAAATGCCTGGACTTCGACTTTGGAATGGGGTCATTTAAAAAAAGTTGATTTTTTTTTATAAAATAATGAAATACATCTCAAGATAAAATAATTTGAAATATGCGGCTTTTCATTCATAAATTTGCTAATAAACTTTCGCGGCTGTAAACAAGAATTAAATTTGTAACGTCACAGCTTCATACACACACACACACACACACACACACACACACACACACACACACACATACACACATTTACGCTCCTTGTGATTTTAGCCGTTGTAAACACAAAACAGAATCTAACTTAAAATTGTGACAGGTAACAGCAGAGTATACAAGAGAGAAGAAAAAAGAAAAATCTGTTGTGGCCAGCACAAGACCCCTCTCCATTTCCATATTAAGCTATATAAGTACATATTGTATTTAACATTTGTTGTGAGATACATTACAATGAATTATTTTATATTTATAATTCTCTATCTCTAAATCTATAGAAGATATAATAAAAATATTCAATGTATCGGATAGAGAATTTTATATTCTATAATATTTGTATTGACATATATTTCAAAAAAATAATATTTAGAAGATTTTTTCTTAAGAAACTTCTACTTCCGGTTGTTCAACTGTTTTCATTAATGTCAGGAATACGTTGTTAAATTTGTC
Source organism: Ophonus ardosiacus (assembly GCA_943142095.1). Taxonomy (NCBI): domain Eukaryota; kingdom Metazoa; phylum Arthropoda; class Insecta; order Coleoptera; family Carabidae; genus Ophonus; species Ophonus ardosiacus. The sequence goes on along the minus strand of OW964838.1, from coordinate 2,688,176 downwards.
TAGTCATAGAATTTGAGAAACCGTCCTTCTAACATCCACACATCCACTATTCACTAAAATCTGGATATGCAACTTTTAGCATGAATCCAATACCTCTCTTAGCGAGAAGTAAAATATCATATCTCTGATTCTAAAGAGTTGTAAGGTATAAAAACATACATCTGCATATATAATTTGACCTATTTTTTCAAGAAAAAATAAATCAGAAAATGTGAAATCACTCCATTGGGTAAGAATATAATTAATTCTAATAATTATGTACCGACAATAGTATTTATGATAAATTATATTTCTATCATCGCTGTTCTGTTTTAGCTTGTGTAACTTTGTGTGTGTATTGGGGTAGTATATTTAACCGTGTAGCATGCAACCTTCCCTGGGGAAATCCTGGTAAAAGCCACTGATTTCAAGATTTCATTTACTCCGCTAAACTTCCTAACGCTTCGGTGCTTTAGACTTCAATCGAACACACGAACGCTACATATTACAGGCTCGCTTTATAAGGCAAGTATCTTTGCTTCAAGCTTTTTATCTTGCAGTCAACTTCGAGATGGGTATCCGTCTTTATTTGATGCTGCCTTATTACTGCCTGTTATAAATGTGGGAAATTTTTCGACTATGGGTGTTCACAATTCTACTTTCTACCTTCATCTAGGTTTATAAATAGTCAAAAATAATATAGTATGAGGGCTGTACTGAATTTTTTTTGGTGGAATAAACTATAAAACTTTTTGAAGAAAATACTTTATGATTTTTCAAATTATGAAATTCCGTTTTTGGAATCTTCTCCCTTAGCCTCATAATTCATTAAGTTGTTATTTTCGATTCATTCTAAGAAATTTTAGTTGTGTAAAAATTGATATGGTAAATGCTGAAATATATTATTTATTTATAGTAATAATTTAAAGAAATTTCGTTCTATACTTTGATCAGTGCTGTTCCCTTCGTAATGAAACACGTTAAAAATCGCAATGTAGTTTGGCTAGTATGTTGTGATATCTGGAATTGTTCGCATGTATATTTCTGTGTTTTGTGTATTAAATGATTTTGTACAATCTAACATTTAAAGTGAAATACAAAAATTTGTGTAAATGTCTATTTTTAAACGAAGGTATCAGGTATGAAATATTCCAATTACCTGGTAAGTACTATATTATATTATTTTATTTAACTTCGGCTTTCCAATAGGACCATGTGCCAATAACAGGAAAGCACATACAACATAAATGCAAAATAAAAAATACATTAGCAATTAAGTTACATTAGAAATATAGCAGAATATAGCAGTATATAATTTCATGATACAAATAACTAATTGCAATGAAAACATAATAGAAAAATTTATAACAAATAACTAATTAAAGGACAGTACTACATTTGTCCCTTGTTTTTTAAACTGTGATAAACTAAAAAGAAATATATCAATTGAATTATTATAAGACACATATTTATTGTAAAAAAATGGTAGACGATTTAGTGCAGAATTGAAAGCAGCATTAGTTCTATTAAATCCTAAAATCTGTTGCTCTATTCGTATAAATTGGTACGCGAAAGCCCAAACTGTTTAATAGATCACGACAATCGACTCTATTATTTTAGTTTAGTTATACAACATATTTTGTAAGGACGACGTATCTTTTAAGCATTCCTTCTTTTATGAAAAGAAGTTGTAGAAGATTCGTTGTCTTCAATGGGAACGGACTTCGTGGCTCAGTTGGTTAGAGCGCCTTACTAAATAAGAGGAGGTCCGGGGTTAAAATCCTTGCGGTGTCATTGAATTTTTCATAATTTATTTCTTTGTTTATTTAAATTCTACTTAATCCTTTGAGCCTATTTCTATGGCTGTGTCCGATGTTGCACTTTTATCACCCTAATATCTAAATCCTAAATTTATATACCCTAAATCTAGTGATTATTTAGGATTTTAGGAATAAGATTTTAGGGTTTTGCAGGAGCACACTATGCCTTGAAGTTGACTAATTAAACAAATCATGTTCGTTGTTATAATTTGCACAAAACGTCAACTTTACTATCAAAGAATAACTTCTTAGCTTCTATTTTATGAAATATAATATTAACATTTACTCTCAAACATTAATTTGAATCGAATTGTGCAATTCATTTTTGTTGTTCTAAAGTGTTGCCATACAAACCAATGGATATCACCAGTGTGCCATTCGGAGTTGTATTTATTAGGAATGACGATGGGTACTTGGAACCTACCCGATAATAATGTACCCGGGTATAAAATTTCTTACCCGATTACCCGAAATATACCCGCTGTCCGTTAATTACCCGATAATCTTTAATTACTCGAACAGTTTTCAGCTGCTGAAAAGATTGTATCTAAAAGAAGAGCTTTTTATTGCCATACCATAGGTAATTAATATAATTTATGTTATTTTTTTTATAGAGATACAGTATATTATTTATTTGTATTACTTTTTATTTAATAAATATATGTAAACAGTAATTACGAATTTTATTAAAAATTATGGGGTCTCGTGGCCGCGTGCCTGAGTGTCTGGTCGCGAACCTGGGGGAACCGGGTTCGACCCCGACAGACGCCAAATATTTCCAATTTTAAATGGCACAAAAGTGACCCCTGTGGTGCACTCTCCACACCAGCTATGAGTGCCCGTGAGGTGACGCCTGGTAAGCGCCCACACGGTAAAATGTATCGTCATCATTACCGATGTCTACATGTGTTGTAGATACTAGCACACCCAGGAATGGGTAATATGCCGTGATGATATATTTATTTATTTTATTAAAAATTAAACTGCTAATATAAGGGTACCTGGTAATTAACAAATTAACGAAGTATGTATATGTACTTAAAGGATAACGAGTAATTAAAGGGTATCGGGTAATTAACGGGTAAAGGGTACTATCCGAGTAATTGTTTCGGGTACTCGGGTACCAAAATTATCGAAATTCGTCATTCCTAGTATTTATGTAAAGAAGACCTAAATACTAAATTCCAAAATTCGACATCAGACACAGCCTATGTTTATAAACTTAAGGTAGGACCACAATTATTTATTATTAACTTTCCATCTTACAGTTAACTCCTAGTTGGGTGCCCGTCTTTGTGCCTTCTCTTTTATTTAATTCCTAGATGAGAGTTCTGTAAGTATTCGCTCTCTCCGCTGGAGTTCTGTGTGTGTATGTAACATTAGTCGGTTTTACCACCCTCGTGGACGAGGGAGAGTTACCCTCATGGGCGCGGTGTCACGTTCAATCATAGCCCGCAGTAGTCCGCAGCTACTAGGCCGAAACTGCTAAGTGTACCGGACCAAAACTCCGGGCCCGGTTTATCATTATTAAATTATCCCATTAAGGAGGTCCAACGATTTTAACGGGGAGGAAATATAACCTATTATATATTGTTGAAGATTATTTTCATATAATTTGGAACGACCCGATTGCGTAAAATCGTAAGGTTATTACTAGCTAATTCATTGCGGAAATTGAGATATTTCTTATTGTTAGTGGTCTTATATTTCCTTCAATCTGTCCCAATATGTGTAACACACATTGTTTTGACAATCGAAATCTCTTTCTAAACTTGTCATCATATATTTCATATGGATTTGTCCTGTTTCGGAACAATTTTGGTAGCCTACCTCGTGCAAATATAAATGCATCATCATTATCTGTTTATGAATCCGAGGACACTGATGATACAGATTCTAAAGCTGACATACTCGACACAGACATTTTTAAAAAAATATTTAAAAAGTAAATAGTTCCCTATTTCAATTGTTTTAAAATAAACATAACAAAAAAAATACAGTTTGACGTTTCTTTAACAACTGATTTAAATCTAATAGCATGAAATTCCGCAGTTACTTTAATAGGTCGATTTACTTGTCATTAAACTTTTATAATATCCAAATCTTCAGTTAAATTAGTTTAGTAGCTAACTAAATTTTAACTGTTGATTAAATAGTTTTATAAGACCGGCCCTTAGTGTTTTTAACATAGTAGCCTTTGAAATATTGTGTTCATAACAACAGCAGTTGTTTATTGTTCATTTATTTGTCAATCAAAGTGCCAACTTTAATTATTCCCGAAAATTATTTATTATTATTGACTTTTCATCTTTTTAAATGTTATTAATTTATGTTTTTATAAAATACGACGATCAACTCTGTGATAATTTATTTGTTCCTCATGGATGGTTCCCACAAAAACCTTATGTCGATATTTCTTGCCCTGAAGAAGACTAACGTATTAGTTGGAACGTTGGCTTGAAATAAATAATTTCACTGCTGATTGCTTGTCCGATTATTTTTCCTTCGGGATCCCTCATCTTTAATTATTCTAGTGTTAATAATTCACTAGACTTCGTAAACTATCATAAAGATGAGTACCCCGAAGTTTGATGTCCGAAAATAAGCGAGAGAGAGTCAATTTGGTGTTGTTTTATCAAAATTCAAACAGTGTTTCTGGTTCGCTTTCTTACAGTTGATGAAACGTGGGTTCACCACTTCGATCCAAGTTGACATTTCGACATAAAGAATCTCCTCCTACTCGCAAATTTAGTGTCTAGTTAGATTATGGCTGCTGTATTTTGGGCTGCTGAGGGAAATTTAATGTTGATTATCTGGAAACGTGGTCACATAATCACTGGTTAGTATTACTGAACATTGAATGCAACAGTTCGTGATTGCATTAAAGAAAAGAGAAAAGGAAAATTGTTGCTTGGAATTCTGTTGGTTTCAAACCTGACCTAGCGCCTAGTGATTTTTATTTATTTTCCAAGAAACTATACGAGTACAAAGATTTCATACCGACGAAGCTGTTATGACAGCAGTTCTTCTGCGATAAAGACCCCAAGATTTTTAAGTGTCTTTAAATAACCGATGATTATGTTGAAAAATATTTTTTTATATATATTAGGAACAATAAATACTGTACAGCCCTTGTAACATCTTACAGAAAATATTTTATTATTCTGCCAGTCCGGGAACTGTGTTTATCAATTATTACCGGATTTTCCGGTAAGTTCAGACAGCGGTGACAACACCTTCTCTTGTTCTTCTTGTTCGTGTCACCCTGGTGATTTGTTTATAAAGCTGAAATTAGACGAATAAATATTTAAATGCTTTACAATTCAACCGCGTAGAATCACGGAAATATTAAATAAAAAATTATATATTATGATTTATTTACCACAATAAAATAACGGAAGACAAATAATAGAAGTGTTCAGAAATGGTAATATATTTACTGTAACAATTGTAAGTTGTACGTTAAGTCATTCTGCAACAATAGACATAGATTTCGGTGTGTAAGTCTCTCAATGATTTGTAGGTCACGTGACTTAGGGTATTAGACAATAGACAATAACTGCAGCAGCGTAGACGCGGGAATTTCCTGAGGGTAAATAAGACGATTTAACCAAACTTGCTTCTACCGGAAAGTGTACCATTTAGCCAGAAATCTGCTTCAAAGTTCTTCGAAAAAAAAATTTACGTATAATAATCGGACGCTTTATTCGATTTGGATGAAATTTGGTATAACAGTTTATATTGTTAGAAGTCATCTTTTAAAGTGATACTTGTTATTATTAGTGAACCACTAGTGTATGAAACTTAGGTGTCCCAACATTAATTAGACCGTAACTTTTTAATGGCAATGCCGAAAACATGAAATTATTTTTCTTCAGAAACATAGATTCAATAGTAAACTTTTCTCTCTCTGTGTATAAAAAAAAGTCTGTTCGCTCCTAGCTGAAACAAGCCGATAATTTATTACCCCAATAGTTATTACCACAAACCATAAACCACTTTCTTGAGCCTTTGTTCATCAAATGGCGGTCAGTTGTAAATGGAGTGTTGAACAAGGATTGTATTCAGTTCGTTTTGATATATGCGTTTGTAAATTTTTAAGAGATTTTTTTGAAATTATTTTGAAATGTATTTATAGCTAGGTATTATCATTGAATAGGTATAATTAAGAATTACCTGGAAAGACGTTTTCCGCTAATGACATTGTTTTCGGGTTTGGCCATCATCATAATTTCTAGGAATTATTTGATTTACTATTCACTTAAGTCACCCTTGATTGAATTTCGTTCCTTTATAATCCCGGTTTTCTTTCGTCTTTGTAAAAAGTGTGAAGGAAAGTTGCCATTATTTGATTATTTTATGACGAATATAACTGTATATTTGTAATAATGACATTTTCCCTTACTTATGCAGATTTCGAATACGTCCTTGTTCCACACTATCTGAGGATTTTCTATTTGTTTGTGGTAATATCTATTGGGGTAATAAAATATCGGCTTGTTTCAGCTAGGAGCGAACAGACTTTAATTTGTGATATATGTTACGGTTCACACAGAAAAAAATAAAATCTCAGTGTCTGCACTGCTAAATTTTTAAAATAAATTTAATCTAGCAGTCTATCCAAATGTCAAACAAGAAGCGAACGAATTTATATTTGTATATTTATTTATTTGTAAATTCCTGGCGTACGTATATGCCTGCTCCCATAATGCCTTGCATATTGTCCCTTTCCCGACTTCCGGTAGCGTGCACGCACTTCCGGAATCTGCGGAGTCTGGAACAATCACTGCACTCTGGATTTAAGATCGATAGGATATAATCACGAGTATCTTTCAATTCACATAGTTGCTCATTCTATACTTACGAGTATATTTCAAGTATTGTTGAATATAGGGCGCAATAGAAATGAGGGAGTAATCACAGTACTTCAAATACTTCAAATCAATTGATACTTTGAAATAAAATTTGCCATGCCTTTATGTATTTCTTCAGGAGAACAATTTTCTGTCCCGTAGGGTAGATTTGACCATTCTGTTCTAAAACAATCGAACTCCGCGATTTTCATTTGTCGCGACAATGGCACGGAAACAAAAGCTTATTCTTTTGTCTGACTCCTTCGAGATTGTATTGTTCATACACATACAAAATTCACAGTACGACTAGAATATGTGTTAGAACGTATAAGTTACAGATTTGTTTGTTTGGGATAAATTAAATTTGACGCACCCCAAGAAAATATTTGAATGATTCCATAATTTTATTAGGAATTGAATTAAGGATAAAAGGGACATGTAATTTACTTAGTCGGGGTTGCAAATGGACGAAAATCCTGCCAACATATGCAAGTCAACTCTTACAGGCCTATTTTACTAAAAAAAGTGTATAACGATATCGTTAGGTTAAACGACTTTAATAATGACAAATGCCAAAAACCTATTCTACTAATCATATCGTTACAAATTATCGTTATCAGGATTATAACGATAATATCTAACTTCATGTATATTTTGACAAAATAAATTTTCATAATGTTTTTCAATTTAAATTTGACGTATCGATTCATTGTTTGTTTATTTAATTGAATTTGACAATGGATATAAAGAAAAGGGCTTCGAGGACAACTCAAAGACAGTATGAAATATATGTTGAAGAACTGGAAAATAACAGTTCATTAAGAATTAATAAATTGTCCACTAAAGAATTGGAAGAAATATGGAGAAGACTTACAAGTCATTTAAATTCTGTGGGACCGGGTAAAAGGATCTGATGTATCACGCAGTGTACGATTATATAATCTTACATCCCTATACAAATATATAATTTTTAAATACATAGATAGTGCATCTATATTCTATATTATATTATATATCAATATATTAAATAATATTATCTAAGGGTAGAAAAAAGAAAAAGTTTTTTCGTTGCAGAATGTATTTGAAAATTATTTATTTATTATTTACATTCTGCAACGAAAAAACCTTGGATTTTTCTTTTTTCTACCCTTATCAACATGCAGAACAGCCTGGAGTCCTTCGTCCACTAAATATTATCTAAATCTAAATTTTTAAATATATTTCTGTAATATAAATAAAATGTCTAATACTAAAAAGTATAATATATTTAATTAGTGTACAGAAGTGATAAATACTCATCTTTGCAGAATCTCTTGCTCAGCTACAATTAACAAAATATCTTCTTCAGCCATTTTTACTTTTGTTCTCAAAATATGTCTAACTTTACGACTTCAACGATGCATGTGAACTTGTCGTTATTAAACGATATGAAATAACGATATAGAATAGGCCTGTTAGGCTGTGTCTGATGTCGCATTTTGGCATTTAGTATTTAGGATTTAGGTCTTCTTCACATAAATACAATTCCGAATGGCCCACTAGTGGTATCCATTGGTTTGTATGGCAATACTTTAGAAAAAAAATGAATTATACAATTCGATTCAATTTGATGCTTGAGAGTAAATGTTAATATTATATTTCATAAAATAGAAGCTAAGAAGCTATTCTTTGACAGTAAATTTGGCGTTTTGTAAAAATTATAGCAACGAACATAATTTTTTTTAATTAGTTCACGTCAACTTCAAGACATAGTGTGCTCCTGTAAAACCCTAAAATCTAATTCCTAAAATCCTAAATAATCACTAGGGTGTATAAATTTAGGATTTTGATATTAGGGCGATAAAAGTGCAACATCGGACACAGCCTTATTGTTTCTAATTTTGAACCTGTCGTCAATATCATCTACCCAGCCGTAATAAAATAAAACATACTATGAATATTAACACAAGCGAACATATTGAGCTTAATGTGTACATAAGGGGCTGCTACACCCTAACTGGAAAGAATGGGTGTAGCCAAGTGAAAGCAATTCTCATACAATCACTTGTTCAAGAGTTATTTCGCTTGTTAATAATGATTGATGCATAGATTTCACTGCATCTTTTGTCAAAAACCCTCCAGAGAAATTTAAAATTGTAGGTGTAATTTTCGTATTGTCGCCAAGAAGATGACACACTATTGTTATGGATTACAAGTGAGAAAAGGAGCATCCATCTAAAAAATGACTCTTGAATTGCAATTTGACAATTTGGCTGTTTAATCACGAATCTGCATCTAGCAACTTTTAAAGAATTTTATACACTTTCAGATAAGATACAATATTTACTATTCTGTCATTTAATGTATTACTACTGCTCCGTGCCAGATAATAGTATATTATACGCCAAGGTTGAAGGCGTCTGGGCAATAATGATCTTCTCAACCGTGGTTTATATTCTATTTTTTTCACTACTAGCACATAAATGCTCTTTGAATTTTTTTTTCTTTTGTAGATAATAACAATAATTTTGACATGAATAATAACGTTACTTATTTGTTTATATTCACAAAAACAAAGTAGGCTGCATTTGTTTTTATCTGACGTTTTTCTCATTTCGCTGGTTTGATAACCTCACTTATGGGCCTTGATTTGTATTTGATTTAATTATTTAATAAAAACACTGTGCTGTTACAGTCAGCAGCCTTATTAGTTTATTATTATTATTTTTAAATAAATCTATTGAAATGTACTTACCTACAAATACAAAAATCTAGTGATTTGTTCAATCCTACATCTACAAATATTTCACATTTTCACCAAAACAGCACAGTGGCCAGGCGAGGCGGCAGCGTAGGCCAATTTAAAATTATAGTGGCAAATTTAAATTATATACTTAACACTTTTCTTGAGTTTAATGAGTTAAATAATATTTGAATTTGGAGGCTTGAGTTTGATTGGAAAGTGACAGTTTGCATTATAGACCAAGGTTAATAATAAATTATTATTGACCTATGTTACCATGGTTACAAGCAAGCAGTAGTGAAAAACAATTTCTCATGTCAAATAAAGGTAAATAATAGTGGGTTCCTAGGCTAGTAGTGAAAAAATACTTTATTATTAATTAAACAAACAGTTAACTTAGTTTTTAAAAAAGCATCGTTAAAACCTTCTTCTTATAACCGACAATTAACTGGCAGTTTAACCAGAGTTGAATATACCGAGACTTAATATTACTTTTTGAAGGGGTAGCTAGATCGCCTTCTTGTGATGCACCCTGAGTAATACTAAATGAAATAGCATAGTTCGGCGATCAGACAATCTTCAGAATGTCTCAATAATAGCTCAAAAACTTTGATGTTACAATTTGAATCTAAGGAAAAATCACTGTAATAATCTGGTGGTACATATTCTTCCTAAGCGTTCACCCATTCCTGTTGTAACTGTACTCATTCTTTTCGAGTATGTTAATCTCTTCAAAATATATAAAACAAAATTCGCTGTACAATTATTCTAGTGGTTAGATATTCTTCATCCAAATTCTTTGGCCATTTTTTTCGAGCCTGTTGACAGAGCCGAAATCCATTGTCACCATCTCCTTATATTTCGTATAAGTAATTTCGGGTGTATACAACTGACTAATACGTGTCTGAATTGAAAGTCTGTCTCCCTCATATTTATTTTATAAATCCAACGTTTGGTTATTATGCCGTTAGACATATTACATTTGCGTATTCATGAACGAGTATTTGCAGACATGAGTTGCGGATGACGATGACTTCGCTAAGGGGTGCATACGGCTGCACTTGCTATGTTTTTGTTTGATAAACACAGATATGTGATTACGTATACGATTCGGGGATCAATTCATAAAGGAGGAGGGTCCATTTTTGCAGTAATTGAATATATTTATACCCAGTTTGTGGTTCGGTGGACACCAATATTTGTTAATTAAAATATTCCATCCCTTTCTGATCTTCAATGTTGGTTCCATACTTTGCGATCTTCACATTGTTTATCTCTTTTTGTATTTTATTAGCGTATGTCACATAAGTTTCGGCACAAATTTCAACAATTTTTACCTTTCGCTAAGAGAGATATTGGATTCATAATAAAATTCGCTTATCAAGATTTTAGTGAATAAGCACGATTTAAGGTCTTTATAATCCGATTATAACATTTTTAAAATGTCTGCGTGTGTGTGTGTGTGTGTGTGTGTGTGTGTGTGTGGATGTGTGTATGTGTGTGTGTGTGTGTGTGTGTGTGTGTATGTCTGGATGTTGTAGGAACGATTCCTCAAAAACTATAAGAATTAAGAACTGTTTAACTGCAGCTTCCTCAATCTGACATTCCTGGGAAGAGCTGAAATGGTTTTGGTAACAAATGAACAACCGGAAGTAGTAGTTTCTTAGAAAAATTCTTCTAAATTGGGAGTTTTTTTTATTAAATATTGAAGAACATAAAATTCTCCATCTAATACATTTAAAATTTTTATTATATCTTGTATAGATTTAGAGATAAAGACTATAATATATAGAGTAATCTAATCGCAGAGGCTAAGGCACTAAGGAAACCAGTTGACAAATTCCAATGTTTATAACATAGTTTGTAAATGACACATGTCAGTGTCAAAAATCAACAGTTTTAGTGACATTCTGACAGCTTTTTCTGGGAAGTATATTTAATCTTTCTTATTGTTTTATTAATTAAATATTTGTAATATGCATATATCCATCAGAAATGCCGCCAATCTGGTTAATGAATTGGAAGAATCTGTGACATTTAGAAACTTCCTCATACAATGAAAAATAGATATAATTAGAATTATATGTGTGCAGAAGACATGTTAAATACAATAAAAAACAATATTTGGGTCAAGTTCTGTAATATTTTGTTATAAAACGATGGTTTGATAGCAAAGTGCAATACAATACTTATATAGCCTAATATGGAAATGGGGAGAGGTCTTGTGCTGGCCACAACAGATTTTTTGTAATAAAATTGCAGTTACTTAAAGTTTTGTAATACTACTTAATAATTAACTGTTTTATAAGCAACAAAATTATGAACTTAAATTAGTTCGAAATTAAGGGAAATGACATTTTTCCATAGATCCCTAATAATTAATCGAGGAAGTAAGGTGCGCTATTTTTGGCAAATAGTCAAAGATACATCGATAACAAAATTGGTTAATTTTATTGATGAAACACTACGGCTGTATAAAATAGTTAACGTTTAATTCTTTCCCACGCTTAATAAATACATTACATCGTTAGTTTTTGGTCAGGTGTTTAAGACAGGTGCAAATTCAGGTGTCTTAGTTCTTAAGGAAACAAGTGTTCCTATACCCGTATATGTGTCTATGTGGGAAAATAGAAAAACTAGTTAATTTCGCGCACGTGCACCGACAAGACGGTTAATACCCAACGTAAGGACAAACGACAATTTCTAGTGTCAACATCTATTTAATTCTTCTGTATTATTACAGGGTGCGTACAAGGTTTAATCTTCTCTATCAATCCTGACAATTATTCAATTCTCTTCTCTGTGATATAGTAAAGAATGCTGAGTGTTGTGATGTATGTAGGAGTTCGTACGTTGTGAATTGAAGGGCGTAGTAGTCTGTGATTAGAGTTGAGGGACCTGGTGACACAACAGGACACAGAACAAGTGTAATCCTGGACTCCCTTTAGACGTGTACACCAACAAAGCATTGTGTTTGGAACTTTGTTCAAAGTGAAGATTACATTTTAATAACAATACGACTGATAAATTTACAGTACGAGTCTAGGCTAATAACAGTTCGGCCGGTTTACGTTTTGAACTTATAAAACCTAATAATTAATTAAATAAATACATCAACACGGCATATTACCCATTACTGGGTGTGCCAGTATCTACAACACATGTAGACATCGGTAATGATGACGATATATTTTACTGTGTGGGCGCTTATCAGGCGTCACCTCCCGGTGAGGTGATTTTTATATCAATACTTTAATTTCTAAAAATTCATGCAGTTGTTCAAATACTCTAAAAATGCTTACACATACGTAACATTCTCTTTACAATCAAATAATATTACCACCAAGTTTATATCTCTACCCATTTTTGAATTATTGCCCCAAAAGTCAATATATCCCACATTTAGATAAAAACTTCAAAATTTTCAAAAATCTAATTTTTATGTATCTAGATACTTCTCAACGCGCTGATTCCAAATTTTGAAACCGCAGGTCGATATCTCTTTTCGTTCTCGAGATATTTAGCTTCAAAGTTTTGCTCAAAACTGCCCATTTTTGGGTAATAACCCAAAAATGGGTCGAGATATGAATTTGGCGACAACACCATTCGATTCTACGGGCAAAATTACATAAGTACACCAATTTTCAGAATTTTTGAACACCGCATACAATCTCTAAAGCAAAATAACTGAAAATGGCTAAAAATCGCAAAAATCCTAAGGGGTACCCCTTAGGATTTTTTCAGATTTTGGCCATTTTCAAACTTTTATTCATAAAAAATGAACCAGTTGGAAAAAAATTATGAAAATTGGAATACTTATGTAATTTTGCCCGTAGAATCGATTGGTGTTGTCGCCAAATTCATATCTCGGCCCATTTTTGGGATAATACCCAAAAATGGGCAGTTTTGAGTAAAACATTAAATCTAAATATCTCGAGAACGGAACGAGTTATGGACTTGCGGTTGCAAAATTTGGAATCAGCGCATTGAGAAGTATCTAGATACATAAAAATTAGATTTTTAAAAATTTTGAAGTTTTTATCTAAATGTGGGGTATATTGACTTTTGGGGCAATAATTGAAAAATGGGTAGAGATATAAAGTATGTAGCAATATTATTTGATAAAATGTTTTCATTTAGAAAGAAACGAAGCAATTCTTTTCTAATTATCCTCACAAGACCCGTCTTACTTCTGTGTTAACAACTCTATTCAAAATATTCTGCAATTATTCGGGCAATATTTTTGCTATAAATGCTTGCTTATGGAAAAAGGAATTCTGTTGCAAGTTTTTTACTAAGTTGTTATTTATTGTGCCAAAAGTGAAGAGTCTAGATAGAAGATGACTCTTTAAATGCCGGTCGGAATATTATCACCCGTCATTTGGTCTTTGGTCCATAGTTTTTATAAATATTAAATATTTATAAATCTGTTGAAAGAATTTTGTGGAAATTTTTCACCATTTGTGCAGGTTTTATAATGATATGTTACAGAATTCTTATTTCAAGTTGTGCATTTGTTCTTCCCTCTTTTAAGAAATGAATATCAATTAATCTTAGTCGGCGTAATGATGGCAGCAGTATTGTTTGCTATTTGGCAACAAGACTACTGCAATTCCTTATCCCAAATGTCGAAAAAGAATTAATGTTCTTCTACTAATGTATTTCGAGTGGAATCAGTCAGATTTTTTTTCTTATATATCTCTCTAATGATCAACATTAGTTCTAGCGTTTCCTGAAAAGTCTCTGTGAAAACTTTTTGGTACCGCTGGTGAATTAATTTGCAGTGGATTGATTTTTGCGTTTTTCCCGATTCAATATAGTTTATCTAATTATTAATTAAATTAATTACTATAAATGATGACCGTTCAGTAAATAATATTTTATATTTTGTTAATGGTAATTAGTTTCTATAATATATAATTTTATTTCATTTACATTTATAAATTCATGCAATTTAAATATTGTTCATATACTCCAAACGTCAATTAACAAATATCACATGTTTATATATTAAATATCAAATGAATTTGTTTCCATAGGAAATTAGAGTGAAAAAATAGACTGTCTGAAGAAATATTTGCCTGACTCCCTTGTTTTTTCAACAGATGAAAACGAAAGCTTTTGTCTTGTGCAAACAATGAGTTTTTCTATTGATTCTGCGGGGATATTACGATTTTTTTACCTATAAACTAAATTACAATACCTAAAAATAACATTCTACTTTCTTGACTTAGAAATTTAATTTAAATAGAATATATCACCTTCATGAACATTTTAAAAATAAAGTTATCAAATTACAAAATACTACTTTTATTACGGAATGAATATGTCACCATCAGTTCCGAAATGTTAGTTATGCCCTGTAGATTATATCCACATGTATATTTTATCACATAATATTACAAATAGCAACCATAAAATAATTAAATTCACTTGTTACAGCAAACAATCATTGCATGAAACACATAAACTTCCCTACCGATCCCAAAAACCATCTATAACCCAAAAATGGGTGGAAATACAAACTTGGCAACATTGCCATTCGATTCTATGGACAATTTTACATAAGTATACCAAATTTCAAATTTTTTGCGCAACTGGTTCCCTTTTTATAAATAAATAACTTGAAAAGGGTGAAAAAACAAATTATCCCTATCTTCCCCATGAGAACTGAAATTTCTTCTTCTTGCTATTAATTTATTTATGCAATAAAAAATTCGAAAAAATACTTTTCCGGTTCCCTTAAACAAAATCTTTTACTCTGTAAATTGTTTTTTTCAAAATTTTCAATAATTTTAAAGATATTTACAATTTTAGATCACAATATGTCATTACCTCTTAAGTCGGCATACCATTTCGTATTTGATTTACCTTGCGTTATGTAAGCTTTCTTAGCTCGCCCTACTTTGTAGGTAGAGGATAAACAAAACTACTCTCTTTAGAGTGTACTGAAGAGATCTAATGATTTCAGAAGATATCTGAATGAAGTGATCTTTGGTAGGGTCCCTGACGAGATCCTGGATATCTGAAGAGATCCATGGATCTTTGACGAAATCTTGGATACCTGAAGGATCTGTGGATACCTGAAGGATCTGTGGATCCCTGACGAGATCTTGGATTTCTGATGAGATTCTGGATTTCTGAAGTGATCCATACATCCCTGACGAGATCTTGGATTTCTGAAGGATCTACGGATCCTTAACGAGATCCTGGATTTTTGAAGAGATCTTTGGATTTCTGAAGAAATCTTTGGATTTCTGAAGAGAGATCAATGGATCTTTGACGAGATCATCCATTTCTGAAGAGATCCATGGATCCTTGACGAAATCTTGGATTTTTGAAGGATCTGTGGATCCCTGACGAGATCTTGGATTTCTGATGAGATTCTGTATTTCTGAGAGATCCCATGGATCCTCTGAAGAGATCCATAGATCCCTGATGAGATCTTTGATTTCTGAAGGATCTACGGATCTCTGACGAAATCTTGGATATCTGACGTGATCCTGGATTTCTGAAGAGATCAATGGAATACTTTGAAGAGGTCTAGAATTTCTGGAGAGATCCATGGATCTTTCACGAGATCTTAGATATCTGAAGAGATCCATGGATCTTTGACGAGATCTTAGAAATCTGAAGAGATCTTGGATTTCTGATGAGATCCATTGATCTTTAATGAAATCCTGGATCTCTGAAAAGAACCATAGATCCCTCATAAGATCTTGGATCCCTGATTGGGAGAGTTCTTGTATTTCTGAGAAGATCCATGGATCCCTGATGAAATTTTGGATTTCTAAAGAGATTCATGGATCTTTGACAACATCTGCATATCCGAAGAGATCCATGTATCTTTAACGAGGTCTACATAATCCGACGGTTCTTTGTAGGCTACAGGCTAACACTCACACCATTATTCGATAGCGAAACTGGTGATATTCCGGCCATATATATATATATATATATATATATATATATATATAATGTTGTTTTCTTTCTATCATTTCTATAAGTTTTCTAGGCCAGAAACTTATGAAACCCATTTCTTATATTTTGTCGGTATTTATATATTTATCAGGGAAACTACCCAATTATATAATCTTCCAAGTAGTAGATACGTACCGAAAAATATCTTACGTCCTTTCTGTATTTGGCGGTGTGCCGTATTGGCACCTAAGCATTCTCTCCCTGATATTGAAGGCAGTGTAGAGGGAGAGCCTTGTACAATTCCGTGTCGTTCGATGCTAAGGGCTGAAGGGCGAAGGGACAGTGCATTAGCAAGATTAAAAACTCGCCCAGTGAATTGCATGTTAAGTAATAGACTACCGGCCTAAAGCGTAGCGAATATACACACCAACAACGAATTTAAACACCGTAGGTACGACGCTATCTAGCCATATTTTACAATAAAGACGGGATATTTATTTGGGTATAGTAAATGGCGTTACTAGTCAAGAATTTTGGAAGCAACTAATTAAAACTGTACTGAGAAAATGCTGCAATAATTATAGGTAATAATGAGTAAGCTAAAACCGCTAAATTAATTAACAATTAAAGTATGAGTAATGGATATTTTAATGCGTCATTGATGGATTTAAAATTGCTGCATACATTGTTTCAATTCTATTTTTTATGTAGAAATATGGCAATAAAAATTTGGCAGCATAAACTGCGACGGTCACTGAATAATACTTCCTAATTTTCGTCGTGAGCTTTATCCAAGTGTTAGTGTTTATTTATTCTAAAGTGTGTCGAACCCCTGTTGTATCTGAGGGTGCAGAGTTGATCCTGATCCTTCTTCGCGACTTGGCATAAAAAGCTCCAGGATTTGGCCCCGGGTTCCGCTAATAAAACGCTGCAAATCCGGTCTCCGCGTCACTGAACCCCACTATAATAATCAGTCGTGTGATTAACACATATGGCAGGGGCGACACGAACACACACATAGACATGGTGTAGTTAAAGCTGTCATAAGGTACTTCAATATATGCCGTACGTCGAGATTCTTCTCGAAAAGGAATTGTCGGGCAGTCTTCTTGAAGTCATGAATTTTTATGTGGTGCACTCTTCGCGCCAGCAATGAGTGCCAGTGAGGTTATGCCTGGTAAACGCCCGCACGGTACGCATATACAGTGTGAACACTGAAAACCGTGACATAGGCGTTTAACATGGGAAAACAGTACTCCTAATTTAATGCCTTATTATTGAAATATTTACGAAAGTATAATCCTACTTGACAGTTATTACTTATAATTTACTAAAAACAGTAATCATGGAAACGCATTCGGTAGCTGACTTGGTTAAATCAAGGCTTCATGATAATTTTTCACTGGTTCAGATCCCTCCCGCTTCAAGTTAATATTTTTATTATTTTTATATTTATTTTGTACATAAATAGTTTGGTACATCAAGTATTTTTTTGAATTTACTATACTATTTCTTTGTTATATCATTGCTAATAGTATTAAGCAAAAAACAAAAAGTAATCACTAATAAATAAATCTTCACACAGGTTTGTCAGACATGTTAGACTTTTATTGTCATTTTTCGATACATTCTTTCCGAAAACTTTGTAAATCCAATGGATTTTTCATTAGAAGAAAAACTTAGTATAATTAAATTTTATAATCAAGGGATGAGTTTCCGGTATTTAATATTTAATTTTCATGATATTATCAATAAAGGTAGATACTAGAAATAGAATTAGACTATATTTTAAGATATAAACTGTCAAAATTAGAGTAGAATTCGCTAATCCAAAAATGAGGATTAGCTTAAACTTTTTTGTGAATCGGGCTGTTAGTCAATAAAATACTTGATGTACCGAATAATTATTTGTTTTAATTTTGTAATTTATTGAATAATACGTTGTACAATATAAACATAAAAATAATAAAAATATTAACTTGAACCGGGAGGGATTTGTACTAGTGAAAAATTATCACGGAACCTTGATTTAACCAAGTCAACTACCGAATACGTTTCCATGATTACTGTTTTTAGTAAGTTATAAGTAATAACTGTCAAGTAGAATTATGCTTTCGGAAATATTTCAATAATAAAGCATTAAATTAGTAGTATTTAGATACTCTTCGATGCCACATTAAATAATCTTTCTAACCATATCAAAAACTCCTACTATAGTCTTATGGGACAGATAATATTTGAAAAAAACTGTTTTCCCATGTTAAACGCCTATGTCACGGTTTTCAGTGTTCACACTGTATATATATAATTGTGGAAGCTATTAACTATATGTGATATAAATTGTTTTCATGCAGTTATTTTTGTACACTTTCTGTTAAAAAGCGGTAGCTTAAAATAACAGGATATAATTCTCTTTTTATGCCTAATCTTAGGGAAGCATACCCATGTGTTCTTGGCTGAAAACATCATGAATATTTCAGTATAAAGTCTACTTTCTCCCGTAAATTTTTAATTGATAATCATTAAAAAGTCTGACACAGATGTGGCCCGAACTTGAGTGTCTAAATTGCTAAACTACCCTCATATAATCAAGTTTATGTACAGGCCAGTGCATTTGAATGCTGCACGAATGATTAGGTTTATTACAACAGTTGGTGTTTTATTTGATCAATTTGATTTGGGGTGCGAAAATAGACAATCAAGTTAATAAATAACATTTTCGACAAGTCTAGATGACAATAATAATAATATTAATAATAATAATAATAATAATAATAATAATAATAATAATAATAATAATAGTTAGTTGATACTCGGTATTACATAACATTTAATTTCATGTCTTGTTCATTAAACTGTAACTTTTTATTTAATCTACAGGGTGTTTCATGTAACATTGTAAGGCTTAAGTGTATGAATTTTAGATATCAACACGAGAAATAAATCCCAATAAATATTGGTGCTATAACGCTTCGTAACAGAGATACAGAGAAATTAACGATATATATACCGTGAGTATTTTTTTAATGTGAAACATTGGGTTTGTCATATCCATGGTTACGATTTGACATTTGATTGACAGTAATGTATTTGCCCGTTCCATTTAAAATGAAACATAGGGAACGAATTCGACATTTGATAAGATGTCAGTAGAGGTTAATTTTGTTTAAATAATTATACCTGCTTTCTAAATTAAATTATTGTATGCACCTAGTGCCCGAGTGATTTTCTGACTCGACTAAATTTCTTACAATATCTAAATGTAATACTTCTGTCAAATTCATTCGCTATGTTTTATTTTAAATAAGACAGGCAAATTACTGTCAATCAAATGTCAAGTTGTAACTTATACCGTGAGTATTTTTTAACGTACAACATTGGGTGTGTCATATCCATGGTGACGACATTGATTGACAGCAATGTATTTGCGTGTCCCATTTAAAATGAAACATAGGGAATGAATTTGACAGAAGAATTATATTTAAATATTGTAAGAAATTTAGCCGAGTCAGAAAACCACTCGAGAGCACTAAACATATTTCGGGCACAAGATACACACAATATTTTTTCTACAACTAAATTTAATTTTTAGAAAACAGGTATAATTATTTAAACAAAATTAACCTCTAATGACATCTTGTCAATGTGACATTTGATTGACAGCAATGTATTTGCATGTCTCATTTAAAATAAAACATAGGGAATGAATTTGACAGAAGTATTATATTTAAATATTGTAAGAAATTTAGTCAAGTCAGAAAATCACTAAGGCACAAAGTGCACACAATATTTTTTCTATAACTAAATTTAATTTAGAAATGTATAATTATTTAAACAAAATTAACCTCTGTTGACATCTTGTCTAATGTCAATTCGTTCCCTATGTTTCATTTTAAATGGGACAAGCAAATACATTGCTGTCAATCAAATGTCAAGTAGTAACCATGGCTATGACAAACCCAATGTTTCACGTTAATAAATACTCACGGTATATATATATATATATATATATATATATATATATATATATATATATATATATATATATATATATATATATCTTTTTCAAGGAACGTTTGGTATATGGGATTTGTACAAAATACATCGAATTGATGGAAGGTCTTGTGCTGGCCACAACAGATTTTTTTTCTCGTTTTGGAATCTAGAATTCATACTCCGAATCCTTGTACTGTTACATGGAATACCCTGTAAATATTACATATCATTTAATTTTATCACAAGCGTGTTACACTCATCCTTATCATTAATGCAAATATGAGAGTGATATGTCAACTGTTCAACTCGTTCATCATCTTAAAAAAAATTAAACTAAGCTTGAATTTAGGATTAAAATATTGTAGTTTCGACATATTGTCTCTCCAAAATGTATATGACGCGATTGTACAGCAATTCAAAGAATGCATTTCGGCGCCAGTTTTTACTTCGTTATCTCTTCAAGTCGTGCCATCGTCTTAACCACCCGGTCGGAATGCCAAGCCGGCTACTAAACTGATAAAGGATTTGAACCCTTTACCACAAAAACAACGAAATCACACTGGCAGTACAAACACGAACATACGGTACCATCAAGTGCTACAGAATAATGTTTGACCAGATAGCGATAAAATTGTTTGTTTTCGTAATATGTGCTTGAATAGTGTATAAAATAGATTAGGAATTGTATTTTATATAGTGGAGTATATTTTAAATATGTTTGTAAGTCTGTTAATCAAGCATTAGGGTTTATTATTAGGAATAGTAAAACATTCACCAATGTACTTGCTCTTACAATACTTTTTTTCTCTTCTGTGCGTGATAAACTGGATTACTATGTACTTTCTTGGTTTCCGCAATCTAAATATCAAAGTTCCTCACTCGAAAAAATTCAGAAAAGATTTGTGAAGTACTTAATATACGAAACAACGAATCAGTATACTCCTCAAGGTAGTGATTACGTTGAACTACTAGACACTGTTCGATCTACTTCTCTTAAAAATAGACGACAAAGTACGGGATGTGGCAATTAAATAACGAGATTTATTTTTTTCCGGGAACGGTGCAGACTGTCTATTAATTTATTATCTTCCCTTCATTCACTGTTAAAATTTCAAGATAATTAGGCAAACTGTTCGGCAGTAGTCTTTGATTGAAGTTAACTACTTTCTCGTACACCGCCGGAATTATGTTAGTGTCAGTGTCAATATGAAATTCTGTGTGAAACAAAAAATCCGCTACAGAAATGTACGAAATGTTGAAGAATGTTTATAGTGATGAGGGTCTATCTAGTACTAGTAGGAAGAAAAGAGATCGGAGACGATTAGCGCCTCGGCCGTTCACTGCACATTATTTTTTTCGAAATGCGAGTGATTGTTCACATGGATTGGATGCCTGAGGGGCACTTCGTTAACCAAGCAAATTACAAGAAGGTTTTTATAACTCTTCGTGCACAGGTGAGAAGAAAAAGGGCTGAAATGTGATGGATTCTCCATGAAGACAAAAGCCCTGTCCGGCAAGACATTTTTGACGAAATACAAAATCACCGTGTTGGTACATCAACCGTACTCACTTGACCTAGTGCCATGTGCCTTGCTTTTATTCCCAAATGAGGTCATGCAAAAAAAAATAATTGTACCTTTTTTCTGTTTAAATCGAAAAAGGATAGTCTAATTCATCGATCAGTATGATTAAATTATTTTTTATATATATTTTTTGTTGTATAAAATCGTTTTAAAGTATGGTACTTTTAAAAAGTTGCAAAATCCAGCCATGTGTTGTCGTCACAACGTTACAAACGAAGTTCAGGCTCATTTCAAACAGACATTTTATATGGACACATAATTTCTAAAAGAAAAATATATATAAACTATAAATTGAAGATTACATATCTAAATATGCTATATTATATTAATATAATATCGTTCTATTTATTTTTATAAATATAATTTTCATTTGGCGTGAAATTATCTACGTTGCATCAGATGTTTCTTTCAATTTTGAATCTTTGAATTAGACGGTAGTAGGTTATAAACGCATATGAGACATTGAATATATTCCAGAATATTATTTTATTCTTTATTTTGGCACGAAACAACGTTCCATCGACATGTTTACTTTCATAAATTTTAGGTTATCTTTAAATGTCACTTTGACGTTTAAGACAATGTGAAAATCAAAATGGTCGTGCTTCTCACTCTGTGACGTCATTGGACAAGGGACGAAGCGGGGGTCTTCAGCCGCATTTTAAAGAATGTCATTTTCAATTACAATTTTTTCATGATTAAAGATCGATTTGAGGAAAAATAAAAAATACGGGTCTATTATTTTTCACTAATCTATCGATTAAAATTATAAAAAAAAGTCGTGCATGACCTCATTGTAATTCTGCGTTAAAAGGCACCAAATTCGGGGCCGAGATGTAGTTATAGAAAAGCGGCAGAACTTGTGAACAACTTAACAAAAAAGACCAGCAGGCGTTGCTTCCAACAATGGAATATGCATCGGGCGGTGTTGGGTACGGGGAGGAGAGTACATTGAAGGTGGCAATATTTGTTTTGTGTAATCAATGTTCTAAGATCAATCTTGTTATTTAATTGCCACACCTCGTATTTGTAAAACATTATCCATATTATGATTCATATTATTTTTTTTATTGTATTCGTTTACGTTGGTAATTCCAGTAATTGGGCTTATGTCTGTTGGAAATTATTATTATTATTATTATTATTATTATTATTATTATTATCCTGTAAAATGTAAAGTATTAATATGTAAAAACAATAAGAAGGATGTATTTTTCGATTCGCTGTCGACTGTCGCAACATTGTGATTCGTGTAATCGGCTTACACATATGGCGAATTCATTTATGGATTATGTATATCGGGTATCAGCCCCCCTTACCCCGCATGCACGAACGCCTATGTGCACAGTTATTATTATTGTTACCATAGAGGATTTTAATAATTTTTTAATTGAATTTTTGTTATTGTTTGTATTAGGTGTTTGTTTTTTGACAAGTGACTGTTTGTGAAATATTTTTTTAAATGGAACGTTAATTTATAATTACTTGTGAGTTTTTAATTGATTTTGTTATGGAAAATTTAATTATTTATTTTTTGACTTTCCTGTTTGTTTTTTTGGAAATATATTTTACGTAAATCTGCAATTTTAAAGTAGATAGTATTTAGTATTTAGTATTTATTTATTTTGACTATTTTACATTTATACAATGTTTATAGTACGTCAGAAATATTTGGCAATAAAAATAGATTATCAAATACTTATTTCAAAATACATAATCATTGGTCGATTGTGTCAAAAAAACAAGTACAATATTAAACAAAGTAACAATGTAAGTAGTATCACGTAAAGTGAAATGAAAGAGATAAAATACAAATATAAAATAATAAATATTTGAGAGTAGTTGAATTTGAGCTTATTCACTCATAGTATCGTAAGTATATTTAACCAAAATCAATAAAATTGGTTTTTAAATATTCCTCAGTTGTATAAAAACAATTTCGCAATAAAAAAATTTTAACTGCTAATTTAAAGGCTTTATATTTTAGATTTTTAATTCTGGAAGGCAAAATATTATAGTAATCTAGATTTACGGTGTTATTTAATGATTTTTGTAATCTCAAGAAAGGTTTTCTTATTAAATTTATAGATCTAGTGTTATAAGTGTGCACATCTCCATTTTTTAACATATTACCTTTATTTTTATGAATATTAATGAGTGTCTGGAAAATAAATAGACAAGGTAACGACAAAATTTTCAAATTAATAAAAGCTTCTTTACAGTGGTCTCTAAAAGATAAATTATAAAGAATTCTAGCTGCTTTCTTTTGCAGACGAAATATTTTAATATTAAACTAGCTGAAGAAATTTGTAAAAATTTTCACCATTTACGTATATTTTATAATTTGTTGTATAACCCTACCGAACTACAAGTATATGATTCATCTATTATTGTCGTCGCATACACTCCAGAAATCTTGGGTTTCATACGACATAATTCATACTTATATTTCACATGGATGCCTTCTGTACAACACAATAGACCAGAACAATACTATTGTCCTTACTCGTCCAGGATATAAGATACTGAATCATAGAAATTGCTGTTTCCTCAAAATATATCAAACACAATCCATTCTCCCAAAAATATATATCCTAACATATGTTATCCGTGGCATCGTAATTTGACATAATATAGAAAAATGATATTCCCGTACATCACATATGGTATTCTGTCGAATCATCAAAGTGTAATCATTTTTGATTTGCGGATGTATCATCAAAAATTGACCCTCACTTCATTACAGAATATATTAACATATATTTAGAATATTTTTTTCATGTGTCACATCTCATGAGTGACCACCGTGACAGATTAAATTTCTAATCTTGTTTTACGCGTGGCTTGAGGTATATTTTGACTTGGACTTTTTTAAAATTAAAATTAGAAGAAGTTTAGAAAGTAACGCACAGACGAAAATAATTGGATTAATTTTTTAGAAGCACCAGATTAAGATTTTACAGTAATCAAATGTTTTTTGAAATCTCAACGACAATGAGTTACAGGAGACTTAAAAAATGTTTTAGTAATTAATAAAAATATGTATAAAGAAATTACAGTAAAACATTATACTAAAATGTTGTCTTTCGCCTAGGAAACACTAGGGTTTAGCAGAAAAAAGTACATTAAATTGATCTTCTAGATATTGTGTTAAAAATCGTCAAAAGTTTTGTCACAAATTACTATACTTGTCGTCAAATAAATATGGATTGGAGATTTCTACACTGTTGCCAATTTCATTGGTCATGTTGAAAATGCCAAGTTATGAAAAAGCAGCAACACCCCATAGCAAGAAGCAGGGTGGGGAGGAGGGAAAAATCAGTTCATATTTATTTAACGGCGAGTATAAAAAAATTTGATGTGGCCAGCAATACCTTCCGTCAATTCTATGTATTTTGCACAAATCCCTTACCGAAAGTTCCTTGGAAAAGATTCTGTATATCCAGTAAATTGTACTTGACACTGACATCTGTCATTAAAATAAATAAATATATCATCACGGCATATTACCCATTTCTGGGTGTGCCAGTATCTACAACACATGTAGACATCGCTAATGATGACAATATATTTTACCGCGTGGGCGCTTACCAGGCGTCACCTCACGGGCACTCATAGCTGGTGTGGAGAGTGCACCACAGGGGTCACTTTTGTGCCATTTAAAATTGGAAATATTTGTCTGAGTGTCTGGTCGCGAACTCGGGGAAACCGGGTTCGATCCCGACGGACATCTGTCATTTAGAATATAAAATAAAATTCTTTATCTCTATACCTATTGAATACGAAGGAAAATGTATATTCAAACCATATATACGTTTTTATATTTATAATATCATAAAATGTCAAAAAATGATTTTTAATTTCGTTTTTTCAATAAAAACTGTTTGAATGGGGAAGAATTATATTTTTTAGAATTGTAATAGAGTTATCGTCCGAGAAATTTTTGTCACACACACACAGACACATACATACAGACATCATTGTAAAATGAATAAAATCGTATTCATTAAACCACCGCATTTGTTAACCATGGGGTCCTGTGGCCGCGTGCCTGAGTGTCTGGTCGCGAACCTGGGGGAACCGGGTTCGATCCCGACAGACGCCAAATATTTCCAATTTTAAATGGCACAAAAGTGACCCCTGTGGCGCACTCTCCACACCAGCTATGAGTGCCCGTAAAGTGACGCCTGGTAAGCGCCCACACGGTAAAATATATCGTCATCATTACCGATGTCTACATGTGTTGTAGATACTGGCACACCAATGGGTAATATGCCGTGATGATATATTTATTTATTTTTTGACCAAAGACAATACCTCCCTTAACTAAAGGTGACAGAAGGTAAAAATTGAGATCTCTCACTGGTTCTCTACTAGACATTTTTCTATTACATTATTGTCAAATTATATCTTGGTATGTTCTACTTTTCTGTATGCACTGGATTTTTACAAAGTTTTTCTTATTTTTCTAAAAGTAAAGGGTCTCGTTAGAAGATAAATATGGTCTAGTAGAGAATCTTTTAAATTGGTCAAACTATTATCACCAGTCATTTGGCCCACCGTTTTTAATAGTTTTAAGTCTATATTTTTGTAGAAATATAAATTTATATTTTGTAGAAAATATACACCGGCTGAATTATTATGAGCGTGGGCTTGTAGTCAAGCTTGTGTTTCTAAGGTAAGTTCTTAGTCGGGTGACCACCTAATGCTTTATCCCTTTATTGACCAAAATTTCACCACCCACGTTTCCTCTGTTTTAAAATGACTTCCTTTCACACCCCTAAAAAATTCCCTGAATCCCTCCCCTGGTGTTCATCCGTAACGGCACGTGCAGGACCGTATTCCCTTGATTTCGACACGTGGCGAAGGCCCAGCCGCAAATTGCAAAGAGCAATTAGACTATTCTCATAATAATATGATAGGGACTTGATAGTCACAGTCTAATGTTTGTTATTGACTGTTTCTTCCTCGTTTATTACGCGACACGTGTGAGGAATGATGGGTGAATAGATGATAACAATTATGGAGAATTATACTATACGTGGGAAGTGAAAAGAACAGCGGATAATAAAAGACATAAAATAATTAGTCATGGGCGGAAAAATTATTAAAGTCGTAGGTATACAATTGAAGAGAATTTCAAAAACGCAAACGATTGTTAGGAATTTTATTTTCATATAATTTTGAGTTTAAAACTAAAAATAAGGAGAGGAGAAGAAATAAAGTAGGTAGTAAAATTAGCATGAAATAGAAAATATCGTATGGTGTTACGTTTGAAGCTGTGCCCGATGTTTTACTTTTATCGCCCTAATATCTAAATCCTAAATTTATATGCCCTAAATCTAGTGATTGTTTAGCATCGACTTTTAAACTAATAGACGCAGCGTACGAGCAAAACGTTTGTCCCGCCATAACGGTGCGGACATAGTATCTCTATCCTTCAACAGTACGGAAGTTAAGAAAACGCGGCAAAATAAAAAAAATTATTTGTCCCTAACTTGTTATACTTGGTGCATAATTCCTGAGAGTATAGATTTAATTTAATATAGTTGTATTATATATTTTTAATACAATATATTATATACATATTATATTATAGGGAACAAGTAATAATTAATAAGGACTTACATATGAAATGACACAGCTAAACCGCGTACGTACTGATGACTGCACGAAATACACCGTTTCCCCAATATTTTATCGCATACACACTTCACAACACACACACACACACACACACACATATATATATATATATATATATATATATATATATATATATATATTGACAGAAATAATTGTAAATGTTCTCAAAAAAGTAATTAATACACAGTCACGAAACGTCAAATGTAGATTTTGACAACTATTTAGTGATAGAGAGGGATGTATAGAGGTTTACATATGACTGAAAAAGATGTACAATGAGTACGAACGCATGCGCAGTATACTTTAACTGAGAACTTCCGCACTTTTGAAGGACAGAATATATATTTATATCCTTTTATGTTGTAGCATTAGTCTAACAATAAAAGAATAGGTGACACTTGGTCCATTAGTTTAAAGGTCGATGTTGTTTAGGATTTTAGGAATTAGATTTTAGGGTTTTGCAGGAGCACACTATGCCTTGAAGTTGACGCAAATTAAATAAACAAATCATATTCGTTGCTATAATTTGAATAAAACGTCAAATTTACTGTCAAAGAATAGCGTCTTAGCTTCTATTTTATGAAATATAATATTAACATTTATTCTCAAGCATCAAATTGAATCGAATTGTTTAATTGATTTTTGTTGTTCTACAGTGTTGCCATACAAACCAATGGATATCACTAGTACGCTAGTCGTAGTTGTATTTATATAAAGACCTAAATCCTAAATACCAAATACCAAAATGTGACATCGGACACGGCCTATATGTTTGTCAATGAAATTGTTTAAGAGAGATTTACCTAATAGGTTCTCTCTGTCTGAGCCAGATAAACGTTATAAAAAAAAACTTCAAGACATAGTGTGTTCCTGTAAACCCTAAAATCTAATTTCTAAAATTCTAAATAATGGCATTATTTAGCCTAAGTTACTTTTTGCCAAAAACAGTTTTACCAAATTATCATCCAGAGTATATGTAGCTAAATGTAATTCATATTCACAATATCTGGACTATGGTCGTTTTTGCCAATAGCTTTTCAATTGTCTTCAAAAGTCCATATCTTTCGTCAGAGTGATAATCAAAAGTAGTAGTTGTTAAAACCGTGAGTTAGCATACTGGTTTTGTCTATCAATATTGCTCCATTAAGAATCTATATTCTACTGACTCATTAGGGCTTTTAAGTCTGAAACATTTTAAG
Organism: Ophonus ardosiacus; assembly: GCA_943142095.1. Taxonomy (NCBI): domain Eukaryota; kingdom Metazoa; phylum Arthropoda; class Insecta; order Coleoptera; family Carabidae; genus Ophonus; species Ophonus ardosiacus. The sequence goes on along the minus strand of OW964838.1, from coordinate 2,659,457 downwards.
CCAATGGGCGGGGAAAAGAGAGCTGAATCCTTGTTGGACGCCACTGTTATCGGCGTGTCATCTTAGGATTATCATACCATCTTAATCCTACTAGGAGCATGTGTCAATCTTTTGGATTTTTATTTTTCAGAGGCCACAATGGATTTTTTTAAAGAGAGAGATAAAAATAAAACGAATGTTCAGTTGGTTTATATAGTTATTTTTGGTTAATCATTCGAGAATACAAGAGTATTTCGCAATCATGAATCAAACAACGTTTTTTCGAAAACTTTTCATAATACATTTGCAGTTACCACTGATATTTAAACAAAACAGATTGTCAAAAATAATATATATACCGTGCGTTTCAGCTAAGATGCAATATTTACTATTCTAATATGACTTCATAATAATGAGGTCATGCAAAAAAAAATAATTGTACCTTTTTTCTGTTTAAATCAAAAAAAGACAGTCTAATTCATCGATCAGTATGATTAAATTATTTTTTATTTATATTTTTTGTTGTATAAAATCGTTTTCAAGTATGATATTTTTAAAAAGTTGCAAAAACCAGCCATGTTTTGCCGTCACAACGTTACGTACCAAGTTCAGACTCATTTCAAACAGACATCTTAAATGGACACATATTTTCTAAAAGAAAAATATATATATAAACTATAAATTGAGGATTACATATCTGAATATGATATAATATATTAATATAATATCGTTCTATTTATTTTTATAAATATAATTTTCATTTGGCGTGAAATTATCTACGTTACATCAGATGTTTCTTTTTTCTTTCACTTTTGAATCTTTGAATTAGACGGTAGAAGGTTATAAACGCATGTGAGACATTGAATATATTGCAGAATATTATTTTATTCTTTATTTTGGCACGAAATCTTTAAATGTCGCTTTGACGTTTAAGGCAATGTGAAAATCAAAATGGTCGTACCTGTCACTCTGTGACGTCATTGGACAAGGGACGAAACGGGGGTCTAGCAGCCTCATTTTAAAGAATGTCATTTTCAATTACAATTTTTTCATGATTTAAGATCGATTTGAGGAAAAATAAAAAATACGGATCTATTATTTTTCACTACTCTATCGATTAAAATTATAAAAAAAGTCGTGCATGACCTCATACTTTTTTTACGTTATTTATAAATATAAATAACGTAAGAAAGTAATAAGAGCAGTATCTTAACTCTTGGTGATTTTGAAAATGACAAGAATGAAATTTGTCATCTTTTAATAATTTAAATACAGCAGTTTTGCTCATATTTATTTTCTTTATTTCGCTCAGTTTTTGTTCTTGCACTTTTCGTATGATTCTTATCTAAACATCCATCACTTTTAAATCTTGTTAATATTCTCGAAACTGTAGAAGGATTTGGTCTAGGGCGTTCGGGAGATAAATTAGAAAACATAACACATTTCTCAATCTATAATCAGCATTGTAACAAGTAACCATTCGCTTGGTAAGTAAAACAAAATTTATCTGTATAACTTACCTTTATAAAAAAATATACATTTTAGTATTCCCTGATGAAGTTACAAAATGTGTAACGAAATATTGGAAATTTAAATAAAATTAACTACTTTATGGAATAACAACAATATAATTCCTTACAATCACCGCCGAGAAATCCGTTAATACATTTCATCCATCAACAAGTACGGCGTTACTTATTCCTAACATTCGGTTTTTTCTTCTTTGGTAAATATCTTTTTCGCGCTACTTGTATTGTAAGTATGTATTGCAACCATAGTTACTACGTATGTATGTAAGTTACCTTTTATATTTGTCTATAATTTTTCCTTGACGGCGGAACTTAATAAATTTACTTACATTCCATCACAGGTAACTTGAATTGAAAATTGTAGTAAAAAAAAAGAATAAAGTTGATGAAAGATGTCAACCAGACTATATTTTTGAATATTTAAGCATAATCTTTTAGTAGCGCGAAAAATATAAGTAGCACGGAATGTACATACATCTTAACATCCTCGCAAGTTACTAGGACCTCGGCGTACGCCCCGGTCTAGTACAACTTCCTCGGATATAAAGATGTACTTACATTCCTTGTTACTTAAATAACTATAAAGTGTGAAGTTTATTTGACATTTGACACTGACAACTTTGACAATCTGTGTTGCATTTTATCTGGAACGGTGCAGTATGTATAATTAGTATTCATAGTAATACATTAATAATACAATAGTTCATATCGCATCCTAGCTGAAACTCACGGTTACTCATATATATTATATAATATCTATAATTCTCTGTTGTAGTAATAAGGGCTTAACGTAGCAAATGCTAAATATACTATGTCAAATCATATTGGTACAGCAGGCAACACGGATTCTGTTTCCATAGAGATTATGCCAAACCAATCAATGTATGTAGATGCGTTCAGTCAAAAAATATTTGCTGACGTATATTCGATGTTTCAATTAATTTTTTCATTTAAAATTCGCTACATTTGTTTACACCTACATTTGGGTGTTGGGTGTGATATTTTTACTGTCCCTTATAAAAAACTAACAATGTTGTCCTTGGTCAGGATCGAACTTGGGTCCTCAGAAAGATATGCTTCACAGATAATTTTTATTTTTATTTTACCAAGAAGGGCTATACAACAGGACAAGTCCGAATTACAGTGTAGCACTAACAACATTAAACATTACATATTACAACATTGAGGCGAGTATACACAGTAAACACTTACATAATAAAGTTTTACATAAAAATTGGTGTGAAAATCAAAAAAAGTAGGAAGGTATTAGTTAATATACAAATTGTGGAGATAATATGTAACAAAAGATTTAAATCTACGTAAACTACAGCAAAAAATATCTGGTACATTAGGTACAGAAGCTAAATTATTGTAAGTATATACTAATCTAACTAGTGCTGAATTCATGGCAGAGTTTGTCCTACAAATGAGACGAAGACACTGTTTTCACAGAACTAAGGTTGTGTCCGATGTTGCAATTTTATCACTCTAATATCTAAATCCTAAATTTTTATGCCCTAAATAACGTCATGATTTAGGATTTTAGGAATTAGATTTCAGAGTTTTGCAGGAGTACACTTTGCTTTGAAGTTGACGCGTACTAATTAAACAATTCATATTCATTACTGTAATTTGTACAAAACGTCAAATTTACAGTCAAAGAATAGCTTCTTATCGTAGCTTCTATTTTATGGAATATAATATTAACATTTAATCTCAAGCATCAAATTAAATCGAACTGTATAATTCATTTTTGTTTCGGCTCTAGGGTCGTGAGTTCGATTTTCACCAGGGACTTGGATGTTGTGTGTGTCCCAAAAATATTCCATTAAATACCTACGAAAGTACGAGGCCAAACTCAAAAAAATATATATATTTTTATTCTGAAGTGTTGCCATACAAACCAATGAAAGTCACTAGTGTGTCATTCGGAGTTGTATTATATGTGAAGAAGACCTAAATACTAAATGCCAAAATGCGATGTTGCAATTTTATCACTCTAATATCTAAATCCTAAATTTATATGTCCTAAATCGGTCACTTTAATATCGCACCCCGGCGAGAAGAGTGACACAAGTCCAAAAAATAGTTTTGCGTAAAATTTAATTAAAGAAGACAGTTTTCGAATATCAAGTTACTTACATTAGCTCGAAATGAAATAACATTAGCTCCATCTCTCTCTTTATGTCGCTAGTCCTGATTATTAGAAACATATTTTTGACCAATTTTATCTGATGAACTTAGAATTTCTAAATTTTGACTTGTGTCACTATTCTCGCCGAGTGCGATATGTTCTTATGTATGAATGCTATGATGATTGTGGACAAGGCGAAAGAAGAATGTTGTTAAAGAGTGAAGTGAGTCAGCTGAGCTCCTTACTCTTATCCCTTTTCTTATTGTTACTATTGTTTTCGGGTTTTTGCTAACCCACTAAGAGGGACACGCGTGATTTTATATATTTTATGTATGTATATGTTCTAAATAACCTCATTATTTAAGATTTTAGAAATTAGATTTCAGGGTTTTGCAGGAACACACTATGCTTTGAAGTTGACGCGCACTAATTAAACAATTCATGTTCAATACTATAATTTTTACAAAACGTCAAATTTACTATCAAAGAATAGCTTCTTATATTAGCTTCTATTTTATAAAATATAATATTAACATTTAATCTAAAGCATCATATTAAATATCATTCGGAGTTGTATTTATGTGAAGAAGACCTAAATCCTAACTAAATGCTAAATGCCGAAAGCGACATTGGACACAGCGTAAATTACGGCCTTCTTACAAAAATTTTACTAGGTGTAAATAAATTAGATATTGTTGATGAAATTAATATTGCAACCCTTTGGATGTGTGGACGTGGACTATTGAATAAATGGTCCATACATACCTCCCCTGTTCATATGAGTAATGATTACATATCAAACCATAGTACACCGGTTCAATTAATCATTTCAAATTTCCCAAAATGGGTAAAAAATGAATCTATACCTTCATTCTTTTCATAGGAAGACAGATCATTACTTTTCCATAATACGTGTAGGACATACAGGGTGTTCTTAAACCGATACAAAATTTGTATTTTTAACGAGAATGATTTCATCTTGCCTGATCATATATTACGGGTAGTCATCTAACCAGATGTTTTCCACCATCTGCCCCCAATAATTAGTAGGGTGATGTTACTCTCTACGAATATCCCGATCGAGTCACGTGGTCACACCCATGCGATGCGTGTTTGTTTTGTTATCTGTGTGACGTCACATATGTAATCATCATTAGTAAGGGTGGTGTATGATGGGCAAAAGTCAGAAAGTTACACGCAAACTCATCACGCGAACATTGCGATGATAAATAAATATATGTATTTTTCCACATAACAGTAATGTTCGCTTATAACAAATTCGTTTACAAGGAGCCTCCGGTTGTAACGAACCAATCTGGAGAATACGAACTAAAGTTCCATAACCCGCTTATAACGAACTATAAAATGTTGAGAAATGTTATTTGTCTACATTTTTAATGGGAACGTTTAGTCAGGAATTTTTTTGCTAACAATTGAATATCTGGACTAGTAGTTTCTTCTCTTCTAAATTTTCTTTTTTTGAAATTTATGTAATTAAAAATATTAAAGATCATAGCATTCTCTATCCAATACATTGAACATTTTTATGATATCTTCTATAGATTTAAAGATAAAGACTCATAAATATATAAAATAATCCGTTATAATCAAATAATGTTATTACCAAGTTTATATCTCTACCTACTTTTGAATTATTGCCCCAAAAGTCGATATACCCCACATTTAGATAAAAATTTCAAATTTTTTTAAAATCTAATTTTTATTTATCTAGATACGACTGTTAAATTTATAGTGCGAGTCCAGGCTCATAACAGTAAGGCCGGTTTACGTTTTCAACTTATAAAACCTAATAATTAAATAAATACATCATCACGGCATATTACCCATTACTGGGTGTGCCAGTATCTACAACACATGTAGACATCGGTAATGATCACGATATATTTTACTGTGTGGGCGCTTATCAGGCGTCACCTCCCGGTGAGGTGATTTTTATATCAATACTTTCATTTCAAAAAATTCACACAGTTGTTCAAATACTCTAAAAATGCGTACACATACGTAACATTCTCTTTACAATCAAGTAATATTACCACTAAGTTTATATCTCTACCCATTTTTGAATTATTTCCCCAAAAGTCAATATACCCCACATTTAGATAAAAACTTCAAAATTTTCAAAAATCTAATTTTTATGTATCTAGATACTTCTCAATGTGCTGATTCCAGATTTTGAAACCGCAGGACGATATCTCTTTTCGTTCTCGAGATATTTAGATTCAAAGTTTTGCTCAAAACTGCCCATTTTTAGGCAATAACCCAAAAATGGGTCGAGATATGAATTTGGCGACAACACCATTCGATTCTACGGGCAAAATTACATAAGTACACCAATTTTCAGAATTTTTGAACACCGCATACAAACTCTAAAGCAAAATAACTGAAAATGGCCAAAAATCGCAAAAATCGTAAGGGGTACCCCTTAGGATTTTTTCAGATTTTGGCCGTTTTCAAACTTTTATTCATAAAAAATGAACCGGTTGGACAAAAATTATGAAAATTGCTATACTTATGTAATTTTTACCGTAGAATCGATTGGTGTTGTCGCCGAATTCATATCTCGACCCAATTTTGGGTTAATACCCAAAAATGGGCAGGTTTGAGCAAAACTTTAAATCTAAATATCTCGAGAACGAAAAGAGATATCGACCTGCGGTTTTAAAATTTGGAATCAGCGCATTGAGAAGTATCTAGATACATAAAAATTAGATTTTTGAAAATTTTGAAGTTTTTATCTAAATGTGGGGTATATTGACTTCGGCGCCACCTTCGCAGGGTTAAAAACTGTTCAACTCAGCATTCAAACAATTCCCCATTGAGAAGAAGATGAATCAGTTTAATTAAATTATACTATTAAAAATTGTCCTTTCATATTTTCAAGTTTCGTCCAAAAAAATCTTTCATCTTTCTGGCCACATCAGGTGCAATTTATCATAGACCCCCACCCCTTCCGTCTGTATGTAGCGCACCCCTGTAAATAATACTCGTACGACGGGCAGCTAAAAGCATATCTGTGTATGGAGTAAGTGAATTTACCCCGCGAAACAAACATCGATTCTTTGCCGACGCTTGCGACGCACTGATGTCAAGGGGTAGAACTGTGGATACAATACCAAAACTTACTTCCAGACAACCGATACGAATATGGAATTATCGGAGATGTATTATTGCTAATAAAAATAAAAGCGGAAGAATATGCCGGGGTGCTTTGTTACATTTTACATCCCGGTAAAGAATTTTAAAAAGGAAGTAGTATTGGCACACCCAGAAACGGGTACAACCACAATGATATAGTACACGGTGGAACATTGGGTTTGTCATATCCATGGGTACAACTCGACATTTGATTGACAGCAATGTATTTGCCAGTCCAATTTAAAATGAAAAGTGACCCCTGTGGTGCACTCTCCACACCAACTATAAGTGCACGTGAGGTAACGCCTGGTAAGCGCCCACACTGTAAAATATATCATCATTACCGATGTCTACATGTGTTGTAGATACTTGTACACCCTGTACTGCGACCTTTCTGGTCTATTGTACCCTCCGTGTTTCCTCCTATTCTAGGAGCCCTGTATGTTTTGTAAACTCCAGTATTTTCTTTAGACTAATGTCCTTTAGTGTCTCAGTGTGCAATTTCTTTGCTCCTAAAAGACTGTCTGCTTGCCAGTAATAATATATATTTAATTATTTTTATTTAAAATGAAACATAGGGAACGTATTTGATAGAAGTATTATGTTTAAATATTGTAAGAAATTTAGCCAAGTCAGAAAACCACTCGAGAGCACTAAACATATTTCGGGCACAAGGTGCACACAACATTTTTTCTACAACTAAAATTAATTTTTAGAAAACAGGTATAATTATTTAAACAAAATGATATTTGGTCAACATGACAGATAACCGTAAAATTTTCCTATAAGTAACGATTTGACATTTGATTGACAGCAATGTATTTGCCTGTCTCATTTAAAATGAAACATAGGGAATGTACTTGACAGAAGTATTTTATTTAAATATTGTAAGAAATTTAGCCAAGTCAGAAAATTACTCGGGCACAAGGTGCACACAATATTTTTTCTACAACTAATTTAATTTGGAAAGCAGGTATAATGATTTAAACAATATTACCCTCTATTGACGTCTTGTCAAATGTCAAATTCGTTCCCTATGTTTCATTTTAAATGGGACAGGCCAATACATTGCTGTCAATCAAATGTCAAGTCGTAAAATGTTTCACGTTAAAAAATACTCACGGTATAATTTTTTTTTTTTTATTATGTATGCTACAGAAAATTGACTTAGGACTTTATGGGACAACTTTTTGAGTCACAGGACCACAGGAATTTTCGATCGTTCTTTGTTTTTGAGCTATAGCCATAAAGATCATGATTTGTTGATTTTGATTCTATATCTATTAAAAAAAACTCTCAATTATTTTCTTGGCAATTATTTTCGGATTAATTGTTTTTTTTTATCGGCGTTGTAGTTGCACAAGGAAAATAAAATTAAAAATAAACAAACGATAATCTATAATAGAATTTTTAATTGGTTTCTTAATAAATTTCATTTTTTCGCCCCAAAAAATTAATTCGTGTTTTATTCATGGTTATAGCAAAAGAATGTCAATTTTGCCAGTAAAATCGAAAGGTGATGTCGCCAAGTTTGTATTTCCACCCGTTTTGGGGTTATTACCCATAAATCGATATATTTGGCCATGACTTTAAATGCAAATATATCGGAAACGAAAAAAGATAGCGACCTGCCGTTTCAAATTTTCAAATCAGAATGATGAAAAGTATCAAAATACAAAAATTGTATTTTTTTTGTACTTTTTACACAAAAACGTATTAGAGGTACAAGTGTCATAAAAAGGCCGCCACTTCGAAGGGTAAAGAGTACTACAATAAAAATCACAATAGGTTTCATACGAGAGACACGATGTTATATTGACTCGTGTACTAGAGGTTTTACGAATATTCATAGGGACCACTGTTCAAAAGAGAAATATATCATCATCTCAGGCTTGTTTAAATAATGTAAGAAGACTCATCAAATAAAACTTTGAAATTTAAAGATCTGCAATCTTATTTATTTTCTTAATTTATTTCAGAAACTTTCCCAACTCTTCGCAGACGTAATTACAAAGTTGGTTGTTTTCTTTTATAAAACACACTTAATATCTCTTTTAAAATATTTGTACAAGTCGCGTTATAAATTACAAATAAAACTTATTACTTTAAACTTGTAGAATTAATTATTGGCTAATTTGTAATGGATATGAATTATTTACACGGTCATGATTGGTCATTTCCAGTTACACGTAAGTGAAATATTGCGTGCGGTTGACACGTGGACAGTTTCCGGTCTTCTGATGTTTAACAATTATTGCCTATCGCGGCGACGAACGTCGGTCGCCAACAATCATTAACTTTGTGGTGACGCTTTTAACTTCAAATAATACACAGTTTTTTGTATTGAGTTCTTTGTAAATGAAAGAACAACCAATGTCAAATTTTCATTAAAATAATTCGTTGTACCATCAACATAATACAGTGAGGTTTGGATCGACTCGGCCCGAAAATAAAAATTACCGGCCCGACTCGAAAATCGACTTGACAAAAAAATTAGCTAGCCCGGCTCGAAAATTGACTCGAAATCGGGCCGGGCTTCGGGCCGGGCCGGGCCAAAGCTCGAAATTGGGTGCATCCGGCATTCCTAATGTTGATTTTTATGTTAAGGCAAAATGTTTAACTTTTTTCGTGTCAAACTTATAAAAAAAACCTCTACATTCTTATAACTTTCAACATTAGTTAACATAAGTAGTTAAAAAAGAGACCCTTCTAGTGTAAGTTTGTTATAAAAATTACAGACCTACGAGTATTTAACACTTTGTTTACCAAAGAATTTTTTCACATATCTTATATAAAAAAATATAATTATAATTTACATAAGGATTTTTTATCTAACTTTGTTTCTGCTCAAAAATAGGACAAGAAATCATTATGGTAGGAACAAAAATCACTTTTATTTAAGTATGCGAGTAATAACAATAATAATAGCAACATCACAATATAATTATTATGCTTTAATGAATAACCTGGAATTCTTGAAGTAAAATAATACATTTTTATTTATTAATATGTGAAGTGTGTTTTTAGTAAATCATTTTGATCCTTTTAACTTCATCCATTTTCATTAAAATATTAAGAAAACTGTGCATTTGATTGAACGATAAGATATTTCGAGCCGGCCCGAAAAGCTGGGCCAAAACCAAAAGTCCGACTCGCCTCGGTTTTTGAAAATGATTAGTTCGATTCGGCCCGATAAAAAATATCTTCGGCCCGGCTCGATGATCGACTCGAAATCGAGGCGGGCTTCGGGCCGGGCCAGGCCAAAGCTCGAAATCGAGTGCATCTTTAACAGTGTGTTCAGAAAAATCCTAATTCGAAGTAAGCTATGAACACAGAAACATTCGCACCCTGGCGAGAATAGTGACACAAGTCAAAATTTAGTAAGTAACATTACATTCGAGAATTGTGTTCTTTAATTTAAGTTTTACGCAAAACCATTTTTTGGACTTGTGTCACTCTTTTCGCCGGAGTGCGATATATCATCATTATTCAATTCAAAAGTCAAGTTGTCACAATTGATCGTGAAATGCCATTCATCGTTTTCTAATTTATTTCTATTTCTAAAATAAGGATTCAAGAAGAAAAGATTTGATTTCACAATATCTCGTGTCACAGCCACAGTAATTTCCTTATAATTAATGTGGCGTTCACAAATTTTTGGGTAGAGTTGATAGAAACTTTTGTGCCTTAAAGGTCAAAATAATATTCTTCATAATGCATCTCTAATGGAAAATATAAAAAGTTATGTCTCTAGCCCCTTAATGTGTAATTTTCCTAATTCGAGCTTTTCAGTGCTTAATGGAAGCTTTCTGCGTGTAATTGGGTTATGCCGTGTTTTGTTTGTTGTTTGTTCAGTTCCGGTTGTCATATAGACTTCCGGAAAACTCCGTACCTTCACAAAGAAAGCTGCAAAGATATATTTTATAAAAATTGGAACTCTGCTAATTGTCTTTACGGATGTGTCAATCATAAATGATAATTGAGATAATTACATTGTTGGTTGAAATTTTAATTAATTTTAGATTGTAAATGAAAATTGTTTAAATTCAGGCCGTCGAAAACAAACAAAATTAACACAATTAAATTAAAAGCATCCTCAATAATAGACCGCTATGTGAAAGCCCGTTATTATACTAATAATACATAATACAATTACACTAAAACGTAACTGGGTTATGGTCACCCAGCCAAAAAATAGACGCGCATTTTCTCAAAATTTTTACCTCTCGCTAAGAGAGGTATTGGATTCATGCTAAAATTCGCATATCCAGATTTTATTGAATAAGCACGATTTAAGGTCCCTACAATCCGATTATACCATTTTTAAAATGATGTCTGTGTGTGTGTGTGTGTGTGTGTGTGTGTGTGTGTGTGTGTGTGTGTGTGTGTGTATGTGTGTGTGTGTATGTCTGGATGTTGTAGACACGATTCCTCAAAAACTATAAGACTTAAAAAATATTTAACTGCAGTTTCCTCAATCTGACATTCCTGGGAAGTGCTGAAAAGGTTTTGGTAACAATTGAACAACCGGAAGTAGTAGTTTCTTAGAAAAATTCTTCTAAATATAATTTTTTGGGAGTTTTTTTGAAGAACATAATATTCTCCATCTAATACACTTAAAATTTTTATTATATCTTGTATAGATTTAGAGATAGACACTATAATTTATAGAGTAAACTAATCGTAGGGGCTAAGGCACTAAGGACACCAGTTGACAAATTCCAATATTTATAACATGACACATGTCATTGTCAAATATCATCAGTTTTAGTGACATTCTGATAGCCTTTTCTGGGAAGTTCTTATTGTTTTATTAATTAAATATTTGAAATTATAGGTAAAATTGTGGTAAAATGCATATATCTATCAGAAATACCGCTAATCTGGTTAATGAATTAGAACAATCTCTGACATTTAGAAACGTCCTCATACAATGAAAAATATATATAATTAGAATTATATGTGTGCAGAAGCATTTTACATATAATAAGAAACAATATTTGGGTAAAGTTCTGTAATTTTTTATTATAAAACGACGGTTCGATAGCGAAGTGCAATACAATACTTATATAGCCTAATATGGAAATGGCGAGAGGTCTTGTGCTGGCCACAACAGATTTTTGGTTTTGTCTTTTTATTTCGATAATTCCAACACTACAATTCAAAAACTATCTTTCGTATTCCTCTATTGTACGTTCAAATGAATAGTTGATTAGATTTTGATAACAACTAATCAACCGGAAGTACCCTTGTTTGAAGTTCATAATAGTTTTTCGTGAATAGTTCAGGTTTAGGTTAATTTGTTTTTTGAGAGATGCGGTTCTAGTTCAAACATTAATAAAATTTACTGTTTTGTTCCGATTTCAGGTTCGGTTCAACTTAATGAAAATTGAATTAATGTTTTATGAATAACAATCTTTGTATAGAAATAATTTAAAATAAATATATCATCACGGCGTATTACCCATTTCTGGGTGTGCCAATCTACTTTATCGCAGATAACGGTAATGATGATGACATATTTATACCGTGCGGGCGCTTACCAGACATCACCTCACAGGCACTCATTGCTGGCGTGGAGAGTGCGCTAAGGGGGTCACTTTTGTGCCATTCGCGACCAGAGACTCAGGCACGCGGCCGAAGGACAGAAAGAGTAAAAAATATTAATTGCAGATGTTAGTGTCAAGAACAATTTGCAACAATTTTACTGGAATTGTAGGATCTTTTGCAAGAAACTTTCTTTATGGAATTTGTACAAAACTCGTAGAATTGACGGAAGATAATGTGTTGGTCACATCAAATTTTTATTGTTATGCGCCCAAAAAGTTGTAATACTAATAAAAGATAGAAGGTTCTACGTCTGTCCTATTTTATTCTGTTCTTTTCTAAGTGCGGCAGTAAAAACAATAATTAAATAAAGTACTCTTCCCTAGCTAGGTGTGAAACATAAAACAAAAGGCAGCATCCAACCAGGTACAATTTCTGAAATGGACTCAACCAATTGCAGTAATTTTAGCTTGTTATTATATGTATTTCAGCGACACTTTGTGATCATTATTATTAGATAAGGCGATTATTATATATTAGTTCCTTTCTTCAATTCGAATGCATTAAGTTAATTAGATACTACCCTAAAAACTCTACTGGCTAGCACTATAGATTTTAAAGATTATTTATAATTAGCTTCTTTGACTTAAGTGAAAATGAGTCAGGACTTTTTGAACCGCTCGGACATAGAAAAGAAATATTTTTTTCTATACCTTCAATTTCAGAAAAAGTAAATTCAATTTCGGAATAAGTGTAAACTCATTATTAACTATTTCTAGTAGTTCTCAGTATCTCAATTAATTTTCTATCTTCTTCTTCAGTTGATACTCTATGTCGCCCTAATCCTGGATTCCTGTCTCCCCTTATTTAAAATGTTAATGACAAAATTTTTATTAATATTATAGCGCTGGGCAATTTGTCTCATCGGCATTTCTTCTTCCTCTCTAACAATTACCGATCACTTCACAATATCGCTAATTTGCGACATCGCTTCAAATGAGCTATATTTATACAATTTCAAATTAGATTTTACAAGTTATCAAACGAGCAGGATTCTAATTAACACACTGTATATCACAGTAACTTATTAGATTCAAATTACAGTAGTCAAAAACCACACAGTTAATATTAGCAAAAAATTAAATTTGATGATGATAAAATTATTGATAAAGTTAATAATAAATATCATCGTTTACTTAAGGAGACACTTCATATTAACATAAATAAAAACAAATGTGTCAATTTCAACAGACTTTAAAATTAAATAAAAATATATAAACAACTTCATAGACAAACTAAAAAGTCACTAACTACCACACGCATGATTTCATTGGTTGTTATGCTCTCTACTTTTCTGTTCAGTATTTCAATGAGCCTGTTTCACATTTTTCAAAAACTATTTTAAATGAAAGTTTATGCAATGATTTTCTTAGTAATAATTTTTATTTTAATAATTTGCTGTTATTTGTGGAAATAATAAAATAAAAAGACTGGCGTCCTGAAAAACTACCCCCCACTCCTGTGACGTAGAAGCACATACATTACATCATTAATAGCCAATAGGAAAATAGTTTTTCCATCACCTACGTTTATTCATATTATTTATATAAATAAACGTAGGCTAAAGTTTGTCACATGTTAATAAAAAAAAAATTTATTTGACATTTGACGCTGACATTGCTCATTGTAATTGAATAATAAAGTAATAATGGCTAATTCAAATTACACTCAAGCTAAGTCGGACAATTTACCGAAGGTCGATAGCTGGATGATGGCTGAATTTATATCAGAACGATTGTTTTACTGCTACCGAAATAAGGCGTGTTAAAGAGTTGAGGTAAAATAAAATATAAAAACTGAATTTACTATATAAATCGTGATTCTTGCATTGAATCTGCTATAGGACATGTAGATCTATCATGAAGTGAAGCAACAAAAATATACTGTTATCGTGAAGGTGGATGAAAGTTGAAATGATCTTCAGAAACATGAAGACACGATTTTTCTGACAAATTATCAGCTCTTCGACCTACTGATTCTAGCCACAATTTTCTTTTCTTCGCATCTTTTGTAAAATTTAACTCATTTTATTTTGAACTTTTTATTACCTACATATTATACAACTTGAACCAATCTAAAAATTTGACACTTGTTTGACAACTTTGACTATACACTTGACACTTGACACCTTAGAACCGCTGAAGATGTATGTACTCTGACGTCACATTCTGTTTCAGATCACGTGATTTATTCAAAATTTTATCCAAATTTCAAAAATTAATTGTAAAATATCTATAGGATATTTCGTGATATTTTCAAATTTGAGGCTCTTTAAAGAACAATATCTTTTAAAATTTAATACTTAGAAGTCTTATAAAAATTCTTGCAACAGCCCTACTGATTCAGAGGTTTGTTGAAATTATGTATCTTAAAATTTTATCAACGTAGCTTATAAAGATAGTTGTGTCTAATACAGTTTTAAGATTTTGTAATAAAATTCATCAGTATTATTGTATATTAACCGTTAGATAAGAAATATTTTATACTTTTCCTGTAAAACTGTTTATTGTTAATAATAATGTAACAATAGCTGAAGTTATTCTGAAGAGATTTGGATATATGTCTCAAAGAACAGTTTTACGCTAAATTTGAACGTTTTCGAGCATGAGTATATTATGATTTTTTCTTGTCTATATTCTCATTTCAAAGACAGTTCTATGTCCATATAGGACATATCTTGTACATTTCTTGGGATAGTGTGTAAACGTCTATACCGTATTTATATATCCTGAAGCCCTGGACCACTTGAGTTGTGTCCTGTCTTGTGATGTTTCGCAAATCGTCTAGTCTGACCGGAAATGTCTGGTGGCGCCTTTACGATAACTCAGGCGCCTCAACTAAACTTCAGGTACACGAATGTTACTATACCTGACACCGAAATGTCAACACACAACGATGTCACGACAAAAACAAAGACGACAACGAAGACAAAGACGTTTCATTTATGAGGTATTTTATAATGCATTACATACAGCTGTTGCAAGGGATTTAGGATTATTTCGCATGATTTGGTGCCACTGTTTGGGAGTTGCTGACGCATTAAACATTACTTGACAGGGTAGAATTTGCAGTTTTACACCCTATGCGTGACAATGTGGTTTCATTGATTTTGCCGGAGATACGTACTTTGAACGCATTTAAAAAAGTCTTTCAATTTTTTGTCTATTAAGGTATTTTCAAGGGATCATCCATCCAAATACAAAAAGTAGATTTTAGAAGATTCTACCCAAAAGTGGGTGTAAGAGTTTTGGAGGGCATAACTCAAAAATTGGTAGAGATACAGACTTATAGCAACATTTTATTTATGGAAGGACTGTCTTACTGTAGCAAACTATAGCTTTTCAACTTGAAATTCAGAAAAATTAAGTCCAATTTCAGAAAATATTCAATTTCAGAAAAAACCTCCCGCAATTTAATTTTTTTTAATTAAAATACATACCTACGTATTTATTAATGCTGCAGACTGTTCCATTGCATACAACTATTGCTTTATTTACTATTTTCTTTTTAAAATGTCACTATTATTAATTTAAAGTGATTCGTTTTTTGACAGTGACTTAATTTTTATTAATTTAAATACATACCTACATATTTACTAATGCTGCAAACTATATAAGGTCCTTTGCATACAACATATAACTACTTTTTGCTTTATTTACGATTTTCTTTATTATTTAATGTCACTATTATTAATTTGAAGTGATTTGTTTTTTGACAATGACGTTTACCTGTCAGTTACATGTATTGGAAAAATGAACTGTGTAACAAAGGAATTGGATTTATCTTAGGCTTCAGGATTAAAAGAAAACAATGATTTTTAAATTTATCTGTAAAATATATAGAAAAAGTATTAATGTATACCTGTAGAAAATTCAATATTCTTTAATTTTCATAATGACAAAATGCGAAAAAATGGCATTTAATGTTATTTTTTGAAGAAAAACCCATTATGAGTTTCAAGTAAAGTACCATTTCCGTTTGTCCAATTTATACACACATACATACACACACATATACATACACACACACATATAGACATCATCGTGAAAATGTTAAAATTCTAGGGACCTTAAAACGTGGTCATTTACTAAAATCTCGATATGTGGTTTTTAGCACGATCCCTATACCTCCCTTACCAAGGGTAGCGGGAGGTAAAAATTATTATTATCAAATATAAATGTATAGTGGTGGATAGAAAAAAAAAATAGAACGTCGAAAAATTAAGTAAAATTTCTTTCTTTCGCTAGAAGGGCACTTTAGCTGCGTGCACCAAAAAAGCCCCTAATAAACTTGTGTACAATCAAAAACAGTGTTATCTGTCATTTTCAAAATAAATGGTTATACAAACTCAAAATTAGTGGCAGCTAAACTTCTTCATGAACAATTACCCGAAGACAACCAGGCAGAAAAATGTTCTGCTTTTGTTTTGGTATAAACTGAGTCAAGCTAATGTTCGCGTCGTGTTAATTCGGATGGGGACCATTCACAGAATATTCCAAGTACTGTGTCCTCTCTATCGAGTCGTAATAACAAGCTTAGCAACTTACACCTTTTCATAATCTGTGTTTACCTTCTTGGACAAAAGACTACGGCTAAACATGAGCATCTAAGGCAACTAAAGAAGTGAACATCAATACATCCAAAGCACACTGCGACTGCTGCGTGGCTGTTTGATGTCCAGACACAGAGAAAACAGTGGGATACGGTCACTTGGATTCCCAATGTCAATATTAGGTTACTCGGACCCTAAACGCTGTCGCTTCACACAAGAAACATGGGGAAAAAGAAATAAAGCCTCAACAGCAGCTAGCTAAAAGAAGATGGGTCGACGAAAGAAAATAAAAACGAAAGAAATTTATAACTACGAGAAAAATATGCAGATGATTCAATTACAGCCCAGAAGATACATATGAGATAGAGAAGCTAAAAACTAACGAATGATAGTTGACTTTTAATTATTTTACGCCCATCTGCTTTAAAATTGTTTGTTTACATCGTAGTTACCATGGCGGAAACTGAAAGATTACACCCTGCGGGCGGTAAAGTAGCATAAGCGGGCTGTAAAATACAGAAAGAGCCTGCTTACTGGTAAACAAAACATCAAAAATACAATTGGAAATGTAATTAAGACTCTTATTTTTAGAAAATGATATTAGTTCCGCTAAATTTTTACTAGATTTTATTAGAATTGCTTAAGGAATTGTTTCAGAAATTGTCTCAAATCTCCAAGTTTGACATTTAAAAAATATTCATATAACCAAATAGTTAGCAATGCAACGCATCGCCTTATTGTTTTGAGACATGGCCACCTGGCCACGAAATATTTTTATACCGTGTGTATTTTTTAACGTGAAACATTGGGTGTGTCATATCCATGGTTACGACATTTGATTGACAGCAATGTATTTGCGTGTCCCATTTAAAATGAAACATAGGGAACGAATTTGACAGAAGTATTATGTTTAAATATTGTAAGAAATTTAATTGAGTCAGAAAACCACTAAAGGGCACTAAACATATTTCAAGTCGGGCACAAGGTGCACACAATATCTTTTCTACAACTACATTTAATTTTTAGAAAACATGTATAATTATTTAAACAAAATTAACCTCGAATAACATCTTGTCAATGTGACATTTGATTGACAGCAATGTATTTGTATGTCTCATTTAAAATAAATCATAGGGCATGAATTTGACAGAAGTATTATATTTAAATATTGTAAGAAATTTAGCTAAGTCAGAAAATCACTGGGGCACAAGGTGCACACAATATTTTTTCTATAACTAAATTAAATTTAGAAAGCAGGTACAATTATTTAAACAAAATTAACCTCTATTGACGTCTTGTCAAATGTCAAATACATTCCCTATGTTTCATTTTAAATGGGATACACAAATTCATTTCTGTCAATCAAATGTCAAGTCGTAACCATGGATTTCACAAACCCAATGTTTCATGTTAAAAAATACTCACGGTATAGTAACAAGCTTTAAATGTTTTTAAAAAATAATTTAAAAACATTTCATTTGACTGCAGTTGTGCGTAAAACGTTGTACATACCTCGGGCCGAAAGAAGTTTACACACTCGGACGAATAAATTCAAATTTCGTCCGCAGGCGTAATCCTTTTATTTCGACCCTCTATATGTAAATAACTATTACAGATGTGGTTTATTTTCATAACTTAGTGATGAATAGAATTGTACGAAATATTCGGGTATAAGAATTTTTGTATGTACCCATTTAAATATTGGAGTAGGAAACCCCAGAAATACATTACTATGTCTTGCTTCAAATAGAAGGATCACTAATAGCAGGATAACCAAATAGAGGTGCATTTAAAATATTTGAAATATTTTACATCATTTTGGGAACTGCTATAAGATCGTTTAAAGAAAAGAATAAATGTATGACTAATTTCTTCATTCAAGAGAAGCTTAACTTATTCGTTACCCTAATATAAAAAATAGAGCGTCAAGGATTTCATAAGTGTTTGTGTAAATTTTTATCAGTAGTTTTTTTGGTGTGAAATCCTTGTAAAAATAAAAATGATTTATCGTGTTTGACAATATATTACCTTGCTAATTTTTTCTTCCTAGAGATAAACAATCAAATTCATATTTACAAAATCTTATCTAGAACAAACACAAGTACATGTAGTCGGCTTTGCCTTGAGAAAAAACGAATATACGATTGAATTTCTAAGATTTTTTCTGATAAACTAAATCAATATTAAATATACTTCCTATACATTTTAAAAATTGTCTCTACCCTGTTCGTCCCAAACCCTAAAAAAGTAGTGCATTTTTTGGAGCATATGTTACAACACATGGCGGCATTCGAACCAGGGAACACCGACAAAGAAGATAACTTATCACACATACGACCGAGTGCTGTTTTTCTTTACGCTTGAATGGAAACGCAAAAAAAACTTAGCCAGATAAAAGAAGTGAATTAAAAAATAGTTACGACTCTGAAATGCAAATTTGAGGCAGACATATCTGCATCTATGTTTCTCAAAGTGTTTTTCGAAAATTTGAAAGAAGACAAATAATATTCTACTATACTATAAACTGAAGAGAAGGATTATCAGTACTAACAATCTTGTATGCTACCAAATCCTGGAATATACATATTCTTGCAATATCTACTATTTTGTTATTAATGTATTACTAGGAATACTAGTTATACAAACTGTATCGTTCCGGATAAAATGCAAAATAGGTTGTCAATGTTAAATAAACTTGTCATTGTATAATAATGCTGATTTTTATATAACTTAAGTAATAAGAGCAGTATCTTAACTCTTGGTGATTTTGAAAATGACAAGAATGAAATTTGTCGTCTTTTAATAATTCAAATATAAAAGTTTTGCTAATATTTCATTCATATGCCAAAACTTTTGTGGAGAGCTGATTTTTTTCTTCTATTGCACGTTGCAAATTATTTTTATTTTTTCCCCTTTTCGTATGATTCTTATCTAAACATTCATCACTTTTAAATTTGTTAATATTCTCGAAACTGTAGAAAGATTTAGTCTAGGACTTTCAAGAGATAAATTAGCAAATACATATGTTACAAACATTTCTCAAACTATAACCAGCATTGTAAACCTTTCGTCACCTTTAGGTAAGGAAAGTATTGTCTTTGGTCAAAAAATTCGGTGGTGAGTTTTTAATGAATAACCACGTTTGATGGTCCCTAAAATACGAATTTACTATTTTTAAGATGATGTCTGTATGTGTGTGTGTGTGTGTGTGTGTGTGTGTGCGTATGTCCGTGTGTGTGTGTATGTCCGTGTGCGTGTGTCCGTGTGTGACAAATTTTTCTCCGACGATAACTCCAATACTACAATTCTAAAAATTATAATTCTTTCGTATACCTCTTCTGTGCAACCATATGAAGAGTTGATTAGATTTTGGTTATAATTAATCCACCGGAAATACCCTTATTTGAAGTTTTTAACAGTTTTTCCTAAAAAAACGCAGTTAAATATTATTTTTTGACATTTTGTTATTATACATATTAAAGAAAATACTCTTCTCTATATGGTTTGATTATGCATTTTCCTTCATAATCAATAGATGTAGATTTAAAGCGTTATAAAGAAATTAATTTTGAAAAATTAGTCAGCTTTGCTATTTATCATGAAAACAGATGATATATTCAAAAAATTCTAATTGACAAATGTCAGTTGGAAGTGCAAAACCAAATATGGAAGGCATAGGATCTAAAATTGATATGTCATAGTGTTCCTCGCAAGTGACACGCAGAGAAAGGCCAAAGAGAAGATGGAAGGACTGTATCGCAAAAGACTTGAGAAAGGAAGGACTTTGTGAAGAAGATGCGTTGGACAGGAATGAGTGGAAGAGAAGAGGAAACAGTGACCCCTAATAAAATAGGGGATAGCTGAAGAAGAAATGAAGGAAGTGTCTAGTGCATTTTACTTAGTGTATGTTTATGTTATAATTTTATTGGATTTATAGAACCTTTTCAAATGAACTTTTGGTATAGAATTTGTAAAAAATAGTATGTGTTCGTGTTCGATTTTACATGACATTATATAGAATCTGTTCCAAGGACCTTTTGTATGGGATTTGTACAAAATACATCGAATTGACGGAAGGTTTTGTGCTGGCCACAACAGATTTTTTTCTTTAGTAAATATCTTTAAAGCCTGATATCAAGTTCATTAGACATTGACAACTTTGTCAACCAATGTTGAATTTTATCTGGAATGATGCAGTATTTATAATTACTATCCATAGTAAATATTTCATCTTAGCTAAAAGTCATTGTCATATACTCGTACGTACTATGATTGCCAATGGGCATTGGATCACTTACCGACACCTAATATACGAATCACGTCAAAATTTAATGACAAAGAATAAAATAGAAAGAATGAAGTATTAAAAATGAACCTTGAGAAAAGTAAATCCCATATCCGACTATGGATTTCAGAGATATTTCATTCCCTTTTCGAAATCTGTCAATTTATACAAAGACATCTTCCAATGACTTCGTCAAATTTTATCTCAAATCTTAAGCCCTTAGATCCTCGCCGAATTGCCAGTAATTTTGACACGCATTTCTTTATCTTTTAACACATATCTAGTAAGTTAAGTAAAGTCTGAGTTAAGTAAGTTATGGTTGACTTGGTATACGGTTTCCTATACACACAAAGTCAATTACAGTCACCACTTACTTAACATGTATTTTGATTTGATTTCTTTGTTAAGGTGACTCAGATACAGTTCTTTGTGTAGAAGTGCAAGTTACATTTCCTTTACAAGTAGGAGGCTAAGTTGATGAATAATACGAACAATTATTGAAGTATAGAACTAGTCGACTTCAAATCTATTGCTATATTAGTGAAGCATTTCTTCTAGAAAACACATTCTAAAGCTCTATAAAGAAAAATTTGTATGTAGTTCTTGAGACACATATTGTACTTGAAATTTCGATGGAATAGGATTCTTACAGCATTTTTTTTTTCTCAACTTAACAATAGCTAAAATGTGTCTTAATAAATAATAAAATCTAACTATTTCTTCACAAATTATTTATTGACACACGAAATAAACATTTCGATTGCCCAGCAATCATCATCAGTCGTACAAGCTTCTTGCTTTGGCAAACGAAATGAACATTTTGTTTGTCAACAAATAATTTCTAAAGGATTACGACTTGACGCAGCTCAACATATTTAAAATGTGTCTCTTCTAGCAACACTGTATTACATATTTGTAATGCTACAATAAAACGGGCACTAATTGCTGTTTCATTGAAAATTTATTTATATTTAATCTCGTTATTATATGATGCTCTACTAAAACCCATATATTATATTTTGCAGTGCAGTATATTAAAATACAAGTCAAATAGTTAAGAAATCTCATCTATTTACTTGGCACCTTGTCTTGTATGAAAAAAATCCCCAGGGTATATTTTAGTTATTATCTTGATGTTCGTAACATGTTTCCAAATTGCTTTAGAATACATGGTTTTAGAGTGTTTTGCAGTAACCTCCTTTATTAAAAAGGGCACTTTAGCTGCATGGCCGAGTGCACCACAACGATCCCCAAAAGTTTGTTATATATGTAAAAGAATGGTTATCCACCAGTTGTACATATTTAAATATTCAAACAAAAATAAATATATAAATATCAGCACGGCCCATAACTGGGTATGCCAATTTTAAATCTGCTTTGTACACAGATATCAGTAATGATGATGATATATATATATATATACAAAGCTGGCGTTTACCAAGAATAACGATCAGCCATCTTGTTTATACCTTTTAATGAACAAGCTTTCATCTATACAGGTGTCCAAAAAAAAAATCCGGAAAACATTACAATGAAATCATAGTGGCCGTTTCCAATGGAAAAAATTGAAGATAGTGTTTTGTTTTTCCTTATTTGTCATAATTATTGTTATTGTTTGTTACAAACACAATTTTATCATGAATAATTGCACTTTTTCCAAATTAACAGATATGCATTTAATGTTCGGTCTTGCTCACGGTGATTCGGTAGAAGCTAAACGTTTATACGAAGAGAATTTTTCAAATCGGAGAATACCAAATAATAATAATAAATATAAATAAAATAAATATATCATCACGGCATATTAACCATAACTGCGTGTGCCAGTATCTACAACACATTTAGATATCGGTAATGATGATGACATATTTGTACCGTGAGGGCGCTTACCAGGCGTCACCTCAAGGGCACTCATTGCTGGGGCGGAGAGTGCACCACAGGGGTCACTTTTGTTAATAATAATAATTTATGATTGACTGTTGTCCAATGTAAACGGTCACTGTGATTTTATTGTAATTTAAAAGTATAGGAGGTATAGGGATCGTGCTAAAAATCTAATATCGAGATTTTAGTAAATGACCATGTTTTAAGGTCCCTAGAATCCATTTTTAACATTTTCACGATGATGTCTGTATGTGTGTGTGTATGTGTGTATGTGTACGAATTTTGTTTGCACTCTAACTCAAATACTATCATTCAGAAAATTCTGAAACCTTGTATTTTTACCCTATTCTAATAGGAATAGAAGCCATTAGATTTTAGTGTAAAAGCAGATAAATGGAAATGGTACTTTACTTGAAGCTCATAATGGGTTTTCTTCAAAAAATACCATTAAATGCCATTTTTTGAATTTTATGTCTTATGAAAATTAAAGATTATTGAATTTTCTACAGGAATACATTAATACTTTTTCTATATATTTTACAGATAAATTTAAAAATAATAACAAATAAATAGTTTTTATCAGTCGCGAAGCCTAAGATAAAAACGATTCCTTTGTTACACAGTTCATTTTTCAAATAAATGTAACTGACAGTAAATGTCACTGTCAGAAAACTTATCACTTCAAATTAATAACAGTGACATTTTAAAAAGAAAATAGTAAATAAAGCAATAGTTTTCTGCAATGGAACAGTTTGCAGCGTTAGTAAATACGTAAGTAGGTATGTATTTAAATTAATAAAAATTAAATAGCGGGAGGTTTTGTGTTGGCCACATCAGATTTTTTTTATTGTTTTGAGATGTATTATCTACTCTTAAATCCGTGACCTCTATTTTTTGAACACCTGTATATTCCCGTAATTAAAACAAACGTTTGATATACTTCAAGTTTTAAATAGTTTTTAAAATGAAAAGCATTAACCCATCTAATTATTACTTCTTCATGTGTTAGCTTTACCAATTCCATAAATTATTGGCTAAAGACTTCAGCCACTTCAACGATCTCCCATCCAAGTCCTGCCAGTTCCTACCCATACTTTCCTGCTATACCTTCAATATCCTATATCCTCTCCCCACCTCTTCCCTTCCCCCTCCACCCAATCCATCAACCATTTTGTTCGCCTCGACCAATCACCTTTCCCGTTTATCCTGTCCCCGCCTTCTGGTTGGCTGGTGCGGCTTGCGCCGTTGTCCTTACTGTCAGTAGTCCTCTGTCCGCAGCCGAGTGCGTGTGTGTGAGTGAGTGGTCCGGTCTCCATGGTTATGTCTGAGCAGTTGGTGATGCACCCACAAATGCATCATCGCGGTATGGTGCAACCGAGCCTGGTGGTGAACCACCCACTTACGGAGTGCATGGATAGCCACAATAGTAAGATTCAGATAGTGTACTATACTATAAGCAATGGATATTAAGCTTAGTTAATGGTAAAGTGTGTGGTGATTTGGTTTCTTAATCGTCGGTGCATCAAAAATGTTCGAATAAACTTTTGTCCACCAGAACACTGTTTTGGATTTGTAAATTAGGGTTACTTTAATGCCCTAAAAGTTGAATTAGGGCTCCAATTTCATCACCAATCGATTCTTTGGATCTAGCTATATACGTAAATCAATTGTGGTTAAATTACTTTGATAAACGGTCCTTCAATTTTGTTTCAGTTCTATTTGTTCACAAAAGCACTGCTTTGTAGCTGCAATTTAGGGTTTCTTTACTGCCTTAAAAGTTGAATTAGGGCTCCAATTTCATCACCAATCGATTCTTTGGATCTAGCTATATATGTAGATCAATTGTGGTTAAATTACTCTAATAAACGGTCCTTCAATTCTATTTGTTCACAAAAGTACTGCTTTGTAGCTGCAATTTAGGGTTTCTTTACTGCCTTAAAAGTTGAATTAGGGCTCCAATTTCATCACCAATCGATTCTTTGGATCTAGCTATATATGTAGATCAATTGTGGTTAAATTACTCTAATAAACGGTCCTTCAATTCTATTTGTTCACAAAAGCACTGCTTTTTAGCTGCAATTTAGGGTTTCTTTAATGCCTTAAAAGTTGAATTAGGGCTCCAATTTCATCACCAATCGATTCATTGGATCTAGCTATATATGTAGATCAATTGTGGTTAAATTACTCTAATAAACGGTCCTTCAATTCTATTTGTTGACAAAAGCACTGCTTTGTAGTTGCAATTTAGTGTTACTTTAATGCCTTAAAAGTAGAAGTAGGGCTCCAATTTAATCAACAATCGATTCTTTGGATCAACCTATTATGTAGATCAATTGTGGTTAAATTACTTTGAAAAATGGTCCTTCAATTTTGTTTCAGTACTATTTGTCCACCAAAACAATGTTTTGTAGTTGCTATTTAGGGTTATTTTAATGCCTTCAGAGCTGAATTGGGGCTCTAGTTTGATCTCCAATCGATTACTTGGATCTAACTACATATGTACACCAATTTTGGTTAAAGTAATTTAATAAATGGTCCTTCAATTTAATTTCGCTGACATTTGTTCACTAAAGCATTGTTTTGGGTTAATTTATTGCCTTAAAAGTTGATATAGGTCTTTAATTCGATTACTAATCGATACTTTGATTTAAACTACGTATGTAGACAAAATTTAGTCAAAATATTTTGATAGATTCTTCAACTTAATTTCGAAAACTCATAAGACAGGTTTCTAAGATTTGTTTTTATCCCTTTTGGTATTTAAAATTCAAGGTAGTGACCATATATTAGAGGACATCCTACAGATATTAATTGTATTATCATAGATAATACTTCTAATTTAGTACTGGAAGCTGTAAGACTGTGTCTACAAAAGTTATGCCTCTAAGAATTGTTTTATTTCTTTTGGTAAACAAAATTGAAAGTATTGGCCATTTATTTATAGACAGCTTATTGATATTAGTTATATACTTGTAGGTAGTTCTTCTAATTTAGTTTTGAAAGCTGTATAACGGTACCTTCAAGAGGCTAATGACAGGTAGCATCAATATTTTAATTGGGAATTAAAAATTAAATTAAAATGACTAATATTTTATATGTTTAAAATGTTTTAATTTCATTTGTCTTTAATTCTCAATTAAATATTGGTGCATCCTGCTAATAGATTCCATGAATTGTTTTTGTCTAGCTGTTGAATTAACTTGTCTTACCGAACATATACGATTGTTAAAGTGGATTCATACAACATTGATTTTAATTTCATTTTCATTACATTTTAATTTTAATTGTTAAAATAATGAAAATCACTGGACACCCCGAGAATCCTATCGTTATTTCCGCAAAATGCCAGTTTGTCTACCTATTAGGAATTGCTAGGTAGGTATTGTTATAGTTGTTTCTTATTATTAAAAAAAAAGCAACTAAGCAATACCTAACTGGAAATTCCTTATGGCATAAACCTACATCGTATATGTTCGGTGAGACAAGTTAATCCAACAGCTACACCCTAGTGTTTTGTTGTACATAATTCAAAGTATTAATGGATACCCTATAAATATCAGTATTATTCTTATGGGTTGTTCTTCAAATTACTTTTAAAAACTGTAAGACAATGCATTAAAAATATATGTCTGTATGAGCTATTTAGTTCGTTTGGTGTACAAAATCTACCTTCAAGTTATTGTCCAACCATTATTGGACATCCTATAGATATTAGTAATAAAAATAGAGACTTTGTTTTATCTATGATTAATGGATACAACATTGGTTTGGATGGACTTTGACTACAATAGATTCAATAGACCAAGTTGCAGTACCACATAATATAGATTAGTATTCATTGTACTTTTTTTTTTATTTGTTACTGATTTAGTAAATACTATAAACTGTAGATTCTTTACGTTGCATGTACCACGAAATTCAAGTAAAATTGTTATAGGAATTGAACAAATATCGAGTTCAATACTTGAACTATGGTTGTGGTTTCTCCACTTTAGTTATGAGTATATTCTTCAATGTACCTTTAGTAAATTTTGAAGCGTACAACTTGCGACGGAGCCTTATTTATTAACTAAATTATATTGCACTGCTCTACAGTCAATTTTTACATTATTTCAATCTTAGAAACTCAAACTTTTACTTCATACCGAAAACGTTTTCCTTTTTCTTAATCGATGTTTCGATCAAAGTATCGATTTTCGATCGGTATCAGAACAGTACAAAGTCGTTTGGTATTGTTCTACAACCAAATTAGTAAGATTTAAAGTGGTAATAAAACTAACTACCAGAAATGGTTGCGCCATACACAATCAACATTTTATTGGTCACCATAAAATAAAATTTTAAACATGCAGTGTATTCTCTCTTTAAAATCTTACAAGGGGTTGGGATTCCTTCGAAATAGAAGACATTACAGAGTAGAAATAGATGATATACTTTTAGTTTGGTATTGGGCAATTACTAGGAGAAATCTCTAAGATTTTTTGTAGATAATTTTGGAAGTAATTACTTCATAATTAATTGTTATTGTGGGTAATATAAACCAATGTGCTTGTATTATATGTAGGCCTAATAATTTCTACAATTTGCATATACATCTAAGCTTGTTGTCGATTGATATTTATGAGATTTCTCCAAAGTAATTAATTTCTAGAGGCTGTTGAATTTCAAGAATCCAACCCGAAAGAAACGCCGAACACATTTTATGCTATAAAATTTTATAGAGTCACTCTTCTGTTAACGATAAATAGTTAGGAGTTTACGGTGAAGATTATTTTGCAATAGATTCAAAACTTGCACTTGTAGATTAGCATACTCGGGTTTATATATATATATATATATATATATATATATATATATATATATATATATATTATATCGCACCCCTGCGAGAATAGTGACACAAGTCAAAATTTAGAAATTCTAAGTTCATCAGATAAAATTGGTCAAAAATATGCTTCTAATAATCAGGAATAGTGACAAATCAAGATTATATTTTTCGAGAGATGGAGCTAATGTCATTTAGTTTTGAGCTAATGTAAGTAACTTTACATTCGAGAACTGTCTTCTTTAAATTAAGTTTTACGCAAAACTATTTTTTGGACTTGTGTTACTCTTCTCGCCGGGGTGCGATATATATATATATATATATATATATATATATATATATATATATATATATATATATATATAAGTCGAAAAATTGGTCATCCGACTTGTTAAGTAATACCTGTCTTCAAAAATTTCTGAGTTAATATAATACCTTTTTATTGTCGCGGTATTAAAAATATTAATACACGGAAAAAAATTGTGCTGAAAAATTTACTACAACGTTGTATTAACTTTTTTGTTAAATTTATTACCACAATTTTACAGAAAAAATAATTATTTATATTAAATTTAACTATTTTACTTTTTATATATTACCAAAAAATTGTAGCACCAATAATGTAGTAAAATTTAATAAAAAGGTATTATTAATTGCATTTATTTTAGTAAAATTTAAAAAAATTAAAACTAAAATTTTCAATTACAAAAATGGTTAAAATTAATCACATTTTTTGTAAAATCTTCTAAAATAAAATTAATAAATTAAATTACTGTAGTACAAATTGCTACAAGTGAAGAACATTATATTCTACTAAATACTAAATTTTACTACAACTTGTAGAATTTTTTATCATAACCATAAGTTACGTTTTGCCGCCTTGCGTACTGCGCAGTGACAACACGCGTCATGTATCACGTAGGTACTCATATTTGTCGAATGTCGAATGGGGTATTTGTATCTTCTGCTGTTCATGTTGCAACAATTTCGTGAAGGTTCTTTTTCATAGTCAGTGTAATAATTGTAATTAATGTGAAAAACAGTAAAATGGATCCACCAGTGAAATATATTATTGAAGAATAAGAAATTTCGTGAAGGTTTTTTTTTCAGAGTCAGTGTAATAATTGTATAAATGTAAAGTACAGTACAAAAGAAGACAAGTGAGAAATATGATTGACGAATAAGATATTGTTTATATACAATAAATTGTATTTATGACTTGTATTAATAAAATTTATTATATAAATGTAGAACATTTTTACTTAAATATTACTACACATAATATTAAATACTGAAAGAAAAGTATAAAAATTGCTACAGCAGAATAAAGGCTCATTCACAGCACTGAAATTATACTTAGAAATTATAATTATAATTAAAAAATATAATTAAAAATTATACTTAAAAATGACCGTCTTAAAGCATGTTAATTAGACTTTCACTTATAAATACAATTTATAATTAGTATGTCTTGACATCTACAATTTTTTTGTTTCTTATTATAATCTGACATAATATTGTCAACGTCACGCATTGTATATTTATATTACATTGTTCATTTTGTAACTTTATCTCTTCTCTCGTCCTTCCTTTCGTCGAACATGAGTATAGAAGAATTTATTTCATGTGTTATGAAAAATTCTCATTTGTGGAATAAAAAAAATAAAAATTTTAAGGATTCCATTAAACGAGGAAACACATGGAATGAAATTGGAGCAAAATTTAAAATGACGGGTAGGTAATTTAATTACTTAAATGCATACTTAAATGTACCAACTTTAAAATATTTTAAAAATATACATTAATTTGTTTTTAAACAGGAACCGAAGCTTCTAATAAATTCACAAGTTTAAGGCAAAAGTATATTAGAGAAAAGAAATTTGAAAAAGAATTAACCCGAAGTGGATCAAGCGGTGGACCTAAGAAAAAATGGGAGCTTATGGACTTACTTCGCTTTTTAGATGATGTCATACTGCCCAGAAAGTAAGGTCTTAGTATGACATTCGCTTTTGTAACATTGTACTATAATTGAAAGAATCATATTATTTACAGAACATCAGCCTCAGGACGTTTTGTTTCTCCTGATAATTCTAATTCACACACGTCACAACCATCAACATCTACACTTGTTAATTCTCCAAAAGATTATTCCGAAGTCCTAAATTTTGATCTTAGCAGCCAATATTCATTTACTAAATTAGAAAATCCTATCAATAATGAAATTCAAGCGGAAATTAATGTAGAACCAAATACTATCTTTGAATATGTAAATGAGGAACCGCAAACAGTAACAACACCTACTATAAAACCAGTTTTAAAACGAAAAAGACATGATTCAAATCCAACTCCAAATATTAGTGATTTAATACAAGCCATGAATACCCCGATCCAGTTTATACCTGAACAATCACAGCAGCAACAACAGCAAGTAAATATGTGGCCAGAAAATCCAAGAATTAGATCATACATACAATATGTGGGACAATTAATGGAAACAGTGCCTACAAATAAATTAGATGATCTAGAAATGGAAATTAATCAATGCATTTATAATTTTAAAAAGAACAACAAATAAGTAATAATTAAGAGATTTATTTTTGTAGCTAAAATAGTTGTGTAAAATATATATTTGTAATAATAATAATGATAATATTAATAATAATAATGTTATATATAATTTTGCCAATGTACTGCACCAATATGACTATTTACATATTCTTTGTATATATCCCGATTATGTCCAGCAGAACGACTGGTATTTCTAGTTCCTATCCGTCTTCTTAATTGTCTGGCATTTTGTAATGCTGATCTTGTAGGTTCATTTTTCCTCCAGTCACCTAGTATTAGATTTCCTGTCTCATCATAAGAATCTTCATATCTAGGAGGACAATATTTCCTATTATTTGATGTAACTTTTGATTCTTCTATCTTGATAAAATTATGTAAACAAACTGAAGCTTTTACTATGGAATCAACTGTATTTGGATAAGCATTAATGGTTCTATGAAATATTCTAAATCTAGAGACCATTATACCAAAAGCGTTTTCGATACATCTACGTGCACGAGATAATCTAAAATTAAATATAATTTTACTGCGCTCTAAGTTCGTTCCACCGTAAGGCCTTAACAAATTTGAGTGAAGAGGAAATGCTTCATCTCCAACGAAAAAAAAAGGAAATAAAATATTTGTTCCAGGCAAAGCTTCATCAGGTGGCAAATTTAATTGATTATTAAATAATTTTTGACCAAAACTAGACTCTCTTAATACACCTCCATCACTCTGGGAACCATATGCACCTATGTCAACATACGTAAATATACAATTTGCATCGCAAATTGCGAACAAAACAATACTGAAATTTTTTTTATAGTTGAAATATTGTGATCCAGAATTGTTCGGAGCCTGTATAGTGCAATGCTTTCCGTCAATTGCTCCTAGGCAATTACTCAAATTCCATTTGTCTTTAAAACCGGTAGCAATTATCTTCCAATCATCTTCTGATGGTAACACAATATATTTTGGAGCAAGAACATGCCAAATAGCTTCACATGTTTCTTTAATAATATTACATATAGTGGATTTACCAACCCTATATGCAAATGCCAATGAGGATATAGAATCACCAGTCGCTAAATGCCTAAAAAAAAATTGGTTTAGTATAACAATAAAAGAAACATAGAAAAAGATATATTTACCTCAATGTGATTGCAAGCCGAGCACCTGGAGGAATAATACTTCTATACTTATCATTTTTCTTAATTTTATGTTC
Source organism: Ophonus ardosiacus (assembly GCA_943142095.1). Lineage (NCBI taxonomy): Eukaryota > Metazoa > Arthropoda > Insecta > Coleoptera > Carabidae > Ophonus > Ophonus ardosiacus. Next base: position 2,627,734 of record OW964838.1, on the reverse strand, counting down.
TATTAAATTTAATAAGTAATCAAACTGCTTAAAGCTTAAACGCGTGTATTCAAAAAATTTTGCTTCGTCCGCCTGTCTCATTTCTTGAATAAGATTATTCCAATCTCCTTGGTTTGTTCTATTCCTGTTCAGAGGATGAATCCACCATCGACGTTTTTTAACTTTAGATTTATTTATAATAACTTGATAGGCAAATAAAGCAATGAATCGTCGTTTTAATATTATTCGTTTTAATATATTTAAATTATTTATGTTCATATTGATCAATGATGATATTAATGTCAAATTTGACGTGACGAAATTGTATTTGTAATTTTTTCTTCCATCTGATTGGCTCACTTATAATTATAATTATAATTATAAGTGAAATATATGAAGTTTGCATAAAATTCTTATTTTAAGTTATTTTAAATTAATTTCATTATTAATTTGAAGCTTTCGAATACTGACGTTTGAATGCATTGACATAAACTTATATTTATAAATATAATTATAATTACTAATTATAATTTCGCTTAATTTCAGTGCTGTGAATGAGCCTTTAGATTATCTACTACATATATATGGAAATTATAAAATTTTTGTAGTAGTTATATTTACAAAAATATTAAATTTTAATATCAGATATAAAAATTTATAAAATATAATGTATCATTACTTACTACAATATTTTAGAACTTAATACTACAATAACAATTACATTTTAATTTGAATACAATATTAACTACTACAAAAAAATTAATACAATAATTTTCAAATTTTTACTACAATAAATAGCTATCCCTATTTGTACTACAAATTGTAGTTAAAGATTTTACAATTGTTATAAAAATACCTACATTTTTTTTTCTGTGTAATGCTATATTTATTAAAACACTTAACTTATTAAAAAAAAGTCATTACATAAGTGCATAATTATTTTTCTTCATCAATAATTTTCTTTTATAATGTACCGACTTTGCTAATAATATTTCTTTATGCATATACCGACAATATGTCAAGTATTACAACATATATGATATCTAAAGAGAAACTTTTCTTAATAGTTGACGTACATATACTCCTACCTACTTATCTTGTTATAAGTTGAAAACTACACGTTTCATTCACCCTGAAGTGACTTAGTCATCGTAGAAAAATGCCCTAATATTCTCAGAATTTGAAGAAGTATGAATGAACCCTCCGTTGTAAAGTTTACAAACTTTGGTTCAAAACAGAAATTTAAGGCGGTACAGGGGTGGACCAGAAAATTTCACAAGGGATTTCATCGTCTTCTAAACTCATTCTTCCATTCTATTGATTTTATGAAGTTTGCAGGTATAACTACCAAAACTTTGACAATTACGACAATCAAGAAATTTTGTTTTTTATGACCTACTGAGATCGGTAAAATTTTTCTCGGTCCCATCGTAGTCAGATAAAACTATAAACATTATAATTATGCCAAAGGCACATATTTGTTACTGTTTGCTTTTAAATTGAATATCCAAGTGCCATTGTTTGTTGCGCTCTGCAGTTATCATTTCCATAAAAAAATATTTCAAACAAATAAAAACATTTATGTTAAAGGAACGGTACCTAAGATTATTTTACTATACAATACAGAGTAAGGAGAGTCATTTTTTCTTTGAAAATAGGATTAAACGTTTAATTTGAATCAGAGGTAAATTGTATTCTTATTTGGAAAATTAGTATGCTCGTATTTCTTTGAAAATAGGCATCCTTTAAAATTTTCTTAATCCCAATTTGGTCAAATTAACTGTAAAATATCCAACTGCGACGTTGCACTTTTATAATCCTGTTATCTAAATCCTAAATTTATATGCCCTAAAAATTTAGGACATTAGGAATTAGATTTTAAGGTTTTGCAGAAGTACACTCTGCCTTGAAGTTGACGCGCACTAATTAAACAAATGATGTTCGTTGTTATAATTTCTATAAAACGTCAAATTTACTGTCAAAGAATAGCTTCTTATTTTATATTTTATAAAATATAATATTAACATTTACTCTCAAGCATCAAATTGAATTGAATTGTCTAATTCATTTTTGTTATTCTAAAGTGTTGCCATACAAACCAATGGATATCACTAGTGTGTCATTCGGAGTTGTATTTATGTGAAGAAGACCTAAATCCTAAATGCCAAAATGCGACATCGGACACAGCCATAGTGTGCTCCTGCAAAACCCCAAAAACTATATATATATATATATATATATATATATATATATATATATATATATATATATATATATATATTATTAAAAGATCTTTCAGAACTCATATTATTAATTGGAAAAATACTACCATTTTTTTTAGTTTAAGTTCTGTAATTTATTATTTTAACCCAACGTTTCGGCACCACAAACTGGTGCCATCTTCAGGGGATACAATAACATATTTTTTGAAATAACAAAAACAAGTAACCAAGGTAACAAGAAATGTTCATAAATGTTACCTTTTTTATGTATACAATTTTCTAGACAATATATGCATGTCCGGCGAAAACATGGACGGCGAACATGCAACTTCTCAAGAAAAAATCTCCTTTTGCCAGAGAAAAAACCGTCCCAAAAACTGGCAGAGAAGTGATCTGTATAACTCAGAGACGCTTTATCGGTAGCGAAATACCGCAGCCGTACTCTTTATTAACAGATGTTAGAAAAAGTTTAGAAAAAATTGTATACATATTACAAATTATAACATATTTAATATTGGAAGCCAAGCGCGACTAAGTTCTAATCCGTCACAATGATTGAGATTGATATTTCTTGTTTTATAAATCTCAATGGCTTCTCTAATTAATCTGTCGTTAAGTCGAGTAGGTCTTGCAATTATTTTTGTATCTTCAAATTTAATTTGGTGGAATTCTTCCAAGGCATGTTCTACAACGTATATGTTTGAGCGTATTATACAGGGTGTAAATTTTAAAACGGGTCATAGGGCTATAACATAGAAAAATAGTTTTTTAGACGCCAAAAGTTTCTATATTAATTTATTGAAAAAACAATTTACGAATTTTTGATACCAAACACATTATATTTCTGTTTCATATACAGCCAGAAAATAAATTTTAAAATTTGTACAATTACGAAAGAATATCATTAGCCATGAAACTGACAGAAGCAAAACTAAACAATTGTTGACTTAAGACTGTCATTAATACGCGTTTTTTGCACATTATTTGTTAAAATATTATTATTTCCGTCTTATTCAGGAGAAATCATGGATAATTTGTCTCATGAAGAAAATTAACAAATTATTAAATGGTTTTAATTGTTTCCTTGTAGTTTGCTGTTTTTCTCGTTTCTTATAACTTATTTCCATGTAGATCATCTTTATTTTGTAAAAACGTATTACAATAAATAATGATTGTTTCTTAAATAAATATCCTAGTGTTTTTTTTATTTATTTTGGGACATTTTTTATTAGTTAATAAATTAATAACTTTAATATTTAATTGTCCTCTGTCATGTTAGTACAAAATGACAATGTTTTGTTATTGTCAGTTTCATGGCTAATGATATTCTTTCGTAATTGTACAAATTTTAAAATCTATTTTCTGGCTTTATATAAAACAGAAATGTAATGTGTTTGGTATCAAAAAATTCATTATTTTTTTCTTTATAATATGCACTAATTCTTTTTTCAATAAATTAATATAGAAACTTTTGACGGCTAAAAAACTGTTTTTCTATGTTATAGCCCTATGACCCGTTTTAAAATTTACACCCTGTATATGAACCAATAGAGATTATTGGTGTGCCATTCGGAAGAAGACCTAAATCCTTAATGCCAAAATGCGAAATCGACCAGCCAAAATCTTCCTACGAATATCAAATTATGCTCCTCGATTGTTTCTATTTGACTCTCCCCTTATTGTGGTGTGAAATCACCCTTATACGGCCCTGCGCTTTAAAGGCGCCGGCGTTTTCCGACAGAACTATAAATCTTAACGTTGGCGACAGTGGCCACCGTCGTTCGATCGTCTTAACACCATCAATGTCTTACAGGCGCCGACCTGAGTCTCGAGGAGAGATGAGAACAAACTCGGGACTTCGGGTCTTGGACGATCGTAGCGTTTACTATAGCGGTATACGTATAATACGGGTGTACCTCTATAACGGGATGTAGGAGAAACGTATATAGTATACAGGACACGAAAATGAATTTGGAATTAGTGTTAGATAAAAATTATACATTCGAAATATTTTGCTATCAAACAAAAAATAAATAGCCAGTTGCATAAAACATTGTTAGCTGATAATGTGTTTCATTTTTAATTACATATGGATGAGTATCAAGAATACTTTAAAAAAAAACCTTGTTGAAGTTAACAACGTGATTAAAGTTAACAATGTTGCATGCAACTAAAATATGGACCGTTGATTTCTACATTGTTGCCAATTCCATTGGTCATGTAGAAAATGCTATGTTATGAAGAAGCGGCAACACCGCAGGGCAAGGGACAGGGTGGAGAGACAGGAAAAAATTGAGCATCAGTCCATATTTATTTGACGGCGAGTAAAGGCTTTAAGAATTTACAGCCCGATTCACAAAAAAGTTTAAGCTAATCCCCATTTTTGGATTAGCAAATTCTATTCTAATTTTTACTGTTTATATCTTCAAATATAGTATCTACCTTTATTGATAATATCATGAAAATTAAATTTTAAATACCGGAATAGAATAGAATTCACTAATCAAAAAATGAGGATTAGCTTAAACTTTTTTGCAAATTTTTCTACAAAACTCTCCGTAAGTCTCGTATGTCACGAACTATAATTCCGTACTGAATTATGGACAAATAATAATTGTAGACATAATTTTATAGATAGTCACAGACAGAAATTTTTATCAACGATTTTTTTCTGTCTACAAAATTGAAACAAGTTCTATTTTTATAGACAGAATACACAATATGAGCTATATATTTTGACATCTGGAAATTAGCAGTGGAATTTTTGATAATTATTGTGGTCGTTGATTATTGTTCACATGTATAAATTTAATAGAATGTTATTAAATAATAGTTGTTTTGAACTGGAAATCAAGTAGCAGTGGTCATCAATGTTTATAGCCAGAATTATGAATTAAATTACGTGCACAGTAGCATACAGAATTTTTTTATAAATAAAATATTGTCCGCAGATTTTTTCATAAAAAATTTGTTCAGAGTTCTGTCCAAAATTATAAATTGTATAACGGGTTTAAATTTGATTGCGAGTGATTTCCAAATGTTTTGTAAATTACGCTACAGTTAGTAAACATTGGATGATTTGTTTTTGAAAACTTCACCCCAAAGATATTCGACTGGGTTTAAAGAAAGCCAAGGTAAACAATTGCAAATACAAGAAAAATATTTAGTTTTGTTGTGTTTTACAAAACCATGTATTTAGCTTAGAAAACGCCTTCTGAAACTATCTGGAAACATGTTATGAAGTGCTGATTTAACACTAGATTTGAACATTTCACGACCTGAAAGTTTTGTATGTACTTCTTCGGACACATATTCTATCTGAAATTTTGATGTAACGTTTAGTTTTTTGTCATAGCACTCGGCTATAAAGCTAACACACACCTTATACAAAAGTGTGGAATTAGATTTTTGTATTTCTTTTTGTCTTGTAAAAACTCTAAACTATATACGTCTATGGCTTGGTCCAATGTTGCTCTTTTATCATCCTAATATCTAAATCCTAAATTTATATGCCCTAAATCTAGTGATTATTTAGGATTTTAGGAATTAGATTTTAGGGTTTTGCAGGAACACACTATGCCTTGAAGTTGACGCGCACTAATTAAACAAATCATATTCGTTGCTATAATTTGTGCTAAACCTCAAATTTACTGTCAGAAAATAACTTCTTAGCTTCTATTTTATGAAATATAGTATTAACATTTAATGTGAAGTATCAAACTAAATCAAATTGAATAATTCATTTTTGTCGTGTAGCAGTACAAACTAGTGGATGTCATTAGTGTGCCATTTCGAGTTGTATTTATGTGAAGAAGACCTTAATACTAAATGCGACATCGGACACAGCTTATGTCTAGCTATATTCCAAATTTAATCAAAAGATCTATCTTTAAAAAAGTGGTTCCTGTTTAAAATGTAGGTAAAAGTATTTGTAATATATTCATTTCTATTTATTTCCTATGAAGTAATGTGTATGTTTTGCACGAACTAAAAACTAGTTTTCGCTAGAAAAAAACATACATCTGCTATTCCAAATTTGTAGATGGTATTCAAAGATACTACTACTTTTTCCTTTAAATATTTTAATTTAATAAAACATGTAAACTATTTGAAATATTTGATCAAAGTAGACCGATAATATCTTAACAAATTAAGGTTGAAATATATCCTCAAATTTATTATTTTTACTTACACGTTTAAACTTCTTAAAAATTAGAAAACAGGCAAAAAATCTAACGGATTCTGAAAGTGTGGACTTAACCTAGTACCTAGTCTGCTTTTAAAACGTGTACACAGACTTCTTATAATTGCTGGCTATTTATAAAAGTTTAAAGTAAAAAACCAAGGTTGAACTCTACCTAAATGAAGAAAAATTACTAATCATTAAAATTCTTTAAATCTAGTTGCAAAAGTTTAGTGAATTTACATACAGTGCTTGTAAGTTTTCTAAGATTGTATGAATCGTATGTGAGATACCTGAATGTCGGCTTTTTCTTTGATCCTATTAACACGGTGTTAAAGCCCAACACTTAAAAAAAAGAATAGAAAAAATGAAGATCGGTCTATGGATGGGCATAACTTCGACACACGGAAATTCAGCCGGAAAGGAATAATACAAACAATATATTTTCACATAAAATTAATGTCTAAGCAACCGTTTTAAAAATTCAAAAATATGGGACACCTACCGATGTAAAATTGTAAAATTTCTTTTCTATGTTTTTGTAAAGTAACGAGAGAGACAGAATTGTTCGGGAATTTCCTATTTAAGGCTAAAATAAATTTCCGTCAGATACCGTCAATTTTTGGTAATGAGGAGACCAGAATATGACAGCAAATTCTAATTTCCAAAAAACAAGTAAAAGTTAAAGAAGTGTTGTAATTCTTGAAATGTGCTACAACTCTTACTCTTACTCAGTATAAATTCAAACATTTTACTTGTTGTTTTTGTTATTTCAAAAAATATGTCATTGTATTCCCTGAAGAAGGCACCAGTTTATGGTGCCGAAACGTTGGGTTAAAATAATAAATTACAGAACTTATGTAAACTAAAAAAGGTAGTATTTTTCCAATTTTATATTAGATTATTTCTTTATAACAATGCCAATATGAGGCTTATCCGATGTTAATTTTTATCGTCCTAATATCTAAATTTATATGCTCTAAATAACATCATTATTTAGGATTTTAGGAATTAGATTTTAGAGTTTTGTAGGAGCACACTATGCCTTGAAGTTGACGCACACTAATTAAACAAATTATGTTCGTTGTTATAATTTATACAAAACATCAAATTTACTGTCAAAGAATAGCTTCTTAGCTTCTATTTTATAATAGTAACATTTATTCTGAAACATCAAATTAAATCGAATTGTATAATTCATTTTTGTTGTTCTAAAGTGTTGCCATACAAACCAATGTATGTCATTAGTGTGCCATTCGGAGTTGTATTTATGTGAAGAAGACCTAAATCTTAAATACTATATGTCAAAATGCGACTTCGGTCACAGCCTGAATTTATTATCTAAGATAATGTCTGGATTTTTACTTGAAAACACGATTGTTTACATTTCCACTGATTCTAGGTAATTGAAATCCCAAATCCTATTTCTAGAAAAATAAATACAAGAGCATTTACTGTGGTTAATAGATAGATAATTAGTTATTAAATAATATTTAATCTGACGAGATTAGCATAATAAATTTGGAGTTTATCGTTAATAAAAAGGAGTGGTCCTAGATGCGATCCCTGTGGTACACCAGAGGTCACAGGAAAAAACCAATGTACTTATACATTTCTTTGATTATTGTTGCTTCCTTTATATTTATTTTATTATCGCCTATTTATTCATAACTTAAAGCATAAAAGTCTGTAGCAAAAGAAGTACATATAGAATAAAAAAAATGTCGAGATAATATATTTATTTTTATTACAATTCTCTGATTGTGATAATATTCCACAGTATCTACACCCATTTTGCGTAAGCCCCGTCGCTTAATTCTTTTTCTTTTTAAACCTGGTTGGCGCCAACGTTATCTCGAAGCCTCTTGAGTCTGTCTAAGTCTCTTGTATATTCGAGCCGAGGAATTCCAAGAGGTTACCATACAGTTGGAGGTTATACTTTAGTAGCTGCTTATAATAAACTTAGGCGAAACTTTATCCCTGCATAATTAACAATAAATATGTTGTCCATATTCTTTAAAGAAACCTTCGGGGTTTATAAATATTGCAGAATAATGGCATTGAATTATTTGCAAATAAACCAAAGTACAATGGATAGAAATATGTTAATACACAAATGAAATAAATTAGTATCTAACCTAATAAACAATTTTTCTGAATGTTCAAACATTATTCATTTATTTGCAATTTTATTTCAATTCCATGGCTGTCACTAAAAAATGAGCAATATTTATAAAATTTCAAATTTGGTTAACAGTTTACCACACATGCAACATAAAATCGGATCTGAAGTCATTTTGCTTATGAAATTACAAAGAATTAAAAAAAATCAAGATACTTTTCAAACAAAAGAACAAAATATGGAAACATGAGAAGTATTTATTTTATTTTTTATTTATTTAATAAGTGTTCCAAATGTACCCATGGATTTTATGAAACATGGCAAGTGTTTTCCAGTTCTTCATTATATATAGTTTCATCTAGACTCCCCTATAATATTTTTGTTTTTTATTTTTTCTTAATCAGGTAAAAAATGCCAGTTTCTGATTAATTTTGTTCTGTTGTTTTAAAAGAAAATATCTTGTTTTTTTTTAATTACTGCTTTTTATATAACTTTGATCGTCTCCCCTTGCAATTCCGTAACCAAAAAGAATAGGACCTAAGTTCTTAAGACATTTTTTACGAACAATGATTTCAGAAATACTCTGGTCCTAAGACATCATATATGTATGCCTGTATATATATGTACATGTAGTTTGTACTTTTATGGTGAGTGAATTTAATGATATTATATGTAAAAATATTCTAACTATTTATTAAGATCCAGATAAAATTCATTGTTTTGCTTGACAGCTGTCTAGACAAAAAATGTTTAAATATAAAATTTTTACTAGTGCGAATATTATCTATATATCTATGATATTATCTGTATTTTTAAGGGCAGTTATAAGCTACATCTGTCAATTAAAAACATAGAAATTTACATAAATTTTATTACCAACGTCTTAAGTTACTACAAAATTTCTTAAGTACAGATGCCGGTAAAAATTATGTATTTGTACCTTAGAATACAGGTTCTTTCAACAAAAGAATGGTGTGCCCCAAGGTATTATTTTGGGGCACAAATTACAGGACTATACTAGCAGTCAAATAAAAATGAACTGATGCTCAATTTTTCCCTTTTACCCGCCCAGTCCTTTGCCCGCGGTGTTGCCGCTTCTTCATAACCAATGAAATTGGCAACAGTGTAGAAATCTCCAGTCCATATTTATTTAACGGCAAGTATAATTTTGTCCTATTTTATCTTTTCCGTTTCGTCATGATGCAGTAAGAATCTCAAATCTTTTGGGATGAAATGAGAATAGTTGAAATGTATCCTGTTTTCCGAGTCGAGTAGATTAGCCTATGTAAGTGGTCCGTTTGGTTTCATTTTTTTGGGGCACTTCTGTAATATTGTGATTAGTATGCAAGGAGCGGACTCTTCGAACTTTAAAAAGTTTTGGTTTTATTTTTTGACTTTGAAAACTGTAAGCGCGAATTTAAAATCAACATATAATATATAGAGTTCTAGATATGTTAAGTGTGCACTAATAAATTATTATTATTATTATCTCAATAGTGAAATAAATACAACAAGTAATTTATCTATATCTATAGATAACTTCCGTCTTATCAGGTGACAACTGTTAAATTAGTTCAACTTCCGGTTTATAGATAAGGAAACAAGTGAACAAGTGTTTACCAGATCCGCGTTTCCGGAACGGAATTCCAAATTGGAAACTTGTAAAACTGAATAATTGGTTATAACTTAACATCAGAGATTTATATTTTTTAAAAGCAGATTTAGGTATATTGTATTTTCTTCAGAGTACTAGCAGATAATATGAAGAAATAAAGAATATAGGTATGCTGTCATACTTATATTTAGGTATGACATAATCTTATACATGGTGCATTTCGCTATTGTCAGGAGGACATAAGGATAAGGAAGTCGATTTTTTAATTTTTGCGTCAAAATTAAATTTGAAATTCCAACAATTTAGTTGTACTTTTAGGTACCAAATTTAATCTAAACACAATAATTGAATTGAATTTCTGTATTATATTTAGTGATCAGAATACCGTTGGTTCCAAAAGACCTCTCGCTCACGCATATATCAGAGAATACAGGTCGGAGTCGATTGTTTACCCTTAAAACCATAAGAACCGTATTACCTGTAAGTCCCGTAAGAATATTTGACCCCTTTTAACTTCACATATCGTTGTTGATTTATTTGATTAAACATTTGACATAATACAATTAGTTTTAAAAGTTAAGTTAGTAATTTGTACAATAATAGATGTAAAAAAATATCGATTTGTAAGAGAAACACAATTGAATAATATAAATGTGTATTTATATGGAATAATCTAGTCAGTCTACGCTTTACACATAACGTCAAGTCTTACAATTCTTACTGGTAATACAGATCTTGAAGGTTTATCGGGTCTTATGGATAAAAAATCGACTCCGACCCGTATTTCATTTGGTCCGGGTGGGTGGGTTTTCCCTTTAAACTAAATACTAGTGCTGAAGCGGATATCCGTAAATTTAATTCGGATTTGAATCCGGATCCAGATTTGAGTCCGGATCCCTTTTGGATTCGGATCTGGACTTGGATCTGGATCCGGATTCTATGTTTGTTTACGGATACGGATCCGAATTTTAATTCTGGATCCAATTCTATTAACTATATCAAACAAAAATTTATTGTGGATTATTTCATAATCAAATTTATTTGGTTTTGAAGCTCCATGATAATACTTATACATTCAAATATTATCATTGGGTTCAATACTGAGAATATTCGAATCCGAGAACCGATGTGGATTCTGAAATTCCATATCTAAAATCTGATACTCATACTCATATTCAGATCCGGATCCAAAATCCAATACTCAGATTTGGATCCGAAATCCGATTCTCAGATCCGGATCAAAAATCCGATACTCAGATCCGGATCCAAAATACGATACTCAGATCCGGATAGTTCAACAATCAATTATCCGGATATCCGGATATTTTCGGATCCGAATCCGAAACTATCCGGATCCGGATCCCACCACTACTAAATACCCAGTTCGAAGTCCTAGCCCTAATTATATTGCATTGTATTATTATATTTTTTATTTTAACATTTAGGGAAAATAAAATTGTTGTATACCTGTCATACTGAACAACTTTTTTGGTTAATTAATAAATTCTCCTAGACAAAAGTCCATCAATATGCTGTTATTTTTCTAGGAACACCTGATCCTTAATTGTAGGCTACTGCCTAGGCCGTTATTTCTATCTTTTCATTTTTGTTTTTAGTTTGTTATGCCATAATAACAGTATGATATTATGAAAATGTCATTATCATTATCGATATCTGAATAAGACAGATTGACACACCCAACAATGGGTAATATACCGTGATGATATATTGGGCATTTCTACATAGCAATCTTCCACTTTCAAGGACTTGGAAATAAATGCACCACCTTTTCTTATTCTCTTCTACTTCACCATTTTTCCTCCTTGAAAAATCTCATCTTCCGACGCCCAGATTTGAATTCTTGACTCTTTGCAGGAAAATTTCACGGCTGGAAATCCTGCTTCAGTGTTTCAGTAGGCGTGTAGCAGTAAGCCACGCCTGCTGAATCGCGAAACAGTTGAACGCCGACGGAACCAACATGGCGGCTATTCCTGCAACACCAATTCCGGTTATTGATATATTTAATACACGGAATTTACACTTTAAAATCGGCGCAAGATATGATGATATTTTTAATGATGTATGGGGTTCTGTGGGGTTGCTTGCCGTTCAAATTTGGGGCCCATAAGATTTACATTAGTCTGTACTAAGATAGGGCTTATATTTTACTGTAATACCTGGTGTAACACGTTTGGAGAATTTACTTTTTTCAAACAATATATCTCTTGGAAATAATTAATGTTTCAGCAGTTTTCTTGACTTTTTGCGGTTCTTTTTGTAAAATCAAAACCAGTATTTATGTAAAAGAATTTGAAACTTGGTGTACATAGGTAATATTTCCCTTAAAATAGAATGGCGATGTTGCCAGGATCGTAGGTCCATCCATTTTTGTTTTTTATTATTATTAAAATGCGGTCTTAAAATTTGGAATACAGAGAATTTATTTTAAAATGCAACATTATAGTTCATCACTTCCATGGTTACTCACTATTGTCAAAAAATGACAGCAATGTAATATTTGTCCATTTTAAAATGCAACATTATAAATAGTGTTGCAGCACAGGGGATACCTCCAAAACACATCACAAATGGTGTCAATTCTTATTACGACCGACTAAAATATTACCTCAGAGTGATTGGGGGTATTTTTAACATTTATAACATGAAAGTTATGAATTTTTGTAAGCTAAAGTTTTTTAAGATGTACAACATTAATGTTTTGATTATTTGTTAATCGTATGTAGGCTAATTTATTGGAAATTAGTTTTGATAATACAAAACTACAAATTTTGTATGTTGCATTTTAAAATGGACAAATATTACATTGCTGTCATTTTTTGACATTAGTGAGTAACCATGGAAGTGATTCACCATAATGTTGCATATTAAAATAAATTCCCTGTATACAAATTTAAATTTATTTTATTTGTACAGGAATGTGTGGCGAAGGATGATTATTGTGTAACTATTATTGTGGTCCGGATGCGATTATTCCCTACCGAAAATCGGTCACTTTAAAATGTTCTTATGCTCGTATGTATGAATACGAAGTGAAAGAAGTGTGCATGGATAGAAATGTGTGGCGAAGGATGATTGTTGCGTAACTATTATTGTGGTCCGGAGGCGGTTATTCGCTACCGAAAATCGGTCACAAAATCAAACCCTTATCCCAGAAGTGGGTGAGTTGTACACCTTTAACGACTTCGTCAATCTATTCCTCGTGCCTAAGAACACAAGTACACCAAATTTCATAAAAATAGTCCCACGCATACATTTTTAATTAAAGATTGTCGAAAATTGCAAAAATCTAAAATACCTACCCTTGCTTTCGGATTTTTTTTGTTGTTTTTGATTCGTCTATAAAAAAAATTAGGAACATTTTGCCTGTTGTTGCAGATTAGATGACAAATAACAGATGTTAGGGTTGTAAGATGTTACTTTTAGCAGAACGCATGCTGAACTGGAGTCATCTGTCAAACGGTTTCTAACCGAGTCTTTAATGTTATTCATCTCTGAAAATAATGACTCGCAGGCATAGGTTGATGAAAATATTGTTAAAATAGCATGAGCCAATTAAATGTGTCTGGTAACGCATTCCATGTTTCCAAAATTTTGTTATTAGCATTTTCACTTATATTACTTGTCAATCTTTCTGTTTCAATTAATTCTAACTCTTTCCTTGTTTCAATAAATTTTTGAATCCATATTGAACTAGACTGGAAATCAATCAGCTGCATTTAAAATTCTTCAATTTCCAACCAATCGAATTGGGACAAATTCAGTTTATCAAATGACGTCACATCAGGGTACATAATAAACTTGAGTATTTCCGATAATTCTTTGAACTGAGAAAATCTCGCTGAAAATTCCTTCATTGAAGAATCAATCACAGAAATAAATTCTTCAGTAACTTGGTCTTCGTCCGGTTTCTCATGTATTTCTAATGCATCTAGTGCATCATAATGAATTTTGTGATCAGTGACGTGCCCAAAATATTGTGTCGCGTGCCATTGGTTCGCCATCCCTGGTCTAGGACGTTCAGGAGATAAATTAGCAAACATATCACAAACATTTCTTTAGTAAATATTTTTGAAGCACGATGTCCAGTTCATTTGAAATTTAACATTGACAACTTTGACAAACTATATTGCATTTTATCTGGAACAGTGCAGTATGAATAATTAGTATTCATAAGTAATACATTAATGACAGAACCGTAAATATTGCATCTTAGCTGAGACTCACAGAATTTGCCGTAGAATCTAATGGACTTCCACCCATTTCTGGGTTATAGGTGTTTTTGTCAAAAGTGGACATCTAACTTTCAGAGGCAATACACTGACTGCTGCAGGACGGCTGTTTGAAATAATAATGTATCTTCTATCACCCGTAATGTGTAATATCTTTGATGTGAATGTATTTACGCTAACTTGAGTTTATTTCTAAATGCATTAAGACTGTGTATACCGACATACGCTACATGTTTATTTTCAATATGGGGTCGCATATGATTCACACATCAACACTATAAATATCTCTAGTTGGCGTTGGAGATTTTGTTTATTTATTTAGGGTTGTGTTTGTTTGTTGTACAAGAGGATAAACTCGGATCCGACAAGCATTTCAACGCATAGTAATCATCATAGTAATTGGAAGAAAAACACATAAAATTTATTGAAGTTTGTGATAACCCATCAGGGAAATAACTGCGCGAAGACAAGCTTTACTTTAGGAATTTAATTGGTTAGAAAATATATAAAGTCTGGTGTTTATGAGTTGACTCCCGTCCAAGTTATTACTGCATTCATACAAGCTTAACTACTAGTCAACAAAATTAAATATTGTACATTCTTTTACTCTGTTTACAGTAAATCTAAATACGAGCCCTGTCCCATAAGTGTTGACCCAGTCATAAAAAATGCATTTCTTATACTTGTGCTCAACTGGAGAAGCTGCATCCAATTGCATTAGTTAGTGTAGATCAGTAATTTTCAGTATTTAAGGCATTAAGTTATAATTCAATGGAAATAAATTAGTAGGTGTTTTGATTTTTTGTTTAAATAAGGCATTCCAATGATTTTATGCAACTGGACCAACATTTATGGGACAGGGCTCGTATTATTAGGCAAATTCAAATGTCATTTTGGGATATTCTGAAATTCCTAAAATTCCTATAAGATAGTACTGGTATTACTAATGTAATATTATATAAAGAAATTAATTACAAATTAATAGGAACTCCAGTGGTGGTAGCACGCACTTTAGAATTCTATCAAAAGAGGCATTTGTTTTCGCTTTTCGCATCGAAGCGAAAATTTGGTAGCATGCGTGTCTCAAAATATTCGCCTGCAAGCGTTCGGCTTGAGGCGAAAGTGTCAAAGTAACGTCAGTATTTTGCCACAGTTCTATTCAAAGCCAATTTATATATAATTTATACATTTATTATATACAACTGTCATAATATTTTTTCTTTTAATAGTATAAAATCCAATAATTTTCGAATCAAAAAGCGAATATAGAATTCTAAAGTGCGTGCTACCAAGATTCGTAAAAGTAAAATCGTATTCGCCTGCTTTCTATGATAGAATTCTAAAGCGCGTGCTACCACTGCAGGTATTACTGGGCAAATTCAAGTGTTACTTAGGAAATACTGGAATTCCAATAAGGTAGTACCAGGTAATATCAGGAAATAGGGGTGTTACTAAAGAACAAACTGGTATTACGAATGTAATTTTATTTAAACAAAGTAATTACAAATAAATAGGAATTCCAAGTATTACTAGGCAAATTCAAGTTTTACTTGGCAGTACCAGGTAATATCTGGCAAATATGTGTGTTACTAGGAAAAAATGGTATTACAAAATTAATATTAATTGAAGAAAGTAACAAAGAAAAATATTTCCGATAAATATATTGTATAAAATTCCTATAAGGAGTTACTTAAAATCAGGGAAATTACAATAGAAATATTCTCTGAAGATTAGAAAGGTACCTATTTCAGGTAATTTCTTGGAAATATCTTGGGTGTTACAAACGAAGTATTATTTGAAGAGAGTAGGTCCTATGGCCGCGTGCCTGAGTGTCTGGTCGCGAACCTGGGCGAACCGGGTTCGATCCCGACAGACGCCAAATATTTCCAATTTTAAATGGAACAAAAGTGACCCCCGTGGTGCACTCTCCACACCAGCTATGAGTGCCCGTGAGGTGACGCCTGGTAAGCGCCCACACGGTAAAATATATCTTCATCATTACCGATGTCTACATGTGTTGTAGATACTAGCACACCCAGAAATGGGTAATATGCCGTGATGATATATTTATTTATTTAGGTATTACAGATGTATTTCAGGTCATTGTAAAGTATTACATGGAATTCTAATAAGTTGTTACTAGGTAATATTTAGAAAAAGCAAACTGATATTTCTGAAAACAAAAAAAAAGGATTATGCCTTAAGATTTTTGCGATTTTCAATAATCTTTTTCGAATCCAATAAAGAAATTGAGGGTCTAACTTCCACCCATTTCTGGGTATGGGATGAAGATAAAATTTGATCAAAAATTTCGAAAATTAAGTAAATTTAAGTGTGTATTTGTTATTTTAACACCACAAAGTTGCAACTAACCGAAGAACAGCGGTATTATTAAAGGGTATTTCTATAATAATATATAATAATAAAATAGGTAAATATTAGACAGTAGCGGTGAACTTTAAAGCTGTAAAATCATTAACATAAAAGTGTGAATTGTTGGTAAATAAGACAACCTGTGTGTTCTATTTCCTATGCATACATGTATAGACATACATTCATATAAGACATGTGAGCTCGCATATATTACTAAGTATAATACAAGCATTGTATGAGATTTTTGCGGTCACCCATTCACAAAATGCTTTCATTCAATCAAGCTGAATCTTCCTCAATAGATCAGACAACTATAAGGTTAGAATTTGCCTTTGGCGCGAGTTTATAATTTAAATTCCTTAGTATAGGTTTCACATGGGACTTTGATTTTACAGACAAAATATCTGTTGTGACCAGCACAAGACCTTCCGTTAATTTGATGTATTTTGTACAAATCCTGTATATAGTACATTGGAAAAGATTCTATATATCCAGCGAAATTGTAACACGAACATAACACCATTTTTTACAAATTCCACACAGAAAGTTCATTGGAAAATATTCTATAAATCCAATAAAATTATCACATAAATATACATTATGTATAGGTACTCATATATAAATATCTCTGCCCATTTTTGAATTATTGCCCCAAAAGTCAATATACCCCAAATTTAGAAAAAATCTTCAAAATTTTTAAAATTCTGACTTTCATGTATCTAGATACTTCTCAATGCGCTGATTCCAAATTTTGAAACCGCAGGTCGAAATCTTTTTTCATTCTCGAGATATTTAGATTCAAAGTTTTGCTCAATACTGCCCATTTTTGGGTAATAACCCAAAAATGGGTCGAGATATGAATTTGGCGACAACGCCATTCGATGCTACGGGCAAAATTACATAAGTACACAAATTTTCAGAATTTTTGAACACCGCATACAATCTCTAAAGCAAAATAACTGAAAATGGCCAAAAATAGCAAAAATCCTAAGGGGTACCCCTTACGATTTTTTCAGATTTTGGCCGTTTTCAAACTTTTATTCATAAAAAATGAACCGGTTGGGCAAAAATTATGAAAATTGATATACTTATGTAATTTTGCCCGTAGAATCGAATGGTGATGTCGCCAAATTCATATCTCGACCCATTTTTTAGTTAATACCCAAAAATGGGCAGTTTTGAGCAAAACTATAAATCTAAATATCTCGAGAACGAAATGAGATATCGACCTGCGGTTTCAAAATTTGGAATCAGCGCATTGAAAAGTATCTAGATACATATAAATTAGATTTTTAAAAATTTTGAAGTTTTTATCCAAATTTGGGGTATATTGACTTTTGGGGCATAATTCAAAAATGGGTATAGATACAAACTATGTAGTAATATTATTTGATTGTAAAAAGAATGTTACTAAAAACGTTCAATGGAGATAGAGAATTTTATATCTTTTAATATTTGTAATAACATAAATTTTCAAAAACTATTATTTAATTTTTTTTAAGAAACTACTACTTTCGGTTGTCCAATTGTTACCAAAATCTTTTCAGCTCTTCACATTTATGCCAGATTGTGGAATGCATAGTTAAATTGGTTCACACACACGTAGACATTATTGTAAAAATGTTAATAGATAGTAATACATTGTAACACGATAAATTATAAATTGTGCACAGTTCATGTAAATATTTTTGTACGAATTTGGAAATAAAGAATAGGTCCAGGTGCTGCATTGCATAAGAGATTTAATTTTATAAGATTTCTCGGCCTTTAAGTTAAATAAAATAAAATAAATATATCATCACGGCATATTACCCATTTCTGAGTGTGCTACAATCTGCTTTATCGCAGATATCGGTAATGATGATGACTTTTTTTTACCGTGCGGGCGGTTACCAGGCGTCACCTCACGGGCACTCATTGCTGGCGTGGAGAGTGCACCACAGGGGTCACTTTTGTGCCATTTAAAATTCTAAATATTTGGCGTCTGTCGGGATCGAACCCGGTTATTAAAATTATGTTTTCAGCGTTATGAACTGAATTTGAATTTGGCGCGTATGTTTGACCGTGCCCATCTCTGTTCTATTATTCTCCTAATTTGACCCTGGTTTGTTTCAGAAAAGCCACGACGACTATCCCACTGTGTCGGATGCGGTGGCCAAATTCACGACCAATACATCCTTCGAGTGGCACCCGATTTGGAGTGGCACGCCGCTTGTCTGAAATGCCAAGAGTGTAGGCAATTCCTAGACGAATCCTGTACGTGTTTTGTAAGAGACGGAAAGACCTACTGCAAACGAGACTACGTAAGGTAGGGATAATATTTTTTGAGTTATTGCAATTTAATGAACTTGAGTAGATTGTACAGCAAACCAGTAGCAAATTCATACCTTGACTTGACTGTCCGTCTGAACGTTTTGTGTCTGTATGTACAGTAACCAAACACCAGACAGTCGGAGCTAAACAAACACGTTTCGAAACCTTTGACTCTGCACTCGAAATAGATCAAAAAAGGGCCGACAATTTTGTGGTACAAAGAAAATATTTCCTATCACAACACCGTCACACACCTTGAATATATTTTTGGGTACAGGGTGTTCGAAAATTAGGTGCAATGTATGCCTGGAAACGTTCAAATCCAGGGGAAAAACTGTTCTTCAAAACATGTGTCTAAATAAATAGCTGCAGAAGATATTTTCTAGACGAACTATGTACATCGTTTTTAGAGTGTTTTGTAGTAAGTAATATTTAACTTAAATATAAAATACAATAAATATGAAGACAATTTGAAGTCGGGCTAAATTTGTTTCATTTTGGGCTGTTATGGAGTGAAAATTAAATAATATTACGAAGAAACGAATAAATTAAAGCAAAGAAAATGAAAATTCCTCTGTGAGATTGTAGAAACAAAGATTTAAAGAGAACATTGAAAATAAAAAAATCATTTCGGTGTCCAATATCCAATATTCAAAAGATAAAACCTGGAAATTAATTGCCGCAGCATAATTTTTTAATGGCCACGCCGTTAACGTGAAATTATATATATTTTTTTTTTCAGAAAGATACGTTTAATAGTAAACTTTTTTCTCTCTGTATAATACCCTATATATATATATATATATATAAATACCGTGAGTATTTTTTAACGTGAAACATTGAGTTTGTCATATCCTTGGTTACGACTTCATATTTGATTGACAGCAATGTATTTGCCCGTTCCATTTAAAATGTAACATAGGGAACGAATCTGACGGGAGTATTATATTAAAATATTGTAAGAAATTTAGCGGAGTCAGAAAACCACTCGAGAACACTAAACATATTTCGGGCACAAGGTGCACACAGTATTTTTTCTACATCTAAATTTAATTTTTAGAAACAGGTATAATTATTTAAACAATATTAACCTCTAATGACATATTGTCAATATGACAGATAACCCTTGAATTTCTCCATAAGTTATGATTTGACATTTGATTGACAGCAATGTATTTGTCTGTCTCATTTAAAATGACACATGGGGAATGAATTTGGCAGAAGTATTATATTTAAATATTGTAAGAAATTTAGCCGAGTCAGAAAACCACTCGGGCACAAGGTGCACACTATAGTTTTTCTACAACTAATTTTAATTTAGAATTTAGAATGCAGGTATAATTATTTCAACAAAATTAACTTCTATTGACGTCTTATTAAATGTCAAATTCGTTCCCTATGTTTCATTTTAAATGACCGGGCAAATACATTGCTGTCAATTAAATGTCAAGTAACCATGGACATGACAAACCCAATGTTTCACTTTACAAAATACTCACGGTATATATATATATATATATATATATATATATATATATATATATATATATATATATATATATATATATATATATATACAGGGTGTCTCTTAAATAGGGGGACATGGCTTAACCACAGATTCCTGAGGCTAAAATAAGACGATTTAACCAAACTTGCTTCTACCGGAAAGTGTACCATTTAGCCAGAAATCTGCTTCAAAGTTCTTCGAAAAAAAATTAATTTTGCTTATAATAATCGGACGCTTTATTCGATTTGGATGAAATTTGGTATGACAGTTTATATGGTTATAAGTCATCTTTTAAGGTGATACTTGTTATTATTAGTGAACCACTAGTGTATGAAACTTAGGTCTCCCAACATTAATTACACCGTAACTTTTTAATGGCAATGCCGAAAACGTGAAATTATTTTTCTTCAGAAAGATACATTCAATAGTAAACTTTTGTCTCTCTGTGTAATTTGTGATATCTGTTATGGTTCACACAGAAAAAAATAAAACCTGAGTGCCTGCACTGCTAAATTTTTAAAATAAATTTAATCTAGCAGTCAATCCAAATGTCAAACAAGTAAATTTTAATGACAGTAACAATTGTTTTACGGGTTGTCAAAAATTTTCTTCGCAATATTCTAAAATTAGTAACATCCGTTTGTTCGGCCTAATAGTATTTTACTACCATTATTATAAATAAGATGATTACATATCTCAACTAACTCCTAAACAAGTTGTGAAGATTGACAACTCATTACTGTCATTAAAAATTACTTGTTTGACATTTGGATAGACTGCTAGATTAAATTTATTTTTAAAAATTAGCAGTGCAGACAATCAGATTTTATTTTTTTCTGTGTGAACCGTAACAGATATCACAAATTACACGGAGAGACAAAAGTTTACTATTGAAGGTATCTTTCTGAAGAAAAATAAATTCACGTTTTCGGCATTGCCATTAAAAAGTTACGATCTAATTTATGTTGGGAGATCTAAGTTTCATACATTAGTAGTTCACTAATAATAACAAGTATCATCTTAAAAGATGACTTATAAACATACAAACTGTCATACCAAATTTCATCCAAATTGTATAAAGCGTCCGATTATTATAAGTAAAATTAATTTTTTTTCGAAGAACTTTGAAGAAGAATTCTGGCTAAATGGTACACTTTCCGGTAGAAGCAAGTTTAGTTAAATCGTCTTATTTTAGCATCAGGAATCTATGGTTAAGCCATGTCCCCCTATTTAAGAGACACCCTGTATATATATACTGCGTTTATTATAACTGCGTGGCTGAGTGTACCACGAATGCCCCCAAGAAGGAAAAGATCCATTTGAAATATACAAATTTGGGTTGGAGTAATACCAACAAATACAAAAATTTCAAAGATTTAATTTTGGGTATGCTAACCCTATTCTACATACACTAGTAGTTAATTTAATTTTAGTGTGATTTCGTACCACCCAACCGGTGTTTACATACCTATTCATATATATTTATTTTCTTATCCGTTTGAAACAACACACATGTATTCTGTCACGAACCCAGCATGATGTCGCCACCAAAGTTGCTGAGTATTAAATTACACCCATTACCACCCAAATAGTGTGTTATGAAACTACATTTATAATTATAGTCAAAGTTAAACTTAGGCGAAAATTATTTGCATGTGTATAAAAATTCTTGCCGCAGCGGTACGGTTAACAATTCCAGTGTCTCGTTAGTAAAACATGGTCGAATGCAACAACACATAATTCGCAAGATAAGACGATAAGAGGAGTATTTTTGCTTTTAAAACCATAGGCGTAGGAAGATACATTTCAAGATGTTTCGCCCTCTTAAAATGAGCCATATATACCTTCAAATAAAACTTTAATTATTGATTAATAAATAGTTTTTGATACAGCATATTTAGTCAAAATTATTGTGGGGTATGTGTCCGTTGTCCCTTCAGGAAATTGTCAGTGTCTCCGCCTATGGTTTTTGCATGGATCAAGAACATAATTCCGTCGATTAACCCGTGATAAGACTTCTACATTACAGAGCAGTTGCTAATCTTGAACATTAACTCACTTCGTATACCTACCTATAGATCTATAAGTATATGCAAATATTTTTATTTTGACGTAGGTAAAAAATCTGCAGATATAGGGCAATTAAAATTTTAAATATGGGGTATTGTACGCCCTAAAATTTAAGTATGATTGTGTTTCACAAACATAGTTTTAGGTATTGCCCGAAAGTCAATATACCCCATTTTCAGATAAAAACTTAAAAATTTTCAAAATTCTAATTTTCATGTATCTAGATACTTCTCAATGCGCTGATTCCAAATTTTGAAACCGCATGTCGATATCTCTTTTCGTTCTCGAGATATTTAGATTCAAAGTTTTTCTCAAAACTGCCCATTTTTGGGTAATAACCCTAAAATGGGTCGATATATGAATCCGGCAACAACACCATTCGATTCTACGGGCAAAATTACATAAGTAAACCAATTTTCATAATTTTTGAACACCGGATACAATCTCTAAAGCAAAATAACTGAAAATAGCCAAAAATCGCAAAAATCTTAAGGGGTACCCCTTAGGATTTTTTCAGATTATGGCCGTTTTCAAACTTTTATTCATTAAAAATGAACCGGTTGGACAAAAATTATGAAAATTGGTATACTTATGTAATTTTGCCCGTAGAATCGAATGGTGTTGTCGCCAAATTCATATCTCGCCCCATTTTTGGGTTATTACCCAAAAATGGGCAGTTTTGAGCAAAACTTTAAATCTAAATATCTCGGGAAAGAAAAGAGATATCGATCTGCGGTTTCAAAATTTGGAATCAGTGCATTGAGAAGTATCTAGATTGAAAATTTTAAAGTTTTTATCTAAATATGGGGTATATTGACTTTTGAGGCAATAATTCAAAACTAGGTAGAGATCTAGCCCAGAAATGGGTAATTTTGAGAGATGTCGACCTGCGTTTTCATGATTTGGAATCAGTGCATTGGGAAGTACGAGATACATGAAAATATTTTCAACTTTTTAACCAAATGCAGGTACCTATTTATGATTTTTTGGGGCAGAAACTTAAAAATGAGAACAGTTATGAACTTCGTGGTAATATTTTTCAATTTTACACACAATATTAGATATGCAACTATAGGTAAATTTATTTTAGCCTTAAATTGGAAATTCCCGAACAGTTCTGTTTCTCATCACTTTATAAAAACGTAGAGAAGAAATTTTACAAATCGGTACATATTTTAAGAACATATATTTAATTAACTGGTCAAGCTTGTCCGTCTGTACTTCATTTCTGGATGGCCTTCCCTTCATCCAATTTTCTCCATTATTTCCAGACTCTTCGGTACCAAATGCGACAAATGCGGCTCCAGTTTTTCCAAAACCGACTTCGTAATGCGAGCCAAAAGTCGCATTTACCACATCGACTGTTTTCGTTGCGTGGCCTGTGCTCGACAATTGGTACCTGGTGATGAGTTTGCCTTACGAGACGGTGGTGCCCTCTACTGCAAGGAAGACCACGACGTCATGGAAAACAAAGGAACTGCGCCTAGTGCAGTTCAGAACCAAAATGAGAGCAACAACAATACTAGTCTCAGCAACAATAATCATAGTGCTAGTAGCGAACTTGGCTGCATGAGTGGTGAGATTTTAATGTTTTTATCCAGGATTAGAAACCTGTTTTCTGGGTGTGATAATTTTACAAACACTCCTTTGAAGTTGTTAATTTGCATGAAATATTCAATTGGCAATATACAAATTGACGCGAAGCTTTATCTGTGTAATCCTTTCACACGTTTGTAATCCTGGTCATTCTGTGTCCAGTGAATTCATGTCCAGGATTCCGGCAAAGTCCTGAGGGACGAAAATCCCCTAAGGATACACAGGGCTATAATTAGGAATGTCCATTATAACCAGGGGCGGATTTCAGCAAATGATTTGGAGAGAAAGATTTTGATGTTTGTATTATTAACTTTAGTGTTTGATTATTACAGGATTAAAAAGGATAGTTTAAATTTTAAACGAGACAGGGGGTGGGCGATTAGTTAAAAGAACAGCAATATTGTTTAATTATTAAGAGTAGGCATCTTCATTTCAACAGAGCGGCACAAATAGTGGCACATTGGCATTCAAAAGCAAGCAGTGATTGTTACGGGTAGTCCGTGCAAAGGGTTACTTTGAACCATTTTTGACTTATTTTTTTAATGAAACAACAAACTTAATTTTGCGATATTTATATGGAAAGCACGGAGATACACAAAATAAAACTCAAATGACATAACTAATAAACAAACAATAAACTATTGTTCTCCGCTTTCATAGCAACACTAGATATTGGATGTACGAGGACAAATTCTTTTCGATACAATTTTTCTAACACTCGTCCGTGCATAAAGTTTTGTATGTACCACGAGCGTAACTTGCTTTTATGGTCTTTTACGTGTTTTTATCCCTCGGCTTACGCCTCGGGCTCAAAATCCCGCTGCAGGCCATAAAAGCCTCCTTACGCTCTTAATACATAAATAACTATTATTTAGCAACAAAAATGACGCTAGTATAAAATAGTATATTATGATACAAGTGTATAAGCTAGCCTTTAAAGCACGCACGACAAGTTTAAAGCCACGACGCGTAGCGGAGTGGCTTTAATGTCGTAGAGTTTTAAAGGCTAGCTTATACACTTGTATCATACGCTATTTTTTATTATAAATGCATCATAACCATTTAACCATTTAAAACTGAAAATGATTGCAAATCATACGGTTTTTATTTTTGATCTAGTGAGTTTGAGGGTTTCCAAGGAGACAGTTAACAATTATTGGTATTGTTTACGTTAAGTCAACAATTCAATATATATATTTTTTTTCATTGTTTTAGTTGTTATTCATATTTATTGTCATTTTTCGTTACCTAGGTAACTCAAAACTTTACGCACGCTTTTGCGTGTTTTAAAGAGCGATTATAATAATAATAATAATAATAATAATAATAATAATAATAATAATAATAATAATAATAATAATAATAATAATAATAATAATAATCCATACTCAAGTTTAGAGCGAATGTAAGTCAAGAATAATATTTTAAATGTATTATCATTGTAAAATTGTCTGCTATTTCTCACAATAAAACCGAGTAATCTGTTAAGTGAACAAACTAATTCAAAAGTATGATCAAGAAATTTTAATTCAGAATCAAATACGATGCCTAAATCTTTCACGGAAAAAGTACGGGATAAGGGCACATTTTCAATACAATACGTAAAATGCAATGGATTCCTTCTACGTGCGTAAGACATAATTTTGCATTTACTAATATTTAAAGGTAAATTGTGAAAGGTATTAATATTATTCTGCAAGTCAATGCAATATTGTAAAGAATTAATTTCTCTAAATATGTTTATATCATCCGCGTACAAAAGTATGTCACAGTTTATAGAGAAGCAAGCATCGTTAATAAATAGTATGAAGAAAAGCGGACCAAGATTTGACCCTTGAGGTACCCCGGAAGTAGCAGGAAAAGCCTGACTAATAAATCCATAGTAAGAAACTAATAACAATCGATCAGCTAAGTAGTTTTTAAAAAAAATAATAATATCATTATTGAAACCAAATAAACCCAATTTATGTAATAAAACATCATGATTTAATTTGTCGAAAGCTTTGGAATAATCAGTGTAAACTACATCAAGTTTTGATGCATGTATAATAAAAAAGTATGTAAAATTGTTCTGATTTCATTTTGAAGCCAATTTGTTAAATCATTAAAAAATATTTAGTTTGTGTAAACTGTCGGCTCCGGTGGCTCAATGGTTAGAGCAACGCCTTTTAGTCATGAATATGCTCGGGGTTCTGGGTTCGAATCCCACTAAGGCATGGATGTTTTTTTAGAAAATAAATGAGAGTGCCTAAGGCTGTGTCCGATGTCGCATTTTGACATTTAGATTTTAGGATTTAGGTCTTCTTCACATAAATACAACTCCGAATGGCACACTTGTGTCATCCATTGGTTTGTATGGCAACACTTTAGACCAACAAAAATGAATTATACTATTCAATTCAATTTGATGCTTGAAAGTAAATGTTAATATTATATTTCATAAAATAGAAGCTAAGATGCTATTTTTTGACAGTAAATTTGACGTTTTACACAAAACAAAGCAACGAACATGATTTGTTTAATTAGTGCGCGTTAACTTCAAGGCATAGTGTGCTCCTGCAAAACCTTAAAATCTAATTCCTAAAATCCTAAATAATCACTAGATTCAGGGTATATAAATTTAGGATTTAGATATTAAGCCTGTTTTACATTATACTTTTTTTGTATAGATTCTAGTACGAGATCCATCCGAGAAATTTTTAGACAAATCTAGCATAATGTAAATCAGAAATTTTCATCCGAGATTCTAGTATAGAAATATACGCCCGGCCGTATATTTCTATACGAGATTTGTACTAGATCGTTAATGCGCAGGCGCGAAGTCGTGCTATTAACAGTTGCCAACTTTTGTTATATGTCATTTATTTTGCAAAGCGTGAGGTTATAAATAAAAATTCAATAAAATTAATATAAAATATCTAATATGACACAGACACATTTAAAATGAATTTTTGTAACTTCTTATTTTTGTATTTTATCCATTTCAAAAACAAAGTTAACTGTACAAATTTGTTAGGTTGGTATTCATTTATTTTGATTTAAAATACGATACATTCCGAAGATTACCGATTATACACGACTTGATAGCATTGAATGGAACTCGATCAAAAATCTGTCTAGAAATATAGTATGAAAATAGACAAAAATAGTATAATGTAAAACGGGCTTTAGGGTTATAAAAGTGCAACATCGGACACAGCCTAAAAATCTGTCCATCTTTATAGACTCCGGCAGTGAAAGCGGGTCTCACAAAGGCACCCGCAAACCATCCACCGCTTCAGGTGACGGCAAACCAACTCGGGTGCGCACAGTCCTCAACGAAAAGCAACTCCACACCCTCAGAACCTGCTATGCTGCGAATCCACGCCCGGACGCCCTTATGAAGGAGCAGCTGGTTGAAATGACGGGCCTTAGTCCACGCGTCATCAGAGTCTGGTTCCAAAACAAGAGATGCAAGGACAAGAAGAAAACTATACTCATGAAACAACAGATGCAGCAAGAAAAGGTAGGCGGGGTCAAAGGAGGAGCTAAAGATAGGGAATAGAGTGGGGGTTTTAAAGAGCCAATCACGCAACGGGGGGTATTGATTTTTATTTCTTGGGGTGGTGGGATTCATATAAATACAGAGGATTTAATTTTCCTTTTAATTTTGCATTATTTGCTCTATTAAAAACGTAAATTTTACACCTATTTTTGGGCGAACAATCTCCTTCTCTAATGGTTATTAATTAAATTTATGTTATAATTGTTAATTTCATTTTGTTCTCAAACATTCAAGTCATAAATTAATCTATGACTTCAAACATTTATAAAAATATAAATTTTTAAATTAATTTTCGTGGTGCATGAATAATAACCAATTTGGTAAAATAATTAATTAATTTTTCTAATCATTTAACTGAAAAGTACAACACAACAATCAACAACTTAGGGATACAATAACTATATGCCTATATATATATATATATATATATATATATATATATATATATATATATATATATATATATATATATACATATATATATATATACCAAATATAATGCCAATTCGATACTTACCTTTGACATTCTTGAATATTTTACAATTTTGATGGTAGCTAAACCAGTTAAGCAAAAAATTCAATCGTGTTATCGACAAAGCTGTAACTCCACCCAGTTTCGGGTGGAACACACCTGCCCAAAAATTTGTTTAAGATACAATTTTAATTTTATCAAAAATCGATTTTCTAGGCCAAAGTACATATGTTCACGAATTTTTATTTAAAAATATGAACAAATATCACTGAAAATGAAGTCCGGATTTAGAAAAATGCTTCAAAGTAAAAATTTTACAACACAACAATCAACAACTTAGGGATACAATAACTATATGCCTATATATACCAAATATAATGCCAATTCGATACTTACCTTTGACATTCTTGAATATTTTACAATTTTGATTGTAGATAAACCAGTTAAGCAAAAAATTTGGAAATGGGTGTACATATATAAGAAATTACGTAGAATTCAATCGTGTTATCGACAAATCTGTAACTCCACCCAGTTTCGGGTGGAACACACCTGCCCAAAAATTGGTTTAAGATACAATTTTAATGTTCTAGGTCAAAGTATATATGTTCACGAATTTTTATTTAAAAATATGAACAAGTATCATATATTTGCTACTTCATAATTTTTAACAAATACGAGCCCACTCATTTTCAACACTGATTATTATAATCAGTTGTTTGGTGCGATTGGTCATTTTCATTATTGAAATCAAAACTCTTTTTGTTGTAATCAAGCATTTCTTTGTGGTGGGCATGTTCTCAGAAGAAAATATATCAATTATTGCCCATACGCATCATCTGCATAAAATGTCTAAAGTGGGGGTACTTTCTCCTTTCTAGATGCATGGCTACCTATTTTTGGGCGAACAATCTGCTTTTTTTAATTCCTAATGGTTATTAATTAAATTTATGTTATAATTGTTAATTTCATTTTGTTCTCAAACATAAATTAATCTATGACTTCAAACACTTATAAAAATATAAATTTTTAAATTATTTTTTTATTCATTTAACTAAAAATGAAGCCCAGATTTAGAAAAATGCTTGAAAGTAAAAATTAACAACACAACAACCAACAACTTAGGGATACAATAACTATATGCCTATATATACCAAATATAATGCCAATTCGATACTTACCTTTGACATTCTTGAATATTTTACAATTTTGATGGTAGCTAAACCAGTTGAGCAAAAGATTTGGAAATGGGTGTACATATATAAGAAATTACGTAGAATTCAATCGTGTTATCGACAAAGCTGTAACTCCACCCAGTTTCGGGTGGAACACGCCTGCCCAAAAATTGGTTTAAGATACAATTTTAATTTTGTCAAAAATCGATTTTTAGGGTCAAACTACATATGTCTACGAATTTTTATTAAAAAATATGAACAAATATCATATATTTACCACTTTTTAATTTTTAACAAATACGAGCCCACTCATTTTCAACACATTATAAATTACCCAAATAGTTAGAAATTTCAGTAAATTCTTTCAGCAACTTTAAATATAGACTTAAATGTTTAAAAAAAGTAAAAATCTACAACACAACAATCAACAACTTAGGGATACAATAACTATATGCCTATATATATATATATATATATATATATATATATATATATATATATATATATATATATATATATATATATATATACCAAATATAATGCCAATTCGATACTTACCTTTGACATTCTTGATTATTTTACAATTCTTATGGTAGCTAAACTAGTTGAGCAAAAAATTTGGAAATTGGTGAACATATATAAGAAATTACGTAGAATTTAATCGTGTTATCGACAAGGCTGTAACTCCACCCAGTTTCGGGTGGAACACACCTGCCCAAAAATTGGTTTAAGATACAATTTTAATTTTATCAAAAATCGATTTTCTAGGTCAAAGTACATATGTTCACGTTTTATATTTAAAAATATGAACAAATATCATATATTTACTACTTTATAATTTTTAACAAATACGAGCCCACTCATTTTCAACACATTATAAATTATCTAAATTGTTAGAAAATTTAGTAATTTCTTTCAGCAACTTTAAATATAGACTTAAATGTTTAAAAAAAACTTCGGGCCAAATGACTGGTGAAATGGTTCGACCAGTATTTTAAGAGTCATTTTTGTAGTTTTGGCTTGTACCAAGACCCTTTACTTTTGGCACAATGAAAAGTACAAGTACAGTAAAATTAGGTACCTTGCAAGACATATGGGACAATACTCACAGAAAATTGTTCAGGGCTTAGGAATACAATGCCTAATGGTTCGTATTAGCTAGTATTACTAGTAAAGTCGATGTATGTACATATTAAATGTTGTGGGATACTTGAATAACATTTAGTTTATTGTAAGTTTAAAATCTAAATTTTAAACTATTATGAGTAGTCTCTGTCATACTCTTTCCATACTGAAAGACAACCATAATCCTTGAGATTTGTTCTTTTCATTTTCTTCTTTTCGTTATAGGACGGTAGAAAACTCGGTTATGGTGCAATGCAAGGAATTCCTATGGTGGCCAGCAGTCCTGTTCGCCATGATTCACCCTTAGGAATGCACCCCCTAGATGTCCAGGCGTACCAACCCCCGTGGAAAGCACTAAGTGATTTCGCCTTGCATACAGACTTAGACCAAACTCATACACCTGCGTTTCAGCATTTGGTTAACCAGGTAAGACGAAAATCATATTGTGGAGATCGATTTTATATAATAGTTACTGCCGCTGTCTATCTGGGAAGTTTGGGTGGGCAGTTTGGGTGGGCAGTTCTGGATCATAGGTTGACAGGTACAAAATTGCAACGCTACAAGAAAAAAAAGCAAAATGAAGCACATTTTTGTTGTAATCAAAAATCTTTTTAAAAAATCCTGTAGGGATATAATTAGAAAAACATTTTCATCAAATTAACTCACTCTTGGCATATATTCTTTATTATAAACAATAATTTCATTGTTGTAATCAATTTTTTTTTGTTTAAATCCATGAAGGTGAGGCATATTTTCATTAAATTACCTACAAATGAAACATAATGCCGAGGTTTGGATTAGACTAAAAACATACAATAATAATAATCGTGTGATTGGTCACTTTTTTATTGAAATCAAAACTTTTTCTACTGTAATCAAGCATTTCTTTGTTGTAATCAAAACTTTTAAAAAAAGAACCTGATTAGAATAATATTAACCGATTAAGGATAATAGTAATGAAGAATTGACTTAAAAAAATTACAACTCTACAAGAAAAAAGAACAAAATCAAGTATATCTTTGTTGTAATCAAAAATCTTTTTATAAAACCCTGTAGGGATTTAATTAGAAAAACATTTTCATTAAATTAACTCGCTCTTGACATACCTTCTTTACTATAAACAACAATTTCATTGTTGTAATCAAATTTTTCTCTTTATATCCCTAAAGTGGGACATATTTTCTTTAAATTACCTGTAATATAAAGCCCGGTTTGGGGTTTTCATTATTGAAATCAAAACTCTTTTTATTGTAATCAAGCATTTCTTTGTTGTAATCAAAACTCTTTTAAAAAAGAACAGGGTTAGAATAATATTAACCGAATAAGAATAATAGTTATAAAGAATTATTGACTTAAGAGCAAAATCAAGTATAATTATCTTTGTTGTAATCAAAAATCTTTTTATAAAACCCTGTAGGAATATGATTAGAAAAACATTTCCATTAAATTAACTCACTTTTGACATACATTCTTTACTATAAACAACAATTTCATTGTTGTCATCAAATTTTTCTCTTTAAATCCCTGAAAGTGGGACATTTTTTTAAAAATTATCTACATCATAATGCCCGGGTTGGGGGTGGAATAAAAACATATAATAATTTTTATTATAATCAGTTGTTTTGTGTGATTGGTCATTTTCATTATTGAAATCAAAACTCTTATTATTGTAATCAAGCATTTCTTTGTTGTAATGAAAACTATTTTTAAAAAGAACCACAGTAGAATAATATTAACCGAATATGGATTATAGTGTTAAAGAATTATTGACGTTTTGGACTAAATCTAAAATATTTCTCTGGTGTTCAGCAAATGTGCAACGTCACTGTTTAGTGAACATGTTGCGCGTGTAGTTTGGGTGGGCATGTTCTCAGAAGAAAATATATCAATTGTTGCCCATACGCATCATCTGCATAAAATGTCTAAAGTGGGGGTACTTTCTCCTTTCTAGATGCATGGCTACGACCTCCCCCCTCCAACTATGGCGCCCGGGCCCCCGTCAGGGCTCCATGGGCCCCCTCCACCAGATGCCATGGCACATCCAGACAGCACCGACTCCTACGTCACGTATCTAGAGTCGGACGACAGTCTACCAGCCAGCCCTTAACCATAGTGCCCGTCAAGATATCTTTAAAGGTTTAAAAATAATAGGGCTATCTTTTTGATAAGAACCACTCATAGTATGTATATATCAGGGGGCAGATGAGTGAACAACGTGACCGTGAGTTCTACAAGATTAAAGTTTGGTGGTCCAAAAGGTTACAAATTTTTTTTGGGACATCTTTCAAATATCAGTGAATAATAAAAATATACCCATTTCTTTTCCTTTGTGTTGTATTTATTGTCTTCTTCCTCACCCATTTTCAGGTTCCAACGCCTAAATTTGGGTGTGGAACCTACAGATCAAAGGCAGAACCCACGAGCATTTGACAGCGTTTAATATTTTTACAACAACTTGTATTATTTATTGTATATTCACATACGTATAAGGCGTGCATTCATGTATATAAGTTATACCCAATGTTACTGTGCATTAGTTTGTAAATATTACAAAAATTACTTCTTAAAAACTTAGAATATTACATTTTGTGAGAATAAAATAATGAATTTTTAACGTATTATAATATTTATTACACCTTTTTTCCTTTTCCTAAAATAAAATTTTTACACCTTAAATATTAGGATGGATCTTAAAAGGGTTGAAGCCGAATTTCCAAAAACCCAATATTAATTAAATCAAGTGCATTTAGGCACGGTTAAGTTTTAATATTAAACGAAATCATTACTATCACAATTTTTTTTTAAATTTATTTGGAACCACTTTAGAGGGTCCGGATAAAATTCGACTTGACCCCTTTTAAGGCTCACGGGTCAACCTACTAAATATATGTTTTCTTTTGTTTTCTGTAGGTACTTGACGTTCAACTGTTTTACTCATACTCAAATTTATGTATTTAAAACTAAAATATTTACTTATAAATCGATATAAAAGTTAAAGAAAATGACTAGTACTATTGCGAAAATGATTCAAAACTATTTTACAAGTCAAAAATTATATATTGCGTATTATAAAAACCGTTGTAAAGTTACGAAGTGCGAAGTGGTGATTTTAGTTTCGAACGTTGGCGAATGCTGGCAGCACCAGCTTGCGAACATCTGCGCCGGGCATACCGATTGAGTATCCATGGCTACTCGATCTCCCTTTTTTATTTTTTGTTTATCTATCAATTTGACACATAGTTCGCAATTGAATTAAAATATTTTGACATATACTTGGATTTAAATAAATTTCTTGCGTATATTCATACTACATCCTAGTTTTAGAATAATAATAATAAAGAAAAGTATAAAATAGCTAGTGTTTGTAATTCGCGCCGAAGAAGAAGTGTCTGGCGTATTGATTTAGATCTCGCCATTGCTGTGCTGTGCAGACTTCCTTTTAGATTTGACTCTTGTCTTTCTTCGGGTGTTGTAAGGTGCTTTCTTTAGAAAAGTTAACACGTAAGTAGGGCCAAATATACTAGTTTGACTTGCAAATCATGCAATTTTCATCGTTTATTAACGTTTTTCATATAAATACGATAAAATTCGTCGTATATTACAAAGTATGGTTTATGAAACGTGTTTACGGTTGTCACATATATGTGAATTATAAAACTTTGTATTTATGTAATATTTTTATGGCTATTTCTGATTGATTTTGAGTAAAAACGTATTGCACAACTTTATTTTATATTTATTCGATATAATCGTCATCAGTTCGTCATTCCTTTCTAACAGGCATGTCATTGACCCAAAAATAGTAATTTTTGTATAATTTTTACAGAAATATAACAATATTTTATACTTTTATTCATATTCAACACATTTTTAAATCAGTTTTTATAAATTTTTCTATATATTTTGCAGAAAAAAGTTAATATAACGGTGTTTTTCTTCAATGGATGCCACGATTTCTACCTACCATTCCACCTGTTTTTAAAATATTTTTCGTATTGTTTCAGAAATTTTTGTATGAGTCAAAAGGCAGAAAAACCAGTTTTATCCGGTCAACGCATCAAGACCAGAAAAAGAGGTAAGAAATATAATTGTACCCCCGTTTTTACAGTAACTTTTCTTTTGTATATCATCCATTTTTGTTTATGAAACTTACAAGTTTTGTTCATTACACAATATTAGTAAATCTATCATCATGTGTATTTATTGTTTGTATAAATATTTTTGAATAATTATCACTAGAAGTGTTGCAAAATAATGACTAAATTTACACGTAATTAAGTGACACATATGTTAGTTATTTATAGATTTTGCGACTTATTTTTTTATCACCCAAGATCATATAGATAAGTATTAATGTGTTTTTTAATATTTGTTATGATTTTGGAAGATTATTGCATTAGTACTGGCCTATAGTGTGTTTAGCTGTGGGTCACTAAATATGCAACACTTGTCTATATTGAATGGGAAAGTATAGGCTGGGGTCCTTATTTTGTAACTAGGAAGCGATAACGAATACGAATTCAATACGGTGAACACGCCATCTTTATTTGCTATTCATATTCACGAATTCTACCGAATTGTGTAAAATCATCTATTCATCCCGACATTTTAAATTTACCGCCAAATATTTTTCATGGTAATGTACTTCTCTACATTCTTAAATTTTAAGTATTGTTTTCATAATTTCCTCACAATAAAAATATTATTTATAATTTTCTTCGGATTAGCTTATATTATAAATCACTGACCATATTATTCGTCAATGGAATACCCAGTGCACAATTTGTATTCATTA
Source organism: Ophonus ardosiacus (assembly GCA_943142095.1). NCBI lineage: Eukaryota > Metazoa > Arthropoda > Insecta > Coleoptera > Carabidae > Ophonus > Ophonus ardosiacus. The sequence goes on along the minus strand of OW964838.1, from coordinate 2,592,396 downwards.
TCGCTTTCTAATTACAAACTTGGCGCCCTTTTCGCAGTTTGCTGAAATAAACCCAAAAATTTATTAGCCCTAAAGATATTACCACACTCTGAAAATCCGGTAATTCTTTATATTCAACAGTAATACCTAGCTGTAACTACATTTTAAATTATTTATCCAGAAAATAATGTAAAAACAATATATTAAATTTTTTCCCGCATTCACGTGTTCAGCCCTATATTTACAACTGACCACCGCTTGTTCAACAAAGGCCCAAATAAATAGTTTATGGTTTGCGAGATTGATATTTGTGGTAATAAATTATTCTGGCGAACTCCGGACAGACTATAAATTACGTTATTTTTTTGATTGTTCCATTTTGTTCATTATTCTTCTGTAATTCTTATTTCCTTCTTTTCTACTTTCTTATTTATTATCAAACCTTTCACGACAAAGTTATAAGTTTTGTAGGTTATTATTGTCCAAAGTTTAGCTGTAAGTTGAATTGTTGAAGATTAGTAAGATACTTAGGCATTTAGGTGTTGCTATATATAAATAAGCATTTTCTTTAGGGCCTTAGTTACGGCCTTCTACTGAACCGATTTTGATGATTCTTTTTTAAATTAATGCTGTGACTATGTAGATGGCACAAAAATGTTACGATTTCTGGTTGTCAATTTTTTAGAAGGCCTTAGAGAGTTATATTAAGTACCTTTACTATATTTGAGATAGCTGTAGGGTGATTTTTTGTGTGTCGTATGCGTAGATGAAAAGGAAAAGTACGACCCAACAGGCTTCAGAGACGCTATAATAACCGGACTAGATAAGTGCTCGAATGATCTAGACGCGATCAGCAAGTACCTGGACTCGGCGGGTAACAAATTGGACTACCGGCGTTATGGAGAGTGTCTTTTTGACATACTTATCGCGGGCGGGCTGTTGGTGCCCGGAGGTACTCTCTCCCAAGATGGCGAGGGCCCTTTCAGCACTGATGCCTGCATCTTTGCCACGCCTGCAGACATCAACCTCGAGCTCATGAAGAGCTGGGAGCAGGTCTTTGTCAAACTTATGCGGCGGTACAAATACTTGGAGAAACTCTTTCAGGTAGGAAACGCATGTTACACTACTTATATTTGTGTTTTTCTTTTCAGTTCCTTAGGATTGTTATTTTACTATTCACTTCGGTATAATTGTAATGTTACTTTTAGGTTTGGTATATTTTTTTAGCTTTTAGTTAATTTTGTTTCAAAATAATAATTACTGCACCTGCAGTGCCTTCGAATACAAGAGCTACTTCATTTATAAATTAAATTTAATGTGTCCTGAAAGGGTTTCAGGTATTTGATAGTTGAATAAAACAAAAAATATAAATAATCAAAATGGTCTCGAATGAAGATGGGCACCATAGATTTATTAACCCAATTTAGTTTATTCTATCATTCTTCTCAGTTGCTCTTCATTTTCACTTAAAACAACTACATCATCCGCATATGCTAACGTAGGCACAATACTTTTACCATCAATTCCACTCAACGCCTTCCGCAACAATTCATCCATATACAAATTAAACAACCACAGACACATACCATAACCCTGGGGAACACCAACATTTAAACGAAACCAATTACTTTCCTACCATCTATTCTCACAGCATCCTACTACCCTCATACAACTTTCGAATAGCTCCCAACCAGTTTCCATTCACGCCGTACTCTCTGAGTGCATCCCACAAAGTATCTTGAAGAACACTATCATATGCCTTCTTTAAATCTAGAAAGTCACAGAACACCTATCGAACATTGCAGCCCAAACGTTGACCTTTGGACTATGGAGTAGTCGCTGGTTCTTTATTTTAGAATCTATTCTCACAGCAGCTTCACTACCCTCATACAACTCTCGAATTGCTCCTAACCAGTTTCCATTCACGCCGTACTCTCTGAGTTCATCCCACAAAGTATCTTGAAGAACACTATCATACGCCTTCTTTAAATCTAGAAAGTCACAGAATACTTACCGAACATTGCAGCCCAAACGGTGTCCTTTGGACTATGGAGTGGTCGCGGGTTCTTTCTTTTAGAATCTATTCTCACAACGCTCCCAACCAGTTTCCATTCATACTCTTTGAGTACATCCCACAAAGTATCTCGAAGAACACTATCATACGCCTTCTTTAAATCTAGAAAGTCACAGAACACCTACCGAACATTGTAGCCCAAACGGTGTCCTTTGGACTATGTAGTGGTCTCTGGTTCTTTCTTTTAGGATTCTCTTGTGAGCAGTGCCCTGTATAGACATCAGGCAATATCACATTAAAGATGCGGTCATTACGAATCTTAATTTTTTTGTTTTATTGAACTATCAAACAGTGGTACCCTTTCTGGATAGCTTGTATTTATTTTACGATCAGCAATGGAGGTATTTTAGGTAGTGTGGCAGTGTATTCTAGAGTGTAATTAATTTCAGGATGAAATAAAAAAGATCCTGATGTTCGTAAAATACTTCTCCGTTGAAGACCGCCTAAAACTATCCTGCATGATCTCTATATGGATCTCGAACGGTTCTATCCCTTTCAACTCAGTACTAGTCCTAAACAATTCACATCTTGTGAAGGACAACCTCGCGCTGGACTTCCTAATCTCCGTGTTCAAATTCTGGCGCCAAGACAAAGGCGTGTCCAGTCTCTACTCCGCGATCAAAAAGTCCTCGATCGAATCGCACCTGCAGAGCTTTGTGCCAGACAACAAACAGAGCCAGATATATTTCAGGACCGCGTTTCAGGATTCGGGATTAGAGGAGATTTTAAAACTGTGCAGTGATCAGCACCAGCAGGTTGCTAAGAAGCAACTGCAACAGTTGTTGTTGGATAATTTGGCTGATAGCAAAGCGACGAAGGAGATTGTTGCAGAGTTGAAGGAATTTTCGCAAAGGGAGAACATCTCCGAACATGAGGTAGAATCACATTTATGGCACGGCTACGTAGAGGAGTATTACTTTTTGGTTTTATTTTGCGTTAGGTGGTGTGTATCGTATGGTCGACGGTGATGTCGCAAGCTGAATGGAACAAAAAGGAAGAATTGGTGACAGAACAGGCCCTTAGGCACTTAAAGACCTACACCGGCCTGTTTTCCGCTTTCACCACTCAGGCTCGATCTGAACTCTCCCTCCTGCTCAAGGTCCAGGAGTTTTGCTACTCCAATATGGTCTTCATGCGGACCTTCAACAAGATTGTGATTTTATTCTACAAAAGTTAGTTTTGTTCGGTGCTAATTTTTATTTGGTCTTTATTGTTTTGTGTTTTCAGCGGACGTAATTTCTGAACAAGTAATTCTGAAGTGGTATAAACAAGACTACAATGTGAAGGGGAAAGTGATGTTTGTTGAACAAATGAAAAAGTTTATAGATTGGTTACAGAATGCTGAGGAGGAGTCCGATTCCAGTGGCTCCAGTGACTAAAATGTAAGTCAATACTTCTATTACTCAAATAACCTTGCGTTTAACTCTGCACTTTCACAAAACAAGCCTTTTTCGACACTTGAAAATTGCTGTGTTACTCTTCTGTAACATCATATTAATATCCCAAGTTTACCAAGAAAGCAGGACAATATTTACCCTGACTGGCCTCTTGTAGGAACTATCGGCATCGAAAATTACCCAATCGGAGGTTTGATGGATAGAAAACAGTACCGTTCGTTCACTGAGTTTACAATTTGAATCTGAGAAAATGATGATATACATCTGCCGTCAGATGTGCCAGTTTTTTGTTTTTTTCCCAAACAGAATATTTGATGCAAGAGAACAGGCAACGGGCCTACCCAAACTGCCCCAGAAATATGCCCAAGCAATATGCCACCCAAATTGCCTAATCAACTTGTGCACGCCACCTTCCTTCCTAAATGGCCCTTTTAATCTGCCTACTTTCACCTGCACTTCTAAATGGTCCTTTAATATGCCCACCTAAACTGCCTAATCAATTTGTCCACGCAAATTGTCTGATCAACTCACGAAACCTGTCCTCCCAAATTGCCCTTTTAAATTCCATTCCTAAATGGCCCTTTTAATCTGCTCAACTATATTGCCCTTCTAAACTGGACTCCTAAATGGCCCTTTTAATCTGTCCACCTATATTGCCCCTTTAACGTCAACTCCTAAATTGCCCATTTAACCTGTAACTCCTAAATTGCTCTTTTAACCTGAACTCTTAAATGGTCCTTTTAATCTGCCCTCGCAACGTGCCCACCCAAACTGCACTAATCTGTCCCCTCAACCGTATAATAATTTAGGAATGCATTTAACATCATCTGAGGATAAAGAGAATGGGATATCTTTTGATTCTGTGAAGTCGACCAAACACCCTGCCCCGTTAATATGTATTGTTTTTGTTGGTTCCAGGTTCATCCTATCATCAGTGCCAGCATATACCCAGAAGCGCAGGTCGTGTCGCAGTTCCCAGAGAGAAAATCTCGGTGCCTTAACTATGTTTTGTATTTCGGCATTGCAATAGCCCCCATTGTGTTTGTCCGCCGTCGTCTGTCGGTCTGTCCGTCAAGTCACTTCATACCCGGGAATCGCGATCTACCGAAGCTTCAAGTGTGAATTCCAATTCATTTTCTTCGGTGTTATATGAATGAATGATTGTCAATTTTTTTAAAAGTAAATAAAAATGACTGTTTCTTTTGTACTTTTTCACATTTAGCCAGAGAATCAACCCTTAATCTTTTTCTTTTTAGTCAGAAAGTGAACCCTTGGACTCCTAATAGAGTTACAGGTAGGAAAAATGAGATACAAAAATGGAATTACAAGTTTTAATTGTTAAAAATCTGAGATATTAAATAAAGTAATGAACATATTTTAGTGAATCATGTAATATTATGTTATGCTCCCTATTTTGCGCGAAGTTCGAGTACATTTTTAACGGAATGTATTACATATACATACAATACAGATCATATTTAAATAATATATACATACAGTACGCCTTTGCATAAATTTATTCTAAAGAATTCAACATCAATAACTGTTTTAAAACCTTGGTTTGAGAGGTTTCCCGAATTTCTCCAGCCAAAAACATCTCATCTACTACCGTATACACTTTATAGAAATTAAAAACTAAATCCAGTTCACATACATTGTGGAAATATTCGTTTAAAACTTCTACAAAATTATGAATCGCTTCCAAGTAACATAAGTTATTGTCGTTCACGTCAACGCAAATGCAGAAATACAGACCTGCGTATCTTCTATAAACGATTTTAAAGTTCCTAAACTATAAAAATAATTAGAAACCTTACAGAAATATAAGAAAAGGATTATACCTCAACAAAATTAGTATGTTTTGCATCTCTGACAGTAACTACAGCGTGAACTTCTTCAATTAACTTCTGTTTTTCATCGTCGTCAAAGTTCATGTACCATTTTGCTAATCTAGTTTTGCCAGCTCTATTTTGAATTAGAATAAATCGAATCTGAAATAAATGTTTAGATATACTTGGTTTCGTTTATAAATTTTATGTTTCTTACCATTTTATGTGAAGTTTTAGGCTAGGTTGTCAATACGATCCGCCTCTCAACCAACGTAGCAATGTGGTGGTCTTGCGCAAATAACAGAGCTTGATAAATATTTTTTAAAAATACCAATCACAAAATCTCATGACAATAGGTTTCCGTGTAGTATACTACACTATATGTTATGATTTATAAATTAATTTTATATTATATCAATTTATTTTTTCATGTAGAAATTTAACGTACAACTCTCGAGACATCTACCAACAATTCACTCAGTTTTAGTTCCTTTAGTATATGAACACTACGTAGCAAAGTAAAGTTTCCTCTACTGTCTGCTAGCGAATACACTGGACATTGCTCCCAAATAATTTGATATTCGTCAAATATCTCGAAAACTAAACAGAGATATAGAAAAATTTCATTTGAAAGTGTTGTTCCTCTCGACGAAAACTATCTATATACATGTAGTTGTAGTTAGTTCTCAAAATTAAATTTTGTTGGAACACTAAACATTAGTAAATGTTGAATATCTCGGAAATTAAAAGAGATATCAAAAAATTTTATTTGAAAAAGTTGTTCCTTTTGACGCAGACTATCGATATACATATAGACATATAACTAAATCTTAACACTCATTTTTGTTGAAAGTTTAAAATTTTTGTATTTATTGAATATCTCTGGAATTAAAAGAGATATCAAAAAAATTTATTTGAAAAAGTTGTTCCTTTTGACGAAGACTATCGATATACATATAGACATATAACTAAATCTTAACACTCATTTTTGTTGAAAGTTTAAAATTTTTGTATTTATTGAATATCTCTGAAATTAAAAAAGATATCAAAAAATTTTATTTGTAAAAGTTGTTCCTTTTGACGAAGACTATCGATATACATATAGACATATAACTAGATCTTAATACTCATTTTTGTTGAAAATTTAAAATTTTGGTATTTGTTGAATATCTCTGAAATTAAAAGAGATATCAAAAAAATTTATTTGAAAAAGTTGTTCCTTTTGACGAAGACTATCGATATACATATAGACATAATAACTAAATCTTAATACTCATTTTTGTTGAAAATTTAAAATTTTGATATTTGTTGAATATCTCTGAAATGAAAAGAGATATCAAAAAAATGTATTTGAAAAAGTTGTTCCTTTTGACGAAGACTATCGATATACATATAGATATATAATTAAATCTTAACACTCATTTTTGTTGAAACTTTAAATTTTTTGTATTTATTGAATATCTCTGAAATGAAAAGAGATATCAAAAAATTTTATTTGAAAAAGTTGTTCCTCTTGATGAGAACTATTGATTACCATATAATTAGATCACAAATTCATTTAGCCGACGGATTAAAACTTTGGTACTTACTTATTCGTCGAATCCATATTAGGAGAGATTTCGAAAAAAACTATGTCACAGTTTATATTATATTTATGATCTAATTTAAGAATGCTAATTATAAATTATTGGCATTTCCTAAGTAGTTAATCAATGATATTAACTCTAATCTAATACAATTTTTTAAAGTAGAGCACTTAATTTAATAATGTTCTGATTCATTACCTTCATATTTTCTTGACTTTAAGATCGAACGCATCAAAATGAATAATATTAAAAATTATACAAGTATTTTTGATCAATGGTCTCCTTTACCACAAAGAAAATTATTTTCTACTAAAATAGAAGTGTGTATTTTTATTATTTCCAAAAGCAGTGTTGATTTATTTGTTTATTTATAGGTAAGTGATGAAAAAAATAATTTGTATCCTAATTGCGATGTTCGGGTTTGGCTTAGAAGTTGTAAAAAAGAAATATCGGAACCTTTACAAGGAAAAATAACAGGCAAATATATTTAGGGCTTATCATCAAATTTAATATACAAATAATATATTTTCTAGGCAATGTGCCGCTTTGGTTACACGGTGTTCTTTTGCGAAACGGGCCAGGCAATTTACAAGTTTCAGAAACGCAATTTCAGCATTTATTTGACAGTTCTGCCCTATTACATCGGTATAATAGTCAAAATAATTTTATTTTATTTTTAAACAATTATTATATATTGTAGTTTCGAAATAAAAAATGGAAATGTTACTTATCAGTGCCGCTTTTTGCAATCAGAAGTTTATAAGAAAAATAACGAAGCTAGACGAATCGTAGTGACTGAATTTGGTACAGCAGGTGTACAAGACCCTTGCCAAACTATATTTAAAAGGTGAGCCATTTTGATTCAATTTGGAAAAGTACAAATAATAATGAATATAAAAATAAAATAAATTTCATGATTTTGTAATGTATGAAATCTTTTGACCTTCATAACTAATCTGTATAATAATGATTTGAAATTGTAGACAACTGCTAAAATTGATTCAAATCTCTATTGTTTGTATTAGTCATAATATTACTTAGTTAATGCTTCATATATAACATGTATTTATTTGTAATTTTATTTTAATTCCATGAACTATGACTATTACTGGAAATGTGCAATATTTAAAACGTGCAAAGCAAAATCTGATTAGTATTTTTTTCTACCATTCTTACACGGTTAAAGATAGCAACCTGCGGATTAAAAATTTAGAATTTACATGAAATTCTGTAAAATATGGCTCTGGGAAAAATTTACCCAATCAGTGGTTTAGAAATTAGAAATGATAAAGTGTTAAACATAAATTTTCTCGCAAGTTCTTAGTACTTTTGTCTTGTGCTCTCTTTGCACATTTTTCTCTACTATTCCTACACGGTTAAAGATAGCACTCTGCGGGTTAAAAATTTGGAATCTACATAAAAATTTCTAAAATATGACTCTGGCAAAATTTTTCCCACCCAGTGGTTTAGAAATGACAGAGTGTTAAAGATACATTAATTTTCTCAAAAGTTCTTAGTACTTTTGTCTTGTGCTCTGTTTGTACATTTTTCTCAACCATTCCTACACGGTTAAAGATAGCAACCTGCGGATTGAAAATTTGGAATTTACATGAAATTTTCTAAAATATGGCTCTGACAAAAATGTTCCCGCCCAGTGGTTTGGAAATGACAGAGTGTTAAACGTACATTAATTTTATCACAAGTTCTTACTAGTTTTGTCTTGTGCTCTGTTTGCACAATTTTTTCTACCATTCCTACACGGTTAGAGATAGCATCCTGCGGGTTGAAAATTTGGAATCTACATGAAATTTTCTAAAATATGGCTCTGGCAAAATTTTTCCTGTGGAATGGTTTAGAAATGATAGTGAGTTAAACATACATTAATTTTCTCACAAGTTCTTAGTAGTTTTGTCTTGTGCTCTGTTTGTACATTTTTCTCTACCATTCCTACACGGTTAGAGATAACAACCTGCGGATTGAAAATTTGAAATCTACATGAAATTTTCTAAAATATGGCTCTGGCAAAAATTTTCCTGCCCAGTGGTTTGAAAATGACAGAGTGTTAAACATACATTAATTTTCTCGCAAGTTCTTAAAACTTTTGTCTTGTAATCTCTTTGCACATTTTTCTCTACCATTCCTACACGGTTAAAGATAGCAACCTGCGGGTTGAAAATTTCGAATCTACATGAAATTGTTTAAAATATGGCTCTGGCAAAAATTTTCCCGTCGGGAGGTTTAAAAATGATAGAGTGTTAAACATATATGAATTTTCTCACAAGTTCTTAGGAGTTTTGTCTTGTGCTGTGTTAGCATATTTTTGTCCACCACTCTAACGGTTAAAATAGTGACCCATATTTTTTATTTTTTAATATTTAAGAATAAATATTTAAAAAGTTATGTAATACGTAGGTAGGTATTAATTACTCTTCTTATTATTTTGTTGTCTAATTAAATATTAAACTTGTTTATTACCTAATGCCTAACTATTACATAGATTCATTTTGTCAGTTCCGTTATTATAGTGCTAGTGTACAGACGTGGATATGGTGTGCTCGTATATTGTGCCTTTGAGGACGAGTTCCTGGTGCTTGGAGACGACTTCCTGGTGTTTGGAGACGACTTCTGGACACCTGCAGGATCTAGAGGATATCTGAAGATTTTTTTTATTAATGGTAAGATTATATTTTATTATTTTGCTCTATATTATAGGCTGTAGGATATAGTATCCATTATATTGGGTGCGTCAATCATTGATTATAATATATAAGAATATTCAGTGGGCTGAATTCAGCACTCTTCTTTAACTAAAGAAGCTTCTCTAAAAATAACAAAATAGAGAGAAACATATGCATCGATGTATTAATAAGAGAAAGATAAAAGTTGTTTCTATGGTTACTAGAGACGATCACTACTATAGTGAAGAGTGCTGAATTCGACCCAATATGTTTAAATAATTGTTCATGTGTTTTAATATATGGTGTATCAAATATAGTTTGTATTAATTCGGAATTATTTAATTTTACTAGAATATAGAGTAATCTACATGTATATGACATATTATTTTTTTTTTTTCTATTAAACATATTCTTTTAAGGATTTATTTAACACATCTATATTACATTACCTATATACTTTCTTATCGTATATATTCGGTGTTACATAATTTTGTTGCACTTTAGTTATGTAAGTTAAAACTGTTAAAAATACGTCTTTAAAAATAATACCGAATATAATCAATAACGTAAAAATTAATTGAAACATATAAATTTTCTTCTCACTACACAATTTATTTCACTTTTTTCGTATTGATAATTTTGTTCATAATTGAAGCAGTAGTGAATTTATATATTTAAACAAAATGAATAAAAATCTGCAAATAAATATACTTACCTATATTATATTCTTTAATATATTAATTTTGATTTAATTTTTAATTGTTGCAGAATCCTTGACGTGTAAATATTGCAGAGAACCAAAATAAGCCGTACAAAGGATGTGGATAATATGCAGAAGGATCTAAGGGAGCTGCAGATGAACATCGTTGGAGAGTTCCCGGAAAAGATTATCCCCTGCCCCAAGCCTAATAACCTATTGACACCCCCAATATGTATTTCATTCCTTGCATTAGCTATAAGATTTATGTATATAAATAAAACAAATCCTTTCTAAACATATTTATTTACATGTTTTTCTTATGTTTTTCATAAAATTAAAACATTTCGCTTTACATAGTTTTATTTCATGCTTTGTTGTAATTTTAGTGCGTATTATGTTATTTAAATACATACAGAACATATACATAGGTACTTCAAAACTTTGAGAAAGTCATTTATTTTTAAATATAAAACAACACAATACTTCGTAATAATGCTGTTTTTTCTCGGTACAATTATTACAAGCGTATTCATTACATTCAAAAACTACAGTGTCCAAAAAAATCCTAATTAGGAGTAGGCTATGAACAAAAAAACGTATATGTTAATTTGAAAGTATTCATTAACAGCCCGATTCACAAAAAGGTTTAAGCTAATCCTCATTTTTGGATTAGCGAATTCTATTCTAATTTTGACAGTTTATAGCTTAAAATATAATCTACATTTATTGATAATATCATTAAAATTAAATTTTAAATATCGGAATAGAATAGAATTAACTAATTCAAAAATGAGGATTAGCTTATACCTTTTTGTGAATCGGGCTGTAAATGTCAATTTGGAACGAGATATTGTCAAAAATGTTATCTAAAGAAATCAAAGCTTTTATTCCTGATTCCTTATTTTAGAAATAAAAATAAATTAGAAAACGGTGAATAGCAATATTCGATATACTTCATTATCATTTCTCCTTAAAATTACATTTCATGATCAATTTTGACAATTTTACTTTTGAAGTAATAATAATTAGACATCGTTTCTGTGTTCATAGCCTTCTCCGAATTAGATTTTTCTCTGAACACACTGAACATTTTCTTCATTGAATACAATGCAAACAATGTCGTAACAATCGAATTATACTTATTTTTTTATATAAATCGTCTTTAACTATTAGTTCCAAATACTTTTTAAACTGATAGGCATAGCAAGCAAGATTCATTCTAATCTAAATAATGAAAAAACGTATTTTATACTTCGATCAGTTTTTTGTTCAATACATCTTTTGCTCGTATGTGTTTGCGAATTTATCATATATTAACTTTACATTATTTTTGTGTTCTTTATAAGCCCATGTCATATTATACCTACGTTCAAATATTCGAGAAAATTTTACGAAAATTAAAGCGTCATATTCATATTACTTGCGAAAAGCTGCATTCATATTTGTTTAAATTAAAATTTTCCTAGTGCGCTTTTCAAAATGTTGATTAACGGTAAATTCCGTCCATACATAAATTGATATATTTTTTTAAAATATAACTGATAGTTCAGTGAAATAATTTTTTTATTAGATTAATGCATATTAATCTAATAAAAAAATTATTGTATTGTATTGCAATAAATGCACTTTTGAACATATTTTTCATTATATCATTTCAACATAAAGTTAGTCATATGTTATTGTTACAAAAGCGGCATCTAAACTTTCGTAAGAAATTACGTACAGTTTTCTTGAACATTTTTACTTAACCCTTCGGGCCTTCGGAGGTAGCGCCCAGTCTGACAGACCCAACCCATCTTATAACATACTGAGAATCTTTTGTTGGATTATATTTTGAGAGTTAAATTATATTTGCTTTATTATTTCATGTAAAATATTCGTTTTCACTGAAAAAAATCTGTTGTGGCCAGCATAATATCTCTCGCAATTTCCATTTTATGCTATACAAGTATTGTATTGCACTTAGCTGTCGAAACGTTGTTTTATAATAAAAAAATTACATTTCTTGTGCACAAAAAAATCTAATTCTTTTATTCTGTGTTCCTAAATGTGAAATATTCTTTCTTGACTAGATTGGCGGTATTATGCATATATCCATTTTACTAATAATTTTAAATATTTAATTAATAAAACAAAAAAAGATTAAGTAGGCCTATTTCCCAGAAAAAGCTTTCAGTAATGCTACTAAAACTTTTGATTTTTTGATACTGACATTCTGACATATCTGTCAATTAGAAACTATGTTACAAACATTTGAATTTGTTAATTGATATCCTTGGTGTAGTTTGGACTGTGCGACTTATTAAATCAGATTATTCCCTAAATCTATAGACAATATAATAAGTAAAATAATATTATGTAATATAATTGTTTTTATATGATTTTCCTATTATTTCTATCCAAAAACGCTGAAAAGGTCTATTTTTGAAATGATTTTTTTCTTATTATTTTCTTTCTAATCTAAATATTGTTTTATTTTGTTAATAACTATGAGAATTAGTAAATAAAATAAAATAAATATATCATCACGGCATATTACCTATTTCTGGGTGTGCCAGTATCTACACTTGTAGACATCAGTAATGATGACGATATATTTTACCGTGTAAATATAACTATATAGTTATATTCGTAGAATTGATTGATGATTTTCCCAAGTGGTTATTCTCTACCCATTTTTAAGTTATTCTTCAAAAAACATACCTATTTTTGGCTAAAAACTCCAAACTTTTCAAAAATAGGTTATTTTTAAAAATTCTAATTCTATTCTTGCATTCTATGAGGAAGTTCCTATATGTCAGACATTCTTCCAATCCCTTGATAAGATTGGCGGTATTTCTTATGGATATATGCATTTTGCCTATAATCGCAAACAGTTTAAAGTTTAAGCTAATCCTCATTTTTGGATTAGCGAATTCTACTCAGATTTTGACAGTTTATATCTTGAAATATAATCTACTCTATTCCTAGTATCTACTTTTTTTCGATAATATTTTGAAGATTAAATTTTAAATACCTACCATAATAGAATACAATTCACTAATCCAAAAATAAGGATTAGCTTAAACTTTTTTGAAAATCTGGCTGTTAATTAATAAAATAATTAAAAAATAGATATCTCTCAGATCCGGCGCCACCTTAGTATCACAGAAAAGGGTGTTACTTCCGAAGGGTTAAAATATGACATGCACATCATTTTCATGTTTTCTGAATGAAGTTTATAAATGTTAATACATTAACAATTTCAATTTTCCAAGTCAAAACTTACACATATTTATTCAAACATGGAACATATAAAATCTATCGTATGGCGATTAAAAACGTCCTTTAAAGTGTCATCTGTAAGTTTCATACAAATATTTGTCACGCGAAAAAACAGCTAAGAAAATAAAGTACATTTCATAGTAAATTCATAATATAAGCGTTGAAGTATTTATACACATTTTCTCAAAGTTCATTTTGTTACTTTTATATACCATGAGTATTGTTTAACGTGAAACATTGGATTTGTCATATCCATGATTGCAACTTCAACTTCACATTTGATTGACAGCAATGTATTTGCCTGTCCCATTTAAAATGAAACATAGGGAACAAATTTGACATTTGACAAGACGTTAATAGAGGTTAATTTTGTTTAAATAATTATACCTGCTTTCTAAATTAAATTTAGTTATAGAAAAAATATTGTATGCACCTTGTGCCCGAGTGTTTTTCAAACTAGGCTAAATTTCTTACAATATTTATATATTATACTTCTGTCAAATTCTTATCCTATGTTTTGAATGAGACAGGCAAATACATTGCTGTCAATCAAATATTAAGTCATAACTTATAGGAAAATTCAGCGGTTATTTGTCATATTGACAAAACGTCATTAGAGGTTAATTTTGTTTTTTAAAAATTAACTTTAGTTGTAGAAAAAATATTGTGTGCACCTTGTGACCGATATATGTTTGGTGCTCTCGAGTGGTTTATTGACTTGGCTAATTTTTTTACAATATTTAAACAATAATACTTCTGTCAAATTCGTTCCCTATGTTTCATGTTAAATGGGACAGGCAAATACATTTCTGTCAATCAAATGTCGAGTCGTATCCATGGATATGACAAACCCAATGTTTCACGTTAAAAATACTCACTGTATGTATTTAAGCATATATCTATGTACTTACCTATTAACTGCAACTCTGTGAAAAATACAACTAATATGTAATTGTACATATGTGATACCTATTTAGTTATATTATATCCTGTATGCAAATATACTTACTCTATTGTGTTTCCTATCAATCTGATACAGTTTTTCTAAAACTTACATTCATTCATATTATATTTTTATTAAGAAATTAATTCGCGGAAAATACAACTAAGTTATAATTGCACATATGTGATATATATATATATATATATATATATATATATATATATATATATATATATATATATATATATATATATTTAGTTATATTAAATCTTGTAAAAAATAACTTAATGTACTACAAATAAGGTATTTCCTATCTATATGAAATAGTTTATTTATAAGACAAATTCATATTCATACAGTAGCTATTTGGAGTACAACATAGAAAATTTTATTTGTTAGAAAACTCTATATTAAAAAACTTATCTATTTCTAATAGTACTAGCACATGTAGATGTAAATACCGTTGCAAATATACAAATTTTAATATGTATATACTTAATAATTATTTATTTTAAATTCCTCGTAATAAATAAATATATCATCACGGCATATTACCCATTTCTAGGTGTGCCAGTATCTACAACACATGTAGACATCGGTAATGATGACGATATATTTTACCGTGTGGGCGCTTACCAGGCGTCACCTCACGGGCACTCATAGCTGGTGTGGGGTCCCGTGGCCGCGTGCATGAGTGTCTGGTCGCGAACCTGGGGGAACCGGGTTCGATCCCGACAGACGCCAAATATTTCCAATTTTAAATGGCACAAAAGTGACCCCTGTGGTGTACTCTTCCTCATAATATTGTTACAATATGTGAAATATCTGTATCACGATAGACTTAGAAACAAATTATATGTACTAATATGTTCATTATGTAACAATTTGTAAAATACGTCTTAATACATATTTAATAATACATATGTTATTATATTTATATATGTCCTCATATCATATGTTAAATATATCATGTAATTGTGACAAAAATGTATTCTATAAATGATTAATAAATACCCTAAAATGAACACAATCTTTCAATTCAAAATCCCAATATTTCCAATCCCAAATTTAGGTTACATGCAATTCCTCAAATTATAATCTAGATCATCGATACGCGAGCAGCAGCACCAGAGCGAAGCGAGAGCACCGCCAACCGATGCACAGCACCCCGATTACGCAATCGCCGAAATAAGTTACGTAACTTTATTCCAGCCACCAAAAATTTCAGCCTAGGGCGGTAGCAAGCGTATTACGTAATCCTACAGCAAGCAAAATCCGAGCACCGCAAAATCCTATAGCAAGCAAAATCCGAGCACCCTCAAAAATTCCAACCTAGTACACCAGCATTCGTTTCAGATATGCAGGTAGCCTATATCAATGCTTCTAGCCAGTAAAAATCCGGGCCGAGCAAGGCTTCTGGTCGACAAAATTCAAAAATTGCTTAAAAACGACGTTTTAGAGCCGGAACGGCCGAAAAGTAGCACTTTACGGCCGCTACGAGCATTTTTCAGCCGTCTAGCCGAAATTCAGCCGATCGCAAGGCATTTACCCATCAAAATTTAAAAATCCACCGGTCGGCAGCCCGTAGCACTGCTTCTGGCAGTCAGAATTAAAAAATCGTGTAGAATCGGCGATGTACAGCGTGTAGCAAGACTACTAGTCACGAAATCGAGAATTTTTGAGCTGTCGAGCAGATCGCAAGGCATTTACCCATCAACATTTAAAAATCCATCGATCGGCAACCTGTAGCATAGCTTCTGGCCGTCAAAATTAAAAAATCGTGTCGAATCGGCGACGTACAGCGTGTAGCAAGACTACTAGTCACGAAGACGAGAATTTTTGAGCTGTCGGGCAGGTAGTCAGCCGATCGAAAGCATTCACCCACCAAAATTTAAATTTCTGATAATTCGGAAGGCTGTAGTAAGGCCTGGTGACCAAACCATGAATCTCAGATCTCCCTCCACAGATTTCTAGCTATGTATAATACTAGCTGTCTGATGAATTTACAGCCATTCGTGCAGCGGGAGTGGTGGACTCGAACCGGTCACTCTTCGTCGTAAAATTACGTAATAACGTCTATATCTAGCTATATACAGGCTTTTTAGATTTTTGCTGGCTAGCCACCAGGATCCGTCCAGCTGGACCGTAGGCCAGCTGTACGGTCTGGGGGGCTGGCCGGGATTTCGTGGATCGCTAGGCAGTTCGATGGGATGGAAGCTCGGATGGTTGCTGGATACTGGGGTGGTTTCGGGGTGCGGGTTGCAGGGTGCTGGTTGCTGGTAGCGGGAATCGAACCTGGATCTTTGATTTGCAGGATTTTGTAGCTGGTATTTCTGAATGTGATTTGAAGGACTTGCAGGCTGGTTGCTACCAAGCGGGATATGAATCTAGATCTTTGGAAGGCGATTTTTAAATAATAGTATATATGTTATTTAAAACAAACATGGATTTATTTGTCAGTGATACATTACATAAAGTAATACACATACATAATATATAATACAGGAAATATGCTAATTAACCCATAAAAAATAAAGCAAATAATGAATCTTTTTAAATATTTTAATATCGGTATATGTGCTTGTGATACATTGTAAAACGGTCGCAATTTCACAAATACAAAGATGTTGACATGTTGTCAAAAAACGTCAAATTTGACTTTGCGAAAGTATCTGTACGTAGTCTTATTATATAGATGACGGAATATAGTTTTTTTTTAACCTTTTAGTACTCGCGTAGCGCCATATGATGTCAACGGAAGTTTAAAGTATTGTAATTTTCATATATGTTTTTCTCCTGAGTTATACCCCTAAATTATTCTTTTGTTATAGTTTTGAGATATATAAATGCTCATTATTATTATTTTTCTATGATAAAGTTTGAAGCTATAATCATATTAGTAGTACAGCGTGTCATTAAGTTCAAAAGCAAACCCACTTTGACGAGGCAATGTTTGTCGAACCCCCTGCAGTGTCCAAGAACCCAAAAAAGGTGTCACATCTGCCCTAGATCAAAAAACAAATGCATAACCGACCAAAAACATGTCTGCCAGGAACATCAAAGAACCCATTGTAAACCATGTGCTCAAATGTAAATTATATTTTGAAAATGTAATTATGTTAAATTGATAATAGTTTAACCCAATTTTTTTTTAAACAAATTCTGTCAAAAATGTACCCAAAAACACCTATCTTCCGATTTGGCTTCATGTCACACGGAGCACGCGAGTACTTAAAGGTTAATTAGGATATAAATTCAAATTTTCAATAATATGGGAATGAATACAATGAGGAAAATATACATATTTAATATATAAAGTATATCATATATATTTTTATGTGTGTGTACAACGAAATATACTATATACATATACATATATAATAAATGCAGATATAAACACATATATGCTTTTTCTATAAGATTTATCTTTATCAAATTAGCAGAGTAAAGAGTATAAATGTATGATGATGATTATCCTGTGAATATGAATGATTTTCTACCGTGAGTATTTTTTAATGTGAAACATTGGGTTTGTCATATCCATGGTTACGACTTGATATTTGATTGACAGCAATGTATTTGCCCGTTCCCTTCAAAATGAAACATAGGGAACGAATCTGACAGAAGTATTATATTTAAATATTGTAAGAAATTTAGGGGAATCAGAAAACACTCGAGAACACTAAACATATTTCGGGCACAAGGTGCACACAGTATTTTTTCTACATCTAAATTTAATTTTTGGAAAACAGGTATAATTATTTGAACAAAATTAACCTCTAATGACATCTTGTCAATATGATAACCGTTGAATTTTCCTATATGTTATGATTTGACATTTGATTGACAGAATGTATTTGTCTATCTCATTTAAAATGACACATGGGGAATAAATTTGACAGAAGTATTATATTTAAATATTGTAAGAAATTTAGCCGAGTCAGAAAACCACTTGGGCACAAAGTGCACACTATATTTTTTCTACAACTAATTTTAATTTAGAATGCAGGTGTAATTATTTAAATAAAATTAACCTCTATTGACGTCTTTTCAAATATCAAAATCGTTCCCTATGTTTCATTTTAAATGGAACGGGCAAATACATTGCTGTCAATCAAATGTCGAATCGTAACCATGGATATGACAAACCCAATATGAAGGAGAACATATATGTTCTCTACGGATAACATTACATGATTTTCTTCTAAAACCTCAATTCCACCGATTGTCCTAATGCGTAAGAGCTGTAATTAATAATTAAGTGCAATGCGTAAAAATGTTTATCATATAGCAAAATTTACTACCATTTCCAGCTTTGTATAAGGATTAATGCTTAAGAACTACGAGCAATGCGTAAAAACAAAAGTTTTCAAACTTCTAACCTGAACTGTCAACCGTCATTTTTTGGTCTAGTATTTTACTCGTATATGTAAAAATCAAAATTTAGTCACATACCCCATTAGGTAGGGATATTTTCTTTCCAAATTTAAATTAATCATGATTCAATAATTAATTAAATTTTTAAGTTTTTTGAATCATATTTTAATGAGAACATTAAAAATGCATGTTTCGAAAACTAAACAAATTTGGATTAAGGAGGTTGATTTCTATATTTATACGTAATTTGAATATTTGAATCGGTGAAATATTTTTAAGTAATGTTTGGGTTTAGCTATTTCTTTTCCTTGTGTTTTGTATGCATTGGTAATGAAATGTGTGTGAATTATGAACCTATACCTAATATGCTTCGAAAATAAAATGAAGTCGACATATATGTGTTGTATATTTTGCGATTTTGTTATTCTTTATCTGAAATACGAGTACTTATTATTTAAATATGATTGTATATTTTATCATCAGAACAAAGTAATGTTTATACTTATATACTGCATATATAGGAGATCAAGTTTTATTTATACATTTACACAAATTTTACATATAAGATCTTGAGGGGCAAAAATATACACAGGGGGTGTTTTGGGGGAGAGCCAGGGCGTAGTCTCTTCGGGGGAGAACTCCTAATTTCAGAACTCCTTACAGCAATAATCACCATCTTCGACGTTGAAATCAGGATCCATGTTCACGTAAAACTCGCTTAGGTTGTTCTGCAGTTCGTTTAGGTCCATCATAGCTCATCTCTGTTTCAGGATTCTGAAACAATTAAAAATATATTCTAAATTAGTAAATTTGTATTATTGGACATAAAAATAATATTAATTTATATATCAATTGTTCTTAATTATAAATATAAAAAATCTGTTGTGGCCAGCACAAGACCTTCCGTTAATTTGATGTATTTTGTTCAAATCCTATACCAAAAGTTCATTGGAAAAGATTCTATATATCCAGTAAAATTGTAACACGAACATAATACAATTTTTTACAAATTCCATATAGAAAGTTCATTGGAAAATATTCTATAAATCCAATAAAAGTATCACAATTATGTATACTCATATATAAACACTCTAAAAATACGTACACCTACGTAACATTATCTTTACAATCAAATAATATAACTACTAAGTTTATATTTTTGAATTATTGCCCCAAAAGGCAATATACCCCACATTTAGATAAAAACTTCAAAATTTTTAAAAATGTAATTTATATGTATCTAGATACTTCTCAATGCGCTGATTCCAAATTTTGAAACCGCAGGTCGATATCTCTTTTCGTTCTCGAGATATTTAGCATCAAAGTTTTGCTCAAAACTGCCCATTTTTGGGTAATAACCCAAAAATGGGCCGAGATATGAATTTGGTGACAACACCATTCGATTCTACGGGCAAAATTACATAAGTACACCAATTTTCAGAATTTTTTAACACCGCATACAATCTCTAAAGTAAAATAACTGAAAATGGCTAAAAATCGCAAAAATCGTAAGGGGTACCCCTTAGGATTTTTTCAGATTTTGGCCGTTTTCAAACTTTTATTCATAAAAAATAAACCGGTTGGACAAAAAATATGAAAATTGGTACACTTATGTAATTTTACCCGTAGAATCGAATGGTGATGTCGCCAAATTCATATCTCGACCCATTTTTGGGTTAATGCCTAAAAATGGGCAGTTTTGAGCAAAACTTTATATCTAAATATCTCGAGAACGAAACGAGATATCGACCTGCGGTTTCAAAATTTGAAATCAGCACATTGAGAAGTATATAGATACATATAAATTAGATTTTTAAAAATTTTGAAGTTTTTATCTAAATGTGGGGTATATTGACTTTTGGGACAATAATTTAAAAATGGGTAAAGATACAAACTATGTAGTAATATTATTTGATTGTAAAGAGAATGTTACGTAAGTGTACGCATTTTTAGAGTATTTGAGCAACTGTGTGAATTTTTAGAAATAAAAGTATTGAAATAAAAATGGATAAATGCTATAAAAAAGTTCTTTGGGAAACGATTCTATATATCCAATAAAATTATAACACGAACACATACTATTTGTTACAAATTCCATACCAAAAGTTCTTTTTGAAAAGATTCTATAAATCTAATAAAATTATAACATGAACATACACTATGTAAATTGCACTTGACAAATTTACAATTTACAAATAAAAAATTGGAATATTGCCATTTTATTTCGTATGAATTCATTATTACGTAAATATTCTGTAATAAAATACTAAAATATAATATATAAAATAATTTTACTAACCATATATGAATTAAGTACAGTATTTTCCATATACCAATAATTATTTAAATGTAGCCTAATCTACACTAGAAATAGTTTTCAGGAATAATAAATTCATGTACCTATCTAATAATGGCTAAAAGCTAAAACTATAAAGTAGTAAAAATAATTCTAAGCTTACTTCAATAAATGAAATTGTTGAGTATAAGTCCAAGTGATGTAGCCCTGAAGTCCTTTCCAAGCACCAGGAAGTCGTCCTCCAAGCCACAAAACACGAGCACACCGCAATTCCGTTTGTTCACTAGCACCGAAACAATAAAAATGACTAAATTAACGTTTGTAATAGCTAAGCATTAGGTAATAATCAAAAACAACAAAATTATGAATAATTAATAGTAAGTTATAATTGATGTCTATGTATTATATAACATTATGGCCGTCGATTTTTTAAATGTAAACAGGATAATGTATTACAAGCGGAATTAAATTAGAGCCCTTTAGGGTTGATAATAAGGGTGATATAATATACAATTTAAATGTTGTACCTATATGTAGCAAATAATACACATATTTATTAACATTATTTATCTATTTTATTTTTTACCTAGAAAATGATTAATAAAAAAATCTGTTGTGGCCAGCACAAAACCTTCCGTCAATTCGATGTATTTTGTGCAAATCCCATACCAAAAGGTCCTTGGAACAGATTCTATATAATATCATGTAAAATCAAACATGAAGACATACTATTTCTATTCTATAAATCCGATAAAATTATAACATAAACATACACTAAGTAAAATGTACTTGACACTTCTTATTCTTCAGCTTCCCCTATTTTATTAAAGGTAGCTGTTTCCTCTTTTCTTCCACTCATTCCTGTCCAACACATCTTCTTGACACAGGCATTCCTTTCAGTCTTCTGCGATACAGTTCTTCCATCTTCTCTTTGGCCTTTCTCTGCGTGTCACTTGCGAGGAGCACTATGACATACCAATTTTGTGATCCTACACTTTCCATATTTGGTTTTGCACTTGCAACTGATATCTGTCATTAGAATTTTTTTAATATATCAGCATCAGCTGTTTCCATGATAAATAGCAAAGCTGACTAATTTTTGAAAATTAATTTCTTTATAATGCTTTAAATCTACATATATTGAATATGATGGAAAATGTATAATCAAACTGTATAGAGAAGATTGTTTTCTTGAATATGTATAATAACAAAGAAAAACTGTTAAAAACTTCAAATAAGAGTACTTCCGGTGGATTAATTATAACCAAAATCTAATCAACTCTTCATATGGTTGTACAGAAGAGGAATACGAAAGAATTATAATTTTTAGAATTGTAGTATTGGAGTTATCGTCGGAGAAAAATTTGTCACACACGGACATACATACACACATACGGACACACACACACACACATACATACAGACATCATCTTAAAAATAGTAAATTCGTATTGTAGGGACCCTACAACGTACTTATTCATTAAAAACTCACCACCGAAGACAATACTTACCTTACCTAAAGGTGACGGAAGCTAAAAATTAGATTAGTGAAAAATGAAATTCAACCATGTACATTTATTTTGCATGTATTGTTTCAGAATATCGGCCATATTTGATCCGAACAGCCAATCAGATAACGCCATGATATCAGTATATCCATTTGGAGATGAAATATATGCTTTTACAGAATCGCCGATTATACATCAAATAAATAAAATTAATTTGGACACCCAGAAACGGGTAGATGTCAGTAAATATGTATCAATTATAAATCATACTTCACACCCACATATCATGAAAGATGGTACATAAAAAATAATAACTTTAATTGGTGATGAAAATGATGATATATTTATTTCTCTTTTAGGTACGGTGTATAATTTGGGGATGAGTATAACACCAAAAGGATTAATGCATAATATAATCAAATTTCCAAAAAGTGATGGTAACACTAATAAAATGTTTGAAAATGCCGAAATAGTTGCGTCAGTATATGTGAGGTGGCCATTTCATCCTTCATATATGCATACATTTGGTAAATAATATATAAAATATGATATATTTTTAAACTCGAAAAAGAAAAATTAAACTTATTTAATCCCTGAACCGATATTCCCAAGAAAGTATTTCCTTTAAATCTAGATTTATGTTCGAGAAATTATTTCCGAAGAATATAAATATTGTTGTTTTGTTTTTAGGTGTAACCGAAAATTATTTTTTAATAGTGGAACAACCTTTAAGTATATCAATACCTAACACATTTATCAATAAAATTAATAATAAACCGATGATCGGTAATTTTAAATGGTTTCCCAATGAAATGGTACGTATCGCATAATTAGGTACAGGGCTGGTATATGGTATAACTTGCTACTACTATGGTCAAACACTTGCGTGCAAAAGTTTTGATCTACTAGAAAGATTTGATATCTAGAATTGTATCTTGCACTTGTTGGTCAACGAAATATTCGTACCACCATTTCCATAAAAATCAAATTCTCATTCAATTGGAAATAGCACTTTTCACTGGTCGACTTCTTTCCAATGTTGACATGTTTTGCAAAATTTAGTTTCACCTTTTTATTTCTTCTACTAACAAAAGGTTTTTTAACACTGACATGACCAATACTTCCTACTTCTTTAAGACGTCGAGACACAGTACTTCGGCTGACATTGGCAAGATTTTCTGTTCGAATTTCTTTCGTAATATCCATAGCAATCTTCTTGGATCAGCTACAGATTTAAATTATTTAAAGTACAAGGAATTTGATGACAAATATAAATAAACAAATTATATAAACTCTGAATAAAAATCTGGTTCGATATTTTTGTACACGGATAATTTCGTTTGTGCCAAATTTCCACCTTCAAAAATTTTTTACACAAAAACTATGCACAGTACAGAAAAATGATCAAGTTGAGTTATTCTGTACATCTTGGAGAAATTTTCATTAAAATCAGTTGAACAGTTTAGGCTGTACAAGTGAACAAAATTTTCGCGATCGTCGTGATGAATTCAAATATAGAAATATATATATATATAGTGAATCTAGTTGTTTAGTATAAAAGACTAGCGAAAACTCGGCTACGCCGAGTATTCCCTAGGGCTCCGCCGATAGTGTTTTATAATAGTTTTACGTATGTCCAATCCGTCTAGGAACAATTTAAATGCAAAGTGCCACCGCTAAGAGTCTTTTAAAATATTTTTTTGGACGATCAAGCTGTGAAATTTTTGACATTTCTGCATGGCAGCCCTCGACGATACCTCTCATTTGATACCAAACACGAAATGGTTCTGACAACTTTAAGCAAAAAAAGCCGATCGAGCTGTCAAATTTTTGACATTTTGCATGGCAGCCCTTGACGATACCTCTCATTTGATACCAAACACGACGTAGTTCTGACAACTTTAAGCAAATAACAAAAACCGATCGAGCTGCCAAATTTTTGACTTTTCCGCATGGCAGACGAACCCTCTCATTTGATATCAAACACGACATGGTTCTGACAACTTTAAGCAAAAAACAAAAGTCGTTCGAGCTGTCAAATTATTGACATTTCTGCATGACAGCCTAAAAGATGTAAATGTATTACAAAAAAAATATTATTTTAAAGAAGTAAAGAAGTTTGGCTCACCCTCATTACCATGAAGTTGCTGCACATCTAAGCCATCTTTGCATTACACTTACGGGGATACAGCGACAAGTTAGGTTATAATTCTTTGAAGCGCAGCTACTTCATGATGTGGGATGACAAATATTGACAAGAAATGATGAGTGATTGCACATTATTTCAGACCCAAATACAAATCATCTCAAGGAGTACAGGATTATCAGTATATACATTCTACACAGAACCATTTTTCTTTCTACATATTATAAACCAGTATGAAATATCTGATTATATTGTTATAGATATTTGTTGTTATAGAGATCCCAGTATGATAGATTGTATGTATATTGAAATCATGAAGGTATATATAAAAAATATTATTTTTTTACTGTAATAATTTTTTAATTATTTTATAGAATATGCAAAAAAATCCGGACTATGCCAAAATGTTCAAAGGACGTCCTTTAAGATTTATTTTACCTTTACAATATAATAAAGAACATTCAAATTTTATCCAACTTTTTGATACAAAATGTGAGGCATTTTTATTACCAAACGGTAAAGTGTTTGTTAAACCTGAACTTCTATGCGACTTAGGTTGCGAAACACCTAGAATCCACTACGAATTACATTTAGGTATAGTTGCCCATTTGTACATATTTTTAGGAGTTTATAATCAATAAGTTTTTAGGCAAACCATATAGATATTTTTACGCTATAAGTTCAGATGTAGACAGCGAAAATCCAGGAACTGTAGGTTAAATAATATATTTAAAGTTTGATTTACTACTATTTTTTTTAGATAATAAAAGTTGATACTGTTAACAAAACCGCTCGGACATGGTGTGAACCCAATTGCTACCCTAGCGAACCAATATTTGTACCGGCACCCAACTGCACGGTAAAAATATTTATTTGATACAACAGATCCTTTCATTTAAAAGAGAAAATATTAAGTAAAATGGTATCAACGCAAAATTCTCTATTGTGCAGGCCGGCTCAACGCACTTACGCTTCCCTTTAGAAACTTTTACTTAATATGTATAACAGTTGTTTTTTTTTTTCTAGGCTGAAGATGATGGCATAATACTCTGTGCCATGGTTTGGGGCCAGAATGATACCAACAGGGTTGGGCTATTAATTTTGGACGCCAAAATTATGGTAGAATTAGCCAGGGCCGTATTTGAAACTGTATCGGAAGTGCCTAAGTGTCTACATGGATGGTATTGCAAAAATAACTAAATATGTATTGATATTATTTTTGTAAACTTTTGAATTATGCAATTGATACTACCTGTGTAGTATTGTTGGTACCATAGTTCAAAGGATGATTAAAATATATCAGTGTAATACCATTGAATAATACTGAATTGCTAGTAAATGATGATGATGATGATAATGATAAAAAATCAGCTGCTGTTTATTTCAAAACTAAAAAATATCAAAATTTTTGACTATCTTTTTTTAGTATTTTTAGGGAGGTACACATTTGTGACAACTTTGACTTTTTTTTAACACAGTAGAAGTAGAAGAAGAAATATTGGCTAAAACTACAATCTTTGTTTTGAAAATGCTCTTTCGAAAATGCCAAATTTCAACATTTACTTTCATCCTTGTGTTTAAAGAACGACTTTTTGCAAAATACTATTTTAAAGCAGAACATATGTATTCAAATAAATATTTTTATTCAATTTTGACGTTTTAAACTGTCATTATTAACTCCATAGCAACAATTATAAGTAACACTTTTTTCACAAGTGAATTAAAAAATTTTAATTCACTCTGCAACAAATAATGCATTTCATATAACATCAGGCACGAAATTAACACTTACCATAGCATTTATCATGCAGACATTATCAGCCATTTTCATTAATTTTCACGGCACAAATGACAGACAATAAAGCTTTTTAAATAGATGATTTGACATCTATCATCGACGATTGTCATGTACAGTCTACTAACTGATTAGTTTTTTGTTCTGTCAAAATTAAATATTATAATGGTTTTTATTACTATTTGGTCAAAATTGAATAAAATATTGTAAAAACCACGTGAGCTAAGAATGTTTATTCACTCGAAGAAATAAACTTTCTTCTCATGAATAAACATTACCTTAGCTCACTTGGTGTTCTTTAAACATAAGGGTGAAATTCTATTGAAATTTGGCATTTTCGAATTAGAATAGCTATTGATACTCTCGAAGAGTTTTGTGTCACTGTTTAAATTTAATACTTATTTATGTTACACCCTGTATAATATTACTTAAGCACTAAAGTGGTGATTTTTTTCAAATTTTAATAAAAATTTTATACATATTTGCCACAAAAATTTAATTGGAATTCGATTTGTGAAAGTGCGTTCTGTAGAAAGTTGTACGCATGAAAATTGAGTAAAATGATGATATTTATTTATAGGTATCATCAATGGTATCATTAAAATCATCACAAAATATATTTAACATAGTTTTTAAAAAATTATTGTTATGAAACACTAAAATTTTCTAACAAAATAATTCCCTAATAAATATATACAGCATATATTTCTGTTTTGTTTTTACACCTTATTCTGGGTGTGACAATCCCATAGACATAAATTATTCTAACTATGCATCTACCTCTATGATTAACATAAAGTACAGTCGATTCAACAATATTTTCAACTTCCCACTCCAAGTCTTTGGAGCGTAGTCCAACAGGTGGTCTAACAACTTCGTATATTAACTTCTTCTACCTTTTTGGTTTCTCCTTGCCCCCCAACAGTCCCCCAAGACGCCATTCCGTAAAGAAAAGTAAGATTTCAGTAAGCAGTGAGACATAGCTCTTTATGGTTCTATATATGTTTGTATTATTTTAAAAGTGTTGTGATTTGTGGATATCGAACAGAATATATATTTAGGTAAGGGATGATTACAGCAGATTTAAAGTAGAATTAAAGTAGATTTAAAACAGAGCATAAGTTGTGGATGAATAAATAGATAGGAATGTTGAATGATCTCAGCAAGAGTATCTTACGGTACTTCGGTATTGTTAAAATGATATAAAATTTATTTTGTACCATATTTTAATTGCTAAATACATCATATATTTAAAAAAATGCATGACCCCTCTAAAAATAAACACCAGGATCCAGGATGTTCTTGCAGAAATATATTCGTAATACTGAAAATATTTCTGATTCATTAAAGAAAGTGATAATTTTGGATGATCAAAACTATTAGCTATTTCTTAGGAATTTTTAATTATTAATAATTGAGGTTTTTAGTTCATTTTGTAAATAAAACATATTTAATCGAAAGTATGTGAAACTTTTAGTCAAATTTACATATTTTCATATTTATATGATTTCTAAATTTTATATCTCGAAGTCCTGCTGATGATATACAGGGTGTCTCTTAAATAGGGGGACATGGCTTAACCACAGATTCCTGAGGCTAAAATAAGACGATTTAACCAAACTTGCTTCTACCGGAAAGTGTACCATTTAGCCAGAATTCTGCTTCAAAGTTCTTCGAAAAAAAATTAATTTTGCTTAGAATATTCGGACGCTTTATTCGATTTGGATGAAATTTGGTATGACAGTTTATATGGTTATAAGTCATCTTTTAAGGTGATACTTGTTATTATTAGTGAACCACTAGTGTATGAAACTTAGGGCTCCCAACATTAAATAGACCGTAACTTTATAATGGCAATGCCGAAAACGTGAAAATATTTTTCTTCAAAAAGATACATTCAATAGTAAACTTTTGTCTCTCTGTGTAATTTGTGATATCTGTTACGGTTCACACAGAAAAAAATAAAATCTGAGTGTCTGCACTGCTAAATTTTTAAAATAAATTTAATCTAGCAGTCTATCCAAATGTCAAACAAGTAATTTTTAATGACAGTAACGAGTTGTCAATCTTCACAACTTGTTTAGGAGTAAGCTAAGATATGTAATCGTCTTATTTATAATAATGGTAGTAAAATACTATTAGGCCGAACACATGGATGTTAATAATTTTAGAATATTGCGAAGAAAATTTTTGACAACCCGTAAAACAATTGTTACTGTCATTAAAAATTACTTGTTTGACATTTGGATAGACTGCTAGATTAAATTTATTTTAAAAATTTAGCAGTGCAGACACTCAGATTTTATTTTTTTCTGTGTGAACCGTAACAGATATCACAATTTACACAGAGAGACAAAAGTTTACTAATAAATGTATCTTTCTGAAGAAAAATAATTTCACATTCTCCGCATTGCCATTAAAAAGTTACGGTCTAATTAATGTTGGGAGACCTAAGTTTTATACACTAGTGGTTCACTAATAATAACAAGTATCACCTTAAAAGATGACCTATAACCATATAAAGTGTCATACCAAATTTCATCCAAATCGAATAAAGCGTCCGATTATTATAAGCAAAATTAATTTTTTTTCGAAGAACTTTGAAGCAGATTTCTGGCTAAATGGTACACTTTCCGGTAGAAGCAAGTTTGGTTAAATCGTCTTATTTTAGCCTCAGGAATCTGTGGTTAAGCCATGTCCTCCTATTTAAGAGACACCCTGTATAACAATATTTCTTGACAACCCCCAATTAATATTTAATTTGTATAGGTTACTGACTCAATCAATAAAAATTGTACGCAACAATAAATATTTTAATAATTCCTTGTTCTGTAACACGAAAAGTTTCACTTCCTATATGAATATATTATACATGTGTACTCAACTATATTTATAAGAAAAAATCGTGCCCTATGCTTTGCAGAAGAAGAGAACCGTCGTACAACATCCTGCTGAAAGTTCCGGTTACTAAATTTGTATTTAGCAACATAATTGCTAAATTTAGTAATGTATTAGCAAGGCATTGTTTATTTCGAAAAATGTTTAGCATATAATTATGTAAGTATGTATTGGAATTCTCAGAAGATCGTTAAATTTTTTGTAAAGAATTCCCAATGCTTCTAGCTAAATTAATTAGCATTAGTTTTCGCAAAAAAATTGGAATAATATGTTACCAACCAAACTTGATTTCAGTAAAAGGTTTTGTACGCTAGTTAAAGTTTTGTAAAGGTATGTCTAGAAAATAAATAATATACTCATATTTGCTTTAATTTTAAATTAAATATTACCTTATCTAACGCACAATATTTATGACTGATTACTGATTTATTTATTTAATGGGGTGCCGTGGCCGCGTGCCTGAGTGTCTGGTCGCGAACCTGGGGGAACCGGGTTCGATCCCGACAGACACCAAATATTTCCAATTTTAAATAAAATGGCACAAAAGTTACCCCTGTGGTGCACTCTCCACCCCAGCTATCAGTGCCCGTGAGGTGACGCCCACACGGTAAAATATATCGTCATCATTACCGATGTCTACATGTGTTGTAGATACTGGCACACCCAGAAATGGGTAATATGCCGTGATGATATATTTATTTATTTATTTTACTGATTTATTCTAGGCCAAACTAGTTTCTCCTGAAATTGGGTTTGCCCGGAATAGTTCTCGTCACCAAAAACGAGGGATGCATAATTGCAATATTTATTAAAACAAAGAAATTATCATCTTATTTACATTCGTTACTAAGGGATTTTTACAACATTGACAGTTAATTTTAACAAAAATTCATTATATTCTCTCATTAAATATTAGCTCTAGCTCGTGATATGATTAATAATCGAAGATATTGCTCGTAAAACCGAAGCAGCATATCTGCAACTCGGTTCCACTCGAAAATATCATCACTGATAATCATATCACTTGTTATATTGTTTATATTTTTGTATTTAACATTGGATTCATAGAACTGGTCATTTGTTATGTATATATCTAACGACAAAATTAGGGATAATCCTTTGGTAATGACATTGTTAAATTGTACCCAAAAGCCAATAGGCTATTTCCTCTACCATCTAACCAGGGTTTATTTATATACATACTTATCGGCTGTACAGTATTTAATCTACTTTTAATTATTATCACCAATTTAAAAATGTTTCTAACTGTACCTACAAAAATTTAATTAAAGATACCGTTTCAAGCACAAAAAAATTGTAGAGATTTTGATCTACAGATAAAATCAACAAACACCACTACGTATTATAGAAAACAATAATACTTTTGTGAAGGTTATTGTTGACTAATCACTGAAGTTGCCTCAGGAAAAATATTCGCATTTACGCACATACAAACAAATGCAGAATGTTTGGAATTTTACAATCTATAGGAGTTTTTATAATTTGAAATGATCATTACATACTTGCAAAATGTAATTACATATTGTCAAGAAAATATATTAATTGTACTTTGTATTTATGAGTGTGAGAAATAAACAATTTATACTTTTTTTTAAAGAACAAAAGTATTCAATGAAACTCAACGAAATAAATGATTTATATTTCATTTTAATGATTGCTAAACTACTTTAATTGATTACCTATAAACAAAATTATCGATAAATCATTTAGAGTACTCTTACAATCATTTTATTGCCTCGTACTACATGTGTGTTTATTTATTTCTTCTAGAAGTAAATAATTAGTCGTATTGCAATCCTTAACACATCAGTGCGTTCATACAGCCTTGTTCCACATTTAGGAATTTTAAAATTGACTTTAAATTCTTGACCACCTTTAAGAAATAGGGCAACATTATAGAAACTGAACGCACAAATCGTTGAATTAGAAAAACACCAATTTTTATCTAATGTAAGACTATACCTAAAGTTTCACCTATTCTGTCATTAATATATTACTATGGATATCTACAAATTATATTTAGGCTATGTCCGATGTTGCACTTTTATCACCCTAATATCTAAATCCTAAATTTATATGCACTTAAAATTTACAGCCCGATTCACAAAAAAGTTTAAGCTAACCCTCATTTTTGTATTAGTGAATTCTACTCTAATTTTGACAGTTTATATCTTAAAATATAGTCTAATCTATTCCTAGTATCTACCTTTATTGATAATATCATGAAAATTAAATTTTAAATACCGGAATAGAATAGAATTCACTAATCCAAAAATGAGGATTAGCTTAAACTTTTTTGTGAATCGGGCTGCTAGTGATTATTTAGGATTTTAGAAATTAGATTGTAGGATTTTGCAGGAGCACACTATGCCTTGAAGTTGACGCGCAGTAATTAAAAAAATCGTATTCGTTGCTATAATTTGTACAAAACGGCAAATTTACTGTCAAAGAATAGCTTCTTAGCTTCTATTTTATGAAATGTAATATACACATTTACTCTCAAGCATCAAATTGAATCGAATTGTATAACTCATTTTTGTTGTTCTAAAGTGTTGCCATACGAACCAATGAATATCACTAGTATGCCATTCGGAGTTGTATTTATGAAGAAGATCTAACTCCTAAATTCTAAATGCCAAAATACTGCACCGTTCTAGATAAAATGCAACATGGGTTGTCAAAGTTGTCAAAGTCAAATAAACTTGACATCATACTTTAAAGATATTTACTAAAAAATCTGTTGTGGCCAGCACAAGACCTTCCGTCAATTTGATGTATTTTGCACAAATCCCATACCAAAAGGACCGTGGAACAGTTTCTATATAATATCATGTAAAATCGAAGTTGCCATCTACTAGAATTACCAGAACTAATGCATATGCTTACGTCATTATTTTGAAAACGAGCTGTTTTAAGAATTACATACTTCAACAATGACATACGCTTTTTTTTCGTTAGTAAAAAGTTTGGATACCTCTGTCACATTACCTATATGACGCAACAATGAAAGGAATGTGAACAATTGACTGACCGGCCTTCAGCACATCTGGACAGATCTCTATACTAGTCATAGAATCATAGATTCTTATACGAATACACAGATAGACTTAGATGCGTCTAGTGTGCTCTGGTTTTCCAAGACATTTCAACGATTGGTCAAGACGCAATAAAATTTAAAATTTAAACTTTTAAATTATGTTGTAATAGTAGAAATTGTCGGTTTGGAAATTGTCTTCCTGTGAAATTTAATTTGATATGCATCTTTTTTCAAAAATAAATTGAGAGTTTTTACAGTTTGATTTAGTTGTAACAACAAATACTGTTTGCTCTTCATAGTAACGGTTGTGATGATTTATTTATTTTTCAGTGTACTTGAACAAATTATTCATTAATTCCAAGGCTTGCAACCTAAGATTTCAGGTCATTTAATTGTTTTAATTACTGATGAAGTACAAGTACTGATTCAGATCTATTCAATTCATGGTCGCATTTTTTTTGTTCTACAGTACTTGAAGAAACGTACTTTCAAATTCAATTGTATTAAAAAAAATATAGGGTACCACATACCATAACAGTTTGTGCATGTACCTACTACAAGACAACAAGAAAACTCTTTCGTTGGAAATGATCGTTCTATGGTATAGTTTCAAAAATAAAAACATTTTAAACTAAAACATAAAATTGTAGTAGACTAAAATATTTCTGTGTATATGATGTTACATGTAATTAAACGAAACCGGTGCATGGTAAAAACAGTTTGCGAGTTACTCAACCGTAGATAAACCGTTTTTCTGGCTTAATTATTGAGTTGACATATACAACAATTAGTACAATTGTTACTTAAAGTAAAGTGCTTAAGTAAACATAGTTGTACATACTTGTATTAACGGTAAAAATATTTTTTCTACTCCCGTGCGTGAAGTGAGTACTTCACGTATCAATTTTTATGTGTGAAGTTTGATTTTTTGCACACAGTGCGTGAAATGTTACTTCACGTGCTTTCATTATTTTAAATATTACAAACTGAATTGTATTTTAATAAAACAAAGCTGTTGAACACCCGTAACGTTGGTAACCATGGTTACACAAGTCGATAATACAGAGGCTTTACGTTAAAAGAATGACAATGTGAAG
The DNA here is from genome assembly GCA_943142095.1 of Ophonus ardosiacus. Taxonomy (NCBI): domain Eukaryota; kingdom Metazoa; phylum Arthropoda; class Insecta; order Coleoptera; family Carabidae; genus Ophonus; species Ophonus ardosiacus. Next base: position 2,558,771 of record OW964838.1, on the reverse strand, counting down.
AAAAAATATATTTTATTGCAAGGTCGTAGAAAAAGTATAGTATGTAACACGTGTGTGAAGCCTATTTTACATTCGGGTGGTTTTTTTTTCACCCTCATGTAAAAATTTCAAATTCACACACTTGCCACATAATATACTATTACTGCATTTTACAAGTAGTTTATAAAAGAACATACGTTTCTTTGGTTAGAGTTCGGGATTGGGATTTGAACCACACGAATAAATATTTTGTGAAAAATTCATGGACTTCATTAGGATTTCAACCTAGGACCTCCGTATTGCCGGTACGATGCTCTCCTAATCCCTCTAAAGTAATGAATTTTTCACCTTTCTTAATTCTAGTCATACAGTTTTATATATGAGGGATAAATATTAAAAAATAATTAAATTGTAAATATTTCTTCCATATTAGGGCAAAATATAAATGTATCAATTTGTTGGTAGCCTTCAACCAGATTTCAAATATATAACAACAATAATAATATTTCATGCCAATATATTTATAATTACAAAGCAGATTGGCACGCCCAACAATGGGTAACATAGCAAATAACAAACTGTGATGATTTATAATATGAAAAAACTATGATATCTTAAAATAGATTACAGGTATGCTTTCATTGATAAAGATGGTTTATTCTTAAATACGTACATGTTTTGCAAAAAAGTTTGAATCGCTACATCCCATATTACACTTTAAATGAAAGTAAAATACCTTTTACGAGAATGTACACGTTTAAAAAATAGTGTCCCTTGCGTCGATCCTTGCGGTACTCCAGAAGAAGCAATAAAATAAAAATAATTAAATTGTAAACGATATTTCTTCCATATTAGGACAAAATATATCAATTTGTTGCTAACCTCCAACCAAATATCAAATTTACAACAACAATCATAATGTCATGCCAACATATTTAGAATTACAAAGCAGGCACTAATGCAAACGACGTCAATACCAAGCTATTTATTGGATGAAAAGAAAAACATCAAGATGATTGCCAGGTTCAGATGTGGTAATGAAGAGAGGAGTAATAAATACTGGCTATCAAGTGATGAGAGGAGTTGCAGGCTATGCGGGAGAGAAGAGGAAACTATCAGGCATTTAAGGATTTCGTGCAGGGAAGTTACGAGAGAAGGGACGATATAGGGTCCGGACAAGATTGTATGAAGGAAGTCATCGAGAAACGGGAGGTTAATTTATGATGTAGTACCATAATTTATTGTAGAATAAATATAACAATAATAATTCAAAGCAGGCACACCCAAAAATGGGTAACAAAGCAACTAACGATCCGTGATGATATATTTATTTATTAATTTAATTAGAAAGAGTTAAATTATTCTGTGGGAAAATACCATTGCGTAAATATAAATCCAATGATTCTAAGCAACATTGTTTTAGATAATCTACAACTCTTCCTGTTTCCTATAGCATTTTCGCGTTCTCACTACATGTACGTGAAGTACATCTACGATATGTAACTCCGAGCATGTGTGTAAGTCTAAGTGAACATGTTATTATTCATTGTTACGTTATGAAACGCGCTGTAATTTTCTATTTTTCTCTCAGAACTGCACATGAGAACGTGGAATAATTTCATTGCTTTTAATAGTTAATAGCAGTATTATAATTATGTACTGGAAAATTATATAAGAGTTGGTTTAAGTCTTATATAGAGCAAGAAGGAAGCATTCTTTCATTTTAAGCGTTCAAATTCAAAAGACAAACTAAATGAGATCTTAAAATTAAGTATTGTGTAACAATGTCTCTAGTTTAGCCCATCAACCCTAAGAAAAGGTCCCCAATTAATTTTAGACAAAAATGTTTCAAATAAATGTTCTAGATATTAATATTACGCCTAAATTACTAAACAGATTTAATTTTTCACGTTTAGTAACTTGTAAAATCTAATTTGAAATTGTATAAATATTGCTCACTTGTAGCGATACCCATGCATTTGAAACAAAATTAGAAAGAAATTTATTTCGATTGAACTGTCAGAAATTTAATTTTATAGATAGAATGTGAAAAAATAATAATAATAAAAGTTATTTAAGTGTTAGATTTTAAAAATAATACCTGTGTAGTGATTTAGGAGCAGAATTGAATTATCTGCAACTTTTAATTGAAAACTGAATTTCTGACAGTTCAAACGATAGGCATTTCTTTGTAACTTTATTTCAATTTCATGGGTATCGCTAGAATTGAGCAATATTTTTATACAATATCAAATTAGATTATACAAGTTACCAAACGTGCAAAATTAAAACTGTTTACTGATTTAGGCGTAGAATATAAAATTATCTGCAACACCTATTTGAAACATTTTGTCTAAAATTAATTGGGGTTTGCGCAAAGAAAAACTGTTTTCCCATGTTAAACGCCTATGACCAGATTTTTAATTAACATACTGTATATATATATATATATATACATGTGGCAATTGTGAGTTTCGTTATATTGATATCTCAATGTACTCCGAAGTTATGGAGTTTCAAACAGGATTCGTTTTTTACTAGTCACCGGCATAATTAGAACTGTAAAAATGTAAATTGATTGTAAATGCATCTTCAGAAATGTTTAACGGTTAATAGGCCGTGCTGATATTAATATAATTTCTTAAGAATTTTTTTAATTGTTAAGCTACTTTTTCTAAGTAATAGCTACGTTGAAACTAATTTTTATTGTTCTGTAATTGTAGGAAAATATCATTTTTCACATATATTATTCCAACTTTCTCGATTTCCCAAGAAAATTATTTAAACGATTGCGCCAAAAACTGGTTTAAATTTCTTCTCATAGTCGTCTCAGTTATGCGGCACAAGACACACCCAAATTGCAATATATTTTGCACTTGCTAAAGAATTTTAAGTGTTACGTATAGATTGTTAAACAGTTACGGTATTCAGGACAAGAGTTGAACGTGACTTAGTTTTTAAAAAGTTAAATATTTGACTGTAAAGTTTTCAGATATTTTATTCATTGTTACTTGTTTTTAATTATTTTAATTGTGGTTGCAAAATTCAGCAATTAATAAGTTTTAATGTGTGAAAATGATCAAAAAATGATTTATTGTAAAATTAATTACTATTTTTTTTATAATAGCACTTCTGTTTTTACTAAGTTAGTAATTTAAAAATTTTACTTGGTCAATACGTGAAACGGTAATCAGGTCAGTAGAAAGCTCAAAATTTAAAAATAATATTAACAGATAAGAGAAAATTCAATATGAAATATGCTCAAGAAATTATCACGGTACCGATATGTAGGCACGCATTTCAAATGGAACATATGTTCAGTGACAAACAAATGCTCAAATAAATAAAATAAATATAAATATATAATCACGGCATATTACCCATTTCTGGGTGTGCCAGTATCTACAACACATGTAGACATCGGTAATGATGACGATATATTTTGCCGTGTGGGCGTTTACCAGGCGTCACCTCACGGGCACTCATTGCTGGCGTGGAGAGTGTACCACACTTTTAAGCCATTTAAAATTCGAAATATTTGGCGTAGGTCGGGATCCCCAGGTTCGCGACTTGACACAGGCACGCAGCCACAGAATCCCAAACAAATACTCATAATATATATATATATATATACGGTGTGAACACTGAAAACCGTGACATAGGCGTTTAACATAGGAAAACCAGTTTTTTTCATATATTATCTGTCCCGCAAAAGTATAGTGATAGGGAGTTTTTGATATGGATAGAAAGATTATTTAATTTGGCAACGAAGAGTTTCTAAATACTCCTAATTTAATGCCTTATTATTGAAATATTTACGAAAGTATAATCCTACTTGACAGTTATTACTTAAAATTTACTAAAAACAGTAATCATGGAAACGGATTTGGTAGCTGACTTGATTAAATCAAGGCTCCATGATAATTTTTCACTGGTTCAAATCCCTCCCGGTTCAAGTTAATATTTTTATATTTATTTTGTACAATGTATTATTAAATATATATATTTAGAGATATGATGTAGAACTACTTACACCGGATGAAAGCACAAAAAATATTGTTCAGTCTTATAATTTTGGCACCGTGTATATTATAATTTTTTTATTTTATAAATTTGTTCCACTTGATCTAATTCATTACATAATTAATAAATAACAACAGAAGTAGAAAGCATACTTAAATGATTTAAATCTCGCATTATGGTCGATTGAATAATTATTAAATTGTAACAATTGTCTATCAGCAATTAGAAAGAAATGTAAAATAATGTAATAGTAAAAGTGGTTACAACGAATCTAGGAGAAAGTAGAATACATGCGGAAACTATGATACTATCTTAAAATAGACTTGAGGTATGCCTCCAGATAAAGATGTTTTATTCTTAAACGCGTACATGTTTTGCAGAAAAAGTTGAACCATTACATACCATATTATACTTTAAAAGAAAGTAAAATGTGGACGTTTAGAAAATAATGCCCCTCACGTCGACCCTTGTGGAACACCAGAAGGAGCAATAAGAGAACTACAGGTTATTATACATATATCGTTATATAATATTATTAATATATCGTATAGTTCTCAGCATATAATTAAAATTGGAAAGTACAGTAAACAATAATTTCTCAATATGTTCAATGCTACAACACGCATATTTATCATTGAACAAATAGCTAAGCGCACTCATATACATATTTATTACCTTACATAACAATTCTTATTGTAAACGCATGCACACTAAATTTAAAGTTGCAAAGACAATACTCAAATAAAATATAAAATAAATGTAGAAACTTTATATCAAGGCTTTTGCCAAGGTTGAGATGAAATATAAGAACAGTTGGAAGGTTGGGAATGACTAGAAATATTGAGCAAGAATTGTAGGTTCAAATCCCACACAGGGAAGATTATAGAATTAGAATAATCCAAGTTATTTTCTTTCTAAAAATAGTTTTATTTGTTAATAACTCTGAAAATTGGTATAATGGGGGATTACGGCTCAATCGAATTAAAGGAAAATAGTAAAAAAATACGAATGTATACGCTGAGTAACGAATATTAATAAAAAAATGAAATGGTATAATTGAGATATTTCGGAAATAAAGGGTTTTTTGTTATAACGCTTCGACACTAATATGAAAATATTTTGATTGGCGACCGAGAAACCGCCTATACATGCATTACAAATAGCGTGTTAGGAGGTGGGATTACTACCAATGGAAGTTAAGAAATTCAAATTCGAAAGGAGGGGCTAACATTCCTGTACTACAGTTTCCAAACAGTTTTTATTTTAACATAAATTTCTTGCATTAAACTTAATAATTTAAATACACCTGTAATTATAAAGTATGTATACTAATACAGTGTTATAATATTCATTTATTTTTATGTAAATATAACTTAAAATAGCATATATTTCAAGAACATTTAGGTCCATGATGAAAACAGTTTGATAAAAAAAATCTTTTCAAAATTCGGGAGACCATAACTCGCTTATTAATAGGAATTTTCTCACCCGATTTTCATCAATAGTCTTAATTTTCCTAATATTTTCAGATGAAACTATAAAAAAAAATGGTGTAATCCCCCATTGTATGTAGTTATATTCGTAGAATCGATCGATGATTTTCCCAAGTTGCAGCCCGAAAAAGACTTACACCCATTTTTGGTTAAAAACTTCAAAATTTTCAAAAATACACTTTTAGATACTTCTCAATTTTTAAAAATTATGAACTTTTTACGGAAAAATGCACACAAAAATTACTAGGTGATTCTATTTTGTGATTCTATGAGTAAGTTCCTATGATTCCAATACCCATCTTAGCGAGAGGAAAAAAGAACAAAATGACCCCTAAATATATTGTTATCAGTAAATCTGCAAACTCCAAAGCTTCATACTATTAATATGAAATTAATAAACCATGAATTGTCTGCCGTGGATAATATCTTAAGTATTAAATTGTTAGAACAATATGGAATACGCAACATTCTTAACTATAGAATTGCTACTATAACTATTTCATTCGTCCTGCCGTAATTTTATTTTAATGATCTTAATTGCAAAAAGTGTGCTAACAACTTGAACTGCGCTTGTGAATATTACTCAAGATATGAGTATAACAATACTGTTATACTACGGGCCATACACACTTAGAAAACAATTTTAAAAAAAGATTAAAACAAACATATGTTTTATTCTACATTTTTGCTACGTTGCATCCGAAGGATAGCCAAGGGTAACTAGATTTGTATAGACTGTCAAAAACTATACCTTATCAACTTAAAATTGAGACCAACAACTTCAAATGAGACTAAACAACTTCAAATTGAGACAAAACAATTTCAATTTCATTTTGATTCTTTACCTACCGATAAACTGTGGATTTGTATTTTAACATTTTCTGACTCAACTTTTTTCAAATAAGACATTTTTAATTATTAATCAATTTAAAATATCGAATATAATATAAAATTTGTGCCGATAGGTGCATGAGTAAATTATGACAAGTCACTGATGTTTAAATGTAGTGGTGAATCAAAACCCCACATCAATACGTGACGCTAAGTATTCTCAAATGAGAATCTTTCAGTCCTAACATTTGTGGAAGATAATGTGAGCCAACGAGAAGAGTCCGCCATAGCTCAATTGTTGGAGCGTTGTCCCGGCAAGACAGAGGTTCTGGGTTCAAATTCCGGTGGATGACATTATCTTTTCACTCTTTCCTAATATAAATATTATTACCGTTTGTTAAATTTTGTTTTTTTTTCCAGAGGGTTCTTAATTTGAAATAATTTATCCTCAATTTGGAAATGTTTATTCTCATTTTGAAATTGTTTTGTCTCAATTTGATTTATTTATTCTCAATTTGAAATTGTCTATTCTCAATTTGAAATTTGTTAGTCTTGAAGTTGAAAAGATATAGTTTACAGTGGCGTAGCGAAGGGGGGGCAAGGGGGTCTATCATGCCCCGGGCGCCACTCGCAGAGGGGCACCAGGCCGGGGTTTTAAATAATATTAAACTACTATCATAAAGGTATTTATTTTCACCCAATTTATAATCATAAACTGTGAAATTTATTTAGGAAGAACTAATTTATTTATATTTACTTCCTTTATATTGTGAAAACCATCACCACAATTGTGAAATTAAGAAAGCGATACGATATTATTACAATCATTAATTATAAATTTTATTATTGCATTGAAATTGTGTAAAATCATCGCTAATAAAAACGATTATTTATAGAAAACTGCAAAACATAAACACATCTATAGAAACTTTATTAGTACTTTGGAAAGAATAAAGAATTAAATAAAAAATTAACACTTATGACAATGTTTAACGATGTGATTTTCTATGTTTACATTTTCACTTTAAGGTGTGTGATACTAACACTAAATAACTTTCTTAATAACTTTTCAAATTAACACCTTAAAAAAACTGAAAAGTCGAACCTACTTGATCACATATCTTGAATCTTAATTGTTTGAATTTCGTAAGAAATTCACGTTTTAATGAATGGATCTTCATTCTTTTGTCTTGTATTGAACACCGGAAATGCAGACAGTAACAGGAAACGGTAGCTATAGAACATATGAGTAAAAGTTTGGTACTACTGATGTATCATCTTATAATTGCGTAATTTGAAAACGTATTTCCCTCAAGGCTAAAACATTGATTTACTTCAGATTATAAAACATAAAATTATCAATGTATCCAAAAGTATAAAGGTACCAAAAAGTAGTCCCTGTGGCACCCCATTCATAGCAGCTTCGTTCGCCTGCAAGCATTAACATAATATTATTTCCTATATTTTGTTTTAGGACTCATGTTACACCCTAGAAGTACCCCCAAAAAACCCTGTTCCTGATTGGTTACCCTTTCAAAATGGCTGCCGTGTGGCTGCTTTTGGCGCTTGTTGCGCCATCTGCTGCCCACGTGGCCCTAACATTTCCACCGGCCCGGAAATACGACCTGGACTTCCTGGATAACAGTAGGACTAAAGCTCCTTGTGGAATGCCCAAAGGTAAGTTGCCGGACCCTGAAATAGGTGGAAGGAACTTTAAAACGGGTATAGAGGATGTAGTAAATGAATGAGTTAAGTTATGAAACAAATACGTAATATTTGACCCAGTTTTAAGAACTGCACATGTCTTCTTAAAATTAGAAAGTAGAAATAATACTTAAGTTTGAAGTGTATTATATAAATTAATACTTTTTTTTAATAGGCTGGCTAATGGAATGTACCAAGTCCACTTAAAAAAATAAATATAGTTAAATTCGGTTTCTCAGCATTTTTTTTTTGTACCATGGGCAATAGAAAGAACATCAAATTCAGTACTTTTGTACTGTAAACAGGCTTATAGTTTTGTACCATGTCCCTTAAAATGACATACATTTAAGAATTATTCTGTTACGTGCTTCTGGACATAGTAAATAATACATAAAAACAATAATAAAAACAGTGGACATTTACAAAACATTTATGTATTAATTATCCATTCTTTTCAATAAAATTTTTGAAGCAGTTTTTCTCGAAAGTAATATTTGAGGACATAGTACAGCGTGTTTTTTTAAGCCTGATAGAACTTCAAATTGTAAAAAGTAACTCAAAAAATTAGATTTTAATTAATTTTTTTTGTTTATTTGAAAGATCAATGCATGGCATTAAAATTTGAAAAGTATTTCGGGCATATGGCCACCGCGGCTGTTCTTGACGAAGCGCATTCTGGACGTCCAATTTTGAGCCACTTTTTCGAGCACTGCTGGCCGTATGTCACGAATAACATGAACAACGTTGGCCTCCAAGGCGTCAATTGTTGCTGGTTTATCAGCATAAATCAGTGACTTCACGTAGCCCCACAGGAAATAATCGAGAGTTGTCAAATCATACGACCTTGGAGGCCAATTGACAGGTCCATTTCTCGAAATCAACTTATCGCCAAATTTTGATTTCAATAAGTCGATGGTTGCGGTCGCCGTATGGCACGTAGCGCCATCCTGTTGAAAGCACATCTCGTCCGGACCAATGACATCCATATTTTCAAACAAAAAGTTATTGATCATGGTGCGGTAATGATCTCCATTGACCATAACGCGAGCTCCGGCCTCATTTTTGAAGAATGATATCGATGATACCACCAGAATGTAAACCGCACCAAACGGTGATTTTTTCTGGATGTAATGGAGTCTGTAGGGTCTCTTGTGGATTGGTCTCACTCCATATGCGGCAATTTGGCTTATTAACAAGCCCGTTAAGCCAATCACGAAGTTGTCTATGTTGCGCGAATCGACGACTGATTTTCAAAGTAAATTTGGATAATTTGGTAGCGTTGTTCAAGCGTGAGTCTATTCATGATGATTTGCCATAGTATACTGATCATAAATGTCAAAAAGTGAAGGCAGTATGACAGCTCGTTTGACAGTTAACTAACATAAGTTCTATCTAAGCAAAAAAAAAACACCCATTACATTCCAATAGTCGGCCAACGATGTTTCAAACATATTTTATTGTATTTACGAACTATTTTTTACTGTACAATCATCTGACATTTAAAATAGATCAAACTTTTCAAAATACATTTGAGATATAATCTGTTATTGGCAATTTTATTACCTAACAATTCAGACAAAAAACAATGTTTCTATCACTATTTAAGTGTGTAAAAATAATTATTACAATTGATGGCACCAATTATTATATTGTATATCTGACCTTACACATGATTTTATCTGTTTGTATTGTAGTTATTAGCAAATTATATTTGTTTTTACACATAGACATGACAAAACATATCTTGTAATTATATGAATCACATATCAAATTTTTTTTATCATGGTCATATGTATAATTCAACCGATTGTTCAAAGATTTCTTCAGACAATACAAACCTACGTTAACGCAATACCAATTTGTCATTGAAATTCAACAATAGGTGCGTTCGGCAAATGAGTTCTGTTCACTCTTTTCACTCTGTACACTCCTAGCACCGTTCGGTAATTACATGGAGTGAGAAGCGTCTTAAAATGGAGCGTTCGGCAAATGCAGAATGGAGTCAAGTGGAGTGAAAAGTGTTAACTCCATAAGTCCAACCTCGATATGCAAGCATACATGGAGTTTTTTTTGTTTTATTTGACATCTGTCAGATCATTTTGTATTTTTATGTTGAAATATTTTATTATACACAATTATTTTATATTTATAATATTGTTTTGTAATATAACAAGGCACAGTATGTCGGAACGGTAAGAATTCTGTACCATTTCTAATATATACTTTCTTCAGAATCATTAAAGAATAATACCAAACTGAATAACTTCTGTATGGTTCATTATTTATTTTTTTAGCAGTGCAGTATATCAGATTGTCAAGAAAGGAGGTTATTACATTCGTGCACCAAAATTTTAACTCTACTCGTTCGGTTAATCACAAATAAAGGAGTGTACCTTGTTCCCTCGATCTACTCCAACTCCAGCTCTACTCCCACTCCACTCCAACACCGCTCCGTAAATACTCCAACTCCGTATGATTTACCGAACGCACCTAATGAATAAGAATTAAACACACCCAAATTGTGGGTATGAGTATAAAAAAAATATTTAGTATTTCAACTATGTTTTTAAGTTTGTTCGCATTACATTTTTGGATCTGCAGTAGCATTTATGTTATAGGTACAACAATAAGATTATTTACTATATAGAGTAGGCAGGAAATCCATTAAATGCATGTGTCTATTTCAACAAAGTGGAACAAATAATGTAAAAGCAAGTAATGCGCCTCTTTGTCAAAATTATGATATTTATAATTTTATTGCTGGACCCTAGTCAATTTTTCTGGCTGCATGTAATGTCTAATATATATATTTTTTATTGCCAAAAACTATTTTTGTTTTGAATATTAAAAAAATGAAAGTAAGAAAGTGAAATTTAATATGCTAAAAATATGAATATGACAATACGTATAATATAACAACCTACAATTACGAAAAAAATTGTTATAATATTTTGAAGCACGAATTATTTATGAAAAAGAAAATTGTATAATTGTATGTTTCCTCATAATAATGTATGTTTCTTTATAACCTATAATTTACTTGTATTTTGTTGTTACAGGCTCAATTAAAACATCATTATTAGCAGGAACGAAATTTAATGTAACATGGCATTTGGCCTATCCTCATAGGGTAAGACTATCAATACATTCAAAATAATAATAAACAATAAATATTTTTTTATTTTATAGGGCGGTTTTAAATTACAATTGTTGGATCATTTAGAAAGACCCGTTCTAGATTTGACCCCAACAATAGCGGGGTCAGAATTCGTAGCTAGTGACGTAACGTATGTATATTTTATCTTATATCCAATTTTTTCTCTGTCAATTTTAGAAAAAAATACTTCATATAAAAATATGTTATGGCCAGCACAATACCTCTCGCCATTTCCGTTTTGTTGCATAAGTATCGAATTTAACATTTTTTGTAAACACAAATAATTCTAATTGTATTTATTCTTTCATTCTCTAAGGAATCTTGTCCTACTCTTCTAAAATGTTCAAGATGGTTCCAATTCATTGACATAGGGATATATGTACAATTACAATTAATATACTTACCTACATACAATTTTAAATATTTAATTAATAATTCAATAAGAAATATTAAATGTACCTACTTCCCAGAAAAAGTTTCAATAATGTCAGTAAAAATGCAGATTTTTGACCCAAAAAATTATTTTTAGAAGATTTATTTTAAGATACTGCTATTTCCGGTTGTCCAATTATTTTTCGGCTTTTCCCATTAATGTCAGATTAAGGTATACGTAGTTAATTTGGTCTTCAGCCTTATATCATTTGAGAAACCAGTCGTCCAACATCCTCACACACATCCGCACACACAGACATGATTTAAAAAATATTAAAGTCGGATTTTAGTGGTCTTAAAACGTGATTATTCACTAAAATCTGGATAGGTATACGAATTTTAGTATGAATCCAATACCTCTCTTAGCAAGAGGCAAAAAATGCGTTCACTTCATTTTTTACAAGTATTTTTCTCTAAAATAATTGATAAACGACTGATAGAGACAAAACAAATTTTCCGTAAACAGTTGCTCATATTAAAAGTAAATATTTTTTAAGGGCACAAGCATTTGAAGTTCAATTACCTCCAGAATATACATGTGCCGACTGCACATTACGATTATTAAGACAAGCAAGCGAATGGGGTACCAATTACCGATTTTGGTCTTGTGCTGATGTAGCCATTAAAACCCGTAAGTAAAGCCAATAATTTGTTCAATGATTCATTGTTAGAAATTAGTATGCATTTCAAGTCCGTCACCAAAATGGCAAAGGAAGTAATAAAGACAATGATATAATATTTCCTTCTTGTGAATGTTATAGATATATTATCGTCTGATCATTTTAGGGAAAGAATATCGCGAGTCCTGCGCGGGTCACGGTCGCTACCTTTTGGGCCGATGTAAATGCGATCGATTGTATCATGGACCAAAGTGCCAATATAGGGACGAATGTTGGGAAGATACTGATTGTGGTGACCATGGTAAATGTGTGGATGTGGGGGCAACAACACCTCCCGCCAATCAGTGTTACTGCCAAATGGGGTGGTTCGGACCAGGTTGCAATAAACGTACGCAAAAAAACTGTTATGAAATATTCGGAAATAAGACATGTTTTCTTTTTAGGTTCTCCTATAAAATCCATGGAAATCGATTTCGAACTATACACCGAAAAAAAATTAAGCGATACCTTCCGCCTATATTGGCGAATACTCAAAGAACATAAAGAAATCGAAGTCGCCATGGTTGTCAACAGTACCAGTTATGTTGGTTTAGGTTGGCGACCAAGTTCCCTTAGCTCCAGTTGCAAAAATTTCCCTCTGATTGGCAATCCTGCTTCCCTAACTTCCTCCGCTAAACCGGAAACCGAGGCAAAACCGGAACCTAATGCTGAACCGGAACCTAATGCAGAACCTGAAGCATCCGCTGAACCAGAACCAGAACCTAAATCAGAACCTGAAACTACGACAGCGAAAAAGTCTGTATATTCGAGAAGAAGTGCATATCCTATGTCAATTTCTACGCCACAGTATAGGGAAGAAGCTATAGAGACCAGTGTGTCCTATAAAGTATCGGCTAAACAAGGTAAATAATAGTCCTAAATAAATTGAAATGTTTAATAAATTTTTGGTATTGTTGCAGGTCGTAAAAAACGAGCTTCAGAAAAAGGTGAATATTTTTATTAACAATATTTATAATTTGGAATAAGCACTGTATGAACACAAAAATATATTCCTAATTTTAGAAGTAGTACTAAATTCACTTATTTTTCATTGACAAGTAGCCACTACACATTTCACGTACTATACAAATGTACAATATAAGGATTATTAGTAGATATATCGTAGAACGTAGTTTTATTTCTAATGGTGGTTGGTCTATCTTCTAGATCCTGTAGCTGAACCCGAACCAACTTCGGAACCGACCAGCGAACCTACATCCGAACCCACATCTGATCCCACTTCTGAACCACACCCTGAACCTATTTCCGAACCAGTTAGTGAACCCACAAGCGAACCTGAACCTACAAGTGAACCTAATGCAAAAGCAGAACCGAGTCCTGAACCTACCAGTGAGCCTGAACCAAGTTCAGAACCTGAACCAAGCTCTGAACCAGAACCTAGCTCTGAACCAGAACCTAGTTCAGTACCTGAACCGAGTTCTGAGCCTACGGCTGAACCTAATTCCCAAACTGAACCTTCCTTTAAAAATTTAGGCACGGAACCTCCAAAAGGTAAGTACCATATTAATTTTTCGGTAACAACAATGAAAATTATTGGACATTAATATTTCAATATTTTTTTTAGATTCTATGGGAATTCCCTTAAATCCATATACACCACGCCACGATTTCAACCCCATGGATTGTACAGACATCATCATAGGTTCGGCAAGAGGTACAGCAAGTCGTATTGCTGACTACTACACCAGAGATAGGTCGACCCCAAAAATGGACTCATTTTGGGGTGGAAAAAATGACCTTACAGCAGCTTTGGGCTTTGAAAAAGACGGGGTGACTACCATCGTTTTTAGAAAAAAATTGCAAGCCGTCGAAATGACAGACCACACTATAGAAGAAGGACTAATGCATGTTATTTGGGCACAAGGCCAAGAACCAGGGAAATATATTCACAAGCCCCATAGTGGGCTAGAAAAAGAAAATGCTAAAGTTAAAGATTTTTATAAGGCAGATGAATTAAAGTACCATGGACATGGTGGACAAAGAGGGCACACCACAATGAATTTCTTTGGTACTAATATATTTGGTACGAATAAAAAACCTTTTCAATAATACATTTTCTTTTGTAGAAGAGAAAAAACGATCTCCCGGCGGTGGACAATCTTTCCTAGGCGCATCAGGTACCTTAGAAGAAACCAGCGAATGTTTAGGTATTTGGAGAACACCAAGAACTTGCATACCAGAAAATGGTACATGCGAATACTCTGTGCAATGGATATTTTTACCACGAAAAGATGAAATCAGGTTTACAATTACCACAAAACATATTGACACTTGGACTGGTATCGCTTTCAGTAACAACGAAAAAATGGCGCAAACTGATGCCATTTTAGGTTGGGTCGATAAGAAAACAGGACGCCATTTTCTTATGGATACATGGATCCAGGATTACACTCAACCATTATTGGACATGTCCCAAGATATTTATAATACTAGCGGAAAGATTGACAATGGATTTACAACTTTGACTTTTAGTAGAAAACGCCAAAGTCAGGATCCAAAAGTATTTAGTTTAGGATTCGTTTGACCAAGTTTAAATGAGAAATGTTTCAGGATTTATCGTTTACCAATACCCAATGCCTCTTTATGATGTATTTGGTACATGGAGGTACCTTCAATAGTGTTAATAAAAAAATTAGAAAACATAATGCTACCCCGGTTATTTCGCCTGAACGTATTTGCATAAGAGCCTGCGATGGTTTAGGTAAAAATACTACATTTGAATATACAATATTTAGTATTTCTGAATGCATTTTGTTTTTGGTATTTTAGATTATGAAGAAATGATGACAACACCCGAGCCACCCAGTTTAGGGTATAATGTCCAAGTAAAGATAGTCAATTTAGGTGAAAATTACAAGGTTCCAAAACCAAATACGGCTGAATTTAAAGAACTGGCCAATTTAATCAGAAACAGTTTGAAAGATGTTTTCAATAAAGCTCCTGGTTACAAGGACATAGAAGTCGAAAATATGATTCCGTAAATATTTCAAATATGAATTAAATATTAAATTTCATTTTATTTGTGTTTTAGGGATAACAACGATGTCATAGCATCCATGTCGTTAAAATACGACAAAGCCATAGCTGAAAAAGGCAGATCTTTAGATGAAACAAATGAACACTATGACCAAATACAAAAACTAATAACTGATAGAGTTAATTCTGGAATTGTAGGAGCACTAAAAGTAGATCCCGAATATTTGGTATTCGAGCCACAAAGTTGTAAGTTTTGCGCTTTTAAAATAAAATAAAAATATGTTTATAAAATTAATTGGTGAAACATGATTATAAAAATTTCACAAATTTAATGTATCCTTTATTGCACAATGGGGTATTCCACCATAACAATATATTTTTAAAAATTTCAATTTAACATAAAGTATGGATCAATAAATAATAGTTAAAGCAATGAAAACATTTTTTAAATAATTACTTTACGAGATATTTGACATTTGCTAAAAGGGAAAATTGACGTCATACAATTGTTATCTTTCTCTCGCAGCGTACTCAGAGCAGTGTGTGTAAGAAATACAAGTATAGGGGAAATGTGACGTTACACTGATTTCTCGGAAATAAAATACTGTTAAACTAGGAACAATTAAGATTTTTTAATACTATGAATTGCTTCAAAACTGAATGAAGTTTTATTTATAATAATAAAAAAAATTGAGTGGAATACCCCAATGGGTAGTTACGCCATATTCTGAAGGTAGAAATATATTTGCAAAATAAATAGATCTTATTTAATTTAATGTATCAGAACAATTCGAGAAATAATTGGCGACGTGCAAGAGAATGCTAAAAATTAGCTTACTCACCCTCGTAGTCTCTGAACTTATCCAGATTGGGAAAGTGCGAAAAATTCTTGAAAGAAACAAGAATGTGAACCAAAAAAGGATAAAATAATAAATTACAAGATATGTGGCAGACTAATGCCATCGGTGACTATAAATTTGGTAGATTCAATGACTCGTCACTCAATTACTAATGGAAAAACCTAAGGAAACCCTTCAAAATATTATATTTCTTTATAAAACATAAATAATTGGTTTATTATTTAACAGCATGATTCTCAAAAAGTTTTAGCTAATACTAATTTTTGACTGTTTATACCAGAGGTCGCAAACTCAAATGTAGCAAAGGGCCAATACGTTAGATGAATTAGTAACTCGGGCCGTATTCAATTTTGTTAAACTAAAATCTACAAAAAAATCTGTTGTGGCCAGCACAAGACCTCTCGCCATTTTCATTTTATATTCACTATCGAACCGTCGTTTTGTAACAAAAAAATTACATAACTTTACCCAAATATTGTATTTGATTGTATTTAACATGTCTTCTGCACACATACAATTCTAATTATATCTATTCTTCATTGTATGAGGAAGTTCCTATGTCAGAGATTCTTCCAATTCATTAACAAGATTGGCGGTATTTCTAATGGATATATGCAGGTTACCTATAATTTTAAATATTTAATTAATAAAACCATAAGGAAGATTAAATGTACTTTCCAGAAAAAGCTTTCAGAATGTAACTAAATCTTTTGATTTTTGACACTGATATCTGTCATTTACAAATTATGTTATAAACATTTGAATTTGTCAACTGGTTTCCTTAGTGTAGATTCGCCTACTCGACTTATTATATCCCGATATTCTACATATATATATATCGTTAAGACTGCGGGCCGTTTACAGATCTCTGGCGGGCCGCCAGTTTGCGACCCCTGGTTTATACCTTCAAATATAGACTAATCTATTCCTAGTACCTAACTTTTTTAATAATATTTTGAAGATTAAATTTTAAATACCGGAATAGAACAGAATTCACTAATCTAAAAATGAGGATTAGCGTAAACTTTTTTGAGAATCGGGCTGTAAATGGTTTGGTTATCGTACGGAGACTTTTTTGTCATGAAATTATGGATACTTTCAATGTTTACCCCATAAAATAACTATATTATTTGTTTGTTTTTTATAAATAATAACGTAACATAATGCTTTTCATTTTGGATTAAAAAAATATTAAATATATTAAGTTTTAGATAGCTATTGTTCCTAAAATAGATTAAAATTATTGTCGTACGGACGATGACTTTTTTGTATGACTCGTCAGTTTATTTTGAAACTTTTTGTTACAAATTAGATTATAAGTTAATTGTGTTGAGCGATTTTGGAATTTTTCCAAATTATGAATGAACACTTCGACGTAACAAATTCCCCATTCATAGATAAAGTCATTAAAGAATTTCCCAAATCACTCCCACTAATATTTATCCACGAACTCTGTACGTACATAAGATCTGTTTTATAAATCTATTCTACCTTTTGAAGTGTTTCTACTTTCATTTTTAAAAACATATTTATTTCTTCCTTTTAGTGACTTCTAACGTGATTTCCGACGCGTCCAGCAATACAGAATCCGATAACGGATTCTTCACCTTATCCCAGATGAAACTGTACGTAGTCTTAGGATGTATAGCTGCATTAGTTTTTGTAGCAGTGATTCAAGCTTCGTGTACGATATATAGAACTTCGCAGCGTCATCAACCGAGTCATAAGGTAACATCCTTGTAAAACAGGGGCCATTCAGATTTTTTTTAATATTTAACACATATTGTTGATTTTGTTGTTTAACAGTAGATTTTATTGTTTAATGGTAAATTTCATTTAATGTTGGCCAATTAAGAAGATACACGAGAATTATTTTCTGGAGAGTATAAATACTTTCAAATCTTTATTGCGCAAAACAAAATTATATTTGTATGAAGCGATATACCGTGAGTTTCAGCTAAAATGCAATATTTAATATTCTGTCATTAATGTATTACTATAGATACGTATTATACATACTGCACCGTTCTAGATAAAACACAACATATCGCAACTCGGCGAGAATAGTGGCACAAGTCAAAATTTCAGTTCATCAGATAAAATTGGTCAAAAATATGCTTCTAATAATCAGGAATAGTGACATATATCAAGATTATTTTTTTTGAGAGATGGAGCTAATGTCGTTTCGTTTCGGACTAATGTAAGAACTGTCTTCTTTAACACGTCCACTGCCTATGATACATACGTTGTGTCATCTGGTATTTTGCGTGCTATGCCGATGACACAACGTCTGTGCCATCATTATATACATTCTTCTATGCTTCAGTATCTCACAGGCATTATTAACTTAAAGTTGCGCTTTTATAGGCACCTCAGGTACACTTTATACAAGTACATAGTTGGTTTTGGGTTCTCTAAGTTCTACAATGGACAATCAATTGCCGGGACCATCGGTGCAAAAGAAAGTACGTTCTTGTCGTGACAAAAAGCTTATATCAGATGCAGAATTACAGAACGAAAAATTTGGAGAAGTATTAGAAAACCAAAAGCGATAATATAATATAATCAGTATATGTCGGGAGTAAACTGCCAGGACTAAATGCTGACATGCCAGTGAAAGGAAAACAATGAGCTGGTATAAAAACTCATAATACATGTCACATCACTAATTTTTAGAGTCCCATTACCAAAAATGTAATGAGACAAGTGTTGTCATATGGCATTGTAAAAATAATTGTGATATAGTTAGTTTCCACAACTAAGACCCGGCATAGCAGGAATAACAGGGCAAATTATCGGCAGTTAACGTGTTAATTTAAGTTTTACGCAAAACTATTTTTTGGACTTGTGTCACTCTTCTCGCCAGGGTGCGAATTATGTTGTCAAAGTTGTCAATGTCAAATTATCATCTCGCTTTAAAGATATTTATTAAGGAAGAAAAAATATCGAATGGTTACTTGTTACAATGCTGGTTATAGTTTGAAAAATGTTTGTGACATGTTTGCTAGTTCATCTTCTGACCGTTCTAGACCAAATCCTTCTACAGTTTCCAGAATATTAACAAAATTTAAACTTCATCGTCTAATGCACGCTTTGTCAGTTTAATAGATCGCTTCATACAACTATAATTACGTTTATTTTGTATAGTACCTAACGCTTACACAAAAGAGAAAAAAAGCCGTGGTGATTATTTGGAAATAAGTGGCCCAAATTAAATGGATTTTACTTTTTTTATGTTTTATATATTTTGAAAACCAAAAATATTATTAACTGCCATACTGTTATGTTACCATGTATTAACAATTTATACATATTCTTTCATTTATTGTATATAGATAACTAAATACTTGTATTTTCTAACTAATATATTATACATTTATACACAATATCTGCTTTTTTTCACTACACTTAAACCTCATTCTCAAATAACTAAAATGCTCAGTTGCTCCAAAGAAATTAAATTGACTAACTGTATAAAAACAAATTGTAATTTTAAATGTTAAAGGCTCATTTACGGCTAGGAAAATAAAAATAACGATATAAACAATAGTTTCTTATGAAAGTGTTCACAGTTCTCGAAAATAAATTAAACATGACACATAAACACAAGGATTTGCAAATGATAAATATTTTAAACAAAAATAAGCACATACATTCCAACTGTCATTTGAGCTATCAATTTACGGTCTGGCAAAAGGATTTCAATTTAAATATACTTTTAAAAAGCTGTCTTAAGACGTACAGTTCTTTAAAAGTTATAAAGTAGTTATTATTGCTTGTTAATTACGAATATATTAAATGACAATTGGTGTTAATTTACGTTTCATTTTCGAAGCTTTGAACACCAACGACAAAGAGTGCATCAGACGATGAAGTTTTTCTTTTCGTCACTTGAAAAGTTTTCTCTCTTGTATAATGACGCCAGTGTAGGAGAGACAAATGTATAGACTTGCAATGAAAAACTTCTAAAAAAAAAACTGGAACATGTGCTACTTTTTCTTAAGTCTCTAAAGTTTTGACTGTCAATAACTGCCGAATGTCATTTGTGTTTATATTTTTGATGTATACAAGTAGTGTTATAAGTGACTGATATTAAACTGTAAAATGGCAAAATGGGATAGAGAAGTAATTGAAATCTTAATGGCTATATACGAAAAATTCAAGTAATTAATATTCAATAACTATTTAATGTAGGTACAACTTTGATTTTGACACTTGGATAATGTAATTATATACTTGTAAAGTCACTTATAAAGACACTTTTCAAGTACTTGAAAATAAAAACTTCTTCGTGTAATCCACGCTTAGTCTTATTTATAGTTTTATTTATATTTCTTATGGTGCAACTGAGCAAAAGTGGCTCACCTATAACATGCTATACTTTTATTTATTTTCAGGACCACCTCATCCCAAATTCAGCCTGGAAGGATTATTCAGCCGCTAACACAAACTACGCGTTTGAAGCCTTTGAACCTGAAGAAAAAATCAAAAACGGCCAATCGGTTCGCACTGAAACCCTACCCCACAAAAAGAATATAACCCGTCCTACCGCTCGCCCCCCGAGTATACCGCCCCCGGGATACGCAGCCCCCCGCCCTGGGGGGTACATGGGGGACACCAGGTCCCTACAAAGACCTAGGGGGCCCTACCAGCAACCCCTACAAGAGCGGAGCACTTTATCGTTGCCCAGGACAGCGTATGATAGAAGAGGACCGGATATGACTCCCGATTTTTACTTTATGCCCTCACAACGGAAGTATTCAGGTGAAGTAGTCAGAGTATATGTGGATTATAACGCACAAAAATAATAAAGGGACATTCACAATGAAAAAAATTAGTGGTGGTAACAATAGAATTAGTGGCAGTGGCTATGGTAACAAAAAATTTAAATTAATGTTCAGCACCACTCTGGGTTCAGAATAGAAAAACTATTGGGTAAAGCAAAACTACAGGAATTCATATTTTCGACCTCAATTAGTTTCAGCACCTCATGTAACTTCTTTTAGGAGCTACAAAATAATTCACAATGATGCAACAAATATTTTGGACAAAAACAGTTAACAAAAATAATACCGTGAGTATTTTTTAACGTGAAACATTGAGTTTGTTACGACTTCATATTTGATTGACAGCAATGTATTTGCCCGTTCCATTTAAAATGAAACATAGGGAACGAATCTGACAGGAGTATTATATTAAAATATTGTAAGAAATTTATCGGACTCAGAAAACCACTCGAGAGCACTAAACATATTTCGGGCACAAGGTACTCACAGTATTTTTTCTACATCTAAATTTAATTTTTAGAAACAGGTATAATTATTTAAA
Organism: Ophonus ardosiacus; assembly: GCA_943142095.1. Classification (NCBI taxonomy): domain Eukaryota; kingdom Metazoa; phylum Arthropoda; class Insecta; order Coleoptera; family Carabidae; genus Ophonus; species Ophonus ardosiacus. Next base: position 2,537,308 of record OW964838.1, on the reverse strand, counting down.
CAATATTAACCTCAATATGACAGATAACCCTTGAATTTCCCTATAAGTTATGATTTGACATTTGATTGACAGCAATGTATTTGTCTGTCTCATTTAAAATCACACATGGGGAATGAATTTGGCAGAAGTATTATATTAAAAAAAATTAGCCGACTCAGAAAACCACTCGGGCACAAGGTGCACACTATATTTTTTCTACAACGAATTTTAATTTAGAATGCAGGTATAATTATTTAAACAAAATTAATCTCTATTGGCGTCTTATTAAATGTCAAATTCGTTCCCTATGTTTCATTTTAAATGGAACGGGCAAATACATTGCTGTCAATCAAATGTCAAGTAACCATGGATAAGACAAACCCAATACTCACGGTATTGAAACGTATAAAGATATATAATAAATAACATAGAAAAATTAAATACAATGGCTGTCATACAATAAAATTGCCACCCTTTGCAAATGTATATAACTGCTACACATAGGCTCGCCCTTAAAGCGAAAGTCTGTAGCTGTAAAAATATACTAATAAAATAAGTGAACGTAGTTATTTTATTGCGCTTTTGTATTATTTGTTTGTTGTTTTTTTATTATTAAATTTTAATATATTAGTATAGACTTTACTGATATTGGCGCTGTCTGTTTTAAAATTAATATTGTTAGAATAATTATTAATGTGCAGTATTTCAAGTGTGATTTTTTTATGCAAGTTAACTTCTGTGTCCAGGATTTTAACGTTGTCAAAGTTAAACTTACGGCCAAGTGATTCCACATGACTAACTAGAGCGCATTTGCCATTAGATACCGTTTCGTCTGGCCTGTGTACTGCGACGGACAGTCATCACACATTTGTCTATGGGTATATTTTATTCGTTCTAGTATAAAATTATAAAGTTGGCTGCAGTAACTGTCACTTAAGCTATTAATTGTTTATAAAAATATATTAAACGTACCCAGTCTTCTCTTATTTTGAATTCTTTTGGGTTTATAAATTGAAGTTGCAGTCAAACGCAACAAACACTTTCATTTCTGTCATTCGTGGTAGAATTAGAAAATGGTGTCATACTTTTAGCTCTGCCATTAACCATACCATTACTTCTACTGTTGCCACTAATTTTTGATTGTGCACCTTACTTTAATCACTAACTTATAATAATAAGAAGAGCTGTACATAGCCATCACACAATGTAACAGAATATTCACTGCACATGAGCAAAATTAAAGTAATTTTGAAAATATTTACAGGAATGTAAGAGTAAGACCATCCATGGACCATAATGCATGCTTAAATCATCCCAAATTCATCTTGCTAGTTGCACTTAATATTAAGGAAAATGGCCGGCTCGTGCAAATATTGGCAAAGATTTTTACAAATTAGATATACACCAAAGTTTCCGATACACTAAGTCATAATATAAATAAATTATGCCCGAAAACAATGTTTGTTTACATGTTGATTCAGAGAAAATGTTCGATAGTAACAGTACAACTTAATTTAAGAATTGAACATTTTCTCCGATGTTTATCGTACTTTTAATAGAGTAGAGACCAAGCTCGTAATATTTCGGCAAATTATAAAACCTAGGTACACAAGTGGTAAGACGTTTGTACTAAATTTCTTACCATTTGGGTAGGTAAGTTTGTTGAAAATGTAAACCAGTCAAAATATTATGAGCTTGGGATTATAGTTTTAAATAATAAATGTACATATATATGTTATTAATAATTTCAATAATATCTGTACCGTTTGTTGTATATAAATAAGTGTAATGATAATGTATAAGGAATGATAAATAATAAATTATAAAAATATATAAGACCTACCTTATGTTTTCATTCATATTGCACTAATTATTAATATGGAAGTTAAAAAATAATAATTTAAGTTCACTCTATATTTTATTTACCCACTAGATCTACACTGTTCGAATATCTAAATCCAACTAAATTCTTAATTTACAAAAATAATTGTTTATTAATGAATATAATAAGTTACATCATTGCATCAGTCGCTTCCAGCTACACTATTATCCATTTTTATTTCTAAAAAGTCAGACAATTGTTCAAATACTCTAAAAATGCGCACACTTACGTAACATTCTCTTTACAATCAAATTATATTACTACATAGTTTATATCTCTACTCATTTTTGAATTATTGCCCCAAAAGTCAATATACCCCACATTTAGATAAAAACTTCAAAATTTTCAAAAATCTAATTTATATGTATCTAGATACTTCTCAATGCGCTGATTCCAAATTTTGAAACCGCAGGTCGATATCTCTTTTAGTTCTCGAGATATTTACATTTAAAGTTTTGCTGAAAACTGCCCATTTTTGGGTTGTAACCCAAAAATGGGTCGAGATATGAATTTGGCGACATCACCATTCGATTCTACGGACAAAAATACATAAGTATAGCAATTTTCACAATATTTGTCCAACCGGTTCATTTTTTATGAATAAAAGTTTGAAAATGGCCAAAATCTGAAAAATCCTAAGGGGTACCCCTTAGGATTTTTTCGATTTTTTGCCATTTTCAGTTATTTTGCTTTAGAGTTTGTATGCGGTGTTCAAAAATTCTGAAAATTGGTGTACTTATGTAATTTTGCCCGTAAAATCGAATGGTGTTGTCGCCAAATTCATATCTCGACCCATTTTTGGGTTATTACCCAAAAATGGGCAGTTTTGAGCAAAACTTTGAAGCTAAATATCTCGAGAACGAAAAGAGATATCGACCTGCGGTTTCAAAATTTGGAATCAGCGCATTGAGAAGTATCTAAATACATATAAATTAGATTTTTGAAAATTTTGAAGTTTTTATCTAAATGTGGGCTATATTGACTTTTGGGGCAATAATTCAAAAATATAAACTTGGTAGTTATATTATTTGATTGTAAAGATAATGTTATGTAGGTGTACGTATTTTTAGAGTATTTATATATGAGTATACATAATTGTGATAATTTTATTGGATTTATAGAATATTTTCCAATGAACTTTCTATATGGAATTTGTAAAAAAATGTATTATGTTCGTGTTACAATTTTACTGGATATATAGAATATTTTCCAATGAACTTTTGGTATGGAATTTGTACAAAATACATCAAATTAACGGAAGGTCTTGTGTTAGCCACAACAGTTTTTTTAACAATAAATTGTACACACGTGGTATTTTGTGGAAATTTTCTACACAAAAATGGGCACAGATAAAAATATGATAATCACGTCATTAGATTCTACGTATTTTCTTCTATAAGCATACCAATTTTCAAAATTATTACTTACCTGGCGTAGGTACTATGAATTTGTCACATTGTTCTAGGTAAGCACCTAATTAAGGAAAATTTCTTTAAATAACACAGTATAGATTCGGATTTTCTAACAAAAAATTGTACACACATGCACTAGGTAAAAATTTTCTACCCAAAAATCGGCATAGATAAAAATCTGATAATGGGGAAGTTTAGCATGGTAAAAATTCTACATAACATACTATTTTCTCACAAATATAACACAAATGACTGCTTAAATTGAAATTAAAAATTAAAATTATTGCTCCATTTATTTATAATTAATATTTTTTGGGTAAACTCTAAGTACGTCACAAGTCAGTTATGCGCAAACTCAGACAGAACGGCGAAAGAGAACCACTTGAACGTAGGTCGAACAACACCTCAGTCTCAAGTGACTGGTAACCGCAACCGCGTGCGTCAGTGTATAAGAGACATACGTTGTACCAAGCCTCTACCGACGTCATCACAGCTTAAAATCGGCTTTTCCGGAAAATCTGGGCATTTTTGAAAAAAATAAAACATGTTACATCATTTTTCAAGTTATTTCCCATGGAGTAAAAGAATAAAAAAAAAATCGCTAAACTTCCCCATTGCCTATAAGTATACCAATATACCGTGATGATATATTTATTTAGACAGTAACATCTAGGAAATTAAATTTGACTTATTAGACACTATTTTCTACGTTACGATTATTGCAATGATCTTGATATTGGTATCTCTTATTAAGAGGTTGTGTTGTTTCACCAATGTAAGTGTTTTCGCAATGATTATTGCATTGGGTAAAATAATAAAACAGAGATAACTTTGCATATATTTATTTCCTAAACTATTTTATAAGGTGGAATGTAAACTCATCGATAAAATAACAGTGTAGAATTTTAATTTTGCGTTGAATGACAACAAAATATGATATTTACATTATGTTACATCTATACAGTCATAAATAAAACTGATGGACACTGATTATCAATTTTATATACAAATCAAATATTGTCTTGTATTTATTATATATTTGTAGTATGGTTCTTTTAACCATTTATTATATTTAATACTGAATTTGTCCCAAAAGAATTTGTGCAAGTTGAGTCCTTCTTGAGACAAATTCTAAACAGTAACAATTAATATCAACCATTTTTATTGGTCAAAAACATTCCAGAACATCTCAGCGACCAATCAGAAGAAGCAATGATAATATCATGAATTGAACACTAAGCTATTTACAACATAGAATACTGTTGCATGTGCAACCGTTAACGTTTCATTTTTTATTAAAATATAGATTGCACGTACAATAACCGATCCCCTAAGCTACAACAATAATATTTTTTAAATTTTCGTGTCGATCATGTCTATGTTTAATTTGTAGTATACGTAGGGGTAGTAGTCTGATTGGCCGAAGCCTAATCCAGGTATATCTACGCTCTAAAACACAAAAAGATTATTTTTACTAGATTATAAATGAAATTATATAGATTAAATAATAAGGACCCGAAATGGGAGCCCTGTGGAACACCATAATTCAAAGAGTTATATGAACGAATATAGTGGCTCACAAAATTATTCGCATATTTTACTTTTATCGGTAAAATGTAGACTAAAACGGGTTTCCAAAAAAGAAATTACATGTTATATCCTATAGAAAGGTAAATAAAACAGGTTTTGAAGTACATATTCGTATTATATGTAATGAAATATAAGTATTTTGTTGAAAGATATCGTAATTAATGCAGAATGAAAAGAAAATTAAATAGAAAATTCCTGGATGTGAAACCGGTTACAAGAAATCCACTGAAAAAGAATCTCTGTTTGGTGCTCCACTTGATATATCACTTTTAAAAAAATGGCAATGTGCAATTAGTAGAGATGATCGCGAATTAAGATTGAATGATGTTTGTCGAAAACATTTTCGGGAAGAAGATATTATTACCGAATAGAAATCTGGAAGCGTACGGTTCTATCAATTTATTTAGTTTTTCCGATTTTAAATTCTAACAATGTATTGATTCAGGTTTCCATTAAATATATAAATTTCTATTAAAAATAAATTCATTATGCATTTCATTTTTTATATTTTATGTAAAAATAGTTTGCTGTGGTAGGGTCGTTCTCACGTAGCGCATCTAGCGGATTATTCAAGGAAACACGTATCAAGCGCACCATCAGAAACAATGAAAAACATGACAAGTGGCACAACCAGTATATTTTAAATCGTGCCTGATAAACACAATGACAGTTTTGACGTTTGACAGCTGGTATTTTATTTTAATCGCTAAATTTCAAAGTGACCAATCAAAGAGCAGCATTACGCTGTTTTCAATGTAGTTTTTGTAACAAGTTCGCATTTAAATTTGCTGTAGAGAAACCGGTTAGTTGATTTTATTAAACTAGAAGCTATGGAAGGTGGAATTTTTGGAAAATATTTTAAAATCTCTCACTTACGTCAACATTAGCAGATCCTTGGAAAGAGCTGCCGTCCAAATGTCCATAAAGCTGATTCAAAACATCTCTCAAACGTTTGGTATTCTTCTTATTTGGGTGCAACAATACGGCTTGAAAATTAACAGGCAAACCGTATCTTAAAACAGATTCAACAAAAACTCTTAAAGCTTTAACATGAATCCATGCACAGAAGCATTCACTGAAATTGACTTTCAACCATCGAACAAGCGGGCCCTAAAAATTGTTTTTTTAGAGAAGGCACCTTTTATAAAATGACAACTCACAAATTGTTTCTTTTTATCAGTGACGAGTTTAGTCATTTCGTTTTTACCAGCTGCCAACTCTTCTTCATTGTAAGTAAAGTCCCTAACAATGAATTTCTTGTCTCTGGCATGGAGTTTGAACTCTTCCATTACTTTTTTGAATAAAGATACGGTAAAGAGACCATATTCTTGATCTTGATGGATCAGCACAGTTGATCGGGGAACGATCATATCAGTTATTTTTTCGTAACAAGTGTACCATTCGTTAAACATTGCTCTAGAACGAAAAATATAATAATACTTTTTTTAAAAATTTAACTGAGACTTACTTTGGTACAATAACCAAAAGAGTTGTCAAGTACTCGGAATCAAGTATAAAATGCTCCTTTTTGACCAAATCGGCCAAGTTTCTAGTCAAAAGACTGCCGCTATAAAAAATAGACTTGTGAATACCAAATAGTTTTTTTTTTAATATAGCAAGATTCTAGACATTTCTTTAAATTTCTATAAACTTATAGATCTGATGTGTTGTCAATGGAAGGAATCGAATGTAACACGAAAACCGAGCCATCGATGTTTAACATGGAAATCAGTTTTTCCTTCCCAAAACCAGCCTATTAATTTCAGACAAAAATGCTTCAAATAATTGTTCTAGAGAATTAAATTCTGCATCTAAATTAATAATCACATTTTCTTTTGCACGTTTTGTAACTGAAGAAATTGAATTTAAAGTTTTATAAAAGTTACAACTTTCTACTGTTAGCCATGGTTTTGAAATAAAATCTCAAACAAATTTTATGACATTTTGCCTATCAGAAATTATAAAACATAGTTTTATAAGAGAGAAAGAAGAAAAGAAAAGGTTCTTTTAGACGATTTAGGGTCAGGACAAGACTGTTTGAAATAAGACATCAAGAAACAAAAAGAAAATATAATATGTAGATTTAAGGCTATGTCCGATGTTGCACTTTTATCACTCTAATACCTAAATCCTAAATTTAGGATTTTAGGAATTAGATTTTAGGGTTTTGCAGAAGCACACTATGCCTTGAAGTTGACGCACACTAATTAAACAAATCATGTTCGTTGCTAAAATTTACTACCAAAGAATAGATTCTTAGCTTCGATTTTACAAATAAATAAATATATCATCACGGCATATTACCCATTCTGAGTGTGCCACAATCTGCTTTATCGCAGATATCGGTAATGATGATGACATATTTGTACCGTGTGGGCGCTTACCAGGCGTCACTTCACGGGCACTCATTGCTGGCGTGGAGAGTGCATCACAGGGGTCATTTTTGTGCCATATAAAATTCGAAATATTTGGCGTCGGTCGGGATCGAACCCGGTTCCCCCAGGTTCGCGACCAGACACTCAGGTACGCGGCCATGGGACCCCAGCTTCTATTTTATGAAATATAATATTAACATTTACTCTCAAGCATCAAATTGAATTGAATAATTCATTTTTGTTGTTCTTAAGTGTTGCCATACATACCAATGGACATCACTAGTGTGCCATTCGGAGTTGTATTTATGTGAAGACCTAAATCCTGAATGACAAAATGCGACATCGGATACAGTCTAAGCCAATTAGGCAAGAATAAATAAACGTTTATAAATTTTATAGAAATGTCTAGAATCGCATTGTTAGAATCTTACGTTTGCTTCTTCTCCAAGTTTTGCAAGTTGCCCTTTAAGTTGTTGTAAGCAGTTGACTTAGTTTTAAGATCTGCATCAATCTGACCAACTTGCTTACTTATAATATCAGCAATATTTCTTAACGATTGTTTAATGGGATATTTGGCAATATCCCACTGAAAGCGAGTTATATAACTCGGGAGATCACCTAGTTATATTAAAGAAAGAGTTAGGAATAGAAATATGCGAATATATTTCTTTATATTGAACTCATTTATTCATATACGAATTCATTTTTATATTTTAAGCGAGTTAAAGAATGAGCCAGAAAAGAAAGAGATAGTAGATAAATATATTGAGAAGTTACTGTTACTGCAAATTTAAATTTGTGGTTGCTGGCGTAGAAGGCTAAACCGTCTTACGGTAGTTCATCCATTGATGGCTACAATTCAAAATGTGACTCAAATAAATACCGTGCTCAACATTTGAACTGGTACACTTACAAGAACATATATAAATAACAATTTACTACTTTTTGAGCAACACCTTCTTGCTTAATTGATAGTATATGGTTTTGGAAACACTTTTAGGGCGAAGAATTAAAAGAATAAAACTTAAATAACGAATTTCAAATGTTTTAATAGAAAAATAACAAATCTTCATTTTAGCTTGGCTCATCTCTTCAATGCTTAAGCGCCTTAATGGCATCTTTAAAATGCAGTCAAACACTCTGAATTAAAACTTACTCGAGAAATTTGCAAAAATATTCTTAAAACTTATAAAGTATAAGCGTCCGCGAGCTCATTAACAGCACTTATGACAGATAAACAACAATAGAATCGCAAATGTTACTCGATAGGCATTTGTTTGCATTCCGAGATACAGCCCTGATCGTGTAGGAAGTCATGCCTAACGCCTAAGAAGGGTTGTTTACTTTTACTGCATGTTATATAAGTGTACCAGTTCAAATGTTGAGCAGTGTATATAATATTTATTACAAGTCGTAGAATTTTGATGGATAGCAATAGATCACAACTGATACGAAAATATTAATATGACAACATACTAACACATATTTGAAAAACGAATATGTTGTCCTTTGATGTTTAAGATATTTATTAAAAACATAAAAACTATGAGATACCGCAATCATTATTCAGAAATCGCACGATCAGAAATATAATTACTAATTTATTTCACTCGAAATAAATAAAATAAAAAATAAAATAAAATATATATCATCACGACATATTACCCATTTCTGGGTGTGCCAGTATCTACAACACATGTAGACATCGGTAATGATGACGATATATTTTACCGTGTGGGCGCTTACCAGGCGTCACCTCACTCGAAATAAGGTAAATTATATAAGAAAAAAAGTGTTTTATATAAAAACCAATGTTGCTATATCACTCGGCTGGATTTTTTATTTCGATACTACTGAAGTCATACACAGAACTTATGATAAACAAAAAATTAAAAAAGGTAGGTAAACTACATTTAGTTTTCATCAATTCAAACTAAAAGTTATTTTATCAATTTTTAAACTGACAACATAATTTTTTTATGAGATTAAAATGACACATTTGATTAGAGAGATCACGGATGAACTACCATAAGGCTTGCGTTAAAGCCAAACACGGCCATTATTAATAGATATATTTTTTTACTATTGCAAATACTCGAGGCAATAAATTACTTGAAATACAAAATACATTATTATTTTTACAAAATTTTAGCCGTCTAAAACCCATGTGACAGAATATATTGCCAGACTTTTTATGTATCAAAACTCTTGTGGCTCCTTTCTGGCGCATTCCTTCGAACAAATACGAGGCCCTCTAAATAGACGAATTCAATGAACATAGCGGCAAAATGTGCACGTGCCACACTGACAACCTTTGCACACTGAAAAGAATAGAACAAGAAACAGAAAGAAAGAAAGCACAGATAGCAGTGCGCCTACAAACAACGCGTGAGGTACCAGGGACTGACCTGGCCCTAAAACAGCCGTTGTGGCCCCGTTGTCTGCGTCCTCTGCAGTACAAATCATAGTTACCCAGTCCACACTTTGCACCGAAGGCAGTTCAGTCGTAACTTTACCAAAAACCGGCAGATGCAATCAAGAATTTGCAACAGACAATATGAGATTGATTGTGTAAATGGCTAGAAATGCTAGTTTTAGGCGTGTTTCTTCGGATTCCTTCGAATCATGATTTATTTATTTATTTACTATTAATCTGACCAGCGGGTCATGCCAAAAAAAAAATGTTGCTAATATTTTTATAAAAATAGAATCTATGACACTTATTATCCATACTGCAACATAAAACATCCCAAAATATAATACTTTTCATTCATAATTTACTTAAAAGATATTCGCGCTACGATTTTCTTTGACGTCATGTATTGGCTACTCACACAACGACACTAGTCACACGTACATGAAGATCACAATGTCACAAACTTTAAAGTTAAACGTCAGATCAGAGTAAACTAGCTAAATATTGATAAAGCTGCGCTCTATTCAATCTTTTTTGTTTCATAAAGATTTAATTATTTCATTAGAGAAATATTATTTGTAATTGCAGGTTTGTGTGCTTGGTATATAATTTAATACATAAAAGTGCAATAATTGTATATTTATAATGATAATAATGATAAAACATGGTGAAGAAGAACTGTGCAGGTCCAACTTGTGGAAACAATTTATTAAAAAACCCAAAAAGACTATTTATAAACAATCTTAATTTATATTTTGTCCGCCAGGGTGAACTGGAATCGTTCAGATACATGACGTATGCGCTCATGAGACCTCATTGAGATTTGAAATTGACCCCATATTTAAAAAATATATATCTACAAAATAATGCACACAAATGGCGTGAAAATATTATTTACATATACTGTGACCGGTAGACTTCCAGGAAAAAAATAAAACAGAAAATGTGGCATGACCCCATTATAGACACAAGTAATGAACATGTAAATGGAATAACACAAAACAAAATAATCCAAACTTAATAATACGTGAAGTTATGTTTTAGACAGTAACAAATAGTAGCATATGTTAATGAACATAATAATTGTATAAAGCACTTCTAAATTTTCCAATCGAGCCGAGAAAGATGTGAAAATAATCTGGTAAGTTATTGAAATTGAAACATCGCATACGAATAGGCGACTTTATTTTATAGTCCGTTCGAGGAGTATTGCAACAAAAGGTAGATTTAAACCGGGAATTATACCCAGGAACTAGGAAAGGAATTTTTTCAAGAATTATAGGATCATTTATAACACTATGCAAAATTTTGTAAAGGAACAATGTAGACTGAATTTTTCTGCGAGTATCGAGAGACACAATATTAAATTCACATAACAAGTCTTTGTAGTCTGTATCAAAACTGGGATATAATTTAACAATCGTTGATTCAATTAAATGGTTGTATTTATTATAGATAGGACTCCAAACCAGCTGACAATATTCAAGTTTTGTTCTTACGAACGAGAAATATAATTTCTTTAGAGTTGAAATATGAACAAAGTACTGTGTATTTCTAAAAATGAAGCCCAAATTTTTGTAGGCAGATTTCACAGTATGAAAGATATGATTAGTGAAATTGAGCTTTTCGTCAAATAAAACGCCAAGATCCTTAAATTCAGTGACCCTTTCAAGAATATGAGAGTCTATTTTGTAACAATTTAAAAATAAGTTAGAGGATTCAGACCAAGCTAAAATGTTATTAATATCTGCTTGTAAGAGTTTAGCATCTGAAATAGAATTAATGGTTTTAAAAATCTTTAAGTCGTCAGCATATAACAAATTATTTATTAAATTTAATTCCAAAGAAACAACAAAATAACTCGATCGACGCATTAGCGGCAAACGTCAAATGATAAATCAGCTATTTTGATTGAAGTAATACCCACATCGAAAATAGTGTAAAGATGGATTGCTGAAGCAGAAATAATATTTTTGGTATGGAGTGTGAAACAAAATATGAAAACAAGTTTCTTTAACTTTTTTATGTACCTGCAGGATCTAATATTAGAAAATCGAAACCAATAATGAATGTTGAATCTACTGACTCAAGTTCTAGTAGTTCGGATGATTCTGAAGTAAACAAAAATATTTCATCGCATGCTTTTTCCGCTATTTTCAAATGTTTCATTTCAATCACAATGATCATGCGAAAAGACTAATTCAGAAGGGAAAGGGGAAAGGTGTGTTGTGATCATAAAATGAAAGAGTGGGGATACCGAAGAACGAACGAAGAAACAATTTTCTTTTTGATCATGTTCACTTTGTTCAATTATATCACGAATCACAGTACGAAGAAACACGCCTTTAACACAATTTTCGTATTTTTACGATGATGTCTACAGAGAATTTATTTTAAAATGCAACATTATGGTTCATCACTTCCATGGTTATTCACTATTGTCAAAAAATGACAGCAATGTAATATTTGTCCATTTTAAAATGCAACATTATAAATGGTATTGCAGCACAGGAAATACCTCCAAAACACATCACAAATGGTGTCAATTCTTATTACGACCGACTAGAATATTGCCTCAGAGTGATTGGGGGTATTTTTTTACATTTATTACATGAAGGTTATGAATTTTTGTAAGCTAAAGTTTGTTAAGATGTGCAACATTCATGTTTTGATTTTTTGTTAATCGTATGTAGGCTAACTTATTGGAAATTAGTTTTGATAATACAAAACTACAAATTTTGTATGTTGCATTTTAAAATGGACAAATATTACAATGCTGTCATTTATTGACAAAAGTGAGTAACCATGGAAGTTATTTACCATATGTTGCATGTTAAAATAAATTCCCTGTATATAAAAAAAAATCTCTTCGTAACCATATGAAGTGCTGATTAGATTTTGGTTAAAATTAGCCAACCGGAAGTACCTTCAAATGAATTTCTTTGTTGAAAAATAGTAGTTTATGTTAAATATAAAATTAATTGGCGATAAAGAGCTTTCATTTTGTTAAATATAATTTTATATATTACATTGAAATTTATTATTTAATACACGTTTGAGGCACTTATAGATGCCGATACAACGACATCTGTTAGTTGTCGTACACATTAAGTTGTATTTAGTGTTTAGTGTCTTAAAAAAAAATGAGAACACCGCTTTTGTATATTATGATTGTCAAATGATGCATATAAGTTATATTGATAAATATATGTAAATCTGTGATGTGTGTGTGATTTTTAAAGAAATAATTTGTAAGTACAAATATAATGAATAATATACATTTTAGATATGGATTATTAACAATATATCGACTTTTAGTGGTGCATAGTTTGGGGTTCGGACAAACCCAATATAACAACTTGTAAGTAAAATACGTAAAGTTACGACCAAACTACTTATACTTTTACACTCATATTCCAAAATTTATTCCATTTTAACTTACTGTTGTTAGCCATCAAATTTTCATGCAGTTTGTCCCTCTGGTCTTCCAAAACTTCCCCCAAATAATTCGCGACTTTTCTCGTGACTTGCTCGACAAAAGCATCAAGTTTTCCTAAATCATCGGATAAACCCACCAGCTGATCTAACGTCCCTACCTTTTTGGGAGAATAACATAATATATGAGTTGTTTATGAGAGCTACAGATCTTATGACTATCACGTGACCTACCTTCAGGTCTGGAATGTGAAACTTGTAATTTACGGAGAGACTATTTGTCTTACTTGTCGCTGTATTTAGTGTTTCCCAGGTCTGCTGACAAGTCTTGTCCCCGGGAGCACTTATAAGCCAGTATTCACTCATATTGGGATTGAAATATCCTTCTTTATACCGCCTGCACCTACTGAATTTATTACACATTTTAGATCAAATGTAATTTTAATAAACCAAATTAATTTGTCAAAATATGACAGGGCTGTTATACATTTATTTGGTTGTTGTTCGACAATCCAAAGCTACCCCAGATAAATATAAATAAATGTGTTTCTTACCAGGTCTATAAATTGTTAATTTTAATTATTATTTGGGTACAGCAATCAATATCGTTGTTAATTTAAAATAAACTGCTAGACACTCCTTCTAACATCAGAATTTTCACGTGATTTGGTGCTTCCCGCTAGCGGATAACTTTAGTATCACATGAGTGATGATTTTGTGACGACACAGATAAAAAAATTAATAATTATTATTAACAATTAATTTATAATAACGTACTAACTGGAAACTATCCCTAAATGGTATTAAATTTGACGTATTTTAAATATAAAATCGATGAAAACATTGTAGACTTATAATTTTAAAGAAAACTGCCTAAAAAATCGTTAAAAATATTTTTATTAAAGATTGGTCAATGCGTTATACGGAAAATTAATTATTTGTTGTTATTTTTAAGTATTATCAAAAAAAAAGTAATAATAAAGATTTAGGGCCGTTTTCATAACAAAATTTATCTTCACTTTAACACTTTAAATTAAAATTAAATTGTTTTCGTTTTTATAATATAAACACTTTAGCGAGAACTGTACCAAATTTATAATAAAGATAAAGTCTTAAAATAATTTAAATTAAAGTCTTAAAGTAAGCTTTGACTATGAAAACGACCCTTATAGTTAAGCCATTAGTTAAAAGATGGACCTACTAGCGCCGAATCGGAATAAATTTATATTTACTCCTAAAAATAACTCATTTACCAGCATTTTTAACTAATTATAATATATTTTAACAAAGCATTATTTATTAGTCTTTCATTAACTACACCTTTGACCCCAAAATTTTACAATTTAATTTTTATTTCACACAAATTGCAAAAGATGTCTCTGCCTGTATTTATTATTGTAGCATAATCCATATAAATAACCTACACGCACGTTTTAAGCACTGCTGTCATTTTAGTTTTTAAATACAGATAAACTATGGATGACGAAGCCGAAACTTATAAACTATGGCGCATACGAAAAACTGTAATGCAGGTTTGTATTACAATCAATATTTTTTGCCATTTTATTAATGTTATTATTTACTTTAGCTTTGTCACGATCGAGGTTATTTGGTCACACAAGAAGAATTGGACCAAACTTTAGAAGACTTCAAGGACCAATTTGGGGACAAACCTAGGTAATTTCAACATAAAACATGTCTTCCCAATATTAACTTGTTTTTATAGTGAGAAACGACCGGGTCGAGGGGAGCTTACAGTTCTAGTCGCTCACAACGACGACCCAACAGACCAAATGTTCGTCTTCTTTCCCGATGAACCAAAAATCGGTATTAAAACTATCAAAACTTATTGCCAGCGAATGCAGGATGAAAATATCCATCGCGCTATTATCGTTGTTCAACAAGGAATGACTCCCTCTGCAAAACAGTCTCTTGTAGATATGGCCCCCAAATATATTTTAGAACAGTTTTTAGAATCTGAATTACTTATTAATATAACTGAACATGAGTTGGTTCCTGAACACGTGGTAATGACGCCTGAAGAAAAGTCAGAACTTCTTGCCAGATAGTAAGTGGGGTAATTTTTTTTTTGCTGTGGTACATTTTTTTTTTGCAGTAAATTGAAGGAAAATATGCTTATGAGAATTCAAGCTGGAGATCCGGTTGCTAGATACTTTGGGCTTAAACGTGGCCAAGTAAGACTATTTCTTAATATTGTGAAATAATTTTGACGTATTTTTTTTTTTTTTCAGGTGGTTAAAATTATTCGACCTTCTGAAACAGCGGGCAGATATATTTCCTATCGTTTAGTTTGTTAATTAGATGTAAGCTTTATATTAATAAAACGAAGTATTTTTTATTTTTAAACGTTGACCTTGTTTTCTTGCTTTATCCTTAACGTTTAAGTGTAAAAACTGTTCTTTAGTTTAAAACATGTCTTCGAATCGCTTCAGAAGGCGTTTTCTACGCGAAATACATGTTTTTAAAGTGTTTTGCAGTAACTTAGCATAAAAAAGGCACTTTAGCTGCGTAAAAAGTTCTCTAAAAACAGTGTAATGTGTCATACCATGATACAAACAATAAAATTTCATTGAAATTTCAGAATGAAATGTTATCCGTTGTAAAAACTGTTCTTCATACCGTGTCTCCAAATCGGTTCACAACGCATTTTCTAGGTGAAGTACATGACTGTAGAATGTTTTGCAGTAATAATTTTATTTATTCATTTATAAAATTGTTGGTAATATTGTTTTCGTA